>CM069922.1:4800000-6000000 GCA_036172225.1 Cryptocoryne crispatula var. balansae | reverse complement strand
TCCCCTCCCCCCTCCTCCGCCGGCCAAGGAAGCCGTATGCAGCAAGCCTCTCCTCTATGTACTGCCAGTCCTGCCACCACGCCCCCTCCTCCGCCTTTATTCGTGCACCGCCATCTCCCCTCGGCCAGAGCGCCCCCCCATGGACAGACACTTCGAGAAAGGAGGAGGAAGCGCTCGGCAGGTAGAAATAGAGAGAGAGAGAGAGAGATGGGGTCGGTCGAATGGGTCCAACCGGGGGACGGGCGCGTGAGGAGGTGCGCTGCCGATGGCTCGGCGTGGCTGGGCACCGTTATCATTATAAATATTATAAATGATAAATCGTCGAAATACCCGGTCCCTACTCCCACGAGTCACGACCTTGTACGCTACAAAACGATAAATACCGTCTTCGTCGACATTCATAAAAAATGGACGGAAATCTTATTAAACTCCCGAATCCTATTTTCACCCCCCCCCCACCTGCCGAGTAACTTCCGCCTCCTCCCGCCCGCGCCAACGGCCAAGATTCGCCGACGCCGAAGGCCCCCCCCGCACGAGTCTCTCTCTCTCTCCCGTGGAACGTGGCGGATTCCTATTGGCCGGGTCTATGCGCCACGGCCCGACGCCGTTCCGCGGTTTTATCCGTTTCTACTGCCCCCCTTGCTTGTTTGGCCCAAACGGCACGACGGCTCACGTGGCAGCTGGGGTTGGGTCGTGCTCGGCAACGCCTTCACCTTCTCTCCAAACCTGATAAATCGGATATATACGAGAGGATGATGACGCTGATCATAATAATAATAATAATTTTCCTTCCTTTGGGTTCACTAATTTTTTTTTTTTTAAAAAAATAAGCATGATGGAAGACGCCCTGCTTCAATCTCGGTCATTTTCAGGGCATCCGTCGAGCCGAGAACGGCCGCATTTATCATCACGACGCGGACATTTTGGGCTCCCCCCTCTGGAGTTTGATGATCAGATCGTCACATATAAAACGCACAGCTAAGAAAAAAAAGAGAACAAAAAGAATATTCTGGTTTTAATTCGACGTTTCATATATCATTACATGGAGAGGGTATTGTTCACGTGTTGTTTACCATTTAATCGGTGAAGATTAAAAACACCCGAATACAGCAGCATCGATAGAATTTCTTTTAAGTATTTCAAAAAAAAAAAGATAAAAATCCTTTAAAATATTAGCACTTGTCTTGTCTTGACCCTCCATAGAGAGAGAGAGAGAGAGAGGACGTTGGAGGATACGAAGAGAGAAGGAAGGAAAGAAAGAAAAATATTTATTTGTGTCAATGCCCAGTTAGGCAAGGCAACGGCAAGAGAGAAACAAGGTTATGTGCGTGGAAAAAGAGAAAGAAAATGAAAATGACTCGGGCAACCCTACCCCACCACTAATAATAAGAAGGAGAAGAAGAAGAGGAAGAAAGAACTTTGTTTCTGGTCCACCCGGAAATAATGGTTCGGGTCGGATTCTTCTGGATTCTAAACAAATTCTTACCACCGGTCCTTCTCTGTCTGTCTCGGTGCAAATAAATGGGGGCACGCGCATAAATACGTACAACTTCTCGGTAGGGAGACCAGTAATTTTATTTTAGCATTCGGTGGAAAGGGCTGCAAACCGATCAGGTAGATCATCGATCTCCCTCTATCTGATTTCGATCGAATCCGGTGAAAAGGGCTACGGTATTTTTTATCTTGATAATTGTGCGATCATTATTTTAAATCTTTTCTTCTATCTTTAATTTTTTATTACCAGGATCCGAACCAAACTCTTAACAGATCCAAAAAATATATCATACATTGTTTGCAATTTAAAGTAAGTTAACGGTTCATGTGTAACTATACTGAAACTTGATATAAATTCGCACTACTTTATTTTTATCATCTCATCGGTTTTTACATACATCAAGTTTCAGATTATGTTTATTCAATTAAAGCTACACATATATATATATAATCATGCATGTGTATTGATTTTAATAAAACCCAAAGAAATGGATTTAACCGATCCGGAATATTAGATTTCAACTTAGGTAGCTCACATGGTACGCTACAAAGTTTGGAATCTATTGATTATCTATCATCCACACAGCTGAATCAAAAAAAATCTGAAACATCAAATAAGCAAAACAATACTGATCATCCGCTCCACTCGGGGGGTTTGAAGGGTATTCATTTTAATCTATTGATTCAACTCTCATCAGTCATCACCAAGGTACGTAATAAATATGTTCTTTTCTCTTCTGAAGAGATAAATTATAATAATGCATGCCAGTCACGTATATTTATAGCTATCTATCTATCTATCGATGATTTTATGGGGTTTGGGTTATCTCAAGAAGCCGACAAAAAATTGTAGGGTTTAAGATTTAATGTAGAGTTTAAAATTTAGAATTCGAGTTGACTCAATAAATCGGCGAAAAATTTAGGGTTTAAGATTTAGAGTTCAAAAAATCGACGGATTTAGAGTACTTAATCTTCCACACAAATATCGATCCGTCGGATTCACCCAATTCAAATCAACAATTAAATCAGCATAAGTTATATTTTTTCGTGACTAAGGAAAGGGAGTTCTCTCCGTGAATATCTGTCTCGAGACGACCAGAACTCTTATGTTGCCTGTGCGTAACCGGCCCGCAGCTGCACCGGTCAACATATATATATAGCTGTCGATCGATCGATCCCCTTCGTACGTCTCGTTTCCGCAGCGCATGCATGCTTACACGTCTCCCCCTTCGAATCGACGTCCCTTCCCTTCCTCTTTCTCTGCCGTGCGCCGCAGCTACGTACGTACGCTGCAGACTCTTCCGCGCGTCGACGAAACTGATGATCTCCTGGAATTAGACCACAACAATATATATAGCTAGCTGCTAGCACACATCGATCGGATCGATAAAACCAAATAATTAATTATATTCTACGTACGTACCTTGCCAATATTTCATTTTCACGCACATAAATGTATATATATGAATATAAAAGAAGGGCCACGATATATATATATGTGCCTCGAGGCGGATGAACTCATCGCGTACATCATCGACGATCGATCTCTCCGACCATACTCATCTCTCCCATGTTTTCTTTTTTTTTTTGTTGGTTCGATGGAGTAGTGGTCAACGCGCGGGTGCCTGCATTGCATGGCATGAACTTAATTCCACCGTCGGGCCGACGACCTTCGCCAACAAGACCAAAAAGAGCCTTGGAGTTACTTCGGCCGTCCGTCTCCAGCGCCGCCTTCAATTAATCCGTGCGGTTCCCGGACACACATGGTTTTTTTGAGTCTTGCTTGACTCGGTTTTTTTTTTCCTTCTTTTGTTTTTTTTCATAATTTTACGGCGACGGAGAGAGGTGCGTTTTGACTTGAACATGTTGCTGGGACGTACGTACGTGCAGGGATCGAGATATAAGGTTTCTCTACTAGAAGAACAAGTCACACCGGGAAGTTTCGTCGACCGCGTCGCGCGCCTACGTCGTCCCTTGGAGTTTCGGCACAAGATCAGGAGGACTGAGATGTGAACGTATATATATATATATATAAAGGAGTTTCTTCTTAAATTTTCAGAATTTTATTTCATTGATTTCCTCGCGAGCCATGACTCGAAGCTAATTACGATACATCGATGTTTTTAAGAGAGGTGTAAAAATCTCGTGGTCGAGTAAAATCAAGGTCCATACCATGGAAGGCCGGGTCGGCCGATCTGGCCGATTTTCGGGCCGACCAGCCCAGAAACGACCCGACTGAGCCGGCTCCTTGCCGACTCCAACTGGGATCGGGTGATCCGCCATAATATAACAATACTTCACTATCACTTATACACTATCACACATGTATAAGAATTTTTATAATCGTAAATATGTGTTATACACTTAAACTTTATAAAGATCTATTTTAACCCTCTTCTTCATCGCACACACATCACGTTTGTCGAGAATAATTATTTTTTGAATGTTACATTTATTGATAGTGCGACAATATTTTTCTATCGTTTAAACTATTAGGTATCATTATAAGTATATGATACATCTTAAAATTTATAAAATTATTTTTTAATTATCTTTACCTTCTCACTTGTGATTAACTCTTTCCTAACATATACTAATACAACATAATCACAAAGAAATCACATTTACTTGTATACATAGATACACACTCATATTCAATTATAACATAAAAATATAATTATATTTATGCATATATTTTTATGTATACATAAATATATAATATAAAAATATTATTTTTAATTTTTTCTTATATATTTATATTTATAAAAATTTTATATTAAAAAATAAATAAATCCAACTATGTCCAACCCGGGGTCACAATCCCGTCAGACTAGGTCGATTTTGGAGCCGACCAACCCCGGGCCGACCCGAAATCGGCCTTCCTTGGTCCATACCATACCGATAGGGTGCATGCCTTTGAAATGCCAAGACAAGTGTGTAACCAATTAGGAGTTGGGTGAAGAGATGAAAGGTGCAAAAGATTAGATTGATATTTAAACATTTTAGCTGTCAGGAAAGTCGGAGAGAAATACCGCATGATATCTTTTTTTGCCAATTTTATAAGGAAAATCCATCAGCTTGTGCATTTTTTTTTGAAATGTTCGACGAATTTTAAGAAAATACTATTTTTAGTACCGATTAAAGAATAATTAACTTGCTGTTTGAAGAAGTACTGGGTGGGTGTGAATGGCATTGAGTGATCCGATAACGGGATCCAAATCAAAACCATGGATGAGTGGCTCAAATCAAAAACATTTATTTATCAAGAGAAAGAAGAGATCAGAGGAAAGGAAACCCACATGTGCATCGCCATCATATCATATAAGTTTATATTGTTTCTCCCATTTGGTTCAACAGAAAGCGGACTTTTAGCAACAATTAATCCTCGCTTGGATTGCTATCAAAACAGATCACGCACGCGTTGTTTCTCATACGATCAGATGACCAAAGGAGATGCAAATATACCCACCATCCGAGCCTTCAAGATTTCCCTTCCCTTGATCATATGCCTTCCCCCCCCCCCCCCCCCCCCCTTGCTACCACCGCACAACCACCTTTAATTTATTTTCTTTCTTCTCATGATCGACCCGCCATTACAGCTGATCTATTATGCCAAACCCACCCACCCCCATGCCCCATTTTATTTGGTCCTCTTCCTTGATCCCTCCTTGTCTATTTATGATCATATATCACACCACCTTGGTCCATCTTCTTCCTTCCGTTCCTTTTTAAGTTGTGGTTTCTAGGACATGGGCATCATGTTCTTCTCCTTCTTCTTCTCTCTCTAGACAGTCTTGCCCCACTACGCGCCCGGAAAGGAAGGGAGGAAGTCACCCTCATCCTCCCTTGGTAATCGTTCGGGTATCCCCCTCTGACCCCCCCTTCCCTTGGATTTTGTTGGGTGTTGAATAGGTTATCACGTCTCTTGTGGAAAATGACTCGGATGCATCTGCTCACGGAGTTCAAAACAAACCCCACTGCAACGTCGACCTTTCGGACCGGACCATCATTAGACTAATTACCTAAAAGCCTGATTGATGATCACTGTACGTCGACGATCACCATCCGGAACCTAATTAGTGATCTTGATTCCCGGCAAAGGTGAGGAAATAATTGAGGCAAGAGGACGTGGTAAGGTTTATAGCAGAACGATGAGCAAATAAAAAATATATATATAACACCCAAGTGCGTTCAAATGTGTGCAAGGAAACGATGGAGTTTGTTGGAAGTGTCGCGTAATATTTGGACGGAGATCTCGATGCCGTATGTGGAGATAAAAAAAAATCATGTGTGTGAGTACTTACGTCTACCCATGCACATATATTTACTCCACCTAAATCTATACTAATTTCTACGTACACTCGAGTTGTTATGTACTTCTTATAAAAGAGCGCCTTTGTTTATACCTATTTCTTATTGACTTACTAATTTTTGTCGTGCCTCTGTTCTTGAGCGTTTTTTTTGGGGGGGGGGGGGGGGATGTTTATAGCTCGCTCGATTCATAAAATGGATCTAAAATGTTATGATGTGGATCTTGCTAGCTAGATACGCCCAGATCTATCCATTTTTAACCCCTTGTCTTGTCCAAACCGCTTGCGCCACGTACTTGATGGGGGGGGGGTTTGGTTGCATTTTATTTTTGATATAATTTCATGATAAAAATTTATATCGGTAAAAAATGTAACAATTTTTAAAATGTAAACTATAAAACAATCATGTTCGACAAAAAAAGTTGTTATAATTTTTAAAAATACCAACAAGGTGATTGATCGACAATAAGTTTAAAATAAACTTAATTATATTACTGGGTGTGCGAAGCTGCACCGCTCTCACTAGCTTATCTCTTTCTTGAAGATGCCAAGTCTCCCATTGAAACTGTGAAAGTGGCCGCCATGCACTAAAAAAAAACAAAGAGAGAGAGAGAGAGAGAGAGTATGACCACTTTATTTTGTTATCCTATGTTAGACAAGAGAAGTGTACATGTTTTCAAAATAAAAATTTATAACACCTGCCAAACATCTTCTGAGGTGTATTTTTGTTATAATTTTATAAATTTAAAATAAAAAGAGATTATATATATACACGTAATTTAACAAAACTAATAACCGTGTCCAACTGGGTTAACGAGACTAATTAACACAGTAGTAGTCATGGTCTGTTTCCATCCAATGGGTTAATTCCTGTTACACGCCTCCTTCCTCTTCAAAACCTCTACCATTCATATGGTGTTCTCTAATGTCGAACAATTAATCTTCTTCCGAGCCAGGCTATGTAAATGAGCAAGAACATATATATACATATATATATATGTGTGTGTGTGTGTGTGAATCCTGCTCGGTCACAGTGTGTCTTGATCTCCAGTCACGAGAAACCCTCATCTCTGTACCCTCACTGCACATGAAGATGAGTACACCGCAAATTAATTTAGCGCTCAAAGGCGTCCTCGGAAAAGCAGAGGCTAGCTAGGGAGCAGCATGTACCCAGCCGGCCACAGGGTGGCCGGGGAGAGTACTGGACTTGAACGGGTAACCATGTGTGTGGGGGCTCCGCCAGGTCTTCGCCTCCGTGGAGTCGGTAGCACAGCACAGTAAGCGCAGACTCCCCCCTCCATCAATGGACAGTTCAGTAAGTCTCGGCGTTCACGGGGAACAGCAATTCAAACCCACCACCAGAGCGTGGGTGGGCCACCGAGGGGAAGCCAGGCGAGCCGGCGAGAGGGCACGCAACAACTCCGGCCGGCATTGATTGAGCTTGCAAGGCCAGCAATGCTGGGGAGAGCTCTGCAGGAGGTGGCGCCGAGCCGACCAGTAAAGAGGACCTAGCTACCGGTGGCATTTCAACCCTCCCCCCCATCTCTCTCTCTCTCTCTCTCTCTCTCT
Source organism: Cryptocoryne crispatula var. balansae (assembly GCA_036172225.1). Taxonomy (NCBI): domain Eukaryota; kingdom Viridiplantae; phylum Streptophyta; class Magnoliopsida; order Alismatales; family Araceae; genus Cryptocoryne; species Cryptocoryne crispatula. The sequence continues at coordinate 5,992,627 of CM069922.1, read as the reverse complement.
CTCTCTCTCTCTCTCCCTGTTTGTATGTATGTATGTATGTATGTATGAATTGATTAGGGTGTGGTCACGGGTAGAGGCCGTGGGGAGGCCCCATTCTTCTTCCACCATCATATTGTTGGGGTCACGATCTCTCCCCGTCCCATCCGGCAAATCCTTCCCCCCACGCTGGCTCATATATCTCTTCTCCTGGACAAGTCGGCCCGAGGAACTATAGAGTTAGGTCAAATGAGACTGATCTGCATTTTAGGCCTCTTGCGAAAGAGATCCGAAGTTGTAAGTCGCTGTATGGTGGGGGGTGGTGTCCATGTCTGTCTCCTGCAGATTACTGTGTGTGGAGTTGTGCCTAATCGTTTAATTATCAAGACGGGACCTGCGCCTACACATTGTATATTGTATATGTACATAAATGTATTATTCATGTAATAAATAGATATATATTTATTTATTTATTTATTTACAGAGAGAGAGAGAGAGAGATAGAGAGAGAGAGAGAGAGAGAACCCCCCAAAAAATTCATCTCGATCGATCAGCGTTATCACTTGTTGGGATGAGGGGTGTTGCTCACTATTCTTCTCAACCCCAAAATCCAAGCCAAAACAGTAAATTATGGTTTCGTTTGGTTGGTACTCCCAGCCGAGATTTATAAATTCGTGGGGTGTTTGGATGTACGATGAATTGAGTTTTGATATAATTTTACGTTTTTGTAACAAAATTGGCAACTACTATAATTTATATTTTTAAAGAGATTTTTTTCTTAGACAAAGAAAAACAGTCTCACCTCTTTTTTTATCTTGTGGTCCCTCACCTTGTTTGGTAATATATGGTATTCATTCCTTTTTTTTGTTATCACATTTCTCCAAACATAATAATTTTATATCATTGGTTAGTTCACATTTATTTAATACACTTTTTTTAATGAAAGTGTATAAAAAATATTGTGCAATGCAATCAAACACCCGATTAATTTTTAAGGTTTTTCGAACCAAAACAAAGTAGTAAAAGGAATAATTAATCTGCATTAGATTAAATATTTGTTCTATTCAAGTTATATTTGCAATATATATATATATATATCCTTGTGAAACTAAATTGTTTCAAAATGTTATGAAGAAACTAATAAAATGTATTGATATATACACATTAATTAAATCGTGACAGAATGTAATTTAAAACAAACCAAATTAAAATCGTTATTGGCATATATATGAATTATGGTTTGAACCGGCCCGGACCAAAAGATTTTGGTTTGGTCAGAGGAGTAAACTGGTTTAGTTTAGCACTTTTTTTAAAAAAGAAGAAGAAGAAGAAAAACTCAAGAATCAAAACCATGAGAACACCCCCAAGTTGGGAGATCAAACCAAAGCTAGCTAGCTTCATGATGTGCAGCGCGCTCTCGAGATTACCCCACACGGTGCGCGGAGAATCAGAGTTCTCTGCATTGATATCCTAGAAAACTGATACAGCTATGAGCTAGCTAGCACATGTGGGCGCTCGTGCAAATCAAGACCAGCAGGTAAAGAAAACTGAGAAAAGGAATCAGATGATCAGGTTTTGATCGGAAGGGTAAAATAAAGTTGATTCGGCAGCCACACAAGCGATGACGACGAGAAGCGCAGCAGCCCCCCCATTGCAATGCCATCCTTCAACTTCACACACGGTCAAATTGGTATACATATATATATATATATAATATTATACTTGGGATCGATCTTCTTCGGCTAAGATTTTTCAGATTATTAAGAGTTCCGCTCTTCTTCAATTAATATTCTGAGACTTTAATCGTCGGTGGTAACGGCAATTGGCAAAGGCACCCCAATTATTTCAATTTAAGAAAGATCTGCGGAGTGCTAGCTGGCTCTCGAGATCGTCTTCAGCAACCTGCTGCGTCCTTTTCCTCTTCTCACAGTGAAATATATATGGCCATCAAAGTCACCGGCACCACCGCCGCCCACCACCACCGCCACATACCTCACCAGAACCTAAACCACACCCGGCGCACCGCTCAGCTCAAAACACAACAGAGGAGCGCCGCCTTGACATCATGCGCCTATAGCAAATTCCGCCGTCCCCGTCAGAGGAGCCTTCAATATGGGACCGGACCGAGGACTTTGTATCCCTCTTCGTATAGAGAGAGGGTAGGGGGAGGAGGAGAAGAGATAAGCTTGTGAATCTCTGAACGGGCTGTGTGAAAATGAGAGAGAATATATTGGAGGGTGGAGGAGGAGGAGGAGGAGAAGATGTACAACTCGGACCAGCTTGTCTAAGTCTAACTAGCTAGGGGGGCGGAGGAAATCAGATAGGAAACACCCAAGAAAAAAAAACTTCAAAAATTTTATACTACGTAGAGCTTCTGTCATCACAGGGTCTTCCACTCGATCCCGTGTTCTTCTCTCTGATTTTTGTTGACGGATGCTAACTTGTTCGGCACACCTGTTATAATTAACATATATATATCTGGTGGGCTCTTCGTCGAGAGACCCCCGTGCCTGTTTGACATTTCAGACCCGAGTACGTATGCCCACGAGAAATGTAAATATATATATATTGGCTGATATTCCATTGAAATCATGTTGAAAGAGTGTTTATCAATTATTTGAACTTACATGTTGATGAAACACATAATACACCCTTCCAAGTCAATAAGCTAATGCCCTGTTTGGTTAGAGTTTCATTTTTGGTACCATATCAATATTGATATTATTATTTTCAAATGCTAGAGTATCGATATCAAAATTAATACAAGTTGACATTTGCATTACATGATATGATTTGTTTGCACTACAAATTTTAAAATTGATACAATTAACCAAACACCTCTTAATTGTTTCTATCAATATCAATTTTAAAATCGATAGTGATAGATGTACCTAATAGTGTTACCAAACAGGACGTAAGGGTGCAAAATTTGGCCTTCCGTGTATCATGCACCGATCATTCTTTATCTAATTACAGCAGTAAGATAGGATTTAACTTCTAGCAATATTATATAGCATAAAAGTTATTAATTTTACATGTATAACAAGCGCACATAAATATAAGATGAGAAATCTCGAAGTTTAGATTTTAACATGAATTTTGAGTTGTCCCTGGCTACTGCTGGAGGAGTGGATATTGCCGTCTCCAAGGGAGGTCATTTCACTTCTCGAGCTCGAGTTTCAAACCGTCGGAAAAAATTTAAACCACTGTGACATTCATGGGTAAAAACAAGAAACTTGAATTACAATTTATCAATGAGTAGTGATCAGTTAAATATATATATATGTGTGTGTATATATGTCGTCACACCCACAATCAAAAAAACATTTTCTTCTTCTTCTTCTTCCGTGACATCCAGCCATGTCCACACGACAGGGAAGATCGATCATATGAGGTCCATTTCAAAAATAAAGAAAGATGCGTCGGTAGCAAGCAAATTAAAATTCGCCGATCGAGGTCCATCGTCTTCTTCTGCCTTTAATCATCTGATTCCCGACGCATTCATCAGTTTCCGTCGCGCTAAAGACGTATACACAACATCGCGGAACAGGAAAGAGATGGGCGCCGTCCTCCATTTACCAGATGCATAGCGCTTGATGATCTCATTCAGACTGGTAGATGCAATACCTAATAATCAAAAGCTGATAAGTCTGCAGTCTCTTTCGTATATAGATTAGAGAAATAACTCTCATGTATTTTAATAAATTGTTCGGGGAGAGGCATCTCTCTGGCTCAGCACCGGTCGAGCATCCCATCGTAGATTAATTAGGCAGCTTGGATCCCTCCGGATGTTGCCTCTACAGTCTTTGATTGACCCAAATATGTACGTGGACGGATTCCACACGTAGAGAGTGCTGCCACACACATCTTCCAAAGCTCATCTTGTCCCGGCGTGGCATTGATCATGGCCACTGACTCGTACATATGGTTCTTTCCTGCGTTCTGCTGTGGGGGAAGGAGCGAGAGGGAGCCGTATTCTTCTTCTGAAATTTACGGTTTCAGTGAAAATTATTTCAAGAGAGTTTTTTTTTTTTTTTTTTTTTGGGACACAGGGCTCATCGGCGAAACACAGTGCACGGTGCAGTGCAGGTCGGATGACCGAGCCCCCGCTCGATCATCGTCATCCCAGACTGCCCCCCCTAGAGGTAGAAGGCCCAACGGCCATAGCGGGTTCGAGCGGATGCTCGAACCCAAGTCACACAATAGAGTGGATCACCTCGGTTTTCCGTAGAGAAAATGTTTGCAGCTTCAACAGAATGATGTCACATGGTGTAATTGAAGATGAGATAGTGGTACGTTTTAATGAAGACCCAAAATGGGTATGACCCCCTCTTGATAGCAGGTGGGACGCAGTTTTGGTAGCAGGTCAACGTAGTGGATCTTCGAATACTCGATAGCGGGTCTGTAGTCTTGATAGCGAATCTTTGAAATATGGGTAGCTGATCCGTAGAGGTTCGGTAGCAAGTCATTGGAGCTTCGGTAGTCAGTCAATAGAGACTCGGTAGCAGGTCTTGGTAACAAGTCATCAAGTGCTCGGTGACAAGTCATAAGAGACTCGGTAGGGTCTGGGAAGTTAAAACGACGTCACATTATTCTTTAAAACACATCATTTGTCTCATCTTCGATTTCTCTCCACCTGAGAATTGAGGTGATTCGAACTCTTATCTTAATTGTGCTGTAAATACAGCTGCAGTTGTAGTGACGTAAATGCGCATATGGGTGAACTAAACTAAATAGAAAAAGTTCTTAAAATTAGCACACTTTGACAAATATTTTCTAAAGCTAACGGGTGCACAACATTTGATTTTCAAAACTATCACACTTTCTGCCAGAATTGCTATCAAAATCTGCCCTTCCGGAAAAAAGAGGTTAAATTGGATTTAACCTATCAATTTCACGCATAAGGTAGGACGCAGTGATTTTTTAATCAACTAGCTAGCGTTCCAAATCCGACTTCAATTTTTTTTTGAAAATAAAATTTTCGTGTTAATATGAGAAAATACTCTTTGAAATGTGTTTGTTTAATTAAAAACCTTCCCACCAAAATATATATAAATATGCCCAGCTTTCCCTGTCGTTTATCGTAGCTGTTCCTGATCAGTTGGGTGGGAGAGGGGACAGGCACAAGTTGTTTAATTTCTGGCGTTCTACAGGGACACCACTGAAAGGAAAGACACGATCTTGCGAAATCAAAGCATCTCTCTGGAATAATCGTCCCAATATACATGAATTATTCATCAGGGCATAGGAACCATTCGACCTGCTGGGTCCTTGCTTTGCTCTGGGCCGGTCTTGATCGCTACATATATATGTGCTAGAAATCAATCTAGATTATTGATGCTAGCTGGCTAGCTGTTACAGGAAAAAGAAAGGCAACTTTTTCGCCAAATAATATATATAGATATACCTTCAGACTAACTTCGTATTTGCGCATATATATAGGCCCGTCAAGAATATATATCTATATCTATATTGTATGCTCCTCGCACCTCCGGAGCGTTTTGGCTTCATCTATGATTTATATGTACACACACACACACAAAAACCAAACATGTACAATATGTTAGGCACAATATGTGTTGATATCTTCTACTAAATCATGAATGCATAAACCAAGAAGAGGAAGAGGGGCGAGACTGGGTAACGTAGTTGGGTATCTACCTCGTGTAAGTTTTACTTCTTCGTTTCCCTTTTCACTTCCCCAAAATCTGATCATATCTGCACGGAAAGCTAGCGTTGAAAAGGCATATGTTGAAGGGTTTTATCCCATATTGGTCACCGGAAGATAGTCCAATGCCTTTATCATAGTCTGGACCCGAGTCTACTTAGCGCACGTGCGTTTTTGGAATTTCACATAGTATCAGATCTGGTCAGGCTGCAGGCTCTATCCTCCGGTGGATTTGCTCCTATTTTCGCTCGGCCCTGCCCCGTGTCGTGACTCTGACGGTGGTGGCTGGCCGAGAGGGGGAGTGTTGAAGGGGTTTATCCCATATTGGCCACCGGAGGATAGTCCAATGCCTTTATCATAGCCTGGACCTAGGTCTCCTTAGCGCACGTGTGTTTTTTGAATTTCACTACGTAACCCGCTTGCCAATATCATCCCTTCTCTGATCACATCTGATCACCAAGACCACAGCTACACAGCTATGTATGTACGTACGTACATCTTGCTGGTGATTTCTAGATACCCTGTGAAGCCTTTTTCAAAAAGATATATGCATAGAAATATTATAGTGCGCCACGGAGACGAAGCTAGCTCGATCTTAATATATATACACACACAGAGGAAATACATAGAAATGGATCAGAAGAGGCATGCATATATGAAAACATGTCGGCTTCTTAATTTATTTGATTATATCCATCATCCACCTCATTCCACACTTACCCAAATCCTGAAACCAAGCACTAATTATAGACCTCCAAACTAGAGAATATACGTAAAACGGTTCTATTTCCAGGCTTCTTTTTCTTCTTCTTCTTCTTCCTCCAAAACCTAAATTGAGCTGAACCGGTTCAGCCATGACAGCAAATGGTGGGATCGGACATCGCTATTACCTTACCTAGCTAGCTATTTTTATTCGGAATCCGATGTGATAAAGGTTAAACCATGACATTAAATCGAAACTATAACGTTCAGATTCCCATTGCAGTAAATGATATGATAATTTCAAATTTCTATAATATATAAATTTTATTGAAAATAAAAAATAGTTATTGTTTTAGTATTAATATTTGGGTTTTGTATTTTACATTTTTATCGTTTATGTATCATGAATTTAATAATTAATGTATTTTTAGCATATTATTAATTTATACATATGGTACTTTTATCAAAAATTAAAAAATAAATACAATATTAACCATGTCTGATTCTGATAAACTATCAAAATTGTCTTATATCGATTCTGTTAGCTTCTAAAATATAAAAAAGACACTCCGAATATGCTAATTTTTATGGAGGTGTAATGGGAATATCGAATTTTTGGATTTCGTTTTGCAAAGTTCAGCTAAATGCCAAATGAATAATAGTGAATTAAATTTGATTCAGTTTGTTGATATGTATTCTTGATTAAAAATTTAATCAAAATAAAATTAATAAAATACAAATAATATTACCATTATAAATTTATAACAATATATATTTTAAACTAATATATTGAAAAATTACATTAGGTCTAGAGGTTTGACCGGTTAATTTATTGATTTATTTTGAGTTAGAGAGGAGACAAGCCAAATCAAACAGGTTAAACTCAACCATTTATGAGGTGTTTGGCCACTATTACAATTTTATACTTTGAAAGAGATTTCTTTTTTAGACAAAAAAGAGGGTCTCACATTTTTTATCTTGTGGTCCTCTATCTTGTTTGATTGTATATGGCACTCACTCTATTTTGTTACTACATCTGATCTTCCAAACATGATAATTTTATGTTAGTTCACATTTTTATTGTAATGCAAATTTTTTTCATGAGTGTATAAATTTTTTTTATTGTACCCAAACACCCCCACTAGTTTTTTGTTTAATGAAAACCAACGATTGATCCAACTTTTAATTCGAACGAACCCAAACTGGTCATTTGTTCTTTGCTATTGATTATCTCTGTATATTTTGGGGGTGTACATGCCTAGCTAGCTACTCCCCAACATATATAACAAGAGACCGGATCCCCTCAGGAGGCCTCCTGAGGGGGGTCCGGTCAGGTGCACACCCATATGGGTGATGTGACCGCCATCACATCCTATTTAATGCCCCATCACATCGCCGGTCACATCACCCATATGGGTGTGGCCTGACCGGATCCCCCCAGGAGGCCTCCTGAGGGGATCCAGTCTCATATAACAAGGACCACACATTAATTACGTACCAGCTGTGTATTCACGTACCCGTTCCTTTCCCTTTTGAACAAGCGCCTTCCTCCTCACAATATGACACCCGTGCACGAAGCACTAGCTAGGGGAACAAACCAGATCCTTCCTCTTCCCCCATATTGGACAATCTACGCCCACCCACATGTTTAATCGTATGGCATAGGGTGGTGTGGTGTGTGTGCTACACACCAATATTATGGAGATGGAGATGGGGAGCTAGACGGTAAATTAGAATATGAAGTTCATCGATCTGCAGCAAGGATCGACGGGGGAAGAAGCTTCCCCGTCCACGGACTTGGTGGAGTGAAAGGCGAACAGCCCTCTCCACTCTCATCGATCACCTTCGTCTTCCCATTGCTAGCATATATGTGCATCGATCAAGCAGCAAATCAATTACAAACCCTGAAAAGGCTCAAGGCAATTAATGGGGTGTTTGGTTGCATTTTAATTTTTAAAAATGTTTCATGATAAAAAATTAAAATATAATGCCAAACAAGATAATTTTTAAAAGTGAAAACGTGACAATGAATGTGTTTGGCAAAAACTTTTTAATTTTTAAAAATGATAATGAGGTGTTTGGTAGCATTTTAAATTCAATTTTCATCAACTTCATAAACATCAAAAAACAAGTATTTCATGTCATACAAGAATTCAATCAACTAAAAATATATAATTACAATCTACGACGTCTAACATAATCTTCCCACATTTCTTTTGCTATATTATCTCGAAGAAGCTTTCCAATACGCCTTTGCTCATTTGTGCTTGAAGTGCTTCTAACATTATCTTCGTTCCTGATTCTTTCTTGTCTTCTTTGTTCTATATCTCCATCAATTGCAATCCCTTGCTCGTTCTCAATATCAATCCACAATGTGTCTTTTCCACTGTAAAATCTCTCGATAAAATTATGTAGCATGCAAAGCAACAACTAATTTTGGTTGTACATCTAAACGATATTGTAAAGTACTTTGAAATTTTATCAACCATTCTTTTATAACTCCAAACACTCGGTCGATAACATTTTGAAGTCATGAATGATGTTAATTAAATAATTCTTTATAATCTTGTAGAGCAATGTAATTTGGCCTAAAGTTTGTAAGATGATATCTTACTCTATGATAAGAAGCCAAAAATTTATATGTATTTACATTTCCAGCATCCACGAGATAATATTTTCCTAGCATAAATAAATAAATATTAATGCATGAAATAAAAATTAATAAACAATGATAGTGTAAAAAAATTTATACCTTCTGGGACATAAAATCCTTCGTGTAATGCATTCATCAAAACAATAGAATCAGGTGCAGATCCTTCGCAACCGACATTTACATAAAGAAATTTCATATCAAAAGAGCATACAGCCATGATATTTTGAGATAAATTGCCTTTGCGATTTCTATAACGAGGTTTGTCTTCATTAGGCACTTCCACATTTATATGAGATCCATCTATAGCTCCAATACAATCCTAAAATATTTAAAATTATGTTAACAAGTAGAATAAATAAAACTTAACTACAAATTAACAAGATATCACTCTTACCTTGAAAAATCGAAAATAGCGTCGATGAACAATGTAACTTGGAGTTTCTGGAGGAGGTAAACATATATAACGAGGTGCCATTGTAGTAAATGCATCAAGAACTTTGTTAAAATATCGATCGATTGTTTCTCCCCGAATGTTGAAATCTACCTTGAACAATTCGATTAGAAGCTCCCGTGCCGATAATATATAAGCACGTGATAACAATCTCCTCAACATAAACATTCATACTTTCTTTAAGTAAATTTGCTTCTCTTAGATGATTGCATAACTCTTTAAAAATATTTTGATCCATTCGACAATATTGTCGAAAAACAACTGGAGAACCATTTATCAACTCTTTTATGAATTCTTTTCCTGTGAGAATTGAATTTCTGATCCGTCCTTGTGGAGTCTCAAATCTTCTTTCCACATATGATTCAACCAAATTTTAAGGTTGAATTATATAATACACTTCTACGTGTAATGCAATATTCTTCTTCATGATCCAATTTTTCAAAATCATCGTGATCAAATGACTCGTTGTCCATGCTATCTAAAACACAATGTCATCAATACAAGACATAGAGTAACATAGAGTTTACAACATCATTTAAGAAAACAGAGTAACATAGAGTTTAAAATGTACCAACATAAGTAACCAACGACATATAGTTTACAACATCATTTAAGAAAAACAAGTCCATTAAAAAAAGTTACAAGTACTATAATACTATTTTCCTAATTCTAACTTAATCCACTCAAGTCGTGTCTCCTCATCCATCTTTAAAAATGTTGCAAATGCTGATCCATTCCTAATAATATTGCTAACTTTTGCTTTTTCAGTAGCAGATAATTGTGGCATCATCATAACAATTTCCATAGCTTCTTGTATCATAGCAATACTAGCCGGAACAGCATTTTCTTATATTCCTCTCTAGCAAAGATGGATGGCCTCAAGAATACTCTCATCGGTTGTCCTACTCTTCTTGCTCCGTGACTTGCCCTTTTCTTTCTTGAACTTCTTTAGGAGCAGGAGGACTAGATGCCGCACTATCTTCTTCATCTCGAATTAATTGCATAGAATGTGGAGGACTAGAATGAAGCTCTTTACTTTTACTTGATGAATCAAAGTTTGTCGAGAGAGTGTGGTTATTTGTCTTCTTCCATCTGCCTTTGAACCTAAAATAAATAAAAGTGACTAAATAATATATTTAATTCAAATATTTTTAATAAAAAAAATAATATAGCTTACCATCAAAGAGTTCAAACCATTGGCTGTATAGTGGAGCTGGCTTATTTCTCCACTTTTTTGCTTCCTTCTTGTGCTGATCCAAGAAAAAAATGTTGAAAATAGATATCAAATTAGAAAATCAAATAATTACAATGAAATAAAGGATATCACCTTGATATAAGTATCCCAAATATCATCTCGTCGTTTCCACCATATTTGTTACTGGATTCCAACCAAACCCACTTTGTTTCAAGATGTCCTTAAGAACTCCATACTCTCTCTTCATCACTTGAACTCGTGCTTTAAGTTGATCGATAGAAGTAGTTAACTTAAATTTTGTTTGAAATGCATTAAGCATAGATGACCACGCTTCTGGTTTCCATCCATTATCTGCCTTTTGCCGCATGTTGTTGCTCAAGTAATAACTCGGTAAAATATTCTTGACGTGAATTATCCCATTGCGACGACGACCGCGTAAAATGACTCAATCTGAGACATCTATATACAATTTTATGTATTAAAAAATAAATTATAAAAATTATAATAAAAAAACAAAGTTAATGAAGTTTTGCATGCATATTCAAACTATACATCTATATCGTACATTCCAAGCAAATAAACACTACAAAAGAAGTGAAAATTGAGAAACCAATCATCCACTTATTATAAGATGAGTTAATGAACTGTGTACAAAAAAATATTGGATCACAAGGCCCAGAACCAAGGAGGTCATTCATATTGAGTGTGTTACGGGTCTCAAATTTTTGCCTATCCGAAATCCCCACATGTTTTTGCAAAACCTAAACCAACCCAAATTCAACCGGCCAAATTCTTCTTTTTCTCGCAATACCTCTGCCTTCTTTCTTGCGTGCCTTCTACCTCCTTACGCCCTCTTCTCACTTTCTCATATGTCCGAAAGATTCTTCTTTTCCGCAATAAAAGTTTGAAAATCAAGTCCGGAACATAAAGTTTGAAAATCGTAGGTCGGAAGCAAAAAAAAAAAATGAATGAACCGTAAAAATCCGAGGTTGTAAAAATTTCCGCAAGATTCTAGATCCGAAAATTTTGGAACATATAGAATCCGTAGAATCTAAATTCGAACCCGAATTGAGGTTCGAAATTTGAAACGAATCCGAATTCCAAATGCGAACTTCACATTCGTAGATAAAAATCGAACTTCACTCGTGTAACAAACAGAAGATTCGAAAAGTGAACCTAAGCTGAAATTGGAGAATCGTAAACCCCAATCTGCAAATTCCCAACTTGTCCCAAATACAACCTCAACAAATTCAAATTCAAGTTGTCCCAAATCATTTCACATAAATCTGAAATTGTATAAAAGAGAATCCAGAAACTCTGCAGAATTAACTGAAATCTGATTGAAACCAATGAATCGAATGAACTAAATTCAATCTGATTAAAATTGAACTCAAATCAAACTCAATTTCAATTCAATCCAAACAATCAAATTCAACTAAATCAAATCAAACTCAATTTCAATTCAATCCAAACAATCAAATTGAACATTGTGGTGCGGTTGCCATGCCGGCAGACTTTGATCGTTTAGCATTCCCCCCCGGACAGAATGTGGGATATAGGATGCTCTGCCGGCATTAGACGACATGCTTCCCCAATTTGATTTCTTCACGGCCCATCCATCCTCCAGTCGTTCCTAGTCTGTAGTCTCAGGCAAGCTATGAACATTTGTAACTCTTGCCGGCGTCCTACTTACATGTCTCGTCTACCCCAACTCAAACAGGGAGAGTGATCCTGGAGGCCGCTATTCCGACCGCGGTGGTGGTGGTGACGCTCACTCTGTACACATTCGGGCTGCCAAGAGGGGCAGGACTTCGCCTCGGGTCCCTTCTTGCTCGGCTCCCTCATGGTGCTCTTGGTGTTCGCGTTGATCCGGGTGAGAAGATAACCGTAGTTCGAACATCGCGGTGAAAATTTCCAGCTCCCCGACGACAGAACTGGTTGGGTCATATCGTCGAACAGCTTGTGTTCCCGTTGGGTAGGCTGAGCCACATGATATACGGAGGCCTGGCGGCGATCATCTTCTGCGGCTACATCATCTACGACACCGACAATCTCATCAAGCGCTACACCTACGACGAGTACATCTGGGCTGCCGTCGCGCTCTACTTGGATGTCATCAACCTCTTCATGTCGCTGCTCACCCTCTTGAGAGCCGCAGAAGGTTGAAGATGGAGATGGAGATGGAGATGGAGGAGCTACGGGATCGGGGCACAGATGCCCCCGCCCCGGCCTTCCATCGACAACTCCGTGGAGCTCCGCGTCTCTTTCCGTGAGCCCTCCGCGCGGTCCCTCCGCCACCGCCGCAGGTGGCTCCGGTAGCCCCTCTTCGGATTCCCACGGCGTTAGCGGCCACAAGGGCGGGGAGCCGGAGCGGCGGGACACAGGGGAGGCCGAAATCCTCAAGTGCCCGTCGAACCTCGTCGTCTCGGCCGAACCTCCACCTTGCCGCGCACCAAGACCCGGTCGCGGCTGATGGATCCTCCTCCTTCCCATTCCGGCGAACCTCCACCTTGCCTTCGTCGCACAGAGAGGGAAAACGAGCCCGACCTCGCGCCGGGAGGAGAATGTTACCTTCAAGAGAGTGAAGAGGGCGCCGGGAGGAGAAGACCGCCGTTGGGAAGCGCCGGGAGGAGGAGCTCGCGCCGCTGGGAGGAGGAGGAGCGCCGGGAGGAGGAGAGTGCCGCCGCCGGGAGGTGAGGGTCGCGAGGGTCGCGAGGGCTTCGCTGGAGACGCCGTTTCACTTTCAAAAAAAAAAGTGGTCTCCACCACTTTTTTTTTTTACGTTGCCCATTCCATCCAAAACGTTTTAAAAATAAAAAACGAAAACCGGTGCCAAACACAAATTCGAGAGCACTTTCATTATAATTTTCAAAAATTAAAAAGAAAATGATGATTATCACGTAACCAAACACCCCATAAGGCTTCGTTTGGTTACACGTGGATATCATTGTAAAATATTTTACTTTGACCACTACATAATCATGATTTTGGCATCCGTGGAATTTTAGCGGACGCCATTTTCCGATGTATTTTGTTGAAAGACATTGCTTCATTTTACTTAAAAATAGCATTATTTTACTGTACGCATATTACAAATCAAATATTAGATATTAAATAATATTTTTATTTTAAATATGAATTTATATTAATATCTAAAGTCATATTAAATAGAATGTATATTAAGATCCTATTACAGTATATATGCTAACTGCAAATACTTATAAAGATAAAATAATTATAAAATAATTAAAATTAAATTAAATAATTTTTACAGAAAATTATCATTTAAATAAATATAATTAAGATACAATAAAATATAAAATTACATGCTGAACCGTCTATACGTCTATATTTATGATGAATTTAAATTAAAAAGTCAATATGAATTAAGGTTAAGGGATGCTCTTTTTGGAAAATACGTCATATGTAATATATCACTTTTTTTCATGCTCTCAAATTGGACAAACATCTGTGTTAATGTTATGCTTCTTAAATATTTTTTAAAGTTAATAAGTACACAATTTTTTTAAAAATAACAAAATAGTTGAGAATATTTTCCTAAAAATTAATTTTATGTTTCTTGAATAATATTTTTGTATATTTTTTCTAATAAAAATGTATTTTAAAATAGTTTCTCATGTTTTCAAGAATTCGCATAAACGTGCAACCAAACAATTGGAGATGCTTTTGATTTCCAGGAAAAGTTGCTACATTGAAAAACATTTCCTCCAATTTTGTTTTTACGTGGAACCAAACACACCCTAAGTCTTCCTCTTTTCCAAAAGGGAGGAGGAGGAAGGCGTTGTTGCCTCTCTGTCACTTCAACCGGCCCTCCTGCAAGATGCCGACAGCAGCAGCGTTCACTGGCTAATTGCATACTCTTCCGCGGATTCCCCGTATGATCTCAATGAGAGATGCCCCCTATATATCTTTCCCGGCCACCTTAGTTAAATTCCCAACTCATCTCTTGATCTTGTACCTTCTCTCTGCCCCGCCTTGGCGATGATGCAAGAGTACCCGGCCCCCTAAGCTAACTAGCACACAAGCAACCGTCCATGGATGTAAGAGTTCAGTGCCTGCTTTAATTCTCCCTCTCTCTATATATATATATATTTATGTAGGTAGGTATGTATGACCAATCGCCCGCGTTAAACCATAGGAAGAAAATTCCCGTGAGGTAAGAAACACAGTGCGGCACATTCGGATGTGTTTTACGGCCGTTTCTATTTTTATTGACGCATACTTGGTAAAAAAAACCCAAGGTCGATATCGCACTGTTTGGGATATGATCAGTACATCTCGATATGGGCTTTAAATTATGATGAATGGCTTAAATACGGTGTGGATCTGTTCGTGTGTGTATTGCGTTTGTCATAAGATCTGTGTGCGCGCGCGCTTCTGTATCTACCGACATATGTTTGACAACCGTTTTAATAATATACCAGATCTATCACAATTGTCTTAAATTCTATACTGATATAAATCATCTCCGGGGGAGTTCGACTACTACTATCAATTTCAAATTTTATGGTACAAGCAAACCATTAATTACAATACCAAGTGTCCACGTATATCAATTTTGTTATTATTACTGTTTCCTCCGGAAATAATATCAAATTGGTGTGGTATCACATTTTGACACTCTAATCAAACTGGGCCTAAAAATATGAGTGTGCAATTAATGGTACCTCATTTTTTGGACGGAGGATAAATTTTTTTATTGTGGATTAAACAGAGTATTTGGAGGAGACATATATCTGTGTCGGTAATGACAAGGAAAGTTCTCTACTTAATTTCTTGTGTACTCAATACAATAGAAAGCATAACCACATAAGGAAAGAAGCGTTTGTGGACGGTCCATCTTTAGGCATCATATCCCACAAGAAAGTTGAAGCTTTTCCTCGCATGTATAAATACATATAATATGAGTGTTTCACAGGAGACTGGTAGGCATGAACTAACTGATCACCATTTTCTCTTCGGATATGCAAGATCACCCACTACAGTACTCAACTCTCTCTACCTTTACAAAGCAAGTTAATTTTAATTGATGAATAAGGCTCACAGGTAAGCGATAGAGCTAAGACAATGAGATGGCTCTCCTTGCCATCACTGGTATCACTGTAGGCACTAGGCACACAATGTGACATTAATTAAAAAAAAACTCGCTTTCTCAATCTAAGATCAGCCTCTGTAGATGATAACAGCCATGTGCTATTGGCTGTTTGCCTGTTACTGTTAGTCTTCCTTCCACACCAGGGAACACCGACGTATAAAAGAAAAGACGTTTGGATTCCATGCTTGATGGGAGCTCCATGCCTGCCTTGGGAAAGCAACGACGCCTTGGACCGGCCCTGATGATAGTGTTTCACCACCTTACCAAGACAACATGACATACACATCCACCGCGCCAAGCCAAGTACTGGAAAGCAATAAAGAAAGGAAGATGAATTTAAAATGTTGTAGGGTTTTCCACCTGCCAGTGCACTCCAAGGCAAGAACAAAGTTAGGATACATACATATAATATAGTGCTGTTGCAGATTAGATGCTCACGTTCATCAACCTCAGGATGGTTGTGTGTGTGTGTGTGTCTCTAGCCCCTCGTGCAGGTCATGATGATCAAGAAGAACCATTAATTCAACACCTTTTAATTTTGTGGGGTCATTAATCTTCGTTCTCCATATAGAAGGGTTAATTTACGCCCTGTTTGGTAACACTATTAGGTACCTCTATCACTATCAATTTTGAAATTGATATTGATAGGAACCATTAAGAAGTGTTTGGTTAATTGTATCAATTTTAAAATTTGCAGTGCAAACAAAGCATATTATGCAATACAAGTGTCAACTTGTATTACTTTTGATATTGATACTCCAACATTTGAAAATATTAATATCAATATTAATATAGTATTAAAAATAAAACTCTAACCAAACAGGGCATAAAGTAGCCATCTAATGGATTAATATGACCATAATAGATATCTTCCCATACGCGGAAGAGTACTGGTGAATTGAGATTCATGAGCTGAAAGATCGACACCTATTGAAGTTATTCATGAGATTATTGTAATATTTTGATTATCGACTCAACGTTATATTCTGTATCTTCAAATGGATATCTTGTGAGAAGTTTTGTTTTTCCTTGTTACATCGCAGGATAATTCCGCTGCGTATATGTTTAGTCCGAAACATGGCACTGTAATAGATATCTCTCCATCGGCGGATAACAAAAGGAGCTGCATGATAACAGTGGTGTTTATCATAAAGATGAAGTGTGGCCCCTGGAAAGAAAAATGGAGTGTGATACTCCAAATCCAAGAACAGGCCACCAGCGTGTTCAAAGACATAAGAAGAATAAAGTTTGTAACTTTATCCCTCCTCCCTCTCCCCAAACACTCAAAACACACAACCTAGCTAGCAAACAACGCCCCAAAAGGTTGTAACTTTGGGGCATCAGAGAGGCGGTGGTCAGAAAGTTGGAGTGGGAGGTTTTCTTTTGATCACCTAACATGAACCTGCAATATCCAAGCACCACCAAGCGGTCCAAAGCATTGAAAACATGGGCACCATGATTTTGGGGCCACTTTGGTGAGCGGAGCCACCAAAAGAAGGTCGCAACAGACTAACAGAGAGACTGGGAGGCAGATGAACCATCATAGAGAGAGAAGCATTTGGACGGACATCGAAGGGTATCTAACCCGTCAGTGGACTGCAGGGAGCCGGGTGAGCTTCTAGGAAGGCGTAAGAAGAGGAGAGGGACCATCAAAGGACAGCATCAAATTAATGGAAATGTGCTCCTTTGTATGTGTCTTCCACCTCTCTTTCTGTGCTTCCTCATCTCATCTCATCTCTCTCTCTCTCTCTCTCTCTCTCGCGGGCTTCGTCCAACTCCTTGAGCCACAAGACCACCGTAACGCCAAATCAATCTGAGACCCTAAACTACTTGCACCTACAGGTTTGACCATTCAAACTTTGACTCAGGAGGCCTGTTTAAATAAGTTAGACCCAAGTCATTCTTGGATGCCGAATCTCTGGTGTGGTTTTAGAGAGGTGAGAATTATATGTGCCATTCATTTCCAAACTTGTTTGTGGAGTCTTCAGTCGGTTAATTTCCTATCTCACCCAACGACCAAGATGAACGTTTTCTTTCTTTTCTGTCATGATCTATGCCCTCCAATATGGACATATGTATGCATATATAAAAAAAGAGAGAATAAGCTAGCATACTGCCATTCCGGTTCGGGCGCCCGATCGAGGAGAGATATAATAAGAAATAAACGTGCGGGAAGATCAAGTCAGCTGTGTGAAGAAGCTGTCTTGTGGATTGACAGGTTCAACTGCACCACCCAATATCGATTTCTAGCTAGCTAGCTAATTTATACCGGCTATATCTAACGTGATGGGTGGAGGCCAATTAATCTTTGTCCTCGTTATCAAATTATACATATCTCTCCATGCCACCTTCTTATGTCTTGACAAACAGCATGACTACCCAGAACTTGCCCACATTCTCTCTCTCTCTCTCTCTCTCTCTCTCTCTCTCTCTCTCTCTCTGCATGTACAATTACATAAAAAAAAACTCATCAAGCTGGTCTTTAGCCGGATCGAACACAGGAATCGGAGTAAAACGTAAAACGTACACACATACACCGAATGGGATTTTCCGGGGAACCGATTTCTTATAACTAGTACTCTCTTCTAATCCATACCCATATTCTTTTTTTTTTTTTGGAAAAACAGCTAATAGATTTAACAAGCAAAGTCCGTACAAACTTGGTCCTAACAGAGAACGGGAGAACGAGAGGAACACTTGAAACAGAAGAGAAATTCAGGGCCCACTTAACAAGGAGGTGGGCAGCCTGATTATAGCTCCTAGGAATAAATAAAATCTGCAAATCAAAAGCCTTGGATAGCGCCTTGCACCGGAGGATGATCTCCTTCGCGCGCCACAAGTCCAGCGAAGAGGACATGATAGCATCAACAATACCCTTAGCATCACTTTCTATGATAGCTTTGGTATTTGCTTGGGATGCCCAACGGCAGGCATTAAGGATAGCCAAAGCCTCAAGAATCTGGGAGTCAACAAAATATTCCAAGGATACTTTCCAGTCGAGGATAGCCCCTTTAACATCTCTAACAATCAGACTAACAGAGCCCATATCAGCTGAAGTACCGCAATCCACATTAATCTTTATCATTCCCTTAGGAGGTGGCTGCCAGGTTAGAGTGAATCTAGTCTTGGGTATAGTACAGTGATTCAGGTAGAAATTAGCCTCCCGATTAGCTCGCCTGAAAATATCGAAAGGTTGCCAGCAGCGGTTCCTAAAGACGAGGTCGCACCTAACCTTCCAGATATTCCAGAGAATACAAATAGCCAGAGTGCCCAAAAAAAGAAGGTCCGACTGATCCTGCTTTATCCATTCCAGCCATTTATGAATAATATTGTGGACATACTTGCCAGCCATACCCATATTCTTAACACCGGACTCAGGGCATATATATAAACTCCGATATTAATCGGGTTCAACCGATCTGCATGCTTACCAACTAAAACCCATCATCACCTACAAGTTCCATCAACCCCCACAAGCCTAGCGCCTCTCTTGCTGCAGGTGGAAGAAATGCGTGGTCTTGATAAGCATGTCACGTTGTCCGGGACTCTGACAAGAACAGACCGGCCGGGGCTTATACCTTTCACGAAGGTGAAATCAAAACGGAGCAGATAAAACATGGTTTTCTTTCATCATTATTTTTTTTTTCTAAAAGTATGTATTCTGACCATCTTTTGGTGTATATCAAATCACGTATTGTAGAGCTTTGAATCTCAATTCTACCCCCTCGAGGTCTTCATGGTTTGATTTAGTTTGGTTTCTGAGTATTTTTTTCTCAAACCAAACTAAACCAAACTATCTTCCAAACCAAATCAAATCGAACCAAATTAATTTGGTTTGGTTTGATTTGGTTCGGTTTAAACCATATTTTATTAAGGTAGAGTAAATATAGCAATATATAATTTTATTTTATTTGTTTGAAATCAAATTCTATTAAAATTTAGTGTATTTGTTTATACATTTCATTAATTTGTTTTAAAAACTCTTGAAACAAGTTTATTTTTATAAGAAAAGACACATAAATATTGTATTATATAACTTAAAATAATTTTTTTAATCTGATTCGGGTTATTCGGTTTAGCAGTTTAGTTTAGTTTAAAGAACTCTAGAAATCAAACCAAACTGATCGGTAATTCAAACCAAACCAAACTGATTTTTCGGGTTGAACCAAATAGTGAACAGCCCTACTACCCCCAACCGGGTAACTTGCAAAGTCAAAACATGGCCCAAAAGAGATGGTTTGGGCCCCATAGAGACTAGGTAAGGGCCGCAGGGGATTATCGGTCCGTTGGTAACTTTATTCGTTTTTTTACAGTAAAAAAGGAGGGTAAATTAACTTCCGATTTACTTATGACTTTCATCCTTAGTCCGTTGACTAAAACTGCTTCATCATCGATGCAATGAACAAAAAAATCTGAAACACAGGGTCCATTCCGTCAGTATCAACGTTAAAAAAATTTAAAAAATGTCATTACTACCCTACCATGCAAGTACAAACAATGCTCCATCAACATGTTTCCCTTATTATCTGTACCGTCTAAGTTTGAGTACAAAATATAGTTCGTCGTCGCTGGGTGGAGCCTGGCGGAAGACTCTAGATACGTCCGGAGGTGTCTTGGCGTATCAGGAACTCTTTCTCACTTCCGAAGGAATCCATTGGGAGGAATTTGATGAGTGGAGCTGCGTTTCGGGTGTGAAGGATCTGTTTCTTGTTTGTCTTCTTGCTCACTACCGCTGCTGCTGACGGCCTCAGTGGTTTGCAAGTCTGGTCCTTTTCAGTAAGGCACAGTTTTGTTGGGGGTAAGGTTTTCGTCTTTTCTTCCGCTGGTCCTTGTGTATGTTGGGATTCTCTGCTTGCAGAATATAAACAACGTTCTTTATTAGCCAACAATCTAAAGCTTGCAAGCGAGACTATCTTCTGGGGAACTATTTCCTTCCTAGTTCCCGGTAAAGTTCATTGGGCATATTTCTTGGTTATAAATGGATAACGGTACAGAGGGACAGTCTTCGGAGGAGATATTACTTATCAGGAAGTTTCAGGAAACTTTCTGTACCGTCTAAGTCTACGCCTGTTATTATTTCAGAAATTGATCCTGTAACAGCACAGAAATGGAAACGATCATTAATAGTGTCAGTTCTCACTCAGGACCAAGGATCGCGGGATCGGAATCGGAATCAGTGGGTACCGATTCGATCCGGATCGGATTGGATCGGACCGATTCCGACCGATTCAATGGAAGAAAATCGATCCAGAATCGGTAAGAAAAAAAGCAAAAAAAAAAAAAGAAGATCCGATTCCGATTCCGATCCGATTCTGGACCGATTCCGGCCGATTCTGGCCGATTCGGACCGATTCTGGCCGATCCGACTGGAATAGCAAAAAATGAAAAAAAACGATCCGATTCCGATTCCGATTCCGATTCCGGCCGATTCCGGACCGATTCCTACCGATTCCGACCGATTCCGCGGAATTCATGCCGGAATCGGTCCTTCCGCATGGAATCCACCGATCCGATTCCGGAATCGGTCGGAATCGGTCCGATTCCACCGATTCCGTAAACAATGCTCAGGACAGGATAAGGCCAGCAGGGTTTAAAGATTGGATAAATAAAGTTTGGGCACCGAGCGTACCTTGGAGTTTGCTAGATTATCCGAATGAGAATTTTCTTTTAAATCTGCAAAGTGAAGAGGAGGCTATTAAGATATATTCTAGAACACCATGGTTTTATAATAATGACTTGATTCTCATAGAAAGAGCTAGACCAAATACCTCTCCTTCTTCTTATACTTTGCTATGTGCTGATTTGTGGATGCGCATATATGATCTCCCGCCGGAATTACTTGGGAAAAGTACGGTCCTACACATTGTGTCACAGGTGGGAGAGCCTTACTTGCCGAGCAATGAAATTGCTGAGACTTGGAGTCAATTCGCTAGAGTTAAAATTTCTTTGAATGTTTCTAAACCATTGCCAACTGAAGTTTTGGTGCAATTACCTACTGGGGAAACAAAAAATTATGAGGTGGCATTCGAAAGGATTGTTAATTTCTGTCATTTCTGCGGATTACTGGGGCATAAATATGCTAGTTGTGAGAAATACAAGAAGCTTCAGTCTATGATTACTCCTTCACTTCCGGGAAGTTTGCAACAGGAACTGAAAGCTCTGCTTAGGTTCAAATATGCCGATTGTCTTTCAGTAAACAATAGACTGGCTAAAAGAGGTTATAAACAGGAAGCACCTTTAATTCAGAACAGAGTGGGTTCTCATCTGGATAAGGTGCCACAGTTAAACCAAGTTAAATCAGCCAATGAGACATCTTTAGTGGAGGTTCATGGAGGTGGTAAAGTGCAGGATAGAACTTTATTCTTTCCAATGAGTGATTCTTCTAGGGAGCTATCTGAATTTGGGGCTCAGATCACTAAACTAATGGTTCATTCAGGTCCAACATCTTCTACATTCTTGGTAAATTCTGAATTGTTACCTTCACAACAACTATTTTGGAATAGTCCGGATTGCATAAATGTGTCTGAGCGACAGGTGGTTGGTGTTAAAAAAATTCCTGGAGCAGGTTCAGCGGGGAAGGATGATGTTAAAAGTGGGGTTTCTCAGGAAGGTACCAAATCTGCCAGAGCTTCAAGAGTGCTATCTTCATTGGCAGTCAAGAGATCTTTTTGGGCCGATAAGATGAAAAGAACGTCTAGAAGAAGGCTGATGTTGGGTGATAATGTGTTTGACCGGATGGAAGATGTTTCAGGGGCTCTGGCAGCTGGCCCGGAACAGCTGCATGATCAACAATGAGAATTATATCTTGGAACTGTCGGGGAGGGAATGGGCACCCGACAGTTCAATTTATTGACAGGTTAGCCCATTCAGTTAAACCGGATATTATGTTCTTGGCAGAGACAAAGTGCACTTTTAACTATGCTATGAAGTTTTTTCAGCGGAGGCATATTAATAATTTTGTTATTGTTCCAGCTGTGGGTAGATCAGGTGGATTGTGGCTTTGGTGGTCTAGTACAGTTCATTTGGAGGTGCTATCTAAGTCTGCTTATTGGATTGCTAGTTTAGTAAAGGATGAAGCTTCTAAACACATGTTTATTTTAGTTACTATCTATGCTCCAACAAAGCATGCGAACAGAAAATACATTTGGCAACAATTATCTATGTTTTTACAAGCTCAAGATATTCCGGTGTGTTTGATAGGGGACTGGAATTGTATACGTTTCAGTTTTGAAAAATGGGGAGGTGCTCCTCCTATCCAGTCTCATATCTCAATGTTTGAGCAGTTTATTCAACAAAACGGTTTAGTGGAGGTCAGAGTGGAAGGTCCCGCTTTTACTTGGTCTAACAAAAGAAGTTTTGCTTTCAATGTTCGTGAAAAGCTTGATCGTTGCTTGGCTTCAATGAATTGGTTTACTTTGTTTCCCAATGCCAAGGTTAGCATACTTCCCTCTTATTACAGTGATCATACACCCATACTTCTTATTACTGATCCGCTAGTTGGTAGCCATAAGGGGTGGTTTAGAATAGAAGCAGCTTGGTATCATCATGGGTCGTTTAAATCTGTTGCTAAGGATGCTTGGCTTAATAGTCCTGACATTTTTATTAACTACGAAAGAAAGATGATATATGTTAGAAAGGAGTTGCTGACTTGGAAGAGGAAAGTGTTGGGTAATATCACTCAACAGATGTCTATTATTAAAACCGAGCTTAGCACTCTTCAGAATGCTCCCAATGGGCAAGATTCTATTGATCAAGAGTTATCTTTACTTGATAAGTTAAATAAATTAGAATTGATGGAAGATGCTTATTGGAAGCAAAGGGCGAAATCTTTTTGGTATAATCAGGTGATAAAAATACTAAGTTTTTTCATATGAAAGTTTTAAATAGACGAAGGTTTAATAGAATTGTGGGAGTGTATAATAGGGATGGCTGTTGGTCTACTTCTTGGGATGATATTCAACAAGTTTATTGTCATTACTTTGAGAATCTGTTTCATTTAGAACAAACACCTGCTTTGCATTGGTATAATATCTTACCGGTTAAGCAGTTGACTGAGTCACAAAAAGAGGCCTTGCTGATTACTCCTAGTATTTTGGAAATTCAAGAAGCACTGTTTTCTATGCATCCAGATAAGGCTCCAGGTCCGGATGGAATACCGCCAAGTTTCCTCCAGTTACTGTGGAATGACATTAGAAGTGATATAGTTCATCTGGTGTGCTCTATTTTTTCATCACTCTATTCCTCAAGGATTGAATCATACTATTATTTCCTTGATTCCTAAGAAAGAAAATCCTTTATATCCTGATCATTATCGGCCAATCAGTCTATGCAATGTTCTATTTAAAATCTTTACAAAAGTCTTGGCTAATAGAATTAAGCCGGTACTGTCAGATCTTATATCAGAAAATCAGGTGGCCTTTATTCCGGGAAGGTTGGGGTTAGATAATATCATTATTGTTAATGAAATTGTTAATGCTTTTCGGTTCAAGGCAGGGAAGGTGGGACACTTCATGATTAAGTTGGACATAAGCAAGGCATATGATAGAATTCATTGGACATTCATTAGATTTATGTTGGAACAGTTTGCTTTTCCAGCAGCCTTTACAAATCTGATTATGGAATGTGTCTCCTCTGTTACTTATTCTCTTAATTTGAATGGACGAAGATCCAAGATGATAACACCTTTCAGGGGTCTTAGGCAGGGGTGTCCGTTATCTCCTTATCTATATATTATGTGTGCGGAGGCTCTCTCTAGTATTATAAAATTAGCAGTGGATCAGGGAGAATTTAAAGGAATCAGATTGAGTCGGGGAGGTCCCAGAATTACTCATCTGATGTTTGCCAATGATATAGTTATTTGTGGTATGGCTACTATGGAGGAGGCTCTAGCAATTAAAAACATTTTAAATTTATATCAACATATTTTTGGTCAAACCATCAATGTTGACAAATCAAGTATTATATTTAGCAGAAATGTGTCACCGGAGGTGTCTAAGCAAATTTGTGATGTTATGGGTTTTGCAGTAGCGTCTCCTTATGAAAAGTATTTGGGAATCCCTATTGGTATTTCTGATAATAGAATTAATCATTATCAATGGATAATTGACCGCTTCAGGCAAAGATTAGCAGGATGGAAAAGTTCATGTTTGTCTACAGCAGGGAGAACTCTTCTTATTAAATCGACTTTGAGTCAATTACCGATTCATATTATGTCTTTGAAAAGATTCCCAAGGGCCGTAGTCAGACAATTGGAAGCCCTGGAAAGAAATTTTTGGTGGGGTCAGCAAGATGTATCGAAGAGAAAAATCTGTTTTAAGAGTTGGAACTTTATTAAATTGCCCAAGAGTAGAGGAGGTTTGGGAATTCGTGATCTTATTTCTGTAAATAAAGCTCTTTTGTTAAGGCTAGCTTGGTCTTTTCTTCATGATAAGGATAAATTGTGGGTAAGAATTCTGCGGAGTAGATATCTTAAACATAGGAATTTTTGGGACATCAATATTCAATATAATAGTTCTCAGGTATGAAAAAATTTACTTCATACAAGAAAGGATCTGATTGGTGGCTGTTTATGGAAAATAAAAGATTGTACATCTATTAACATATGGAAGCATCACTGGATTTCGGACGGACAGGGACCTCCTATTCCTCTTTCATCTAATGGTGACAATCCAGAAATAGTAAGTGATTTGATAGAAAATGGTCGGTGGAATCATGATTTTCTCAATGCAACTTTTGATTCTTGTTCAGTTGAAAGGATTTTAAGAACTCCCTTATTTAGTGAAGAAAGTCAGGATACCTTAGTGTGGAAGTTTGTTCAAAATGGGTTATATAATACTAAATCAGGTTATTCTTTTTACTCTCAAGTACAGTATCCTTCGGGAGCTTCGGATATGTCAAGTTGGAACAAATTGTGGCATCCATGTATGAATAAAATATTTCCGGCCAAAGTTATAGTTTTTCTTTGGAAAGTTATGGTGAATGCTTTACCAACTAGTCAAGCTATTGCTAAAAGATGCATTTATATATCCACTACATGTTGTATTTGCCAATCAAATGATGAAAGTACTGAGCATATCCTTTTTACATGCCCCAGAAGTAGGGCTGTATGGTTTGGATCACCTTTAGGATTCAATGAGGAGTGGCTTTATAAGGATTCTCATCAAATCATCTTGTTCTTTATTGATTGGGTGTTGTCAAAGGATAACAATGTCTTCTTTTTAGGGGTGCTGGGAATTTCGATTCTTTGGCATATCTGGAAGCAAAGATGTGATTCAAAAGATTTCAAGCTCAGATAGAGATCCAACATGGATTTTAAAGAGGGCTATAAATGATGCACATTATTTTACAGCTCGATCTAATGTAGTGATTGAATCCTCAAGTATTAAATGGCAGCCACCGTTACCTTCTTATGTTAAACTGAATGTGGATGCAGCAACAGATTCTCACAAGGGGGCAGTTGGTGTGCTGGTGCGAGATTCCTTTGGCCGCGTTCTTGCATGGAAAACACAGATTTCAGTTTTTACAGATCCCAAAATTTTGGAGGCGGAAGCAATATTAGAAGCTTGTTCGTGGGAGTTTTTGGACTGTTGGCCGTCTTTGATTGAAAGCGATGCATTACCTGTGATTAAAGCCATCAAGCGAGAGGGACCAGACTTATGGATCGCTGATGCCTTCATCACCAGGTGCCGACGTCGATTGAGCTCATCGCTTTCTGCTGTTGTCTTCAGCCCAAGGGAGGCAAATGGCGCTGCACACGAACTTGCGCAGTGGGCATTACGTTCCTCTAGGGCTTAGATGTGGACTTCTTCACTGGCTGACTTGCCGGAAGGGGTTTTTAACTGCATTTTGTCTGATGTGCCCGCAGTAGTTAGTCCGGGTTGAGTTATTGTACTGTGTATATTTTTTTTGTTTAATATAATGATCCTGTTTTTCGTGTTAAAAAAAACATGTTTCCCTTATTTGCTCGGCATCCACAGCCCACAATGAGAACCGTCGACCCAATGTTTTATTAAAAAAATTTAACCTACCTATCAATATGTTCAAAAAAAATTTATCATGTATAATTTAAATACACAATACAAAATATTAAATACCGATTCATTTAATACATTATGTCAAATACATTTTAATTTATAACTTTATTTTTGGAAAAAAATCATCATGTTTGATTTTATTAATAAAATGTACAATATTAATTGTTAATACATTCATTACATTATGCTGATTATGTATAATTTATAACTGCAAAATATTATTATATTTAGAGAAAATATTATATTTATTTTATATCAATATTTAAATACATTATAAGTTGTTAAACGTTAATCTATTCATTATATTTAAAAAAATAAATAAAATTTTAAAATATTTTCTATTTCATAATGCTTGGTCTTATTTTTTTATTAGTTGATTATGTTGAATATGAGTACATAACAAAGTATTTTTTAAAAATAGGTAAATACATAAATTATGCAAGTGAGAAAAACTGTCCTAAATTGATTTCTTTCGTTAACTATTACATGGGATCCTCTAATTCTTTTAACAGGCTGTAAATATTATCGTTTACATGAGGATTGATGAAAGAAAGGAATAAACTATTTTTATTTGTCACCACCACCACCACCACCCAAAACCCAAGAAACATCAATATTTACAATTTTGGTGTTATCAATATTGTTTCCTTATATTTCATTTCACTTCATTTTTTATTTAAACATATACATACGTTTTCAAGAGAAAAAATATTGCATGGGCAAAGGAGTCCTCAGATTCATCTCCCAGTTTAGGGTCCGTTTGTTTGCATGTAAAACCGGATTTATGCACAAGTTTTCCCGTTTTTTTTTTCCACCGCATTATTTGTTTACCTGTAAAATATGGGGTCAACGTAGAACGTTTTCCCGTGACCATCTTATTGTGGGATTTCGGCGTCCGAAAATTTTGAGCGGACTCCGTTTTCTGCGGAGAGCCTTTTCGAGCCAGGAGGCTGACCGCGCCGGGGCCGGGGTTCGGCCGAACGCGGTCGCCGAGGGGGTGCCACGGGGAGCTCCGGGGGAGCTCCGGAGCTCCGGGAGGGGGTGAAGGGGGGTGCCGCGGGGGGAGCCCGGGGGGGGGGGAAGGGGGCGCCGCGGGGGAGCTCCGGGGAGGGGGTGAAGGGGGCGCCGCGGGGGACATCCGCGCGGGGGGGGGGGGGAGCTCCGGGGGGCGGGGGCGGTGCCGCGCAGGCAGGGGGCGCCGCTCGTGGGGAGGGGCGGGGGCGCGCGGGGTGGGGGGGTGCCGCGGAGGCGGGGAGCTCCGGGGAGGGGGGGGGTGGTGAAGGGGGGCGCCGCGGGGGGAAATCCGCGCGGGGGGGGGGGGGGGGCGGGGAGCTCCGGGGGCGGGGGCGGTGCCGCGGAGGCAGGGGGCGCCGCCGTGGGGAGGGGGCGGGGGCGCGCGGGGTGAAGGGGGGGGGGTGTGCCACAAGTTAGCACCCGGCCGACAGCCGAGGGCCTGGAGGGAGGGATCTCCGTTCACAACAGGGCGGGGCGCAAGGGAGAAGGAGATCGGCGGCGGGCACCGGTCGTTCACCTGGCAGCACGTCTCGGTGACCACGAGATGGCCGGAGACCTCCTGGGGCGACAGATCGCCATACTCGAAGCCCAAGGCGTGGAGGACGGGGTCGATCGCCGCCGTCACCGTAGACGCTTCGGAGGCTGTAGGCGGCGATGGCGGCTTCATCTCCTACTCCTCTTCTTCTTCCTCCGCCGCCTCCTCTTCTTCAGCTGAGCCTTTTCCGCGTTCTGGCCTTTTCTCGTGACCATCTTATTAATTTTTATTATTTTATAAATTTTTTTATATCAAATTTTAATATATGAAATTATTTAAATAGATTTACGTACAATCAAACTAATGAAAATATTTTCGAAAAAATAATTTACGAACAATCAAATGATCGAAAATATTTTCAAGGAAAATAAATTACAAGGAACCAAATGATAAATGATGTTTTTGATTTTCTTGGAAAAGATGCTCCACGGAAAACATTTTCCATGATTTTACTTTTACATGCAAACAAACGGACCCTTAGACACGGATGGGGAGTGAATTTACGCAAAAAAGAATACACAAATCACGGAAGGTTCAGTAATTTGTTATGATTAGTTGTGTTGCCTTCTGATCATATTTTCTTACGATTACTGTCTCATCGTGACTTTGTGAATATAATATTGTATAACCTTGTCAAATAAAACATTTCATTATCGGTCAATGTACCGTTACTGTAAATTTATAAAAATATGCATTCTATAGATTACTCTTTCTCGGATAAAAACAGAGGTTTCGGTTCATCCTGCTTTTTTTCTAGTTATACATGATTCTCACTCGTTTGGTTTATCATCCTATCTCACTGAGCATGATAATATCATGTCATTTACTATCTTGGATGTTGTTTTAATTCAAACTTTTATCATGGAAATATACACAAAAATATAATGCAACCAAACACCCTGTTAACAATTATGAAAAATACACGGGGCTTTTCTTGGACAACAGGGGTGTGAGACATTGCTCTTCTTTCTTTCTTGCGATCCCTCACCCTTCTTTTGGTTACACACGGTCCCCACAATTTCGTCACTGGGCATGATAATTTAATGGTTCTAGCTAATAATACATTTAATTTAGTATATAATTTTTTTTAAATATAATAAAAATTTATGACATAGACACCTTAGGCTCTGTTTGATAATACTATTTAACACCTCTATCATTATCAATTTTAAAAATTAATATTTCTAGTAATCACTGAGAAGTGTTTGGTTAATAGTATCAATTTTAAAATTAGCGGCACATTATGTAATACAAATGTCGACTTGTATCGATTTTGATATCGATACTCTAACCTTTAAAATTATCAATATCGATATTGATATAGTATCAAATTCGAAACTCTAACTAAACGGGCCATTAAGAAGTATTTTAACTGCTCCCGTGGGCAAACTTTTGGAAAATGTGCAGGGCTCAAGCAAAGAAGAATAGAAAGGAGGAGGAGGGTAAAGCCGTTGCCCGGTAGGATAGGAATATGGTGGGGGTGGATATGAACAAGACATGATATGACACCCAAATTTCACTCATCGGCTTGTCATCTAATACTTGATCATCGCCATTGTCTTGTGTTGTGTTGGGCTGTACAATATTTTTTTTATATTTTCACGATAATGATATATATTAAAATAAAATGTAAAATAACTAAATACCCAAAATTAACATACTTTGATGAGATACGATAGCAATAACGGTAGAGATCATGCATTATAAAAAAACAGGGTAATGGAGTGTTTGGTTGCATGACAATAAAGGTTTTTGTTTTAATTTTTAAAAATGGTAAGAAAACTTGTTAAAAGAGGTATTTGATAACCATGACAATTTTATGTTTTAAAAGTGATTTTCTTCTTAAACAAAAAAGAGAGCCTCACCTCTTTATTTTTTTCTTGTGGTCCCTACTTTGTTTGGTCATGTGTGGTAGTTACCTTTTTTTGTAATCACATCCCTCCAAACATGATAATTTTATGTCATGATTCGGTTCACTTTTTATTTTAATATAATTTTCAGACCGGTTATATTTGTTTGGAGATAAACAAACTAATTTTTGATTTCGACTACAAGTGTGCTGATGGATAACAGATAATTTAACGAGATTAAATTCCATATATATTTTACAAGTAATGAAATAGGAAAAGAGAACTTTAATGTGTCACGAGGAGATTGTCAAGAAAGGAATTTTCCAATGTTTTGATGATGGTACGTCATTAACATTTAATAAACGATATTGATATCTACGTGATATTGATATTTAATCATTATGGGGTGTTTGGTTGCATGATAATTGAGGTTTTTATTTTAATTTTTAAAAATTGTAAGAAAACTTGTTAAAAGAGGTGTTTGACAACCATGACAATTTTATGTTTTGAAAGTGATTTTCTTCTTAAATAAAAAAAGAGGGTCTCACCTCTTTCTTTTTTCTTGTGATCCCCCACTTTATTTGGTCATGTGCGGTGGTTACTCTTTTTTGTAATCACAACCCTCCAAACATGATAATTTTATGTCATGAGTTGCTTAACTTTTTATTTTAATACAATTTTTTATCATGAAAGTGTACAAAAAATTATCATGCAACCAAACACCCCATTATCCTTTTATGAAAGCAAATAACCATGATACATGTAACTGAGCATGCCACTATTCATTTGTGGGATGAAGATATATATGGTTATAGATCATTGTCGGATATTTTCATGTACATCACTTATGATAGTTACGGTCGACAGTAAGAATCTTATTCCGAAGTGATCGTAAACGAGAGTGATAAGTGGCATACTCATTTACCAACGTACAAATTAATAAATATATCATCTCATGATGAATCGGACAAATAATTGTTATCACACAAGGGAATAATATCACGTTAGAATTGAATAGAAATAAATAGAATTTTTAAAGTCATGTTTACAATTTTTCATATTTTTTGCATTTCTATTTGTTTTTTATAAACTTTTAATTTTATTACATTAAAAGATATCAAAAAGTTAGATCGGGTCGGATCCCTGTTGGAATCGGATTGTGACCCGGGCCGATCGGAACTCCTTCGAGAGGGGCGACCGGCCCGAACAATTCCCCGGGTTTCCCAAGCATTATCGGCTTCCGTGGGGCCGTCGCAGAACCAAACTCGGCAGCGACGGCGACGGCGACGGCGGCATGATGAAACTTTAAACCGACAAGCACGGCCCGCGTCATCCAGAAGGCGGCTGTTCGGTCAAGCCCGGCTCTGTAGCTCCGGGACGACCGGCTTTCTCGAAGTATCCCCAGTCCCATCCTTCCGACGGCTGTGATCGGGAGATATCGTGGGCTTTCGGCGGTTGGGTGGAAGAACCGTCTTGTGTTCATCGAGAAAGTGACGGCATTTTGCTTGCTACCGAACGAGAATTATTCACTAAATTATCAAATACAATTTTTTTTCAAAATTTCAGGCTCCATTCCCGTTCTATTATCGGCGATCGAGGTGTTTCTTCTCCCTATCAGGAGGAGATGCAGCCCGCGGGATGGCGGGTAACGTGGAGCTGCCGGGTCGACTTGCAATCTTCCCCTTCAGGAACAGGGTTCTGCTGCCCGGTGCCGCTGTCCGGATCCACTGCACCTCTCCCTACAGGTTTCCCCTCCTCTTTTTATGTATGCGGTTCCTGGCTTTGCCGGTTAAATTTGTTAGAGTTTTTATTCTATGTTCTTTTTCACCTCAACTAAGGACGGACTGCGGGGAAAGGGTTGGAGGATGGTTCGAATTATTTAGTATTTAGTTTCGTTATCTCTAATCGTCAGGCGCTCCAGGAATAACATTTTGGTTAATATTTTTGCTTTTATCATGTCCTTGGATGGTTTTCGGCGCGAGTGAGCTTAATTCCTTCTGTTTTGGCTGATTTTGTTGGTAATAAATGTGTTTTTGTCTGGTAAGTTTTGTTGATAGCGGCGCTCGGGGTACGTGAATGATTTGTTTTCCAGGTTTTGTTTGTTTGAATATTTTAGGATGAATTTACTTTCTTCAACTTGTCCAATGATTCTTGTTCTCAGTTCGTATTTGGACCACGTTTGCGTTTGATCTATGTCTTTGTATTGCTCCTATAGCTATGCTTGTACTTCAGTGCACCGGGGGTCCTTCTCTACTCACTTTGTGGTGCTTCCACATATTTTGCAGTGTGAAGCTAGTCGAGCAGGAGCTATGGCAGAGAGAGAAGAAGGGGCTGATTGGTGTTCTACCTGTCAGGGATGCTGCAGAGGCCGACAGCTCTTCTTCTTTGTCTTCGACAGGTATCGTGTTTCTTGTTTGTCTAGATTTCCGTATACTGCTTGTGCGGAATATTCTTTTTCCTTTTAAGTGCGGAATATTCCGACTTGATTTCCACAGGTATCGTGTTTCTTCCAGAATCTGATGATTCTTTTTTCTTTAAGGTGCGGAAACTGATTCTGGGTATCAAAGTTCCAAAAACACAGCTGATGCCTTCGACTATCAGGAGCAAGATGGCAATAATTTGGAAGGAAACATTCACTGGCATAAAAGGTTCTTGTTCTAACAGTACTTTTGCCTTGCTTTTCGTCTCCTAAAAGCTATGAATTTTACTCCTGTTTTTATTGGTACAACTATACGGAGTGAGGAGAGCTGCTTTCTTTCTCTTGTATACTCATCTTATTTTATCTATCTTTGGAGAGTAAAAGATATTCTTGTGAAATGAAAGAGTTGTATGATATCTGTCAGATACCTTTCTGCTATTCCACATTGGTATTATCTAACTAGAGCTTGAAACAAATCGCTTCTCTTTTCTGTTTGTCCTTTTATGCCTTTTTTGTAGGTTGTCCCATTCAAATATCAGAACCATTGCTGACACTTCAATTGGCTTATGTTTGATTGTTTTTTGAAGGGCTTTCTTGTATACCTGCTCTGTTTTATGTCTCACCTGTGGCAAAGAAAATGAATTATCAAGACAATATTTGAGTTCTTTACGAATGACAAAGGATCCTTGTCTCTTTTCATGTATTTAATTTGTTTTAAGAAGGTGCACCTTTTACATCTATTTATAGTAGAGCTTATTTCTTATCAACACAAATCATCACACCATATGTTATTTGTCTTACCTCGGAAGAAGTACACAGCGAAATATCCTACGGCACTATCGGAGAAAATAAACCCTCAAAATACATCTGTTTGGGAATAAGAAGATAATATCAACTCTGATTTGATGATTTTAATAATTTATAACCAATGTATCACAATGAATTTACAATTTAAATAAGTCAAATCGATCAAAACTTACAATAATCTTAGCTTTAACTGTCAATCCACTTGTCAACTTCCAATTCTATTGCACTTCTGTTGCATTATTGAGTATTTGAAAAATGTTAAATGATTGGGGTGAGTCACATGTGAGTGTGAGTCAATAGATTTTCTACGACAATTCCTATTTATCGGCATTGTCAAATACAAAACATGCATAATAATGATATATCTTCACAAACACACGATAACATAAAAGATAATTCACAATCAAACAAGTTTAAAAGCAATCATTTTAGTTTTCAAGTCAACCATACATATCCTCTTCTTTAATTTGGTGAAAGACCTAGTTTTATGTCAATACACCTAGCTAAAATTTTAAGATAAACCTTTTCTTATTCATATATATGCAATGACTATAGTAATCAATGACAATATGATACATGACTTAAATGATTTACACAAGGGATTACGACCCGTCACACTGCCAATTTCACTTTATCATCTTACATCTTGACACTTGAAAATTTTTTCTATACATATCACAATGTACAGTAGATTTATCTCTATATGCCATGCCATTAGAGAGCTTCTCTCTCTTCATATGTCATATCATATTTTATTTTTGTAAGTAATTGCCACTTGTCTTCAAATGTCGCTTACTCTAGCTCTAAATATATATAAAAGTATCATATAATTGAGTTAAATTCAGAGTGCATCTAGGCAGTGACACATTTAAAATAAACCAAGTATCCATGATCGATACTACTGACTGTTCTAAACATTCGCTGACCTCATTCCATCTAACATAGGCTATTGAAACCAAATATGCATCGTTGCTGTATTTCCACATCTTATAGCTCACAAACACATCATTGTTTTATCTTTGTCAGACTTCTTGACTCTTACGATAAAATGCATCATACTTGCAATGCAGATGCTCTAAGCTTAGGCATCATAGGATCTAAATGAGATTTATTAGCACGCATACATGATCTAGATATCAAAATGGATCTAACTGACATATGAATACACATAGATCTGCATGGCCAATCTAAATACACATGACATCTCATACATGTAACTTATCTAATTTCATGTAATGTTAACTCAAATGCATATGGCAACAAAAATTAAGGTTTTCCTTTCAATCAAACCATTATCTTACTAACTCAATCATCTGATAACACATGCTTACGACATACAATTACAAAATAATTTGCATGAATTACCAACATAACTATGCACACTTCAAAATAATGCATGGGTGCATACTGAAAGTAGGAAGAGCCTACCGGATTTGACAATTCGATTTCTGAACTCATGGCCAACTACATGATTGGATACGACACTGAGATGGCTAATTTGCTGGTGCGTCAATCAGGTTGACGGAATGACACTGATTGATTGTTGGTCGAGGTGTGGAATGTTGGGCGGTGACACCAAACTGTTGGCAGCTGGTGGATTTGACAACAGCCACTTGAGCACAGGGCAGAGTTGGAAATCCAATGGAGGTGGTGCTGAACAGACAGTGACATCTGAAAGGCGGTGGCTGATTTTCAGTGCTGCAAGTCAGAGTAAGTGGGGGACTGCAGATGGGTGGCTGGGTGTGGCGGTGGACAGCAGTGGTGCACGGAACAGCCATGTCGGGCTGCCGGCTGGTGTGTAGGCATTTGGAGACAGCCAGTGCAGCAGTGACCAGATAGCTGACAGTGGCGCTTGGGGCTGGCAGGGCAGGTCCTGGCACGTCCGGTCAGCTGAAAGGCTGCATGGCGGTAGACTGGTGGCCAAGGACTGCAGTAAGATGGCTGACGGTGGGGATGGGGCAGCCGATGAGGCAGGCAGGTTGCTGGGCAGAGTCAGGTGGGCAGCAAATCGGCAAGATGGATTCTAGTGCTATCGGCGCACATGCGAGCTTGCTGGACAACGGCGGAGGCTGCAACCATGAGCAAGGTGGAGGAAAGGAGTAAACACCAGCGAGTGCGAGGGGTCAGAGTTGGACAGCCAAATGAGAAGGGGGTATTGGGTCTTGGTAGGGCTGCAAATGGGTATGATTTAATAGTGGAATCACCTGTATCTGATTCTGATTATTTCAGAATCACTACAATTTCGTTCCAAAAGCAAATTTGATAATTTTAAAATTACATATCATATATTAAATTTAGTTAGATATTAGTAAATAAATGATATGTAATTGTTATTTTTTGATATAATTTCACTAAAAATTTATTTTTAATATTTTATATCACTCTATGTATGTCATATTTTGTATTTTATTTTAATTATTTTTATGATATATACCAAATTTCTATTGAAATCAGATAAATGGAAATAGAATTGTTTAGTAATATATACTGAATTTTAATAGGATATATTAAAGGGTTCCAAATCAATAAATTTTTATCAGAATCAAATTTGAGTTTTGGAATATTGGATTTCGTTTACACCCTTGGGTCTTGGTGCTTCACCAAGGGGGTGCGGCATTGCACAAGGGAAAAGGAAGAGGTGGCGTGGAAGGGGCTGGCGGAGCTTAGAGGGGGTGGCAACATTGGACTGCATGGCAGTGGCCCTAGAAAGAGGTAGGGTAGCATTGGGTGTAGGCGGCATCATTGGAGGAGGATCTGGTGACAATAGGGGCATGAATGGAAAAATCAGAATTGGAATCGGTGGGTATCGATTCGATCTGAATTGACAGGATTTGGTTGATTTTTTTGGAAGAAAACCAACTAGAATTGAGATTTTTAAAAAAATTTTAAAAATCTTGATTTGAATTCTGTTTGATTTGGCCCGATTTAGACCGATTCTGATCCAATTCAGTTGATTTTTGACCGATTCAACCGATTCGACTGAGAATCAATTCTGGATTGGTCGTCTGGGTGAAAATTAGATCCAAACCGGCCGATCCGATTCTGTAATGGGCCGATTCCGGTTTGATTGGACCAATTTCATAAACTATGGCTTGGGGTGGCAGCATACACCAGCGGTAGCGAGAGAGAGGGAATGAGAAGGGGGTAGGGCAATGAGCAGGGTTGGTGGTCAGTGGTAGCACAATCAGGGCAGCGTTGATGCGGTACAGGGGTGGTGATGAAGGCCTGGTGGGTGGCATTGGGTCTGCCCAATGAGGCAGCACCAATGGCGGTGCATCAGTGAGGGTAGTGTCGGGAGGCTGGGGTGGTGGCTCGATGGCCGAGGGCATCTGCGTTGAAGAGGATCATCGGAGGAGAGGTATTGCACAGCAGGTGAGGGTAGCTGTTGGCAGGGAAAACATGCAGGGGTGTGGCACAATGGTTGGGAGGCAGATTTAATTAGGTTTAGGTTTAGTTATAGTCTAATAAGGAATAAGGATCGGCCTGACGAGGCAGCGCCAAGAGTGGTGTGATGAGACTCTGGTGAGAGCAGTGTCAGGAGGCCGGGGGCTGAGGGTGGCTGCATTGAAGATGATCACTGGAGAAGAGGTATTGTGTGGTTGTGAGGGTGGCCATCGCGGGGAAAAGTTGCAGGGGGTGGCTCATACGATGGTTGGGGAGGAGGGTTTAATTAGTTTTTGGTTTAGTTAGAGTTTAATTCGGATTAGGATTAGTTTGTAAAATTTATTCTTAAACCCCTCTAGATTTTTAATTTACATAAATACTTTTTTTTTCTTTTTTACAGTTCTTACATTTTTTGATTTAAGTTCACAATTACTATTCTTTTATATCATGTTTTCTGATAACAATTTTGATCATAAATTCTTTTAACCTAGCATAAGCAAGAAACATGAACACTGTTGAAAACAATGTTACTAACATTTGTTCCTTAATAAGAAATCCTTAACAAAAATTATGCTCTGTCCATGTTTCTTGCTTCTCCGGTCACCAGACAGGTAATAACTGGTTATACATGTTTCTTTTTTAAGATATTTTTAAAACACATGGGTTACTTTATTCTATTCACATCGATGGTGCATTGGGCTTTTTATGTGCCTATTCATGATTGACTAATTGTTTGTTTGACAAACATTTGACAAGTGTTAAATCATCAAATGCTGATATCAGGGGCGTTGCTGCAAGGGCTTTACATCTCTCCAGAGAGGTAGAGAAACCAAGTGGTAGGGTTACATATGTTGTTGTCCTTGAAGGATTGTGCAGATTTAGTGTTCAAAAGCTTACAACAAAAGGGACGTGTTATACTGCATGTGTGTTGCATCTGGATTTGACAAAGGCTGGTAGGTCAACTTGACGTTTTTGGTGCTTTTTGGAAGCTCGTTTTGCTGTTTTCTGGTCTACAGTAATTGTGAGTGAGAGATCTTTGCTTTATATGCTTGAAGGGAAGTTTGTATTTCCCATTAGGTTGTGCTGTAAATGTGCATGCTTTATGAGCAAACTTGTACATTTATGCTTTTATTTTATAGAGAAACCACTTCTTTACTGAATCAAGGATGGTGGTGCCTTTTTGCATATTTGATGGAACGATGATGGATATGGAAGATATGGCTGAAATATTTTTCAGATTTTTATTGTATATTTGTACTTTTAGTATTCTCCTAGTCTTCTACAGGTAGTTTATAATTTAAGTAGGGTCAAACTAAAATAAGGCAGTACTACCACTTTGAAATATTTAGTGTTTTTTTGAATATCAACCCCAAAATTTCTGAAGCTTATTGAAGGCCATTGTGCATGATTTACAGGCGACCTTACATTGGGTGCAGCCAGCCGATGGGGTTGTGGCGGATAGGGTTTTGAAGAGTTGAGGGTGCCAAATCCAAGAGTGGTGAATGGAGGAGGGATCTCAGATTTGATGGTTGAGTCCTACTCCTTCAAAAGGGAAAGGTTGAGCAATAAATGACATTCATTTGAGTATTGAATGGGTTGCTTTTTAAAGAGAAGACTGCTCATTTAAGAATCCTACTCAAGAATGACATTTATTTGAGCATTGAATGGGTTGCTCTTTTTAAGAAAAAACTGCTCATTTAAGGATCCAATTTAGTAATGAAGAGTCTCTCTTTTCTTGCATGCTAAGCAAATGATTTTTGAGTGTAATTTCGTAACCTTTTTGGAGGGTTATGAGATGGCACCTTTTTGGGTCCATATTGATTTCAAATTGTGCTGTAGCCCATAAATGCCTCAAAATTGACCTGAATTGAGCTTCAAAAATAGGTTATAGTTGGCCCCACCTAAACTAATTTCGGCGTGATCAAATATACTCTGGTATTTTCGAAATTTTCTGAGAATTATCCGGTTTTTTTAGAATCTTTTGGAAATTATCCACCCCTTTTATTTTTCCAATGAGAAAAATGCCGGAAAAGGCTAGACAATATATTTTCGGGTCCAAAAAATATGTAAGTTTTAGGGAATATTCAAAGACATTCAAAAATAGCATTGGGCATGAATGATTATTTTTTGACCCAATGTTGAAATTTTTTGAGAGAGAAACTATTTTTTTTGGAATTTTCCAGAAGAAAATTCTGAAAAAATATGAAAATTTTTAGAAAACTGTCTTTGAAGATTTTTCATGTATTTTCAATGAATTTTGGGCAATTGAATGGATTTTCTCTGAATTTCGAATATTTGTTTTTATTTTTTGAAATAAGAAATAGGGTGAATAAGTATTTTGGAAGAATTAGATCCAATGGGTTGAGATTTTCAATTTGGGCTCATTCGGTCATGAACCATGAGGTATGTCAAGGAGAATTGTGAGGAATTTGAATTTCAATTGAAACCCAATATTTAATTGATATAAAAAGAATATCCCAATTAACATGTAATTTGGCAATCCCAAAAATTTTCTCTCTTTCTTTTTTGTGTGAAAATTTCGGTGTCAACAACCTTCTTCAACAGTTTAATTTGAACCAAATTGAACCAAACCAGTAACCCATTCAACCAAACTACTGGTTCGGTTTAGTTTTGGGGGTTGAACCAAATAGTGAACATCGCTAGATGTAGGTGGTGAAGTGCAGGTGGAGATGGATGATCACATACCAGTGAAGTAGGGATCGATGACTTGTGTTAGATGCAACTTTCAAGTGGTAGAAGTCAACGTTGGAATCAAATGAGATTTTTTTTGATGAGCACGCAATGATAAATTATCTAAAACCCCCATGAGAACTTGCAACCATATTATCCACTCACAACTCTAGGCAGTGTGTATGAATTTAGTCAAACGGCCGAATCATTATTTTCATATATATATGGACCATTCATGAGTAACAATTCTCAATGGACTATGAAGGTTAAATTTCGTAAATATTAACGATATGAAGATATCTTTTGTATTGCATATGAATTGTACCATTTTCATTCTTCGTTGGAAATGTGATGGGGACCGGTACGGACCGGATCATCCGTTTGTTTGGAGATAGCGTCTTCCGGGTCTTGAGGAGATGACGTATTTATTTCTTTTATTTCGTAGTATTAGATTTTTATTTTTATGCATTTTATTTGAGTATTTAGAGTCCTTTGAGTCCTTCTTTTTTTATTTTAGTCCTTTAGAGGACATATATGTAATTAGGGTTTTTAGAGGTCCATCTTGTAATGTCCAGCTCTATTTAAAGAGCCCAAGTCTTTGAATGAAAGGAGATAGATGTTTTGGAAGAAGAAAGAAGCTCTCCCGTTTTCCCCCTTTCCCCTCCGACGTCGGCGTCATTCCCCCACCTCCGGGTGCTCCCGGTTCTCCCCTCCCCTTCCCGGTGTTCCTCCTCACCTCCGGAGCTAGGTCCGGTGCCTCCTTCCCCCCTGTCCCGTCATGTTTCCGACCTCCGTCGACGCCTTCGTCGATATCCGCCCTAGGTCCGTCCGGACCCTCCCACCTCGGTCCCTCACCTCCCTCAACCCCTTCAGCAGCCCCCTTCACCCCTACGGTCTCCCCTCCCCCGCTGGAAGCACCTGCGACAGCCCCCCCCCCCCTCTTGTTCCGGTTTCGTCCGCACCCGCGGGGACACCCCGCGAGCCCTAACCGACCACCACCTCCTCTAGACGTCACCCCTACCTACGAGCACCCCTCCCACAGGGCCTTTGGCCTCCCACGGAGCCTCCCCGAACCCCCTTCCCTCCTATTGAGCCGCCGCGAGCTCGGACCCCAACCCCGCTTCCGTCGACCGTCGAAGACCCCGCGAGCGGTGCCATTTCCGGCGGGCCGAGCCGACGACGACGGAGGAGGAGAGAAGAGAAGGAAGAGGCGGCGCCGTCGGGACCTCCGGCCGCCGCT
This sequence comes from Cryptocoryne crispatula var. balansae, assembly GCA_036172225.1. Taxonomy (NCBI): domain Eukaryota; kingdom Viridiplantae; phylum Streptophyta; class Magnoliopsida; order Alismatales; family Araceae; genus Cryptocoryne; species Cryptocoryne crispatula. The sequence continues at coordinate 5,951,893 of CM069922.1, read as the reverse complement.
GCCGCGGCCTTCCCCCCCGTTCCCGCCGCCGCTGCGGCCGCCGGGTCCGCCGTGCGCGGAGACGAAGACCGCCCCTTCTGCGCTGTCGGGGACTCCGGAGAGACGCCACGAGCCCCGCCCCCGTTCGCCCTCTCTCTCTCTTCTTGATCGAGCCCCCGGCAGCACGCCACGACCCCCTCCGGGGAGAATTAGTCGCGGTCGCGCGGCGCCGCCCCGGGCGGCCACGTCCCCCCCCCCGACGGGTTTAAGTGACGCCGGTTCGCACGCCGGCTCAGCCGGCCCCGGTCCGGCCGGTTTCCTTCGCCCAACCGGTCCGCCCAACGGGTTCAGCGTCCAGACTCGAGCCGGCCGCCGGTTCAGGGCCGGTTTGACGCTCCAGGGGCCGGTTCAGACCGGTTCAGGCCCGGTTCACCCATCCAGGAACCGGTTCAGCCTTCCTGGACCCGGTTCAGACCGGTTCAAGGCCGGTTCAGCCCTTCTAAGGCCGGTTCAGGGCCGTTTTGGACCGGTTCAGCACTTGTGGGCCCGGTTCAACGGCCGTGGGTCCAGTTCGGTGGATTTCAAGCCCCATTCGGCAGTTTCCAGCTCCGTTTGAAGCGATTCAGCACGGTTCAGGATCGGTTCAGCACCACATCAGCTCGGTAAATCCTCCTTGGGCCCGCCGACGCGCACCGGGATGGCGGCACCTCCCTTCCCGTCCCGCATCAAAATGAGTATTGGTGTTATATCATTTCCACTTGGCTTAAAATCTCTCATAGTGATATGAAAGTGTGTTTATGTTACATTTATATTTTAAACATTTTTAGGGGTTTTCTTAATTTTTTAGGATTTATAATGTTTTTATGATTTTTTGAAAAAAAATAAAAACATTATTGATCCAGATTGATTTCGGATTGAGAATCCTTCCGAAAAATCAGCTTGGATTGGAGTCATTGGACCGATCCAGGTCCCGATTCCGATCTCACAATCCTTGCCTTCACATGCTCCAGTGGTGGACTTAAAGATCGCGAAATTGGCATAGGGACCAAGATCTGTGAGTCCTGATCCTGATCCAGATCGGATCGCAGATCAACCGATTCTTCAGAAGGAAAACAAATATGGTATCTGCCCGGATTGTTTTTTCCAAAACAAGAAAAACTTTAAAAATACACTTCAGATAAATTGTAGTGTGATTCCGGCCTGATTCCGACCTTTTTGGGGTTGAATTGGTGCCGGACCGGTGCTGCAGGCCATCCTTTCTGCTGCTGCGGCGTTATGCAGTGCCTTCCCTGCCCTTTCAGGTGGGGAAGGGGCCATGGTGGCTCAGTGCTGCCATGACCACCCTTTCGTATGAGGAATCGCTGGACTTGGTCCAAAATCGGCCGATTTGATCGATTCCGGTCCCAATCCATGCCGATTCAACTGATTTCGGTTGATTCCGGTGGGAGATTGGCTTGGATCAGGTCTCCAGGCCAAAATCAGATTAGAGGGTTCTGATCTGATCCAGGAATCGGCCGACCTATCGCAATCCAGATTGGCTGATTCCGCAAACAATGGGCTGATTGTTCATGCCTGGCTCCCATTCACACTTCCGGACGGCAGCATTGCTGTCAACTGGTGTATGCCTGCCTCCGGCAGCTAGCTGCACCTTCCTTCTCCTTCCAAGAGTGGAACCATTCAAATCAGTTTAGAAACAGACCAAACCAGTTCAGATCGGTCCCTGAAGTTGACGGTGGCGACATCTGTCTGGCTGCAAGATGGATATGTGTACCTGGATCCATTATCTACTTTTCATGTAGCTGCAATGCCAGAAACGGGAATCATTGTCAGTGCAGAATTATACTTGACAAAAGGCCACTAGGCTCGAGCTTTAGCATGTATGAGGGAGATCAGATACATGACATGCGGTGCCAATTGTTCGAGTGGGAAGGGCAATACAATGCCCTATTGGAAGGTCGCACAGCTATATCCTGCATTATGTTGCTTTTTATATCTTGGTCCATTCATGGTCCTTCCCTTGTGGAGAATGACTGTGTTTAGCATGATTGATCTTTGAGATGTTCCAAGTTTAATTATTTATCCTAATGTTGTTTTTGCATGTGCACATTTGTAAATAGTTGTATTCACATGTATACCACTAGGCAAAATTAGTGGCCTAATTTATTTAGCTTTACTGACACATAGTTAAGTATCCCCTCTCTCTCTCTCTCTCTCTTCACTCATGGCAGGTAACATTGCACAATAACGAACATAGGAAATAACCATAACCTTTTGAAGTTGGTGAGGATATAAATGCTTATAGGTGTTTCTCAGGGTACACTGCAAATGCAATTGCATTTAAGTCTATGCATGTAAATAAGTACTTTGTCTTAATGGTCCAAAAGGACATTGCATCTGTTATTTGACTAAATAATTTATATTTATTAGATGTTTGAGTTCATATTTATTTATTTATTGATTAATGCCTTCTTGTTATTTCTAAGAGATGGAGCAAGCAGAGCATGACCCGGATCTTATTATGCTATCACGCCAATTTAAAGCAACTGCCATGAAGCTAATTTCTATTCTTGAGCAGGTGCGTAGCCAATCCTAAGCTATCAGTTTGGTCTTTGAATATAATTATTAAATATTAACTTATGGATTAAGGCTAGGAAACACTACCTATTGGCTGATCTTGTTCATAACTAGCTTTCTTAAAAGTAACTGTTGTCCTTGATTTCGATGCTTGTCCTGTTCATTTTAATTCCATTAGCGAAGTTCAACTGTCTACATTTTATGCACATGAAAAGATAGATGTCTGGCTTATGCACATTGGTGATGAGAATGTTTTCCTATCTCCTTGTACCAGACTTCTAATGCACTTAGTAAGCAGCTAAGAGACGTTACATTTTCTTGTCTATATGAAAGTTAAGTCAGCAGTTGAGTCTTTGTGCTGTTTGGCATTTGGATCTTTCGTACTTAATCTTCTCCATTGGTAGATGCTTACTTTTTGCACCCTTCCTATCTGCTCCAACTTCTGCTGATTATTGGTTACAAGTGACTACATAGTGAAGTTCCACCAAATAAAGGAAGACACAGGAGGTCAAAGCAAATATCCTCACCGTACAACCAAGAGAGACCTTCTTGAAGTTTATGGGATTGGTCTTCTTTTAAGTGTATTCGGGTGAAGGAAGAGTTTTTGATTTTGTATTTCTGACATACACACAATACACATGGGCAAAACTGTGTGCAGCTGTCATATGAAATCAATCAGAACTCTGGTTGTAGGATATGACATTCTTGTTTAACGTTTTACCAAGAAGGGTGTTAAATTATGGATTTGGCTATGCTGTCGAGGCTCTATATAACTGGATGACATTCCTTACTCAAGTCCTTGGGCCTTTTCTGTGAGAGAGGCTCCCTTTGTTATCTTTTTTCTGTTATCCCTTTATCTGATGGAATTCATACTAGCTTGGTACCACTTTACCATTGTGTAACCACACCTTTATGCTTTAATGACTTGTGGTTGCCTTTGTCACCACCTTCCAAAAACATTTTCTAACTTTTATGTATTTTCTGTTAGCTTACATTTCTTGGCCTTCCATAGAAGCCCTTTCATGCAAAATTGGAGCATGATCAGAAATGAAGAAAAATGACAAAAAGATGTGATCCCTGCTCTCTGCATGCATGTATCCTCCGTCTCCTTTCTTTCCTGTGGCCCTGCCTTTTCTTCTGATTGCTGTGAGTGTCCACGGGTTGGACTGGTTTGGGTTGAAGAAAAAACACAACCCAAACCAAGTCGAACTATCCACTAAACCTAAGCTGTATCAACCCAGTTTGAATTGGTTTGGTTCTGGTTGAACTGAGAAACTTTTAACCCCATTGGTTCAGCCCGCTTGGAGTTCTCCTTGGAGGCCTAAGTTACCTAGGCCTGGAGGCCAAAATTAGCTAGGCCCACACAGTGACATCTGCTGTGCAATAAGTATAAAGCCTCCTGCACAATCTTTAAATGCCTTTCCTATTTTATTTTGCAAGTTATCTTATGTAGGAACCAAGGATTGTCATCTCGGATCTCGGCTTCGTCTTGGAAGCGTGAAAGAGAAGAGATCTGGTGAGATTCTCGAAAAAATCTCGAGAGATCGGATCTCGGATTTCATTTATGCAGGGTATACTTTACCCAATGATTGCCATCTCACATCTATATTTTATCTCACGGAGATTGAAGATAAAATATCTCGAAAAAATCTCAAGGGATTATATTTTGGAAATACCAATCAATGTGCATGTTTAAATGTAGAATGTCATATAATCTCTTTAAAAAGGAAAAGAGAACTCATATTAAATATTAAAATAAGTTGTAAGAGAATTAAAAGCATAGTACAGAGATAGAGATGGTGAACTTGGCAATATAAGAAAGAAACTTAACAAGATCATCTAACAAGTTGGGGATAATAATAGGCGGAGAAGATCTAGGTATCACAAGTACTACATAGATATTCTCGTTTCGGCGATCTCGTTTCTCGGACGCACAGAAGAAAAGAGATTCTCGGGAGATCTCGAGAGATTCTCGGGAGATTGCATTCCATGGTAGGAACCAAGATAAACAAGGCCCACCCACATGGCCGGCTCGGGCAATGTGGATGGTTAGGTTGCACAGAGCAGTGGATGAGGTTGCAAAGGACAAGTGAAGTTGGCTGGTGGCAGTGTAAGGATGTAGTTGAACGGAGCAGGTTAGATTGTGTGGAGCAGGTGGCAGGAAGGGATCACTGTAATGCGACTGGTTGCAGGAAGGATGCATGAACATGTATCTGTGGCAGCCAACAGATGTGTGACCGGTGAGGTTGCATGGAGCAGGTGGTAGCGTGGGGATGCTGTGGTGATAAGATGCAATGAGAATTATATTTGGTCATACTGGGTCGATGGTGGTTCAGCTCAATGTCTGCTTCCGGTTTCTCTGGGTTGTCCTTTTTGGACTGAGTAAGCCAATCACAGCTCCCAATTTGAGTTGGTTCAGTTTGGGTTTCCAATTCAGAGCAAATAGTGAAAAACCTACTGGCTGGTGCAGGCATCTTCAAGACTTAAACCACCTCCCCATCTGTAGGCCTCTCTCTAGTCTCCTCCCCACCCCACCTTTTCTTCCTAATCCCTTTCATGACATCTCTCCTTCCCTCTCCTCTCATTTTTCTTCCTCTGCCTTTCTCTATAGGTTCTCTCTCTTCCTTTCTGTTTTTAAGCCCTAACCCATCTCCAGCTTCCTGCATGATCAATAAAACATTATCCTTTAAGGTGCTTAGGCCCATTTAAAGATAGGGAAGTTATATTAACGTTCATCATCACTTATACTGTTTACATAGGTTTCAGGTTTGTAATCATACACACATTACACCTAAGGCTTTTAAAAATCTACTCTAGACCTTTCTCAGCTCTTCTCTCCCTCCCTCCCTCCCTCGCTACATATATAGTCTATTATTAATTTACAGATACAAAATCTTTTAATAACTTATCTAACTGTTTGATCAAGGTCCTATAGTTGCAAATTCTTAAGGCCCAACAACAAAGTTTGAAAGAATGAGGACTTTTTTCAAAAAGAACAAGGTGAGTTAACAAGGATGGCTTTTAGGTGCATTAGCAGTGTGCAATTGTGCATTATGCATTTGTTGCTTCAATTGGATATTTAAGAATAAAAGTAATATCACATATTTTATATTTATTTATTATATGATCTTTCACATAGTCTTTAATCAAAATATATTTATATTATTTTTTTAATTTTTCTGATAAAGATATTTATATATATCAAGAATCAAAGAGAGGTCGCAAGATTTTAACTAAGTCAGATGTATCAAGGATAAAGAAGGAAGTATTTTAATCAAAGATGATGGCATTAAGGAATGATGGAAAAATTATTTTGATACTCTTTTTGATAACAACTTTACTAGAAACATAGAAGATATAGAAAATGTAATGAAGTTTAATTTGAATTATGTTAGGAGAATTTAAATTTTAGAAGTTAAAGAAACATTGAAGAGGATGAAAACAATTAAGGCATATTAGGGATCATTATCATGAAATCTTTGATTATGGGAATTGAACCATTTAACCCTTATGTTAGGATGATATGTTTGATTAGATCATGTCCTATTCATTTAAACCTGGCAGGAGACCCTAGGACTTAGAACATTTCAAAGTCCTTATCTTAGCCGTCTTGATCTCAGTTTCTCAAGGTTGAGCGAACATATGGGTCATTAAGAATTATGTCCATTGGCCATCCAACTTTTGGGCATGGGAACATAGCACATCATTTCTGAGCATTAGATTCATCTTAATTCTTAACATATTAGATTTATGCAATTCATGACATTTTCAGATCTGGAATCATCATTTGAGATCATATTTTGAGCATCAGATTTGGGAAACCGTGTTTCTTATGGCATCCATAGCCAACATTTTTTTGATCATGTTTAGAGAGGAAAAAAGAATGACGGATCATAGGATCGTCAATCCAGCAAATCTGAGAACTGATGGTTTAACATCATGCATTAACGTTCAGATTTGACGCTGCACATTTAGCCATAATCAAATTGTCCTTTTGGTCCAGCTACATATGTATATGTTATCAGATTTAAACATTTCAGATCTGAATCCTTGGAGAAACATTTTGGTTTCAGATTCCGCACCAGTCCATGATCCTCTTAAATCTTAAATTGATATGGTGCTTTCAGATCTAAGCATTCTTGGGCAATTTTAAAATCATATTTTATGTCCATATTAAAAGCATGACCTGGTTTTATATTTGAAACTTGGAGCATTTTTGGTTGAATTTGAACATTAACATCTCGGCATCACGCCCTTATATTCGGATCTAGCATGTTCTTATATTCGGATTTGATCATGATATGATTAGTCATAAAAAAATTTGGTCAATGCATGATCTGATTTTTTGACATTTTCTGATTTGAAACTTAGATGATCATCTCAGTTTTAGACCATGTTATCTTATTGGATTTGAGCATTTCGAATTTGATTATTTAAGTTCCACATTTATATTTGTATTCCATATGAGATGTGTGAGTTATATCAATGCACCCCTTATCATACCGTGGAATACTTGACACAATGTCATTCATATAGGATATGGGATACATGATACATCAACATGGGAGACATGTATGGCCTTGAAATCGACATGGTATGGGGAATCCTTAGTCCATTATGTGGGCATGGGATATATCCCCATTGCCCTAAATGATTCAAAGAGAAGTTATGGCATGATATCATGCATAACCTTATTTTATCAAATGGGAAGTTACCCCAAAAATGAGGAAGGATCGGTACACGATGGAGTTTGTCCATGTGTCCGTTTGGGAGATACACCTCGGGGTTTGCCTGGGTGTCTGTCTTATATTGTGAGGGGCCTAAGTTAATAGACTGGCCTCTTAACATTTTTTGATTTTTATTTCAATAGTTAAGAGGTAGATTCATGTCATTTGACCATACAGGTCTTATCATCACGTCATCATGGCAATGAAAGGCCTATCTTCATGTCTTTCTTGGTCCAATAGGCCTATCTTTATGTCATTCTTGGCCCAATAGGTTTGTTTGGGCTTTATTGGGCCTTGTCGGTCCACTAGTTTTTATTGTCTTCAAGCCCGATGGGCTGATTCACATTATCTTGTCTCGAATGACCTACTGCCATATGTATTCAGCCTCGTATGCTTTTTGTCCAGCACCTTATTGAGCATGTATACCCACTACCATATTGTCTCTAAGCCCTAGACTTGCTGCTATCAGACTTAGGCCATAAAGGGGGCTGTATAAGATGGCCAAAACAGTAGATATGGGACTATTTTTTGACCAAAACAGGTCCTATTTAGGGAGTACGAGTATGGGCATGCAGGTGGTCCGGGTATCCTTAGGCTCAGTGAGTATTAAGGGAGCCAGATCATCCTTGATCCATAGATCTAGGTGTTTGGCTTAGATGTTCATCATGGGATTTGAGGGACTATCATGTGACTGAAGCATAGAGGTCGGACAAGAGATATAGGGACTGTTATGTGGCCATGGGTAGGGGCTGAACAGTTTGTATAGGACATCCTATGGTCATGGAATATAGGCCGGATGAGGGTCAATATATGTTGGTTTATGTCATTGACCATGAACTGCATATAGACCAAGGTTTTTGCATGGAAGGGGAGCTGAAAAGGGGGGCTGTATAGACTGTCATATGACCAAGATGGAGAGGTCGGACAGATCTTAACAGGGGCTGTCATATGACTTTAGAAAATGGGAGGATATGGGCTGTATGAACATAGGCACATGGTTATGAGGAGGGACCAAACATGGCTTACATGGGGGACTCTTATATGGCCATGTTTGGGGGTTGAACAATGGGGTGTATGGATTGATTATAAGACAAGTCTTAGGCATGGAGAGAGGGCCAAGATAGGGACTGTTTCATTGGATTTTGGCTATGGTAAAGGGGTCAAACAGTGGGCTATGCATAGAGTTTTGGCTGTGGATATGAGAGAACAGGGCCGATGGGGGATGGAGAAGAAGATAGGGGGGTTGAGTGGGGTTATATGGGCCGTGGGATCACCTTCTTCTTTCCCCTTTTTTCCTTGGTTCCTCCTATTTTCATCGATGACAACAGCACCTCTTGGCTCCTTCTTGGACAGGCGGCGGCAGCAGCAGTGGCAGAATGGGCTCCTCCTCCTTGATGACAGTAGCAGCAGCAGCAAACGCTGCCCTCCTCAGCTCCCTTTCTTATCTTTCCTGACCTCCCTTCAGCATGCAGACCCCACAACAGGAGGCCAATGGGTTTCTTTTTATAGAGAGATGGCAGGAGAATAAGTCCCCCTCGGAGCAGCCTTGCTTGTGCACAAAGATAGGAGAGGGAGGAGGAAGAACCGGTCAAGCCTCGGGTGATGGGAGATATGTGCACTGCTTCCACCACCTCTTTACCTACTTTGTTGGCCTCTCTAATGGGGAGTTTTGACTTGGTCTTGTGTGCAGCTAAAAGAGGAGATCCGGCTGCCCAATAGACTGAAAGTTCTCTTTATGACAGCTGCAGTATTTGATCTAAGATCTCATTCAAGATCACACGATCCAAGGGTGTATATTAATCATAACTTAAGTAAGATCCATATCATATTAAGGATCCAATAGTGATAAGATCCAAAACTTAAGTCATCATAAGATTTTATCCATCGGATCTTGCGTCCATCATCAACTTGTCATCTCGTCAATTTAAAAACATCCAATCATGACCATTCATTACTTAAGTAGGATCCAGATCCTATTAAGGACCCATTAAGCATAGGATTCATTACTTAAGTCAAAAACACATCCTGGCCATTGGATTTGCCGCCATTATCATCATGTCATCTCATCTTTTTCATTTAATTACAACCAATCATAATCAAGGAGGGTCCAATATCATGTTAAAGACCCCATAAGGATTAGATCCATAACTTAAATGATTGGAGATCCTAGCCAAGCCTTTGGATCATGTGCCAATCATTAGTAGATCCTCTCCCATTAAATATGCATCGATTGTAGCCCCATAAGGATCAAGAAAAGGGCGGGTCAGGCTCTTTTGGTTTGACCACTGATTAGGCCCCTTTTGACCCCAATCGGACTTGGATGCCTCGTGCCCTCATGTGCTTATATGGACATGCCCTCCATCGGAATTTGACATAATCCTAGCTCAATCATTGAAAATTTTAGGTGCCAACAAAGATGTATACCCAAGAGAAAGGGCAGTTGGGAAAGAGGGGTATGTGTGTGTGTCTCTCTCTCATCATTAATTAGAACTGGGAAAGAAACTGGTGACAAGTTTCCAGATCTAACACAATAAATATCATTTTTTGTCTTCTGTTTCTTTTACTCTTTCATTGATTTTGTTTGTCCCAAGTAATCGAAATTGTCACGTCAATTTTCACTAGTAGCTGATTTTAATGTGCATATGTTCTTTTGTGTGTGTGGAGGGGAGGTGAGGTCTCATTGTATCCTTTTTTTCCATTTTACAGAAGCAAAAGACTGTTGGTAGGACAAAAGTTCTTCTTGAGACAGTCCCTATACATAGACTGGCAGATATTTTTGTTGCCACCTTTGGAATAAGTTTTGAAGAACAACTATCCATGCTTGATTCTATTGATTTGAAAGTGAGGCTTCTAAAGGCTATTGAACTTGTGAGCAGGCACTTACAGGTGTGAATCAGCTAAATTACATTGTTTCCTTATATGTTCTTGGTGCTTTTTCTGGATATTATATACTATTTTTATTTTGCATTTAAAAAAATATGATTTTGTTTCTTTTTTGTTTGTGTAGTCAATTCGTGTAGCAGAAAAGATAACTCAAAAGGTTGAGGGACAGTTGTCAAAGTCTCAAAAGGAGCTTCTTCTTCGCGAACAGGTTATCACTTTGACTGATAGTTGTAAAGTCTTGTTTATATTTATTGCCTAATATCATTATTAATTTATTATTACCCTATTGTACTGACTAATGGCCTGGAGCGGAGCTTTGATTCTTTGCTTTATGCCTTTATCACAACTTCATCCCTCTCTCTGTTTACATTCCCAATGTTCTTCCTACCATCTTCCAATAGAATGAATTCATGGTTCCAGGTTGTCTCAAATATATGATTATTTGTTCAATGCACTGCTCAGATACTTGGTCTCTTAGGTAAACCAAGATACTTACGGTCTGAAGAATTCGTAATCCTGTGTCTGGTTTCTAACTTTTGATGCTCATCCTATACGATTTGTCTTCATCTGTCTACCGCATCGGCTTATGTGCAGGCTTCTTATTTCCCAGGTTGCACATTTGTGTTGAGCAGTGTCTTCTTTCTTGTTGTAAATGCACTCCAATTATGTTGTTCTTGTCATTAATATCAATTTTTCAGGCTCCTCCTTTGACATAGTCTGGTTGCATTTTTCACTCTGATCGATCTCATTTCTTGGAGATGCATACATTGGAAGATGATTCTGATTGTTTTTCTTTTCACTTCCATTGGTTGGTCCAGCTTCTTGGAGATGCAATATATCCGTAACCCTTTTAAACTGTTGGCAGAATTTTCTTCATTCCAATGGTCTCATCTGGCATTACATAGAATTTTTTTTCTTTTGCTGTTTTTCTCCTGGCCCTATGAAACTTCGTTGTAAATTTTCTCACTATCTGACTAATTTCAAAATTTTCTTTTTATATTTGGGTTAAAAGATGAAGGCTATCAAGGAAGAACTGGGAGATAATGATGATGATGAGGATGATATGGTTGCATTAGAGACGAAGATGCAATGTGCAGGAATGCCACCAAGTATTTGGAAGCATGCACAGAGAGAACTTCGGTGAGAACTATAATGTCAAGAATAAACTGAATCAGTTTTTCATTTATGTGTTGAAATTATTTTCATGTCCTAGTAATTATGTGCTTGTACAAACCTAGAGAACAAGTTCTTTTGTTTGCTGAACATATTAACTTCTCTTGTTTTGTCTGTCTCACCCTTTGATCTACAGCCAAGGAATTCTACCTTGGGTTCGGATTGGCTGATCCAAGGGGAAAAATTGGTCTGGAATCAGCTCAAATTGACATTTCCAAAAACTTGAAAAAATGAAAAAAATTAAAAGAAAATAGAATGATTGAAGGTCATTGGATTCCATTATGATCCGACCTTGTTGGGGTTTGATTTTGATCAGCCGCTACCTGCATCACTCCTATAGGGTCCGGTCTGTCGGACCTGATAAGAGCTGAATCTGGTGGTCACTTATGAAGAAGATGCAGGGAGGCACCCCGTGTGATCAATTCCAGTCTCCGGAATTGGCTGATTCAGGCCGATCCAACTGATTAAATCTGATCCCAGGGGATTTCCAGCGTCTGATCAGGGTTTCCCCTAGGATCGGATCTGATTTTCCAAACTGTCTATATCTTGGATTTTATGTTTTGTATTTTGTTGATGTACTTCTAAATTGATTTTTCATTTTCTCAACTAGCATTCTTAATTATCATTTTGTTGTCATTCCTTTAAAGTCTTGATATTCTGTCAAAAGTCAAAACTTTAATTATGTTGTTAACATGCTTAAGTAGTTTGATTTAATTGCTGAGAATAATGTGCTTTATTTTTTATTTTTTTGGTGGGTATCACCGTAGTCTTCTTCGTATACATTATACTTCGCATGTAACACGATACTAGGAGGAGAACTTGTGTCCCCAATGGATTTTCTTAACTTATCTTTTATGCTAGATAGCTAGGCATTTGTTGTTCAATATTTGGACTGAAGCACCTTTTCTGCATCTATCTTCAGGCGACTGCAGAAAATGCTGCCTCATCAGCCTGGATATAGTAGTTCACGTGGATATCTTGAGCTCCTTGCTGACCTTCCCTGGCAGAAGGCCAGTGAAGAATTTGAATTGGATCTAAGAGCTGCCAAAGAGCATCTTGATAGTGACCATTATGGTTTGGTCAAGGTTAAGCAACGGATAATTGAATATCTGGCTGTTCAAAAGGTTGTTCCTGAAATCTGTAATTTTAGTTGTAGTTGCTTGTTTCAAAAACTTTAACGTAGATGATTGTATCTAACTGTAAATTTGTAATGCAGCTTAAGCCAGATGTCAAAGGCCCTATTCTATGTTTTGCTGGCCCTCCAGGTGTAGGAAAAACTTCTCTGGCATCAGCTATTGCTGCTACATTAAACAGAAAGTTCATTCGGATATCTCTTGGTGGTGTCCAGGATGAAGCTGATATCAGAGGTCATCGAAGGACATACATTGGTAGCATGCCGGGGAGACTTATCGAAGGCCTAAAGGTTGTTTATTTTCTTTGGATGGCACATTTTTTTGAAAGTGAGGATGCTTTGATATAGTTAAGTAAGAAATGCATATTCTTTTTCTTATTTGATTAACTTTTATGCGATCAAGGAGGTTATACCACTTTATGCTGAGAATTTAGATATCTGGTTTGTTAAAGGTCAAGATTTCTTTATATTTCCCTTTGTTCTCCTAGAAGAACCTTGGATATAGGTTGAGAAGATTATTAGAAGTGATCACGTTTTTGTAATATATTTTAAGAGAAGTGACAAAATATTAAAGGGACGCTTTGAACTGGATATCCTTGATGAGTGAATATATTTTTGTCAAAAATAGCCATGGCTACTTTATAAGTTCTTCTATAACACTTGACTTTTTATATAAAAAATTTCTAAAAGGGCCACTGAATTAAGAAACATGCTAATAATTACAATGCAAGAAGTTTACTTTTTCAAAATGTAAAACCTTAGAAGGCTTACATAGATCTTCTGTCTTTTTATGTACAATGGAGAAGAAAAAAGGTGTTATTTCTATGAATTGTTTCTAGTTTTTCTATTGAGTGAATTTTCACTTAATGTGTACTCATAAGCATCTCAACTCTTGCTTGCAGAGGGTAGGTGTCTCCAATCCAGTTATGCTTCTGGATGAAATTGATAAGACTGGTTCAGATGTTCGTGGGGATCCGGCATCAGCCCTTCTGGAAGTTCTTGATTCAGAGCAGAACAAAACATTCATTGATCAGTATCCTATGATATGCAGAACTTATGTGCTAATTTATGTTGTTGATGTAACCTCAAAAAAATCTCAAAAAGATTAATTCTCTTTTGTTTCGAAAATTCATTTTTCATTTGAATTTGAATTAGACCTTAGCATCGACTTCTTAGGAAAATAGATGGTATTCCATAAAAGTACCAACTAGGGTCAATGATATTTAAAATTATAATTTGAGGTTGTTAGGTTCTTTGAAAATTGATTTTGACCTCTCCCCGTCGGATGGTGCGAAGATCCGACGTTAATTACATCGAGATAACTCGAATACCCTTCATTAAACGTCATAGCAATCCATTGAAGTAGAAGACATGTATCCACGAAAAACATTCACACAAATATAGGAGAAAACAACTCCATGAGCTTGATGGAAGGCAAGCACTCACTTTTAGTTTGAAATTGATTTGAATTGAGTTTTGTTGGTTTGAATTTTATTTGAGTTGAATTAAATTTGTTGAATTGCTTTTAGTTTGGGTTGAAATTTGATTTGCATTAATTTGAATTTGGTTTGAATTGCATTTTGATTTAAGTTGAATTGAATTGATTTGAATTGAATTGATTAAAATTGATTTGAGTTGAATTTGTTTGATTGTTTTGAATTTAATTTGAGTTGAATTTAAGTTTGATTAGTTAAAGCTGATTTTTGGATTTTGTTTGAAATGAATTTTGTTGGAATTGAATTATTTAAGCTTCAGTTTGGTTTTGGTTAAAATTGATTTGAGTTGAATTTGTTTAATTAAATTTGTTGGTTTGAATTAAATCTTTGGTTTGAGTTTTGATTGAGTTTGAATTTGATTGGCTTGGATTGAACTGAATTGGAATTGAGTTTGATTTGAGTTCAATTTTAATTAGATTGAATTTAGTTCATTGGTTTCAGTTAATTCAGCAGAATTTGACAGTTTCTGGATTCTCTTATGCGATTTTTCAGATTTTATGAAATGATTTTAGGACAGTTTGAATTTGAATTCTCTTATGGGTTTGAATGGTTTGGGACTACCTATTTGCGGATCAGCTTCTGACTTGTACCAATTTCAATCTTTGAAAATCATATTTGAAACCTCAAACTTCAGAATTTTTAATTCGGATCTCCTGCAGACTCGGGCTTCCTACAAATTCTGCTCATTTTTACAGCCCTCGGCCCCTTGTTTTAAATGTAAAGTTCAGATTTTTATTCACAAACCTCAAATTACTGATTTCAGATTTCAGATTTCGGATCTGCCAAGTCCAGATTTCGACCTCTTCCAATATCAGACTGGCGACTCCAGATTTCTGCACTTCAGATTTCTGCATTTTTTCAGATTTCAGATCTGCTGGGTTCTTATTCCAAATTTCTAGATTTCAGACTTCTGAAATGGGTTCTGGTTTCTTGTTTTCGGTTTTTGCTTCAGATTTGGGTCACAGATCTAAGTCTGGCCTCAAAGATTTGAAAATTCAGATTCTGTTCAGATGGTGACTTTGTGTACGGATCCAGAATTCAGATTCTGCACCACTCCTGAATTCAGATTTTTGCTTCTCTTCCAAATTCTCAGCCTCCAGATCCTGCAGCAACCCAGATTTTGCAGATTTTACAAGCTTCGGACCTACAAGTTCAGAACTCTGATTTTTCTTCAGATCTGGAATTTCCAGAATCGACCATCTTGCAGAATTTTCCAACCTCAGATTTTTGATTCATACATTTCGGTCTCCGACCTCTGATTTTCAAACTTCAGATTTCAGACCTCTGTTTTCCAGATTTTTTTAGATTTTTATGGTGATGACAGATTTGGATTTCAGATTCTACACCCTCAAATCCTGGAATTTATGGAGTTCAAACCTCATGTGCTTCAAAAGAATTTCAGATTCTGAATATTCCCATTTTTTCAGATCTGCAAATTTCACAGTTTTCAGATTTTCAGACTTGTGCGTATTGCTAGATTTCAGTTTCTGGTTTCAAACTTGAAGTTCTGATTTTCTGGGTCAAATTTCCATGTTCAGAGATCTCCAGACTTCTGACATCCGAGCCTCAGATTTTTTAATTTACAGATTTTGTGTGTTTTAAATTCAGAGAGATTTTTTTTATTACAGGTTTGGTTTCAGACTTCAGATTTTTACCGTTTTCAAGTCTTGCATTCCGAGAGTTTCATGTGATTGCTCTCTCCTTGTAGCATCAACA
This sequence comes from Cryptocoryne crispatula var. balansae, assembly GCA_036172225.1. Classification (NCBI taxonomy): domain Eukaryota; kingdom Viridiplantae; phylum Streptophyta; class Magnoliopsida; order Alismatales; family Araceae; genus Cryptocoryne; species Cryptocoryne crispatula. The sequence goes on along the minus strand of CM069922.1, from coordinate 5,936,213 downwards.
TGTGCACCGGATATGAATTTTCATTTGTTTTTCTCAACATGAGACATGATTACAATTTGTCCAGGAATCTGGTTCCCTGAGTTCTTGATGAACATGGAACTTGTTTGATCGATTTGAGATGGAAAGCACCCGGTCTTTGATAGACTTGTGGGCATTCCTCTCACTGATTTGAGATTGAGCGTGTCCCGGCCTTTGATAGGCTTGTGGGGACTCATCTCCTTGTCTTGAGACTGAGCATATCCCGGTCTTGATAGACTTGTGGGAAATTAGCTCATCTCCATCTTCATGGATCCTTCCTGAGTTGATGAACTTGTCATTTCATGGGCGGCATGTACCCGGTCTTGATAGACTTATGGGCATCCCCCACTGTTTTGAGATTGACTACACCCGGCTTTTGATAAGCTTATGGGCAATCAACTCACTGATTTGTCATCCTCATTAGCCTATGGTTTGGGCATATCGGCATGTTGATCATGCACAGCCTCCCCATGGCATAATGGGTAAGTAACTCTCTCTTGGGGCATGGTAAGACATTGGGGTCTTTCGACCTTTGTATGTCCACCTTAAAAATTAAAGGGGAGGTTTAGAACCAACCCACAAATTCTTTTAAGTTATGCCGAGACCATGTGGCGGGTTTTTAGCCGGCCAATGCTTGCCATCGGTTTGTGAAATTAACTTAGTAGATTTTTATTTAAATTTCTGTTTGTTGTTTATTTTATTTTGATTTTTTAAATTATGGGTCAAGAAGCGTGCTAAAAAGCCGGCTTATTGCTTTCCCATTTATTTTGATTCTTTTAAATTATGCCGAGACCATGTGGCGGGTTTTTAGCCGGCCAATGCTTGCCATCGGTTTGTGAAATTAATTAATGAATTTTTATTTAAATTTTTATTTGATTGTGCATTTTAAAAGAGAGATCTCTCTTTTTTATTTTCTGTCCGCATGCTTTACACTTAATGGGCCCGGTCCATCCTCCTCCTCTTGCGCCTGCTGGCTGGTCCAGCAGGCTCCTTTTTTTTTAAACCTTTTTTTTCATAGGTGGGGCCCCACAGCTAAGTTGACCGCGAGTCAACTCTTCTTCCACCCTGCGAGCGCGCGCGCGCGGCCTCTGGCCGCGGCCGCGCCCATTTTTTTTTTGCCTCTTTTTCTTCTGTGGGCCCCGCGGTAATTTTGACTCCGGGTCAAAATTGAATCCGCGCCTCCTCCTTGCTGTTTATGTGCCAGCGTGGAACATAGTGCGGGAAAAAAATACAGCCGGCGGCCTCTCTTCCTCCCCGACCAGGCGACGGCAAGGACCTTGGCAAAGGCAGCTGCGGGAGAGGGCTTACGGTGGGGCTTGGACTTCCGGAGGGGCTCGCGGTGACGACGGCTTCCGCGGAGGCTTCCGGCGGCGGCAGGAGGTGCTGTGGGCTTGTCCGGCGATAATAGAAAGCTCCAGAGGGGATTCCGGAGGGTGCTTGGTAGGGGTGCAAACGAGTCGAGCCGAGCCGAGTAGTATGGTGTTCAAGCTCGGCTCGTTTATTTTACACGAGTTCGAGCTCGAGCTCGAGTTTTAGCGAGTATGTGGAACCCTTGTTCAAGCTTGGTTCGTTTATTAATCGAGCCGAGCCGAGCTCGAACTCGAGTAGTAGTTAGACTAAAATTCAATTCATATTCAAACTTAAGCTATATACAAACTTCTTTATAAACCCAAAATCAATGAAAAATCATTCGTGAAATTTTATATTTAACTCATTTATGAAACTCAATCTAAGTTTAAACTCAATTTTTGAATTATTTAATATATTTAAGTGACAATATATAAATATTAATACTTAAAATTTAATATTTAAAAATAAATATATAATATAATATTTAATCGAGCTGTTCGCGAGCTTATCGAGCCGAGCAGGAGTCTGTTCAAGCTCGGCTCGTTTAATGAGTCGAGCTTTATTTTTTGTTCAAGCTTGTTCATTTAACATAATAAACGAGCTGAGTCGAGTTTTTATCGAGCCGAGCTTCGAACTACTTGTCGAGTGTATTGGTTCGTTTGCACCCCTAGTGCTTGGCGATCGCGGCCACCGCAGGAAGACTTCCGGCGATCGCAGCTATTCCAGGAGGGCTCCCGGCGGACGCAGCAGCTTCGGGAAAGAGGTCTGACAGCGGGGAAGATTCCGACGGCTTCCGCAAGGACTTCCGGTCTGCTCCCTTTCTCTCTTGCGCTCCTTTTCTCTCGCTTGCTCCGGGGGGTCTCTCTTCTCTCCTTCCTGTCGTCCTCCCCGTGCGATGGCTTCCGGGGGTTTTATAGGCCTTCGGCTCTCCTTCTTCCGTGGGAAGCTTGCCGAACAATGCCCTCCTCCCGGCTCGAGGCGGACTTGGGGAGATCCCGGTTTGTGGAATCCGTTTCCATTTTCTTCTCCAACTCCTACCGCGTTGGAAGACCTCAGTGAGTAGGCCTCCTTCCCTTTCCTTCGTAGGAGATCCGCGAACCTAGACCTTCCATCCGAGCTGGACTCGGAAGGCTCAAACCGCGGCGTCAGACTCCTTCCGCGATTGATCACCTGCCGTAAAGTGGACTCCTGGTCCGGATTCTCCCCTTCCTCCGATTTCTTGCCTTGTTCGACACAATCTTCCTCCTTTCTTTCTCTCTTTTTTTTCTTTTTTTTTACTCGAACCCGGTGTCCGAGCGGACAGACAGCCTCCTCGGCCCATTTGGAGACTATCCGGACCTCTTCCGAGCAGCCCGTGGGCCTTGGAGATGGCTTACAAATGGGCCTGAACAGGGACCGAATTGGGCCGATTGGGGTCCTACGCAGGGCTATGTCGATGGGCATTGTAGGTGGGCTGGAATGGGCCGATCAAGGTCCTGTTATGGGCCTGTACATGCCGTACACAACCCAGATTTTTGGGGAGACCGGACATGCCATTTCCCTTGTTTCCTTGTTTTTTTTTTTTTTTGAAAATTTTTGGTTACAACAGTTGTCAAACTGCCTTTCTTTTACGGTGACCCAAGAACAAGTGGACTTAGTGATAGAACTTACCAAACTCTATCAAAAAAATTGAACAATAAAAAAACTAGGGAAAATTGATCTGCAGTCCGTTTAAGAAAATGAGTTTTATCCCTGATCCGGGGACAACTTTTTCTTCACCTGCAGTCCGTTTGTCCAAATTTTCTTCACACGTAGTCCCTTCTATTATACTCCCAGTTCACAAGTATGTTAAAATGTCAAAATTACCCTTATATCAATTAAATAATATGATAAAGTTCTTCATGATGAGATATTAAATATTATAATATATTATTTATAAGTTTACATACTATAATATTTTGACATAACTACAAAATATTAACATATTTAGAATATAAATTACAATATTTTATTTATAAAAACTATATGTTATTACGTCTTGCTGATTATATTTGATTTATAATTAAATTTTTTAATATTATTAAAACAAAAAACTACTACATTTGATTTTTATAAATATTTAATTTAAATATAAATTATTTATATATTTATCTATTTATTATCTTATGTTAATCACGTATGATTTATAACTACAACATATTACTAATCTATCTAAAAAAATTTATTATGTATAATGATTCTATTAAATAAAATGTAAATTATTAATATATTCATTATGTCTCAAAAATATTATTAGATTTGTAAAATAATTTATTATATATGATTTCACCTTTATTACTATCAATAAAATATTATTATATTTGACTTATATCAAGATCTAAATATAACGATAAATTTACACTCGTATGTCTCCATTGGTAAAATATTATTATTTTTAAAATATTTATATGTTGAAATTAAAAAAAGATTAGACAATATTAACTTCGTAATAAAACAAGGGTAGTAATGTCTCTTTCTAAGAGAAAGTAACCGTTAGCTTAAGATCACCTTCCGAAATGGAGTGCAGATGGTAAAATTTTAAAGAAGCGGACCTACTGTTAAACCGATTTTGAAAATGGACATAGTGTGAAAGCAATTGTGTTGCAGCGGACCTAGTGTGCATTTCCTCAAAAAACTATTATCAGAAAAGGACCAACCACTTACCCGAGTCACAGAAGACCTAGAAATTGCAAGACTTCTCAACAGTTCACTTCCAGCAAAGGAAAATATATATTTTAAAAATATAGGGCAGAGGGCAATAAGTATGATCAAACATTTTTTGATTGCAAGCCTGTCAAGTTGCCTATTAAAAAATATCAGTAGAACACCAATGCAAAGATTCAAGGGCGCATGATAGCTAGTTTTCTCATGCTGCATAATATGGAGCTTAACCACAGACGTACTCGTTCAAGAGATGTTAGAAGTCTGAGTGTCACCTTCTAGAACAATTGAATGACCACAATTCAGAAATAAATGATATGAATCTACCACAAAGGTACCACAGAACATACAGAATCTCATCCTTCCATAGCTTAAACCAAACAATAATGCTAGCCAGTGGAATTTTCCCACATAATTTTTCAAAAAAATAATTTGAATTTTAGTAGTCAACTTCTTCTTTTAAACTGACCAAAATCAACTGCAAAGAGCGTTTCTTGCTGACTTGACAATGAATGGAACCATCTTTATTCCAGCTCCAAACCCTACTATCTGGCCAGACTAAAAGGATCGTCAGAAGCCAACTAATGAGAAAGGTGCAGGTCATCCCTGGCAGTGGTACCTTAAAGGTTATCAGGTTCTTTCTCAAACCTCCAAAGTCATTTTGTTTGGAGGGCCTTATATGCAGTTCCAGGGTATAAAGGCTCACTCAATGCTCGTCCCTGGACCTGCACATGCAACCCTGTCTGACAAAATGCACACTTGTTCCCTTGGAAATACTGTCATGACAAAAGAAGGAAGATCTGGTATCACAACCATTTTGCATAAAGAGGAAATGAAGATATGGTAAAGGGCCAATGTAGAAAGCACACATGGGAAGAAACCCATTTGCCAGATGCTGTTACTAGCTTCTCTTTCAATCGTTGGAGCTTCTTCTCAAACTACTGAATAATGGATTCTGATCCTCACATTCGATAGACCCAACAAAATGAGGAAATACCAAACAATGGGAAGGGGGAAGGTCCCGTTAAATATTGAATATGCCACATAAAATGAGGCTAGAGAGGGCTGGAAATAGATCCTTACCCGATGATTGTGGAGCATCAAATTGCTTGTAACTCATTTCTTACTTCATTTCTTTTTAGGCCAAGTATGTTGATTTTTTAGAGTGTTGCATTTACTAAAAGTCTGGCCATTGTTGGATATCAGTAAAGACAGGTTTATATAAATCATGGAATTCCATGTTAGCAATAACACTCTCCTCTCTTTATTGTATTTGGCCATTGAAAACTAGATTTTGAATCAACTGCAGTCTAATGTCCGGGCTTCTTGTTTACATGTGATGTCACATAAATTCGTCATAGTTCAGCTACAATTTAATTGTCTTCTATTGAAAGTTTGGCTGACATCATGGACTCCTTAATTAAGAATACTAGCTATTTGGATGTTCCCTTTGATCTCTCAAAGATAATTTTTGTTGCAACTGCCAATAGGATCCAACCCATTCCTCCAGCGCTTTTGGATAGAATGGAAGTCATTGAACTGCCAGGTTATACCCCTGAAGAGAAGTTAAATATAGCTATCAGACATTTGATACCTCGTGTTCTTGACCAACACGGTTTAAATTCTGATTACCTTCAGATATCTGAGGTATGAATATGGCTTTTTTTAATTATCAAGTTGGTTATTTTTTTATTACTCTCTTTACAATTAGAAAATGCTCATGGAACCATCTGTTTAGGGGTCTGTCTTTACATTTCTATGGCATATGATATGATGTATTGGCCATAGAATTCATGGCACATGACTTGGATTGGAGAATTGTTTGATAATGTTGCCATTTAACTGTAAACTTTACTAAATGATATCCATTCTGGAAACAATGAAATTGCAAGGTGATCTTGGCGCTTTGGACAAGTCGAAATCTGCCCCAAAAGGGTCCAGATCGCATTGGAATCCGATCTAGGCTCATATTCTTATGTTTTTCTGTTTTTAGGGCTTTCTGAAGAACCAATCTGGACCGATTCTGGATAGGGTTTTCTTCTAGAAAATCAGCCAGATCTTCCAATCCGATCCCGATCCGGGTCCGGTTTCGATCATGCGATCAATGATTCCATCAGCTTGCAGTGAACTTGCCTATGAGAATAGAAAGATGCTAAAATTCTTGTGCTTTTGCATCTGAAGTGCTAATTGTCAGGCATGTTTTTTATCAACAGATGATTTCATCACTTAGTTTTTTTCAGCTTTTTATTGATCTTTACCTGAGAATTGACATGTTAGTTTTTTTCATCATGTTTTTATCTTTACCTGAGAATTGACATGTCATGTCTTCTTTTCTTAGAAGGCTTCTAGTAGGATGTATTTACTCAAAAACAGAATTCTTATCACATTCCTTTTGTGGTGAATGCGATTAATATGACTGTGAGAACCTTGTTTTAGAGTTTTACGCATCATCTTTGGACTACTTATGAAAATAGGTGATAACCTATAAATGTATTAAATAGTCCGATGATACTTATAAAAAATATAGAACCGAGGTTCATATTCTGTGAAAAGTTTATTTTGACATCTCTCTATCGGATGATGCAAATAATTACATCGAGCGACTGCTCTAAGACCTTTGATTAACTGTCATAGCATCCTATTTGATAGAGATTGCACATCCAGATAAAGATAATAAACATCGAGGGCTGTAACCTTGTGGGCCTGATGAGATGCGAACAAATTGATTTAAGTTTGTTTGATGTTGGTTTTATTGATTTTGAGTTGATTCGAAATTTGTAATCAAGTTGTTTATTTTGTTTTCTTTTTGTTGTTGTTTTGATTTGTTTTGTATTTTTTTAGAATTATTCCTTTTTTGTTTTAGTTTTGAATTCAGTGAGTGAATTAAATGTTTTAAGATTTAATCCACTTGATTGACATGTGTTGAATGAGATATTTTAATAATCTCTTTCTTATGTCAGTTTGTATTTTTTTATATCGGTTTATATTGGTTTGAGTATTTTGAAGTTTGATTTGAGTATTTTAAATGTGTTTTGAATATTTTGAATATGTTTTAAATTTTTTAGGTTTGAAATTGGTTTCATTTTATGATCTGATTTTTCTGTTTTAAGATTGGTTTCGGCGTCTTTTAAGTGTTTTAAAGGTTGTTTATTTTATTTTTATTGAATTCATTTATTTGTCACTTGATTAAGGATTTAGTTCTATTGGATTAAATGCAGTTTAAATGAATTTTCAGATTGTTAATTATCTGATTTTGTGTATTTTCAGATTTAATGAAATGTATTTTGAGTTTGTTTTATCTCATTTATTTGGTTCGGGTGTGCATCCCATCCGTTTCACTGGGCTAGCATGGGTTGCCTGGACTTGAACATTGCATCAACATTTGAACTTCTTTATTCTTGAATGCATGTCGGAACAAAATACATTGGTTGGCCCATGAAGATGCCATTGTCATGCTTAGTAGAGTCAGACCAAGGCAGGTGTGATGACGGAATTCTTTCTTCCGGGTCTATCTTCATAAGATTGAAGGAAAAAGTCGACATTATGATGGCATGACTGACCCATCCTTGATCGAATGAGGTTTACATCCATTATGGCTAAGTCTTTTGACTTACCACATCAGGAAAAGGATGCATCAACAACAGGAGCTGACCCATGCCTACATTCGGATCGACGTACCGGGGTTGGCCCGGAGTAGTTGTCCTTGTCCAAGGTGGAGCGCCCAAGTCGGTTCATGTCTCATCAGCCCGGTTGTCCAGTCTTCAAGTCTTCTAAGGCCCAGTTGGCCTGGTTTGCTTCTTGTGGGCCTGGATGGCCTGTTTCATGCCCTGGTCTTCACTTTCTGCCACCTGTTTTGAGTAGAAAATTAAGGGCCTGCCTGGGTGATGCTTGGCCCTTTTGGTGGATTCCAAGAATTCCCGAGCATCGCCCTCGCCTTATTCTCTAAGGGAAGGTGAAAAGAGGGGGTTCATGAGTCTGTTCTGGGACTGTTTGGGAGTCTGAAAAACAAAGGGTTTTGGGCTGGTTTAGTGTCTGAAAACAGGTTGGTTTGTGGACTATTTTTGGAGCCGATTTAGGGGACTGGTCGGGTGACCCGAATAGGAACTGTTTCAGGACTGTGTGCAGACCGGACAGAATCTGTTTTGGGTCCACATGGGGGACTGTACATGGGGTCCGACTGGGTCCTGTTTGAGGCCTGAACAGGGGCTGTTGAGAGGATCGATTGGTGACTGTTTTGGGGGGGGGGGGCTGTGCAATGAGGCAGAAATGAGGCTGATTGCTCACTGGTTTGAGGACCTGTTGTGGGGGCTGACCGGAGTTGTCAAGGGACTGAAATAGAGGCTGAAAAGGGGGGACTGTTTAGGGGCTGCAGTGGGTCGCAGTTTAAGGGGTCTGCAGTGATTTTTTCAGGTAGGGGATTGAGGGTCCGCCCGGGTGATTTTTAAGGGACTGTCGGCCAGGAATTTTGGGGTCCGGTCAGGGGGTTTAAGGTTGATGCCCACAGGGGGAGAGAATAAGGATCTTAGGGGTAGGCACAAGGGTTTAAAGGGCAGTTTTAAGGGCCACATATGGGGGCTTTGAGTGGTGCACAAAGGGGACTGTCTTGGGGTAAGCAGGTGGCCAAACAGGGGGGCTAGAAGGGGACTGCTGTAGGGGACCAAAAGTCTTAAAGGGGTGCGACCAGACCTGTCGAGGGGATGCAGGTGAGGGCTGGAAGGGGTCTGATGGGGGTATCGGCCATGGGCGGAAGGGAGAAAGAGAGGAGGCAGAAGGGCTAGAAAGGCTACATGGTTTAATGGTGAGCCTTACCCTTTCTTTTCTTCTCCTTCTTTCTCCTCCTCCTCTTGGACGTGGGCTGCAGGATGCCTCCCGGCAGTCGCAGCAGCCCACGTGGCTCTCTTCTTCTTATGTTGGTGTTGAAGGCAGCAGCCCACCTTGGTCGTCTTCTTCTTCTGTTGGCGTTGAAGGCTGCCCACGTTGGCTCTCTCTCTCTCTCTTCTTCTTCTGTTGGCTGATGCAGGATGGCTCCCTCTCCCTTCCTCTTTTGCTGGCGACCGCAACAGAATCCTTTATGCCTTTTTTTTGCCTCTTTGTATATGAGATGGGAGAGAGGGTCACAGGATCTGCTGGATTGTGGGAGAGAGAGAGAGAGAAATGTGCACACGCCAGATCTGTTGGCTGCCGTTGAGAGAGAGATATGACAAGGAGGAGAGATTTTTTCCTTCTCTTCCATCTTTTTTTTAATTCTATCAATATAAGATAATGCTCTCCCATACCTCTCCTTGATTGTAGGAAGCCAATCCGGGGAAAACTTCATCTTGACGTAACAGGCTGAATTAGGTCAGATTTCTAACCCAATCTTCATAAAGATGGCCGCCGATCCAACGATCGAAAATAATCCTCCGGCCAAAATTGTTTTTTTTTTAAATATGGCCGGATAATATTTAGATAATGCTCCGACGGCCATGGATCGCATGTTCCATCAAACCTACAGCCGAGGGCTTCCAATTTGCATCGAGATCTTGAATTCAGTGATTTTCTCCATCGGTATGATCTCAGACCTCGATAATTTCGAAGTTACATGTAAAATGTAATTAAATGAAAATGTGTTCCAACCATGATCTTCTCACATAAATAAACCTACTTGGGGGCTGTTTGAACCATTTTGCCCCTGAGATAATTGGAGTAAGAGTCCGTCTAAATTCGATTTTTTGTCAATAACTCCTTGAATATGGGTTAGATTTTTGATCTGTCTCTGGCGTTATTCAACTTTAAGTCGGGCTGACATTATGGTGCTGTCATTTTTTTATTGGGCCACCCCTAAGCTGTTCAGGCCTGATAGGGGCAAAATGGTTATTTTGCCATTCGAAGTTGGTTTATTCTAGACACTGTTGCTAAGGTCTCGACTTATATTGTCCCATGGGCACACTAGTTTGCCCTTTTAGACCCATTTAGTCCTGATAAAGTTGTTCGGATGCCGACATTCAATATTTTGTTCGTAACTTTCTGAATTCAAATCGGGTTTCCGATTTGACTTTAACGTTTTTCAAGTTTGAGTTGGGCAAACCTAATGATGGTGTCAATTTGTTATTGGGCAAACTTCGATTGCCTGGGCAATCGGGCTCAATAAGGATAAAACAATCATTTTACTGCTCGGAGCTCGTTTTAGACATTTGGGGTACCGTTGCGGAGGTCTCATTTGGTACTGTCTCGTGAGCCCACTTGTTTGGTCCTTTGAGACAATTAAGTCCCGGTAAAGTTGTTTGAAAGCCCACTTTGATTGTTTTGACCATAACTTACCAGAGATGAGTTGGATTTTCGATTTGACTTTGCATTGCTCAAGTTGGAGCTAGGCAGATCCAATGTTGATGCCTATCCATTATTGGGCCGGCCCTCAGTTGCCTGGGCCCAATATGGGCAAAAATGTCACTTTGTCATTTAGAATCAGTTTCTAACATTCAGGACATTATTACGGAGCTCTCTACTGGAATTGACTTGTGGACCCATTTCTTTGTCATTTGTGCCCAATAAGCCTTTATAAAGGCTGTTTGGAAGCTCACTTTGACTGTTTTAACCATAACTTGCCGAATAGGAGTCAGATTTTCGATCCGACTCTGGTGTTCTTCAAGTTTGAGTTGGGCGGATCCATTGTTGGTGCCAATATGTTATTGAGCCGACTTTTTGTCAACTGGGCCGAATAAGGTTTGTTGGGCCCATTAGGACCCAAATGTGAAGCAAAGTGGATCCATCTTGTCCAATCTGTTTCTTTCCTTTGCTTTTGTCCAAAATTTTTCTAATTTGGTTACATTGGAATTTTTTGTGCGCCAACAATGACATAATCCTAATGAAAGAAAATAAACTTTAGTTTTAAGTATTCAACAATAGTGTACATACCATAAACTGCCATTTTGCATGGATGACTCTTGTCTGCTCATGTCCAATACTAGATCCAAATATGGTGTAGAGCTATGTTATCAGAGATGAGCACCTCGGTCGCCTAAGCGACAAGGTGAGACGAGGCTAGGCAAAAGCTTCTCACTTCGGTCTTACCCGCCTAGGCGACCAAGGCTGCCACTGGCAGGCTCGTGGGGCACCGAATGTGCCTCCATAGTGTCTTCCCCACTCGACTGGTAGGGGCATTAGTCACCGGATCTGGTGACTTTAAGTCACTGGATTTGGTGACTTGAGGCGTATTGGTCTTGATAGGCCCGATACGACTGGGGTCCGGTGTTTTATAAACCATATCTGGTGATTTATTCTGTACAGGATCTCGATGGACCCAATAGGGTCTCCCCCCCCAATCGAGCGGGGAAGAATGCTGCGGTGCCTGTAGAGGGATCGCCTCCGTCCTCGGAGGTGAGGGGGGCAAGGCGAGGGCCCTCGCCTTGTGCCTTTGACTACATTGGTGTAGAGACATCAGCTCCAAGGATGCATGTCAATGGTCCTGCATAAGAGATATTTCCATCATTGGAATGGAACCCTTGACACAAGTTCGTTCAAATTCACATTATCTTTTAATTATTTTGCTCATGTTTATGGGGCTTGGACTTTGAGAGATGAGAGAAACAACTCATCTCTCTACGTACTCACTTTCAAAAGCTAGTTAGTTATGGTTCTTGAGTTTACATAAATGATTGCATAATCTTTTTTTACGGGGTGAGGTTATTTCATAATATTCCCCACTAAAAGCCCATCCAAAAGCAGCTTAAATGTGAAAAGTAGACCATATGAGCGTTAATATGGTGAATGGGCATGGAAGCCAAATATCACAAGTGCACGCACTGGATCCAAAACCCTATCATCATTTGAAATTGAAAAAAGTTTCCAGTGGCATTAAATATGTTTTGTGAATGCCATGGATCTGTTGTCTCATGGCCATTTGTTACTCTATACAAGCTAGATATCAGGTATGTTTTTGTTTCCCGAAGTTTTGAGGTGTGAGTTATTCAATAGATAATGCCCTGTTTGATAATGGTATTGGACACCTCTATCATTATTATATTTGAAAATTGATATTGATATAAATCATCAAGAGGTGTTTGCCTATTATTTTCAATTTTGAAACTTGGGGTTGTGGTACAAACAAACATGCTATGTAATAGAACTCTTCACATGTATTACTTTTGATATGATACTCTATCATCTAGAAGTATCAATATCAAAATTGATATAGTATCATTTTTTATACTTCAACCAAACAGGCCATAAGGTATTGGATTTGGATCATGCAACGAAATCAAGTGACAAGATGACACTGGTTTTGTCCTATTCTTATGTAAGTTGAAGTGCAGCTTTTGCTAAAAAAAATGCCTATTGCATTATATAGCTATTGTTGGCTGAGATAATAGTGGCTTAGTGTGGTCCATGATTCCATCCAAGTCCAGCATGCTCTTGGAGCCATATTTATTAGGACTTAATTAAGATCATTGAGGACTTTAGGCTTCATTGACAGGTCTCTCTCTCTCTCAATATATATATATAGTTATATATTTATATCTAACTATCTATATATACATCTATACACGACAAAAATATGCCTAACATTAAATTATTTTTGAAGGATTGTATAGAAGTCACTTTCAACTTGTGTTAGACAAGGATGATGTGTTGTCATCCTAGTAATATGTCTTTTCCAACATATTTCATACAAAATCTTTCAACAAAATGTTATGTTGAAAAATGGATCACATTTTTATGAAATGCGATGTAATATGTTATGTTTACAAGAATATGTGTGTAGAGGGGGGCGGGAGAGAGGAAGATCTTAAAAAATTCTTGAAATCTTGTACGGTTAAAAAATAATTTTCCTACCATTTAAACCCCTCAAGAAAGTTGGCAATCAAGTTTTTTTTGACAAAAATACCCTCTCCTAGAGAAAGAGAGGGTGGGATGTGAGAGAGTAGAATATGGAGGGTTGCAAATTTAATTACAATATTTTTATAGTGGCAATTTTGTCAAGAAAATAAAAACATTTAACCAACACTGTATTTGGAGTTTTTAAGCGATATGGTTTATTTTTGAACATGAGATGATGATGATTTTAGGGCGTTTTAAAGATTTTTTAACTTTTATGCGGACATATGTGGAAATGCAGATAATTATAGGGACTGATATCCAAAAATACCTTAAAAGTATTGTTGTGATGAAAATTACCTGAAGCACATTTCTTGCTAGTTTTCACTAGGTTCTGTCCTCTGATGATACTTTATGATTATGTCAGGCAATGGTTAAGCTTGTAATTCAGAGGTATACAAGGGAAGCAGGGGTGAGAAATCTTGAGAGATGTCTGGCAGCCCTAGCTCGCATTGCTGCTGTCAAAGTTGCTGAACAGAAATGTGCAGTGCCACCAACCAAACGTGTGCAGCCTGTAACATCATCGCTTCTTGACACAATGCTTGCTGAAGGTGCGGAGGTAGAAATGGATGATATCCCAATGGGTGTGAACACTGATGCGTTATCAAGAACTCTGAGATCCCCTGCAACCATGGTTGTGGATGAAGAATTGGTTGAAAAAGTGCTCGGGGTACTCATCTCCCATTTAATAATTGTGTTGGCATTTCTTTTCACCTCTGTTGTTTCTTGTTTAAAAGGAGACTAAAAGTTATGCCTCTTGAAAGTGCAGCCTCCGATATTTGATGACATGGGGACTGCAGAGCATGTTGCAATGCCTGGAATTTCAGTTGGGTTGGCATGGACATCTTTTGGTGGAGAAGTTCAATTTGTTGAGGCATCTGTGATGGTAGGAAAAGGTGATTTGCATCTTACTGGACAACTTGGTGATGTTATAAAAGAATCAGCTCAGATTGCCCTAACATGGGTACGTGATCTTTGTTCTTTTATATATATTGTCTTCAGAGTTCAACATCTAAAGAAATATTGTCCTCTTCATTACATCGATTTGCACTCTCTGTTTTTTATATTTTCTGCAAGCTCAAATTTTTGGGTTCTGGATGACCGTTGAAGGTCTTATAGGCTTGGAATTGTGTAATCTATATTTCTATCAGGTTTTAAAGTTACCTTTCATCTTTTCTCTCAAGTCCTAGATCAAGCTGAAACACCGAGTCTGCAGGTTGTAGGCTACTGCTGTCACTGTCCTGCTCCTGTATCAATCCTGAATTCAGGGTCTCGAGCCTTAAACACTGTTATAGCTATCTGTCTCATCCTAGCTACGATTATATAGATCAAATTCTTTCCTTTGTCATCTCTAGCGTTGACCCAGACAGCTACTCAAACACCTTGTCGACATTAAAAACACATTTGATTGAATTTTTGTACTTTTTTATTTCTTGCACTTTATTATGATGTGTTTGCATTTTATCATCATAGATAAACCTGGTGGGACCTGAAACTCAAATCTTTTGGCTAGTTGACCTAGTGGTCTATCACTTTAGCTACAGGTTTGTATGCACCCTTCTGTGCTATCCATGTTTGTTTCTGAGATATATAACAAAGAATAACTTGTATATACATATTCTGGCTTAGTTTCTTTATTGAGTTTGTTAGGAGAATATCCTTGATTGTAGCATACGTTAGCATCTGATTTCATGAGTCTCTCGACTCATGGCTAGAAGGATCCCTACACAGCAGGGCTTTCTGTCAACTTGGACTACCTAGACGGACTACCTAGAAGGTTTTAAGTTGTTGCATGTTAGGTTAATCTTGCATTGGTTTTCTAAAGTATAACTGGAATGTGCCATGGTGCCTCTCTTCACTCATCATCGTCAGAAGTATAACCTAAGTTCAGCTGACAATTCCTATATAACAAAATAAAATTTCAAACTAGTAGTTTTATGAATCTTTCTCCAGGACCTTGCTAACACTACTAGAATGTCTGCACCAGTTTTTTCCTTTTGTTTCTTTTCGAAGGTGACCAGAAGGGAGGCTGAAAAGCACAATCAGAATAGACAACAAGCAAGTGATTTACAAGGCAATTTCCCAGGAGAAAAACACCCAAAGTTACCTCCCACCAACACCATTATACAAGCTGTAACCAGATAATTTTTCTTCACTTGGCTAATCTTGGTACTGACCAGATGATTGTGAAATATCTCTACTAGTACTAGAAGCGATTGGTCAGCCATGAATAAGATGATACATGAAATTGGGAGCCCAAAGGGAAACATTTCCCAGAGAAGGATGCTATGTGGAGGTAGAGCCATTATTTATCTTCTTTGTTTCTGCATTTCCAGCATTTGATTTCTAAAATCTGATGCGATCATGGTTGAATACATACAAATGACTGAGTCGAACTTCATTAGCTGTTTTCTTTTCTTGAGACGTCTTTTAATCAGTTAGGAGTTAAAAGAAAATTCTTGGTAATATATTTTGTAAAAATATTAAAGGGTATGTTTGCACAATGGTCATGGTGGTCTCTATGTTGAAAGTCTGACTGCGTCGAACTGCATTAGCTGTCTTCTTTTGTTGAGATTTCTTTTAGTCGGTTAGTAGTTTAAGGTCAAGATCTTGGTAATATAGTTTGCTATGTTATCTAAGGCATGACGCACCCGAGGCAAGGATAGCCTTTCCTAGCCTTAGGCACTTGAGGCAGAATAGGCATAGAGGGGCATTGGGCAAAGGAGGCCAAATCATAGTTTTCAGAATCGACTGATTCTTGGTTCAGATTGAACCCCTCCTATTTGATCACTTCTTGGAGACCCTATGCAAGCCGATCCCACTCTAGAATCGACCGAAACCAGTCGAATTGTCTGGATCGGGACCGGAATTGGTCGAATCAGCCTATTATGGAGCAATTATGGCGATTCATCACTGTAATTGGGCCACTGGCTGCTGCTGCAGTGGCACTGCAGCCTTCTTCCCCATCCTAGGCTGGGTCACTAGATCCGCCATATTGGGTCCACTGGGCCTGGTATAGGAGAATCTGGTAACTTAACCTGATGGGGATGGGAAGAGGCCGCGGGGCAGCCACTGTCGCGGTGGCCATCTCGGTCCTATTTTGGGGCCGAAATAAACCGGAATCTGATCTAGCTTATTATTTTATATTTTATATTTTTAGGGTTTTTTTGAGGACCAATCCGGATTGAGTTTTTCCCTTGAAGAATTGGCTGATCCAATCCAGATCGGATCGGAATAAGAACCCACCGATCCAGGTCTTGATTCTGATTCCACGATCCTTGGGCCAGATGGGGTCCAAACTTAAGTTGGACCCCTCATCCACCAAACTGGCCGGTCCAATCACCCAGATCATAGCTAAGGTCACCTGCTGCATGGATTGGGTTCTTAAAACTTATGTTTTGGACCCTCATATTGGGACGACGAGATGAAACCCAACAATTATGCCTTGCAGATCCTCGTCTTCTCTGCCCAAAATAGGGAGGAGAAAATATTGCAGGTGCCTGCGCCACCCCGTCCATGAAGCCTTGGTTCACCTAGGCGACATGGCACAAGTTGAGACATTGAGATGTCGCCTCACTGCCTAGGTGATAACTTCTGTTGCCTTTGATAACATATATATATTCTGTAAAAATATTAAACAACCTGTTTGCAATCAATTTTTTAAGGTCTACAATGTGTGTGGTGGGTGTATTTAAGAGAGCCTATTATTTAGTGGAGTAACTTTTTGGTACTCCCTGGGTAAGCTAGGAGGGCCTTTCTTGTTTATCCCCCTCTTTTCTCCCTCTCTTGTTTGGCCAGGAGGGCCTTCCTCTTTCTCCACTCCTTGTCCTCACCTTTTTTCCCTCCCTCTTTGGTGGTCAGTGCCATTAGTTCCTTCCCACTTCCTCCTATGAGTAGGACTATTTATGGTTTGGTTTGGTTTTTTGAGGATTTTTTTCTGGACCAAACATATATCCCCAACCAAACCAAACCAAACTGATTTGGTTTGTCTTGGTTTGGTTCAAGTCAAACCATATCTCATTGGAGTATAATATATATGTCTATATATGGTTTCATTTCGTTCAATTTAAATTATATTTTATCAGAATGTTGTATGTATATGTATATGTGATTTATTTTATCTTAATGGCTTTTTAAGTATTTATTTTTATGTAAAAATACATCCAAACATGGTTACTGTACCTAATTTGAATAAACATTCAACCAAGTTTGGGTTATTCAATTTATCAGATTGATTTGATTCGAAGGACTTTTAAAATCAAACCAAACTGATCATTAGTCCAAACCATGTCAAATTACTGGTTCGATTTAGTTCTTTATGAACACCCTACCTATGAGTCCTATTGATCGACCAGAGGGGCCTTCATTTCTCCCCTTCTCACTGTCTCTTTTCTTCTTCCTCATCTTGTCATGCCCCTGCTAGCCCTTCTCTCTCTGCTAGTGTCTGAACTGAAGGTTGACAGTGGTGCTTCCTATGGTTGATCCCCGGACTCAGCATCCTGCCACTTCTCCCTGAGCAGTATTGGTCAAGCATGCCTGTACTTTCCCTGCCCAGCTCCCATGGACCCCACCCCATTGTTGCATGAACCCATGCCCGGACACATTGTGCCACCTACAATGCTGTGCACCTCCCACTTTCCTGCATGTGCATAACCCAGCTTGGAGGGCCTGCACCTGGCAGTAGGGTGTGCACCAGTTTGGTTTGGTTTGGGACCTTTTTTTTTCAAACTGAACCAAACTTGTTTGCTTCGGTTTGGTTTGGTTTGAGACTAAAGCTAATTAAATATTAAAAACAATTAATTATTTGAATATATAATATTTTAGTTATATATAATTAATATAAATATTATTTTATCACAAAAATGTATAAATATAAATTTTAATAATAATATAGTAATATTTTTATATTTTAACTTAAATCAGATTCATTGGTTTAGTTTGGTTCGTTTTGGAAGAGTTCCAAATTGGTCAAACCAAACTAGTGGTTCAATCCAAATCGATCTGGTTCGGTTTGGCAGTTTTAACCATTTTATGTGCACCCCTACCTGGTGGGCCAACTTTTGTGTGATTCCACCATCTCTTCATTGTGAGCAAACCACATAAACTCCTCTGCTTTTGCCCATCGAACTGATCAATGCGCTCACTGCGCCTGCCATCCCAACATGCTGTTAGAGTTCCCTGCACGTGCTTCTTGCTGCATGAGAAGCTGCTGGCTCCACCTTCTCATTTGTATATGTGTTCCCTTGACCCTCTCTCCCTCTCTCCCTCTTCACACTCACAACACACCAATTTTACCTTCTCTGCACGTTGCACTCACCAATCATGCCCACATGCTTCCAGCACAAACTGCCCCAGGCCCCCCGCTACGTTGCCATCACTGTATGGGCCTTAGCGAACAGTATCTCCACCCTCTCACCTTCCTTGATTGCCTCATGCCGGTATTGACTCTGCTCACCACATTGATGGGGACCGGTTTTAATAGATTTTAAGTTCTTTTACATTTGAGTCCTTAGAAGGACATGTTGGCAATTAGTTTCTTTAGTATTTTTTATAAAAAAATTGTCTTCTGTATAAGGAGACCCATGTACGAATTCAAGATATAATGGAATGGAATAAAGTTTTTTGACAATTCTTGGTTCCATAGAGGGGGCACAGCTCCGTCCACTCTCTCTCTCTCACTCAGTATTTAGGCAAACACGTCATTGGCAACAGGATCCCCATCCAGCGTCATCAAGCTACAATGATGGCATCTAGAAGGAATTCTGGAAGCAATGCATCTATTGGCCCTATTCGGCTCAGCATTCCTTCCACCTCTGGTAGGCAAACCCGTATTTTCTCTTCGCTCTTGGACTTCCCTCGCCCTTCTTTTTCTCCACTTCCGGCACTTGGCTGGCCCTTGTATCCTTCATCTCCGGAGACTCATGCAGTCTTCTTTCTCTTCTCCCAAAGGAGCCTTCCCGCACAGGACTCCTCTGGACGACATTTCTCCTCCCGTCAAAGTCCTCTTTTCCTTTCTGTTGAGGCGTATCCCTACGGAAGATCCTTTCGTGCATGTCCCCATCAATGCCATTCTTCTCGACGAGGTCCTCCCACATCAAGTTCTTCTTCGTGAAGTCAAGAAAGCCAAGTAAGAAGGTATCATTGTTGATGACACCCTTTTAGACTTGCCTAGCGAACCATTGATAGTCCGTTGGTTTCTTCAATGAACGTGGCAGAAGCTCCAATTTCTTCTAGATCTCCCTCTTCTTCCTGACAGCCCTCTCCCACGCAAAAATTCTGCTGCCACCACCTGTGTTGTCCACCTTTCCTTCCTCTGCCACTCTCCCTTGATTTGCCCCTTTCTGGATTATGAGTGTGGCGATGAAGGCAAATGCAATGAAGAAGGAAGGCAAAGATGGAGAAGAAACCCACCTAATGTCCTTGTTGGTTCAGCGGGGGTTTCTCACGAGTCCCGAGCATCCCTAGCACTCCATGACCCCCTGTGGTCCTCCTCGCCACACCTCACGATCGCGGGCGCTCACAACCGTGGCTCCTCCCAACCACCCGATTGGTGGATCAATCTCCCATGTATCAATGGCCCTGGTCAGCTTGCTGCAAGATGCTCCAAGTACCCGTCCAGCATCCAAGTAACCCACCGATTTAAGTAGAGGCAGGTCGTGTTGAATAAATCGGACTTTAGTCATTTTAATTCCGTTTCGGCATTTTAATTTTGGAGTTAGCCACTCGGTTCCACGTCAAATTTGGTATCGGGCTCCAGATCGGCTCATTCTTACTAGCCAACTCTTAGGATATTTAGAACGATAAAAACTTGAGGACTAGTTTTCTCCCAGTAGGAGAGAATGATAGGGACCAATTTGAATAAATTTTAAGTTTTTTTTTACATTTGAGTCCTTAGAAGGGCATGTTGGCAATTAGTTTCTTTAGCATTTTTTTTTGTAAATAAATTGACTCCTATATAAGGAGGCCCCATCTACAGATTCATGATACAGTGGAATCAAATATAGTTTTTTTAGAATTCTTGGTTCGTAGCAGGGGGCACGACCCCGTTCTCCTCTCCCTCTTCTTCCTCTCTCTTTCACGGTGTTTGGTTGAACATGTTAACAGCAATAGGATCCCCATCCGGCCTCATAGCACTATGGCGATGGCTTCTAGAAGGGATTCTAGAACCAATGCATCTAGCAGCCCCGACCGGCAGTCCCTTCACCTCTGAAACTTTCAGGCACCCTTCTTCTTCTTCATCTCTTCACCTTCGGAGACTTGTCCAACCTTGTTTCTCTTCTCCCAAAGAAACTTTCCCGCACAAGATTCCTCTGGACGGCGTTTCTTCTCCCTTCAAAGCCCTCTTTTTTGTTTTACTGAGGCGTATCCTCGTGGAAAATCCTTTTGTGCATGACCCCATTAACTCTATTCTTCCCGAGTTCTTATTCGTGAAGCCTATAAAGCCAAGTAAGAAGGTTCCCTTATTGACGACACCTTTAGACTAGCGCCATGATCCCCTGATAGTCCGTTGGTTTCTTCGATGACTGTGGTGGAAGCTCTAATTTCTTCTAGATCTCGCTCTTCTTCAATGACTGTGGTGACAAAGACAGAGAAAATATTCATTTGACTTTTTTGTCGGTTTAGTGAGGTTTCTCATTCTCATCCTTGGCGCTCTGCAACCCCCCCAAGGCCCTCCTGGCCACCTCGCACGATTGCGGGTGCTCACATTTGCGGCTCCTCCCAACTGGCCGGTTGACAGGTCAATCTCCAATGCATCAACGGTCCTAGTCACCTTGTCAGAGGAACCCATCCAACGTCCACCTAACCTACCAGGTTAAGTATAGGTGGGTCCTACTGAATAAATTTGACTTTGGTCATTTTTTATTTCATTTCAACATTTTAATTTCGGTTTTAGCCACTTGATCTCGAGTCACACATGCCAAAGTCAAACTACTGTTGGTCCATGCACCCCATCTACTTCCACTATAGCATGCCTCACCTCATTGGTTCTCACCTCCCTCACGCAGCATGACTACTCCCCAGCCACAGCCCAGGAGAATGCACATCTCTGCGTTGTGCCTGACCACCCTTCTACCTATTGCATATGCTATCACACATCTCTGCTCCCACTCTTCCACACTACAGACCCGGCACACATGCCCTAATGGCTGTTTAAGCCACCAGTTACTCCTTGCTGAGCCAGCAGCCCTAGTCCACAGTGCTGCCCACTCTGGCAGTCTGGCCCATTCTCAATTCTTTTAGATGTGCATTCCCTAGTTCTTAATGCAGCAGCATGTCAATGCTTTGAGGGGTTCACATTTTATTTGTTCAAAATTTCAAATGGTATTTTCTCTTTCTTTGAAGTTTGGAAGGTAGGAGCATGGGTTAGCATGCTTTTTTACGAGAATCTTGGTGGCTACCTTAGGTCCTGTTTGGTAACAATATTGATGGCCTCTATCATGATCAATTTTGAAATTGAAAGTGATAGAAATCATCATTAGGTGTTTGGTTATCAATATCAATATTGAAATTCTTAGTGCAAACCAAGCATAATATGTAATACATGTGTCCATGTACATCAATTTTGTTTTTGATATCGATATGCTATCCTCTACAAATATTAATATCAAAATTGATATATCATTTGTGATACTTTAACCAAACATGTCATTAGCTTGCATCAAAATCTCCCTGGGTATCTTTTACTGTGTGGAACTGTAAATTTGAGCTACTATCTTGCAAACACCAAACTCAAACTTAAACTCAAAGTCTTAGTCTCAAATGATTAGGGTTGGCTACATGGATTCGTCTTTTCTATTCTCCACGGTCTTTCGCTAGCTCCTCCTATATGCCTAGTTCCTCCAAGTCATACTGGATACGTATACGCCAAGTTAACTTGGGTCGAACTTTCTGCCTCTTCTGTGCCGGCAATGTCAAGGTCTCGACTTGTCCGACATATATCTTAAAGGGCACTATCTGATATGCCCAAACCAGCGAAGTCTTCTTTTCTATACAATATCTTCGATTCTCACAACTCTCACTTTATCCCTGATGTACTCATTGCGAATTCTATCTACTCGTGTGTGGCCACATATCCACCTTAGCGTCTTCATTTCAGTTACACTCAATTTGACAGTATGTTTTTTCTTAATTGCCCAACACTCACTACCGTATAGTATGGCAAGTCTTATAGCCGTGCGATAGAAATTTTCTTTCAATTTTAGAGGGATTTTATGGTCGCTTAGAATCTCCGTTACCTACTTCTATTTTAGTCATCCTATTTTAATTATATGGTTGACATCTTCATCACATTTCCCGTCCATATGCAAGATTGAATCCAAATATTTAAATTAGGTACCCAATGCAAGAATCTTTCCGTTCAAAGTTTCTTTGATCTCTTCAACTCATGGAGTTTCGCTAAATCTGAAGTACATATACCCCACCTTTGTCCTATTAATTTTGGATTCTTTAATTTCTAACACAGTTCTCCATTGTTCAAGTTTTCTGTTAATATCTTCTCGAGTCTCGCTAATTAGATCAATATCATCTGCAAACATCATTTACCAAGGTAAACTCTTTTGTGTATCCTTAGTTATTTTGTTCATGATTAGGACAAAATTATATAGGCTTAGAGGGGATCCTTGACATAGCCCAATTGACACAAGGAATGACTCCCCACCTACGGACTAAACCTGGGCAGTCGCACCCTTGTACATGTCCTTGATGATGTTACTAAATCCACTTAGCATCATCTTCTTTCTTAACACCCACCAAAGAAAGAAAATCATCCACTAGGCTATCATTGCAAACACCATCAAACTAAATAGAAAAGGAAACAAAAACGTTAAAACAGATAAGCTTATAAAACAATAAAAAAAAGAGTTCCAGGTACTGACCCTGAAATAAACACAGAATAGACACAAATAACTATAGTCTGCTATGTATCTCTACATTTTAGTATCCATATGTTAGCTACTCTTGGACTTATGTCCGCTGTTAATGATTTTCTCATAGATTGGCCTTATCTTCATGAGTATCATTTTCAGTTACCAGTCAGCCCCATTACTCATTCAAATCATGGGAATATGCAATGTGTCTTGCGACTGACCCACAGGTTCACTAGTGGAATCTTTTCTTGATCGTTTGTTTGTACTCTGTTCAACAACAGTGCATCAGTTAAATTTAAGTTAACTATCATATGAATGTAAATGGCTTCCCGATCTGTTTGGTTTTTATTTTTCCCATAATTTTTTATCTGGTTAGTTTTTCAAAAGCTATCATTTTGGCAGGTGAGATCACGAGCTGTTGATCTCAGGCTGTCAGCTTCTAGTGGAAATAACTTACTTGACAATCAGGATGTTCACATACATTTCCCTGCTGGTGCTGTAATGAAGGATGGACCTTCTGCGGGAGTTACCTTGGTAACTTCATTAGTTTCATTGTTCAGTCAGAAGAAGGTTAGAGCAGATACTGCGATGACAGGAGAAATTACTTTGAGGGGCTTTGTACTGCCTGTTGGTGGAATCAAGGACAAGGTGCGGTGCAGTAGTTTATTTATATAATTTAGTGTTATTTTTTGTTAAGATGTTCTTTCTAGTTCAGTGGTTCAAATTTTAAGTGGGGTTTTGTCCTTATTTTCCCTGTTAGATAAGTAAATGTCAAGGTTGAATTTGGTACAGAGACCATGAAGATAGCATTTAATAATAATAATGATGATGCCAACGTCCCAACTACTTGGAAGCAAGGTGAAGTACCTTGGACATGCAGAACCTGAAAAAAGGGTAGGCATCCAAAATTCAATAGATTTTTGTCTTGACATGAATATTGTTCTAAATTAATAAAACTAACCTAACTTATGAACTATAATATTGTGATGACTAATTAACTAATTGGCTTAACAACTATGTTAATTGATAGTTTTATTTGGAGTTTGAATATGTTAGCAGTACTACCAACCAAGCATGGTTAACTTTGGAGTTTTTTTAACCCACCTTTCAAGAAAGTTAACCGGATTTGTTAGTAATCCACTAATTTAATTTCTTAACATATTCTTATTCTAGGGCATCGCAATCTAACCCTTTTAAAGACCGACATCTTCAAACACACTTATTACATGTCAAACACCTAGGTAGGTAAAGTCTTCTAGCGAGGTCATGGTTATGATATGCTATGTAATAATTAAATCAGTTGATTGGCCTAACAACTGTGTTATTAGTAGCTTTCTTACAAAGTCATCTATCTTGGGATTACTCTTAACCAAGGAGGGTAGGGTCGGGGGTCGCGACCGGGTCGCGGGACCCCCAGGCCGACCCGGTCGCGACCGGGTCGCGACCCTATTTTTTAAATATTTTTTTTATTTAAAAAATTCAAAAAAATAAGAAAAATGCGAAAAAAAATCTGAAAAAATACAGAAAAATTGGATAAATTAAATGACATGATTTAAATGAATAATGCATCAATTTTATTCCAACATGATGTGTTGTACACTTTGTAGGTAGTTGATGTACTCTCCCCACATTGTCATTTGGGTTGAGTACGAAACGATACGTGTACGCGTGACGATCGTATTCGTCGTCCCTCGGGAAACTATCCTAAGACTTGATCCAAACGAGTCACCATAACTATAGGTCGATTGGATCGAAGTATCCGATGACTCCACGTAATTCATTCCACGGTACTCTTTGATGGTATGTAGGGAACCGAGAACGCTTGGGATGAATCGTACACATAGTCGGGGGCATCGTGGTATTACTCTCCAACTCGTGGCTACGATGACCTCCTCTACCTTGTGGCGGCCTTCTACCGTGATCGGTATCTTGGGTCGCGTGAGTATATTGCTCCTCGCCGGTAAAACGTAGCGACGTGGTAGGAGATATGGGAGGATGCGAGGTCCCTTGTACTTGTAAAGTGTCCGTGCCCCCGTATCGAGCACCGTCCATCTGCTACTCTTTGACGACGAATCCTCGGACGTACGATGCACTCGGATGTTCGGCTCCGGCGTATCTTCTCGATCGTCTTCGGCCGTATCGGCGCGTCAATATCGAAAGGATCGATCGCCACTTGTTTGCACTTTTCGCCTACTTTGCGTACCTTGGCTAGTTCCTTCTCGGTCCTCGGCGCTTTCTTTAGTGAGGGAGGGATGCAGATTCTTCGAGGTAGGGACATCGTCGAGCACTCCTTCGGCCCATTGTCGGTCTTGGGGGTTGAACTCCGGTTCTCCCACGACCCTTCTCGGTCGTTTACCCGAGCTTCTAGAGTTCTTCGTAGAATATTTGATCGAATCGATATCCTCCTCTTGATTGGCGGCTCGTCGGCCGAACGTCCGCTTGCTGTGCTATCCGGCTCTTTTGTTCCATGCGGGTTGCTTCATTCTATCGAATTCCTCGACTTTAACCTCGTATTTGTAGTGACGATACACGAGGTCTTCGAAGCCTCTTGATGTCAACTTTATTTCTCTGCTGTGTGAATCGAGGGCGGAATGTAGACCGAATTTCGCTCGCGGCCACCGAAGCCGATGTGGTTTGACTTAGGACACGATGGCTACGTCCGCCGAGTCCTCGTACCACTGGTACTTTACCATGGTCAATCCCGTCGATGGTACATAAATTGAATGTCGTGCATTATTATCTAAGTAAGCTTTAATTAATTAAGTGATGAAAAACATTTACACGTACCCGGACTTAGTATCATCACAGCTCGTTCAACTACTGCTCGTTCGAAGTGATAACTCCGCGTGCAGCAATCATACATCTTGTTGCGAGCGATAATAGCCCGGTCGTCGTCACCAGGCTGTAGATCGGATGACACTCTTCACGTCATCTAATAGCTCGTTTCGCTTGAAATGTGGACTATAAGCGATATCTTGGGTTGAAAAAGTAACCTACGAAACAAATAGTATTAGTAAACAAGTTATACGCAAACTTTGATTAATAAAAAGATTAGTAAATGTTTAAGAAAATATACTGCTTGCGTGTATGGGTTGATGTAATGTACGCTCCGTGACGATGCATAATATCCCACCACTTGGCGAAGTCGGACACGGTCTTGGAGATTTCTTCTTTGGCTCTCTCAATCGCATCGTATAAATACCCCGTATGTCACCTTTTCTATCTCGTCAACTATCCTTAGTACGCCCATTTATGGGTTGGACGATGTCTAACGTCTTCTTTACAACTTTCCAAAAATCTCCACTCTCTATTGTCTCTTACTTTTCTCCCCTTTCTCTTATCCGATGGGTTACATCTAGCCATCCAACTACCCCGACCGGTGAAATGACCATTTGAGTTAGAGCTCTCCTTTGACTCGATAAACTTTCTAAGGAAATATAGTGGGAGCGGCGAACCGGGTTGCCGGGCCGTAACAACTCTCGCCCTCCTTGGTGTGTTCCTCATAAGTGCGGGACAAAGTTGTGGTTATAAATAAATGAAGAAATAAGCACTGGGGCTAGCTTAACTACGCTTCTGTCTATTTGAGGATCCTTGCATATATCCTCCAACATAGAATCTAAGAGTGTGCGGAACGGGGTGTCGATACAACTTTGATTGGTCGACCGTGCATCCCGACCGGCCGCTTTGTATGCCGCCGCGTTATCTGTGACTTGAACTACCGGCTCTCTCTGACTATTTCTTCTATCGCTCCATCATCGGTGGTAAAGATACTGCATTCTTTACTGTCACGATGCGTCGACCGACTTAAAAGGACCGTGCGGCAGTGACATTGCTGTAGGAAATTGATCAGTCTTCACTAGTAATGCACGGTAAGTATAAGATGATAAATAAGTTATACCCGAAATGTTAATACATAATATGAATGAGTAAACGAAAATTTAATTAGGTCCATCCCGTCGGTCATTAACGTGCAACCTCGTTCCTCGGATGCGTTCGAATGACTGCGCGTACTTCTTTGTTTCTTGCACCTCCATAGGAAGATATACATTGTATATCTCCTTTGGGTTTGGACCGAGCACTCCCCTCCCGACGTACGCGATCGTGTCGATCGTGTTCTCGTAGTATGGTCCCTTCGCGGCATTTGCCGAGATGCGTGGTGAAAGAACCACCTTGACGTTGCTCGGCCGTCCTATCCTTACGTAATTTGAGGTTCTTCGTATTCGCCGTCGTGATTGTTGTTTGACGTTGTCGTGATGCAGTGATTACGGGATCCACGGGACCTACTGCCGGGTCATCGTCTTGTGTGAGATCATGAACACGATCTTGCGGTTGGTTGTTGGATCCTCTTCCGCTACCTCGACCACTCCGGCACGGACCCTTGACCCATCATTCGGCCGGTATGTCTATAGAAGTCTTCCTCGACGAATGATCTTCGACTTGCTTCCATCCCTCGTGAGTTCATCTTTTTAAAAAACATTTAAGTATCAAGGCTACTTAATTATCCTTTAAAATAGAATAATGAACAACGTTTATGAGTAACACCTCCCATACCTTCGTACTCTTCGTCTCGAAAAATATCCGGCCTCTCTTGTCCGGTTCCGTAAATGTGTACGGATCGTCTCCCCGGTTGTTGCAATTCTTCTCGGGACGGTCTCTTTATGTCTTTTGCTAGTTCCCTTCGTTTGCTCCATCGCTTGTAGGTGCCTACGAAATTGAGCTCTGACCTCTGGCGGAGTCCGTGTGCAAGGAAGAACATTTCCCTTCGTACTGCGAGATGAAATTTTAAACGATAAATACCGCCGAATATTACTTTGTCGCAATATTTACATTGCACTTTTCTCTCCGCCATGGAGATCAAATTGCAATGCATCCCAGCCGGCTCTCCCCGGGTCGCGTCGGTAGTTTGGGTTGGTTGGGTTGGAGAAGACATTTTTTAAGTAAATAATTAATTAAGTAAGTAATTAATTATTTAAATAGCTAATAACCTTAATTAGTGACTACTAATGTAAGTATATTTTTATTTATATAAATTGAATGATTAACTAAATATAGGATTAAGTAAGTAATTAATATTCCTTACTACTAATGATGTGTTAAGTAACTACTAAACTAAATATCTAACTAATCTTCTAGCTAACTAACTATGCAAGTAAGCAAATAAGTATTAAAAAGAATAAACTACTTAACCCACTAATCAATGGAACTAATATTAAATAAATATACTAAATGAACTAATGAAATGCTTGATGAAATAATTAAGTAAATGAGAAAAACAAATTAAGCAATGAGAGCACAAATGAGAGGTTGAGAGTGAGAGTGGGGGGGGTGGAAGTAAGGAGAGCCCCTTGGGGGCTTTAAATAGCCCCCAAGGGGCTGAATGGGGGGGGGGGCTGCGCCCCCCCAAGACCGTTGGCAACGGTCTGCCAACGGTCTGGCAACGGTCACATGACCGTTGCCAGACCGGGTCGCGCGACCCGGCCACGACTCCGCGACCCGGCCGGGGGAGTCGCCCCGACCGGGTCGCGACCGAGCCGGTCGGGCCTAAACCCGACCGGGTCGGGGCCGGGTCGCGACCCGGCATACCATGCTCTTAACCAAGCATGTTTAACTTGTGAGTTATTTTAAATTCAACCTTTGAAAATTAGTTAATCAGAGTTGTTAGTAGTCTGTTGATTTAATCTCTTATTATATCCTTATATTGGAGTATTACAAATATGGTCTGACCCATGGAATGCTGGATCTTAGTATGCAAGCAGAGTTTGTTTCTCTGAGTTTTTACTTTTTTAGTCTCCGAATCTTATCAGCTTGATAGTTTGTGATTTGAGAGATGCTTTCACGATTTTAAAACTGGAATTTTGGCTGTGCACACTGAATTGTTTCAGTATGACTACGTTTTATCTGGTGCAAGTGGTCGAGAACTTTAGGGTCATTACCCAATTTTACACTGCAGAAAGGACTCGTTGGACTAAGAATTTTGTATCTTCTCAAAAAAATTTGTATCTTTTCAAAGCCCCTTGTTTAACAAGTAGGTTGTGATATAAACCGTTTAGAGAAATATGTTGTTCATGTGTTTATTAGTAGCCTTGTCCACGTGGTGTTTTGTGCATGTTTTTAGTACTTATCGTGATATTGTCATGTTCCTGATAACAGTCTGATATTTTTCATGTTTATTTTTATATTGTTCATGTTATTCCTGTATATATATGCTATGTATAAGGGAATACTTGACAGGTTTGTCTTAGTTGTTGAGACCTTGTTGATCCCGCGGTCAGGTGATCCTTTGGTTGCATGTGCCCTTCGGATTGTATGAAGAAATTCTGGTCATGGCATTTGACTAGGAGTCGATGAATTATACCATCTACCTCCATTCACTTGTAAAAAATTGTAGGCCCAATGCATTTTGTTTCAAGTTTTTGTTTGTAGAAATAGAAGTTAAAAATGTCCCTGTATGTTAGTACTTCCATATATGAGAGGATAGGAGTTTGTGGACACCTAAATTTTTCACACGAAAAAAAAGAGAGAGAAAGAAAGCAATGAGGAACACATGCAACCACGAATTGATATGTACAAGCAGTTGGATAACTAGAAGGTGAAACAAGAGTCACGTCCTTACAGTTAGGGCTAAGAAATATTAAGGGAAACATGCCCCCCGCGAACAACAATACGACAGCAGACAATTAGGAAATTGTCAGGTCTGATAATGCAAGATGCAGCCAATAGGACACCTGCTCATGGTTTATGGAATTGGTCGAATCCGGTTGGAATCGGATCATCTCTATCTGATTTTCACTCAGAGGACCGATCCAGAATCGATTCCCAGTGGAATTGGTCCGAAGCAGTTGAATCGGCCTATTCGGATTGGAATCAGTCTGAATTGGGCCAAATCGGCTGGAATCAGAATCAGAATTTTTGAAAAAAAATAAAAAATCCCGATTCCAAATTGATTTTTTCCCCAAAAATCAGCCGATTCCAATTGATTTGATCCTATTTTGATCGAATTGGTACCCACCAATTCCTATTTTGATTTTCCCATCCATGCACTTACCAGGCTGCTAATCGCCAAGAAATAAAAAGGGGGGATGGAGGGGAAAGTCCTCTCAATAAAAAGGGGCAGGGCTCCCAGGCATACACATACGGCAGAAAACAAAAAAAAAACATAACAAACTGGTTAAAGATAGCTGGTTGAAATTGTACAGTCGAGAAATCCCTTGTGCCTTCATTAGACTACCATCAAATTATGGAAGATATTGACATCTGAGTGAAGAATCGGATCAAAAGAGGATGAATAGGATACAACACACTGAGCCTACAAACATTAAAGCTTTGATCTAGACACTGTTAGATGGCATGATGAATTGGAAATCATCTGCACGCAATGCAGTGGAAATCAAATGAAATTAAGGGGCTTCGACAATTCAAGACTTGGCTGGGAGCAAAGCCTATTGACTACGTTTAATCCATGTATGACGAGCCATGTGTGCCTCATAAAACAGCCAGATTAGAGTAACAAAGAATGGTAATGATAATGGATCATTGCCTGCCCGTTACACATGCAGACTGTCAGAATTTCTCAAAATAAAAATGCAGATATGACTCACCTGCTATGTCCGATAGAAGAAGACAGCAGCTGGGTGGGTTCCTCTGCTAGGCTACCTCCTCGATGGACAGAGCACCAAAGGCTCAAGCCCTTCTCAGCCCCAGATTAGTCGGACAAGGGGTTGACAGCAAAATCAAGAGGCAGAATATGCTCGGTGGTTGCACTGGAGGAGGAAGAAAGGAAGAGAAATCTTGGAGGGATTGTTTTGTGCAGGAGGCCTTGTGGGCCATGGAGACATATAAAGGAGTTAAATGGGGGAGTTTGAACCAAATCCAAACCCAAGACCCACTGGGATCCTAATTGGACTTGGACTGAGATCATGTAAATAAGATGAAGCATTGATAGATTTTCTTAAATAGAAACTAGTCCAATTTCAATGGCCATGATGGGCTCAATTGTAACCCATTACATGGCCCATCAGACAACCTACTTACCCCCCATTTATCTGGGCATGTACACATGCCAGAGAGTCTTCATGGAAGGAGGCAGCAGTTGCGGCAACACCTGGCAACTGGCGAAGCGAGCAAAGTAATCACGCAGGCCGTCAGGCCAATCTCCGGCAATTAAGGATCCTCGGGTGTCCTATCAGAGGTAGGAGTGGACGTTAGGATCCCATGATGACAAAAGTGCTACCTCTGCTGTGACATAAAGTTGCCGCCTTCAGAGCCCGACGGCAACCTAGACCTCCCCAAATTGCAAGGAGTTTATAACCATATCCAAACAGCATTGTAGCCTCTTTAAAAGAGGTGGCCGAGGATTGTGAGCCCATCCGGTACCCCCCCCCCAACGCTGCTAGGAGGCTTGCGAGGCGCGGTTGAGAGGAGGTGGCCGCCGCGGTTCTCTTATGACATCTGCTGAGCCAGAGTACCTTTGTGAAGCCACCGGAGTCCCCTTTAGATGCCACCAAAGCCCAAGCCTCCTCAGAGGCATCACCTTTCCCTGTTTCCGTCGCTGTCAACATCGTTGATTTCGCTTTTGCAATCGGCAACACCACCTTCAAGCCCTGCTGTTGCAGTGGACACCATATATCTCCCTCGTCGTCAAGGTCGTCTGCCTATCACAAGTCTATTGCTGGGGCTGGTAGACCCTCATAGAGGTTTCCACAAAGCCTT
The DNA here is from genome assembly GCA_036172225.1 of Cryptocoryne crispatula var. balansae. Taxonomy (NCBI): domain Eukaryota; kingdom Viridiplantae; phylum Streptophyta; class Magnoliopsida; order Alismatales; family Araceae; genus Cryptocoryne; species Cryptocoryne crispatula. The sequence continues at coordinate 5,904,738 of CM069922.1, read as the reverse complement.
GCGGTTATCACTATTGCCGAAGGTGGCCCACGTAGCCACCAGAAGGGTCTCCGACCTCACCAATGCTCGACCAACATCTGACGGGAGTATCCCTCTTCATCCTTCTTGTTCCGATGTTTGTTTGTCCAAGTAGGGGACCGGAATGTTAAAACCGTAAGGGGTTCATGAAGAACTAAGCACGGGGCATCAACTTTGCCTAAGAACGATTATAAAAAAAAGACATCTGAGTTGCAACAAGGGCCGATCGGAGCAGCTGATGCACAAGGCCGCAGACAGTGGCCCATTGAGGCCCAGGAGATGTTCAAGATAGGCCCAAGAGGCCGCTAAAACTATATGCCCGTCAGGCTATGGGGAGGCTTATATGTGCAACATGTAAAAATGCTGAACCACAAACTGATGGCCATAAATTGTGCCCATTAAGCCACGGGGAGGCCTACATGTGTGTTGGCATCTGGAAATTTCATAATGATAAATAAATAAGTCAAAGAGAGGGAAAAATCAGGATGATCAAGCTTCAAGGGACTATAGAAATGGCACCTCGTGTGATGGGATTCCTGCCGATTGAAGAAAAGAGACAACTGGAGTTGAGAACAAGAAAAGAAGGAAGCGAAGCTGGGACATCCAGGGTCAAAGCCTTTCTATGCCCAAATAGTAGAAAGATGAGTACTACAGAAAAAAAAGAGATGGGCTGGTAGTGATAGGGAGTTATAAGATCGAGCCAGTAATGAGCACATATAAGAGCTTGGACCAAACTTAATTCCCAATCTCATTGCAAACTCAAACCTGACGGCTGCCAGACAATATTAAGTTAAATGACAACCCATTCCTGGAGACTGTTGTGATCCATAAGGAGAGCATAAAAAAGGGGAGGTACCTGAGCTGGAGAAGTCCCCGCAGATGGTAGGCAGCAACAGCAATGGACGGTTGGTAGAGCTCATGAGACCGTTGCACCGATCAGGTGGTTGGGTCTGACAGTTCGCACAGCTTCAACGATACCAAAGGATTGCCATAGCCAAGACTGCACTTCCCGGAGGTACTCTCACCACTGAATTGTGCCGTGATCTTCGCAGCTTGTCGCGGAGGACTGTGCGAAGAGGATGGGTGCACCAAGGAGGCTTTGGAGGATGTTAGGTGTGACCTTAGCCTTCTACAACCCTGCCGAGGACCTTCGAAGAGAATCAATCTCCTTCCAAGCTATTCTGATATCAAATTGGGATGAAGGTCGAAGCGCGCGGGCGGGACGAAGGACTTGCCTCAACAAGGATTGAGGCTTGGTTGGACCTCCTAGATGCAGAAGGAGTAGTCGCAGAAGGATATGGAGATGAAGCTGGAAATGCCCGGTGAAAGCCAACACCTAGTTGGACTCCTTTGAAGGCAAGAAGCATTGCGGACCTTCCATCCGGTAGCTCTCCTGATTGCTGAGGGCTCCATTGACTTGGAGGAATGCAAACATACAAAGATAATAAATCTGCAACATTAAAGTTCAGTAAATCAGAATGATGAAATCTGAGTATAAAATAGACAAAAAAATACCTGGACATAAAATAACTGGACAAGTCTGGAGCTTGAGAGATCCGAACCATGAGCAGAAACCCAGTTGAGCAGAACCCAGGTGAGGGAAGGGGGTCAGAGCCTGACAAATCAGTAAAAAAAATCGAATCAACACACTTGTAAAATGGGATTTTCCCAGCATGATAGGGAATCAAAACATTTAGAGCACTAGGGAGGGCAAGGAACCCTATAATTATCTAGAAGAGAGAGATCAAAACAGATGGAGTTGAATGAGGAAAAAAAATGCAGAAATAAGGACAAACATGAGATATCACAGTCAAAATCTGGAATCATAAGACCATAAGTCTGAAAACAAGAGCTTGAGTAAAATAAGGCCATCAAGTTTGAAACTCTCAAGATCTAGAGTCCGATCGGGGAATGATTAAGTAAAAAAATAGAAAAGGAGAATAATCCACTGATCCCAAAATTGCACAAACTTCAAAACGAAAAGAAAAATCAAACATCTGAAACCTCAAAACTGGTAATTTCAGGATCTGAAACTTAAACTTAAAACACCAAATCTCAAAACTATTGTCTAAGGACATCAAAGACCCCTCAGATCCAAATTAAAACTTTAACAAAAATCCTCAAACCGAAAACATGTGACTAAGATTGAAACAGTGAAACATTAAATTCAAAACACTTTAACACTAATTCCAAAAAAGAACTAAAAAATTCAGAACTTTCTGTAAAACCTGAACATATAAAAGAATGGTGACTCGTACAAATCCAAAATGAAGAGGGTCTGGAAATTCATCCAGATCTGGAAACTGTCAGCTCTGAATTAGAGCCCAAAACTTAACTAAAAAAAAGAACTTAAAACCAGCAAGTCTTAAGATTCAAAGCAAAAATAAAAAAATAAAAGCAAGCAAAGTGCGGGAATACTCAACTTAAACTCATATTTAAAGATAATTCAATCAAAATACAATCCAAGTTCCAACTTGATTTTCTAATTTTTAAATTGAAACCCAAGAGGAAATCTGAAACTCTCAATAAATCAAATTGAAACCCCCGAAAACCCCGACTGAAATCCAGCCACTAGTCAAAATTGAAATCCAAAGTAAAAAAAAAACCCGAAGTTCATGGAACTGCCAAGGCTGGAACATAAAGTCAATCAAATTTAAAACAAACCCCAAATATGAAACTCTAAAATCTCAAAATGTTCAGAAAATTCTGAAAGCAGAATCTCAGATCCCAAAATCCTAAGTACGAAAATCAGAAACCTGGAATTCAAAATCTGAAACCCATAAATCTGGAATTTTAAAATATAAAGTTAAATCCCAGATTTAAATATTCTTAAGTCTGAAATCGGGATTGAAATTCCTAAGCATCAGACCCAAATCTAATCATTCCAAACTCAAAATATTTGAAATAAAAACACTAGGTCTGCACGGCAATCAACCTGACAGATTGAAAACCAAAAGAAAAAACTTCAATATAAAAGGGCATCAAGTCAAAACCAAAACAAAACACTCCCCAAATATTGAATTCAAATCAACTCATTCAAATCAAACTAAATAAGAAAAAACACTGTGTTTGCATTTCATCCTGTTCATGGAGCTGTTGCTCCTGTGTTTATTTTTCTGGATGTATGCTTTCTATTCACGAATTGCCATGGTGGCTAATCAAGGATGTTCAAATAGTTGTTCGATATAATTAACATCAGTATCTCGAAGTCGATGAGGAGATGTCAAAAATAAAATTTCAAAGAATCCAACAGCCTCAATACACATAATTTTATGCATATCTTGAATTAGCTACACTCCTATGGAATATCATCTATCTTCTTAGTTGTTAAAGTTAAATAAAAAACAAGTTCTTTTTTCTAGAAAGGTAAAAGAATTTCGAAAATTGAGGTTACATCAATAGCCTTTCATGCTTATACCATCGTACCTGTGTCCATGGGTATTCATCTAGTACTCAGACCTGCGTTTGTCTACCCGGCCCATAAAAGGGGGTCAATATAGTCTGCCCAAATTCCCATGCAACTTCGACCCACTCCCAAGACTTGGCATCTTTTGGTGCTAGTGTTATCACTTCATGAGTTATAGCCATAGGTAGTCCACTAATGCATGTGGGACATTCCATAGGCCGAAAATATGTAGATCCTCACTTAGGACCTCGATCCCATACAAAATAGGGTCTTTAGGGAATATGTACATATATATGTTTTCTGCATGCGAATTTCAGGTGCCAACAGCTCCCCCATGGCCCGCATATCTTGCACACTGTGAAACCAAGATTATTGTGAGATACAAAGTCATGAAATGGGAGCCCAAGGAAGGCTACCTTGGCACCCACCTGGGCTGCCTACCTAAGGTGCCTTTTTGGTCTTCAACAAAGGTGTTCACTGACACTCTCCTAGGTGTCTGGAAGTGCCTCCTAGGCACATGCGGCATACCTAGCAGTGCCATGACAACTATGGATTCCAGATACTGTTGACATATTCACATCACTTGACTAATGGAATGGATGAATTTATTACTTCTGAAGTCATGATTTCATCTCTTCTGTTTTTAATCATTCTCAAAAGAATTAATTTGTGGCCTTAATCATGTAACTGATATGAATATTGAATTCTGCAGGTATTGGCTGCTCATCTATATGGTATAAAGAGGGTTATTCTTCCTAAAAGGAACCTTAAAGACCTTGTGGAAATTCCCTCATCTATTCTTGCTGGCTTGGAGGTAAGTTTCTTGGTTGTTTGATTTTATCGTGAGGAGGAGGTCAAAGTATTCTTCCCTAGGTTGTTTTTTGTGCTGTCATCTCTAGGTTGTTTTCATAAGCATTCATCTATAGGCTTCTTGCCACATCCATTGCCCCATAAATAAGCTGTGTTTATGCAGGCAGTTTCAGAGCTGAACGAGTTGTTGATTCTGTTTTACAGTGCTCCAGGATTTTCAACATAAATTGTTTGATTTCCCTATGTGTTTTTTCTCTCTTCCTTGACTCCTACCAAGATTCATCCAAATTTGTTGTGGTATGATCCGGCACCATTCGAGACACCTAAGCCCCAGGGAATGTGTACAGGCTGCTAGACTGAGGTAGAGTAGGGGTCTGTGTAAATTGACCATCTGCAATGAGCAGAATGCCAGTGCTGAGGTGAGGCTTAAAACAGTCTTCTCCCCTGCTGTACTGGCTGGTAAATTTGAGGTCAGCAATGAGAGCTTGTGGCAGTGAACTGCAGGGGTGTGGTCACTTGACCAACACAAATGATGGGTCAAGCAGCCTACTGGCTGACCTATGTGCCTTAGAGAGCTGGTGAATCACGCAGGCAATTTAGCCTGCTGGGTAGCTGTTCTCTACCACAATCAATGTGATTATAATGGGAGTTAAGACTGGAGCGCCTGCTCAAAGACAGAGGTTGAGTTATGCAGTGGGTTGTGTGCCTGTGCTGGCAAGGTGTGCATGTGGCAAGCTTGCAGAAAGGTATCCTTGAGTGGGCAACACTGGTGGGCAGGGTGGTGGCAAGCATGGTCGATAGAACCTGAAGGAACCATCTTGCAGAAAAGAGCATAGCTGTCACTAGGATACCATTACTGGCCTGGCGAACAAGGGTAGTATTGAGAATGCGTTTTTGGGGGCACTGGTGATGAGCTGGTTGCACCCTAAGGGGAGGGAAGGGCAGTTCAAGGAGAGAGAAGCAGTCAGAGAAATGTGTTCTGTGGGTGTGGGATTAATTCTGCGGGTTGCAGGGAGGGGAAGAACTGGAAAGATTGAGCAAGAAGGGGGCATGGTGATGTGTTGACTGTTGACCTGTATTTCACATACCAAAAAAAATCAATCAAATGGTTCCTACATGCCATTTTTAATAGAGGCTGTCATCTATGGAGTGAGCTATTGCCGAGCCAAGGACCACTTTTGGCCCATTTATAAGTACACGTATGCCCCAATTCTCTGGCCTGTTTTCCACTTTCAAGTATGTAATTAATTTAAAGTGGGTCCATTTCCAGCTCATTTGAAGACAATTTTAACTTCTAAGGTCTATCTCGGGCATTACCAAAGACCCATTTTGGCCCATCCAAGGGCAATTCCATGGCCTATTTTAAGGCATGTTACCATCCCATTAAGAGGGGAATTTTCAACACATCTTGCAGCCCACTCTTGGCACATCTTTCTGCCCTTAATAGCTTAGTTTATGAACTTCATGTCATGTTCATTAAGTGACCTATCAATGGCTGAGTTTAAGCTGAATACCAGCTTCTATCAAGGTCCATGTACTGGTCCATTAGGCCATCTCAAAATCAGCCTTATATGAGCTCATTTTTTGGGGTTGTCCTTGGTTTGGGAAATTAAAAATCTAGTGGTTTGGCCGAAAATATGTATGTCTACAATAAGGACCTCCAAAGACCCTGGGCATTATTGAGGGGAATTAAACCCCTATGAGAGGCTTTCGGATGATGGAAGAAGAGGGGATAAACCCCAGTCAAATCTTCCTTGCGCCTTAGGTCTAATTTAGATAGGATAGACTCCTATTCAAACTTGTGGATGATTGAAAATGAGTGGATAACTGTTGAGGCTTCTAGATGGGTTAGGCCTGTTTTAGAGGGGTTTAGGCCCTGTTGAAGCTCTTTTAGTCGCTGTCCTGCAAATGAAAGAATAAGGGTTAAACCATATCAAACCACCCTCTACCAAGGGTAGAAAGGTAGTAAAGCCCCACCAAGGCCCTAACAAGCCTGCCACAAGATGAATAGGGACTAAAACAAGTCTACTCCCCAGTTGCTGATGTAAGGAAGTTGAAGCCACTTCAAATCCCTACTGCTCCTTGCTGCACCCGAGGGCAAGGAAATAAGGGGAAGAGGGTGACTGTTCAACCCTGTCTGCTGCTGAGCCTCTGTAACCTAAGGGGATAAAACCCCTGCTAAGGAAAGTGAAACTCCTTTGTTCAGAACTTGCCAGGGATAAGGGCCAAACCCCCCTGCCAAGGCCCTCCCTGTCCTTGATGCAGTGGAAAGGGGAAAGAAGAGGAAGAGGAGAGGGCTTAAGAGCCCCCTTTTTCTGCTTTCTGCTGCTGCCTCTCCTGCCCTAGGTAGGAGAGAGAAGGAAAAAGGGGGGCTCCCTTTGTTGTTTCCGTCCACAAACTAGAGAGGAGAAAGGAGAGGATAGGGGCATAGCGAAGCCCTCTTCCTTTGCTGATATCCTATGGAGAAGAAGAAGAAGAATACCTGCTGAAGGAGAGAGAGGGCTGAAGGCAGGCTGCGCCTCCTTGGCATTATTGGTTCAGCAGGAAGAGTCCTAGGACTCTCTAGTCTCCTCTAAGCCTCATTGCACCACTCTCCATCTCTCACTTTTCCTCATCCGGTGGAGAAAACGTAAGGGGTGAATATGGCTAGGTCTCATCTCCAAAGATGCAGATAAATGAAGATAATTATGGCTGAAAATGAAGATTTCAGTAGAGGGTCTCATCTCACGAATTTCAATAAAGATGAGGATAAACATGATTGAAAATCAATCTTCTAGTTAGAGGAGATTTCTCCTATGGAAATCCAAGCTAAATCTCTTGAAAAATATCTGAAAAATCAGATCTTACAATGAGAAGGGGCTCTTCCCACAAAAAATCAATATAAATCCCTGAAAATTCTCTAAAAATCAGGTATTCTAATGAAAGGGGATTCCTCCTACGAAAATCCAATAGAAATCTATTATGAAATCCCTGAAATTTAAGAATTCATGATAGCAGGTTCGCTTCCTATGAAAATGAAATATAAATCAAGAAAATAAATCTAGAAATGTTGATGAGGAGGAGAGAGGTGAAGACTGGGTCAAACAGCCACCTCAATCCCATCTCCCCACCTTTCTCTCACATCTAACTCTAGGAAGGGAGAGGGGGTACTTATGGTCGGACCCACCCATTTGGAAATAAAAAGGAGAGGAGAAAAAGGTGATTTCAGCCCCATTGACAGGGTGTGTGCACGCCAGCTCTAAATTCAAGAAACTGGTGGGACTTACCTCCAACCGGCCCTCTCCACTCCATCCTTGGCCACTGGCCCCCATTCCAAAACACCAAGAATCCTCGCCGAGATGCTTCTAGCACAAGAGACTTCAAAGAAATTCTTTTGAAGAGTAAAAGAGACAAGTGCCTCTGCACAAAGAGAAAGTTGCACTTCCTTGCTATGTATAATCATATACATGATGGAGCCAGGCATACGCAATTATGCTAAGATGTTTAAATCATATAATTATTAAATAACGGTGAACTATGCATATACTGTTATGCTAAGATGCTCACATTATACAATTATTGAATGATCATGAGCTATGCATATATATATTATGCTAAGATGTTCAAATTATGTTAATAATGTAAAATAAATAGATATTAATGTATAGAGCATGTACATCTTTGCTTTGGAAGGGTTTGCCCGTTTATATTTTCTCCATGTTGCCTTTAGAAATGATTTGCAAACGTAATCACACACACCCACAACATGTGCTGCAACAACTCATTGTGTGCCTTGAAATTTGGGACGACTACCTTTTGGTCGTCGGTGCACAGATCTTGCCGGCCGAGCGAATCGAGGATGTCCTGGAACACGCTATTGATGGCGGCTGCCCATGGAGACAGCAAGCCAGGTTATAGCAGGGAGCGAGTTCCGACGGAGATGGAAGTGTTCCAACGGCGGGCGGACTTTGGAAGCTGTAAATGCGCCGAGGATTCGAGGTCTTTGAGATAGATTATCAATACGCCAAGGAATCATCCCGGCAAATTTATTATTTCAGTTATACCATCTCTTTGGTTTGTGTGTGTGTGCGCGCGTATTAATATATAGAGATGTATAGGACTTGGAAAAAACCCAAGGTTAATCTGGTTGGGAGAGGCAGAGCTCCCTAATGTAATGCCAACAGAGAACGATTCTCTCTGTTTGTGCACTGCACACACGTACACTAAGCACTGGAATAGTAGAATAACTTGTTAGAATGGGTGGAAGCTTTAAAATTGCCATCCTTGCATCATGTTTTTGTTCATAGTTTCACACACCGATGTTTTCTCTTGGTTACCAATCTCTAACTTCATACGCAAAAGAATCAACGTTTAAGAGACCGGAAGAGAGAGAGAGAGAGAGAGAGAGAGAGAATCTCTAACTTCATATTGCAAAACAATCCTCACATCTCGTCGTCTAGGAGTCGGTTTCTTTTTTTCTCTTGCTGTTTGCAGAAATTTATACTCATCTTTCTATGAATTATGATTGACGATGAATTAAATAAATTTACGTCGACATATATATTGTATATTAATAAAATATAAATCGAATCAAATCAAACTGAATTGTTTCCAGTGAGATATGTTCGATTCGTAAACAAAATCAAATTACGAGGAGCACCCTTGCTACCATCATCCCCCGTGACTTCATTTATGGGTGCCGAAGCCTGAGAATCCCTTCTCTCATGTACTTCGGTAAAATCTTTTCACCCTTGGATATTTAAATGATGATATGAAATGCAAAATTCACCACTGCTAGAAAAGTGGCAAATTCCTTCACGTTACATTTATATGTTTGCACATTGCAAATGTTACGTATCATCGCACATTGGATGAAGAAGAATTTTATGGCTTGTTTGGTTAAGATATAAAAAATGGTCCTATATTAATATTGATGTCGATAATTTTAGAAGTTGAAGAATCAGCATCAAAATTTTGATTTAAAATTGATACTGTCGATCGGATATGTTTAACAATTTTAAAATCGACGGCGACAACAACGGAGATACTTAAAAAATGTAATTAAACATAACGGATCAATTAATTGTGAAACTCTCAACGTTTATACTGTTGTTTTCTTTTATGATTAATAGCTTGCAAATTTTCTTAAAGATGGCATTTTTTTGAATAGAAAGTAGGAAGTTTTTTTTCCCCTGTGTCGTTTTCAATGAAAGCAAAAGATATAAGGTGTGAGCGATGGTCCGCGGGGTCTCGATCTTTTAATCTACTTTTTATTCGTACGTATGATGTTATAATTTATGTCCTGTTTGGTAATGCTATCAAGTATTTCTAATTATTAAGAAATGTTTAATTAATTGTATCAATTTTAAAATTTGTAGTACAAATAAAATATATTATTTTTAATATTTATATTCTAATATTAAAAAATATTAATATTTATAATACTAAAAATGAAACTCTAACCAAATATAGGGCATTAATGCGTTTTTATTCTCATGAATCAAGTAAGAATATCTTTGAAAACATAAGCTCACATCACCACACACGCGGAGCGGACCACATCTCGGATCGCCCCTCTGGTCGGTAAGCATCCGGTATCCGGCTTCAGTTCCGAAGAGCCGGACATCGGCACGAAGACGGAAGGGGCGCGGCCAGGAAATCTTCGACGCCGATGATGAGCTCGCCGGCTAGATCGTCGGCCTCGGCGACCAGCGTGGGTGCTCAGGGAGGTGGCGCGGGGAGTAGCAGCACAGCGTGCCTCGCCGACGATGCTGCCTCCACATACCACTTCCCCCGTGACCTGGTCACGCCCCAGGACCGCAAGGACGAGGCTCTCGCAGGTAGCATGCTTTCTTCTTCTGCTACTTATATTGCTTCTGATTGCGTAGTGATCTATTGGGGCCGTTCTTGTCTCTTTCTCCTGTGTTCCGAGCACTGACTCCTTTTGTGACTTGTGAGACTTGATCTTTTATAATATTGGTGTTTCCGCTTATGGTGTGGGTTCTCGGATTTGATTGTGGGAGAAATGTAGTTCTGAGGGCCGAGGTCATGGCAGCACTCGACAAGGAGGTGAAGTCCCTTGACAAAGACAGCTGGATGTTCGCCGGTCCCAGATCCCAGATTCATCTCATCTCTCGACCAGGTAGGGGCTTCACCATAGCCTCTTCTTCTAATCGATCTCCCATTGGGACTCGTTTTGGGAACGTTTGTGAGCTCACGAGCACGAGACTCTGATAGTTTAAACTTCACTTTGACTGATGCTTCTCTTTCTTCTAGATATGAGTATTAGGCATCAGAATTAGCAAATGATTAGTTATTGATGCTGTATTAGAAAACCATGAACCCTTCTCATTGTAACAGCCTCTGTCTCATCGTACAAAGGAATATTACCCTCTGCTATGATAACCAAGTTGGGTAAAGCACGCGTGTGTGTGTGTGTGTGTGTTTGTGCGCGCGCGCGCCCGGATGGCACGAGTGATGCAAGGAGAAAACCTCTATAGTGAGGAGAAGGAAGAAGACAAGGTATGTGATGGCGAATCGGGGATGAATGACCTGCGTATGTAGTCTTCTTTTCTTTGTATTTATAAGGGGAAAAATATGTAATGTACACGGTGTCCTCTCTCTTTCTCTCATCCCCATTTTGTTACCAAAGGGAACATGAGGAAATATTCCTCTCTTACGATGGGACATGGGCTGTTTAATGAGAAGGTTCCATGGATTTCTAATACAGCATAAATAACCAATCATATGCTAGTTCTGATGTCTATTAATGAGACACAAAAAATGCACACGAAAGTTGACAGTGGTTCCAAATATTTGAGGTGTCAGAGGTTAGGTATATTCCTGATTACTTGTCTACTCCACACAACTCCTTTGTTTCCTTTTAGCTTGTTGGGTCTTGTCATGCAGATGCTCCCACCGTACATCCGAGTGAGCAAAATAAAATTGCCTTTGTATGGATTCGGTGTCAACTGCTTCAGTCTGCTTTGCCCATAGCAATTGATATTTGTCTTGTTCCATCTATCCTACTTGCTAGGATATATGCCATCTACAGATCTACTGTGTTGTGGTGGTTCATTCAAGGTGTTAGCTAATGATTTTCTTGAAGTTTTTTTGACATTAGAATTTCCGAGTAGTCTATGCTAATCTTACATCGCAAAAGAAGGATCTGGTTCTTTGCATTGTATTGTCAATAATTTATAGAAGTACAACACGTCTAAATGAGAGTAGTGAAGCCTGCAGGGTTCTGTACAGTAACCATTTGCTTTCAATTACTTCACCTTAGGAAGTAAGTGGTCTGGCCAGTTCGTCACTTCTTTTCTCTCTAAGATGTAGTGATGTCTTACAATTCTAAATAAACCTTCACCCAAATAATGATTTTATATGATTAACAACAACCTTGTGAACACAAGCAGGTTCCTTTGTCCAAGGGCGGTTGATAGCCTCTAGGTAAGCTCAATGGTAAATCATGCTCTTCCATTTGAAAAAACAAATGCACAATGTAAAAGGATTGACTTAATCTTGATTTTACAAGTTTCTTGACTTAAACTCTCTCCTTTAATTCTTTTGGCTGAGAAAAAGAGGTGAAATAAGAACTCTTGAGCTGAGGATGGTAACAAGATGTTATTTCCAAAATTAATTGTTCTAATTGTTAACATGTATCAGTGAACATATTCTTAAAACTAAAAAATGTATGTATTTCTAAAAGTAAGGAATGTATTTGGGGGAGATACAATGAAAATCAAGACACATGATAGAAAATGTTGTTTTGCCCATCTAAAACCTATCTTGTGCTTTGGTGAATTTCTTATATTCCGTGTTATATGTTGCTGCTACAGTGGCGCAATGTGATTTACCCTACACCATACCTGATGGTTCCACTGTTCCACACTTAGCAAACGGAAGTGGGTATTTTTCTTATTTGAAAACTGATGATACTGTTTGTTAACTTTCTCTGTTTTTAGGTGGTTGTGTGAGGAAGAAAACAAATGATTGAAATAAGATTTGGATGAGTAGGTCATTTGCCGGCACCTATGAGCTGAAACTCGAAGTAGACCAGCGAAGTTCCAGCATCTCTCCGCGCAAACGAGAACATCATGGTTGGCACAGCTCATTCCTTTTACTTGGCAAATCACTTCACTGGCAAGGATAGATCTTGTATTCTATGGAAAGAGTAAGCTTTCCTTGCGGGTGGCGGCTACTATTATAAGATCTTGTAATGGCATAAGAGAACCCATCTTGGGTTTGGGTTAGAGTGCCTGCGTTTGCTCTCTCTTTGGAGGGTGCAAGTTTTTTTGTCAGCCACCATGTCAAGTGTGACATGACCTTGTTACCCCATAATATCTCAGGTACTCTCCATGCAATATGGCGCCGTCGAAGGCAGGCACCATAGAGTTCAAATGTCATTGGTTAACAAGGATGCGTCATCCATGGTCCCTTCCTACATTCAAGGTGGCTAAGATAAACTTGTTGAGGACATATTTACCACCATTCTTTCATGCTAAACATCTCTGTGTGGTACATCTAGTTGTTGTGTTGTGAACGTCATACACGCTGGTCGGAAGGCATGAAATTCATATATGCATATGTATATCCGTATTCCTGGGGGGAAGTTAACGGTTGTGTATGATAATGGCAAAGCTGATCGTTGGTGTGTGTTTGCGTAGGACGCATTTGCCGAGTGTCACCACTCCTTTGTGCCGCTCAAATTTCTCAAAGTACCTTTTTAAGATTACTCACAAAAAAAAATTGATGCCCTGTGGTTAGTTTTTTTAGTATGTCGAATTATTACCCAGGATTAAAGAGATAATTTATTACACTGGACTAGTAAAAGGATCTAAATTTCATCATAGGTATCGACGGTTAATTGCATCCAACCCCCCGACGCGCGCACACATAAAAAAAACTTCTTCGTTTGACCATCAGGAGCAAGGGTGTATGGTGTAATTATCTGTTAACGTGCGTCACCGTTCTGGGCGTCCATCGACCTGCGTCGTTATAATAATCGGATCAAAATCCGAGCACCACCAGGAGCAGTAACTTCGTGATGCTGTGGCAACGTGCCAACGTGGACCAATCGGGAGTCCTCCTCCACGTAGCCGTGCGCTTCCTACACGGGCAGCCGTATAATATAAGTGAGAGAGAACCAGGGAACAGAGCCAAAGCCAAGAGAGAGCGGAGGAAGGGCTTAAGAAAGAGGGAGGGAGAGCAAGGGGTCATGGAGAGCAGGTTGAGAAGGAACGTCATTGCACTGCTGCCTTCCGTGTTGCTGCTGCTTTTATTGTCATGTCTTCCCTTGTCGCTCTGTGGTTCGGGCAAGAAAGCAGCAGCTGCCGCCAGGAAGGAAGACATCCCATTCATAAAGTGCCAGGTCTGTGAGAAGATCGCCTACCAGCTCTACCACCAGGTGAAGAAGGAGGAGACCCAGATCTCTCCCAAGAAGGTAGGTGATCCTTGTCGCATCTAGTTGCCAGATGGTTTCAGGCGAGTGAGCTGATGATATGTTTGTCATTCACTCTCGAAGATCTCGGAGTTCCAGATTATCGAGATCGCGGAGAACGTCTGCAACTTGAAGAAGGAAGAGGGCGACTGGCTTCTCCGGATCGACATCGTGGAGAAGGACGACGCTTTGGAGGTAAAGTCAGCGGTTCAGGTTTCCTTTACCGTTGTTCGTCTGTCAATTGACCCTCAGATGACCCAATTCTTGAGCCGTTCTCTGTTTGCAAGCTTTGGAGTTGTAGCTAGGCTAGGTACTTCTCTGGATCGATACCGTGGAGAAAGACGACGCTTTGGAGATAAAGTCAGCCGTCCAGGTTTCCTTTACCACTGTTCGTCTGTCAATTGACTCTCAGATGATTCAATTCTTGTCCCGTTCCTCGTCCGTAAACCCAGAGTTGGTAGTTAGGCTCTATACTTCCGGACATGCACTTGGTAAATGAGTTCAACTGTTCAATCTCATTATACGAAAGTGTTATCGTGGTTTCGGCAGGCTAGTTTAACATCCAATCAATGTTCTCTAAGTGGGACGATGAAATATTAAGTCTCCCAAGATGTCCAATCGAGGAGTTATTGAACTGTTACTCTTCGAAGAGTTTGCCAGTGGGAAGGTGGAAGGGAGTGAAACATGAAAACTTGACATGAACTTGAAAGAAAGTAAAATTGAAGGATACTGAAGGTGAATAGGCATCCTTGAACATTGCGGTTTCCTGATTCGTCCATTTCCTTTAACTTATATAATATTGGGTCATTGGGTAGAATTCTGGCTTTGCCTGTAATCCTTTTCAGGGTGTATATCTGCGGATTATGGTGTAGCCTGGTTCTCTGGGTTTGATGGAACGAAAAAGTAACATCCAATAGCTGGGCATCTTGCATCCTTTTCAAAACATATACCCGTAAAGTATTATTCCAAGGATGATATAAAAATGTTTTTAGGGATAAGTACCTATCCTTGAGAAATATTGATGTGGAAATGAGGAACAATTGATTTTGAATTCAGTGGTTCCAGGGAGGTGTCTACTGGCTCACTTCATTTTAACCAGATGTTCCAGAGCTTGCATGATATAGTGAGACCAACACTAATGCTTGTAGCCAAAGAATCCAAAAGTTCCAGATTCATTCACATGAATGACAGAAATAAAGTGGTAATAATGGTGGAAGAAATTTTATATGTGGACCATGAAATGTGGGGTTGTGACCCGGGCCCAACCCGTTCGGTTTTTGGGCCAACCAACCCTGTCCCGACCCTGAGGTGGATGTTTTAAAATTGTTATTTTATTATTTTTATTGCAACCCTGACTGACCCTGACCTGACCCGGGTCTCGACCCTGGCCGACCCGGGTTGGTTTGGGCCCACCTACCTTGACGTGGACAATGTGAGTGATGCGGTGGGGCTAAGCTAATCTGGAGGAGGATAATTCAATATGTGGATGATTTAAATTTCTTTGAAGAAATAACTTAAAATCAATGTGAGTGGAGAAAAAGAATCCATATGGCTGGTGCCAATTGATTTGGGATTAAGTCTAAAGTTGAGTTGAGTTGACATTCTGAGTGATGTCTTCTATACTTCTATGCATAGAAGATGGAAATGCTATTAGGGAAAGACTGGAGTATCTACGCTGGGCTTGATGGTGCTAGTACTCGACCAGAACTTTAGCATGTGTTACTTAAAAACTGTCCTGGGATATCTTCCAAGTTGCACCAATCTTATTCTCATCTGCTATGGAACTCTCTCCTCCACTGTCCAATCATCATCCGCTTTGCAGCACTCTTCATTTGCTCACTCTCTTATGCTGAGATTCCTGGATGCCTTTTCCAGGTAGACCCCCGTGAATCCGTGATGGGATTTGTATAGGGAGGAGTGAATTATTTTTGTCACCCTTCCCTTGAGAAGAGATAATATGTTTGTTGGTTGCAGCTGCTTATCTGCTGGTGTGACGTTGCATGAGGCCAGAGCCATTCTGCTTTTGGCAACAGCATATTCATGCATTTCACAATGCATCAGGATTTCAGTAGTCTTGCTATAAGAGTACACATGAAACCAATGGCAATCAGCATTAGTGTGAAACAGATAATGCTGTCGTTGAAGTTGAGATAAGGACCTTTTGGTTGAGGACAGACCTCTTACACTTATCAGCAGATATAGACAACCTGCAAGAGTGGATGATAATGTGTGAACAACAAATCATATAGATTTATTATGTTGGTATAGCAGCAGTCATGGGTGGACTTGAATCAACTTTTTAGGGCCCTTGGGTTGGTGCATTAGTTTCTAAATGCCATAGATAGAACATAATTGCATTTTTTCTGTAAGATGAACATCAGTCTAGTACCATTAGAAGGGGAAAATATTGAGGTATAAATTTGTCACTGGATGGATTCACTATATATTAATGCCAGAAGTTGTTCATGGATATTTCATCATTGCAGCAAGGCGGCATTATGGTGGATTCGACTGTGTGGGGACTGATCCCATCTTCACCTTTGGAAGCAAGACTATAGGTTGTTTTGGGATGCAAATGGGTTTTTAAAGCCGCTTATGGTTGGGCAGGCAACATGAACTAGTAGCAATGTGGTAATGGAACTAGTTTTTACTGTCAGTATGTCTGAATAATTGTACACCTCGACAGTATGGTGTAGACAATGTGGCAAATATCAGTTGTTGTGGCACTCTTCCATAGGTTCAACTTGTATTCTTAAAGTAGCCTGTGATCTTTTATCTTCCATAAAAATTAGTGCTTTAGACCAGACACTTTACTGACCATAAAGTTTCACTGAAATGTGGAAATTGAACAATTATACTGCGCACAGCCATGTCATCTCCTGAGAACAAGGAGTATCAGCTTGGCTTTTAGTTCAAAGATGGAATGTTCCTCTCTCATCCTATCATGGATACTTATCTTCTCAAAGACAAATTTACTGATTGATAAGAAAAGAAGATCCTCTACCACATGAAAACTGCTTGTGTGACATTAACAAAAATAAAATTTGCTCTTTCCAACCTTATATTCAGCTTTCTAGATATCCATCTCTAGTTATTAGGGATGCAAACTAACCAAGCCCGAGCCAAGTAATGCTGCTCAAGCTCACCTCGCTTATAGTTATATCTACTCAAGCTTGAGCCTTGACAAGCAAGCTCAACCCATGTTTGAGCTCAGCTCTTTAAGTGCTCATTATGTTTAAGCTTGTCTCATTGAGCTGCTTGTTTAGTGTATACCTAAGCGAACCAAGTTCGAACTTGAACTCTAATAGGAGCTTGAATCAAGCTCAAATTCGAGCTTGACATGAACTCATTTATGAAGCTTGAACCCAAGCTTGATTTAAATTTAAATTTAAATTAATTTTTTTTCAACATATCCAGTCAAGCAGGTATGCTCAAGCTCATCTTGTTAACTAGTCAATTTTCTTTTTAATGTTCAAGCTTGCTTCTTTAACATAATAAACAAGTCGAGTTTTTGTCAAGTCAAGTTTGAATTACTTGTCGAGTGTATTGGTTCGATTGTACTCCTATCAGTTATAATTAGGAGTTTGTCACAAAGATAACTATGTGTGGCATAAATACATTAAATTCATGATGTGATATTTGTTCCAAAAGCTCCAGCAGTTCACATTTGTAATGAGCAAAAAATGACTTTTATTGTACATACACACTTCTTACTGACTTCTCAGCCATCAAGTTTGATGGATTCCCTTTTACAGAAACATGGTGCACGGTGTATGACTGATAGGTCATATTGCATGGCTACATCTAGGTAGTAATTCCCTTCTGAAAACTTTGATATTTTCCTATGACATTAAGGAATCAAGTGATCTCGCACACTAAAGTAGTGCAAATCCTAATGCAAGGAATGAATTATGATCAGTTCATTTCTTTACATTCTTATTTTTTCTTTTAGTATATTTGTTATGTATATCTGAAATTACCTATTCTAGCGGTCAATGATGTTTGTCTTTGTCCACCTCCTTTAGAAGTGTAAAAAAGAAGAAAAATGTTGGGTTCATAGTTCATACGTGCATTAAAGAAAAGAAACTGTGTACAAGTTGATATGACAATATTGCTTGGTTTGTTTCCTGGTTATGAATTTCACCTAGTCTCTGATGATTTACAGAGTGCTAACAAGGCCTATGCATATTTCATTTTTATTTTCTTTGAATGATTCCTATCCAGCTAGTTCCTGTGTTATTTGCCTGATTTGTAGAGAAACTTTTCTACAGTGAACCTTTAATTGGTGCTTTTTTTTTAATCTCATGATCTAATGTTTTCCAGCTAGTTGATCAAGAAACTGAAGGTCAGTGCAACTCGGAGTGTAAGACTATTGAACGGACATGCCAAGAGGTAAACTTGTTGGGCCTGGGCTGTCTATAATCTGTAGATATGCTAGCTATGTTGCATTCATCTAATTTCTTGGAACCTTTCCATACCCTGAAAGCCCACACTGCTTAAGGATACTCTGAATTCTTTTGGAGTGTTCACTTATTTATGGAGGAGCAAGTTCACTAACATTTGATAATGCCATGTAAATCACTAGAAACATGTTAAAGTGTATGGCTAACCCTCAGTATTTACTTATTTTTAACGCCATTTATCATGTATGTTTATATTGATGCATGATGTAGATGCAGACTTGCAGAGGGAGCTTATGGTTGTCATCTTTTGTTCCAAAATGTTTCGCAGATAATGGGTTTCTCGGATACTGATGTTGCTGAGTTTATTTATACTTCAAAACCTTCGCTTGATTCACTTGCAAAGTTCCTCTGTCACGAAATTAGTCAATCCTGCTTGAAGAAGCCTCCTCCTGTTCCCAAGGTAACTTCTTAGTGGTGCTATGGTTCTGCAAAAAAATTTCATTTTCTTTATATTATGTGATGTATACCCGACAGTCAGCCCTGCATGTAGAGCTTGGGTTGGCATCTGCATGTTCATATGCTTTTGTGTCTAATTATGTGAGTTGTCCATCAAGTCTAGCGTATACGTGCAGAGTGATTCCTTTCTGAACTTTTGCCCCCGTTGAATTGCAGGGTAGAACTCCCGGAGAGCCCTTTGTTCCCAAGTCATTCAAAGAGGCTGAAATGGAAAAGATATTGAGATCCATGGAGGTAAGTTCCACCTTAGCTTCACAAGGGTTCCAGGTCTTCCATCTGCCATGAAGTGCTGCTAGTAGTAACTTAGCGCATCTTATTCAGGGCATGCCAGGAGCACCAGGTATGAAAATGTATTCCAAGGAAGATCTGTTAAACATGAACAACTTTGGAGGTGAAGAATTTGAGAATGAAGATGATGAAGACGACTTCCCTTCTAATTTGGTACATGAATCTCCAACATTTCACTTATTTCTTTGGATCTTTTGTGTGTTTCCCTGCATCACAGTATCAGGCCGTTTGACTTCCCCCTTATCATGAATGCAGGGGAAAGTCTTGAGAGAGAAAGACTCGGGCCAGGGGGATATCAAACAGAAGATTTTAAAAAGAATGAAACAGACTACTGATGCTGTACACGGCCATGTCAGAAAGGTATCAGACCGGATAAAGAAATGGTGGAAACGTCGAACAGGCTCTAAATCTGCCAAGGTCAAGGGTGAGCTCTGAATACAACGCCACGTAGAAGCGGGGGATTCCCCAGCTCTTGGGTGCACTTGCATATTGAAGTAGTAAGAACAGATGCTTTGTCTCATCAATTTTGTAGCTAAACATTCTTCAATGATGAACATTTTACATGCAAGTTGTTGGTCCGGGAATCCAGTGGATGCCTTCTGTACCTTTCCTCTTTCCATTGATGAAACTCGGCAGGCAATTCAGTTGTGATTGGTTACGCGGCCGACTGATCGATTTGTGATTGGTTAAGCTGCTTGTGACTTTATATTTCCCAATTCCCATACCTGCGTCTGTCGGACGAAACTTCGCCAATGTGATACTGATGTAACCTCAAAATTCGAAACAATTTTTAAGAGATTTTGATTTCGGAAATTCATTTTCCTGTTTGATTTGAATTGGACCTTAGCGTTGAATTCTTAGAAAGATAGATGGTATTCCATAGAAGTACTAGCTAGGGTCAATGGTATGTATAAAATTATAGATTGAGGTTGTTAGGTTCTTTGAAATTTATTTTGACCTCTCCCCGTCGAATGGTGCGAAGATTCGACGTTAATTATATCGAGAATACTCGAATACCCTTGATTATCCGTCATAGCAACTCACTGAAGTAGAAGACATACATCCACCAAAATTAAGCATTCACACATAGGAGAAAACAAGAAGCCCCGTGAACTTGGTGGAAGGCAAGCACTTAATGTTTCTTTTTTTTTGGTTGAGTTGATTTGAATTTTGTTTGATTTGGTTTGAATTTGGCTTGATTTAAGTTGAATTTGATTAATTTGTGAGTTATTTGTTGATTTATATTCTGTTTGAATTTGAGTTTGTTTGATTGAATTTTGACAATTTGTTTATTATTTGATTTTGAGTGGGATTTGGGTTTAGCTTAAGAAATATGGTTTGTTTGGGATGAAATTAACTAATTTGACCCATTTGATTTATTAAATCTTAGTTGAATCTGTGGATTTTAAATTGACAGTTTGTGAGTTCTTTCTCATGCAACTTTCAGATTTATGTGAACTGATTTAGGATTTAATTGTCTTGAATTGAATTTGTTGATGGATTATTTATTAATTTAAATTCAGTTTGTTTTAGGTTAATCTTATTTAGTTAACTTATTTAAAATTTGATTAATATGCAGATTTCATGGGGTTCAGATACTTAATCTGAATTAAGGTTGTCTGATTAAGATTGATCCGGGTTTAATTTAAGGATTTTTTATTTGAGTTTGATTTAATTTAATTGATTTGACCATGTTTGGAATGTAGTTGAATTTTTTGAGTTGTGAAAAGGTTTGGTTTAGATTAATGTCTGACAGGTTATTAAATTTGTTTGGTTCCATGTCATTACAACTTGATGGTTTTGAGACTATCCTCACTCAATCCTCATTGGATATGATGAACTTGTCAATTTATGGGGGAATATACCCGGTCCTTAGACAGACTTATGGGTATTTCCTCCATTTCTCTCTTTTTTAGCATATAATCGGCATAATGGCACGTTGATCATGCACGGCCTCATATATAGCTAGATGGTAAGACATTGGGGTCTTTTTATGACCTTTGTATGTCTGCTTTAAGGACGTAGGGGCGGATGGTTAGTCGACCCCCCAACTAGTCCGAATTTTAATTTCTTTTAGGTTAAGTCGAGACGTAGGGGCGGATGGTTAGTCGACCTCCCAACTAGTCTCGATTTGTTGATTAAAGAGGTAGCTTTTCATTTTAATTTCATTTGATTGCTTGTTTTAACTTTTTTTTATATGTGCCCTGTTTGGGCACTGTTCATCCGGAGGGGCTCTGTGCGGGCCGGCTCTCTCCGCGGCCCATTGCCGCGCGGCCGCGCGATCTCCTTCTCCCTTTTTTTTTTCACTTCGCTTTTTCGGTGGGCCCCACCACCGGGTTGACTGCGGGTCAACCAGTCCCGCGCACAACTCCTCGCGGCCGGCTCCCCTCGCACGCGCGCGCTCCTCACGCGGTCGGCCGCGCGCTTCTTCCCCCCCCCCTCCTTTTTTTTTCGGTGGGCCCGCGGTGGTTTTTCCACCGTGGACGCAAGTCGGGGGGTATTATTTTCCCCCGACGGGCTTCTTCTGCGGCGACGCTGCCCCGTGACGGCTTCCGCCTCCGGCTGCCGCTCGGACGCGGCGGAAACGGGGAGCTCGGCGACGGCGTAGGAGGCGACAACCCGACGGAGGAGGGAGGGGGATCCGGCAGCAGTAGAGGAGGAAGAGGGAGACCTTCTCCGGCGTCTGCGGCGGCTTGCGATAGGAGGCGACGGCTCGACGGCTTCCGCAGGGACAGCTCCGGCGAGGAGGAGAGAGGGCAGCAGCTCCGACGACTCTGGTTCTCTCTCTCTCTTCTCTCTTGATCTCCCTTCTTGTCGCCCACTCTCTTCTCCACCCTGCGACGACCCTCCGGCCCTCCTTTTATAGCCGTCTCCGGGCATGCGACTCCCTCGGAAGTCTGTGGGGACCTGGATGAGCCCCCGATCGGTGCAGGGGGTTGCCGTAGGTGTCTGGCAAAGAGGCTGGCCCCTATTCCGGGGATCCGGCAAGGAGATCACCCCCCCTCCTACGCGGCAAGTCGGCTGCGGTAAAGTGCCCTCTGGTCTTGCTATTCGCGTTCACCTCCCCCTCCTTCCTTTTTTGTCTGCCGGTCAATCCATCCCTCGTCGTCTTCTCTTCCCGTTGCTCTTTCTCTTTTTTTTTGTGTAAATGCACACTACGTCCGTTTTAAGAAAACCACTTTACCACTAGGTCCGTTTTCAAAAACACCTTCCCAGAAGGTCCGTTTTTTCAAAATATCGTCACACCCACTCCAATTTGGATTTGAAATGTCGTTTTTGCCCTTTGCACAATGAAGAAGACGTGCCCCCCCCACCCATGGATTGCAGAATCGGTCGATCCGGATCGGGATCGACCGATTCTTGGATCGGATCGGTACCTACCGATCCGATTCCTATCGGAATTAGCGATCCAGCCGGGAGTCCCGGCTGGATCGGCCGGAATCGATAGGATCGGTCGATCCCGGACCGATCCACCCGGATCGATCCCAAAATCGGTCGATCCGGACCGATTCGCCGGAAAACCGGAAGACCCGGAATCGAACCGATTCCGGGATCGATCCGGTACTATTTTCAAGTCCGATCACCCCCTATTTGGGGTCGATCCGGACCGATTCTCCCCCCCACTTGCCCCCTTCGGCTTGTTCTCCTTCCCCCAAGGCACCTTGGAGATCTAGGCTTCGCATCCGGCGATCCCGACTTTTGGAGGGGCGATCCACTAATCAAGGCTTGGGGAGGGGCGATCCACCTTGGGGAGGGGCAATCCACCCTAAACAGCACAAGGTTTGTAAGGGGGGGTTTTCGATCTCCTTTCCCCTCCCCCCCCGGGGCCTTGGCCCCCGGCCGGCTGCGGCATGGGATCCCCCATTGGGGGGGGATTATTTCACCCCCAACGGGGGTGGAATTGCACCCCGAAGGGTGATTAAGACCCTTTCGGGGTGACCATTTTGTACCCCCCCAGGTGGGGGGGGGCCGGGAATTGCCGACTTTAATATTGGTATGGTTTTGTGTTGTAGATAAGATGTCGGACGAGGAGCATGGCACCGGACCCGCAGAATTTCGGGTCCTTCTATCACCACCACCACCAAGAAGACTGGTGGATTATTTAGGGCTTTAAAGAAAGCATGCTTACCTTCACAGCAAGCAAGTCAAGGAGGTACTACATTGAAGAGGAAGAAGATAAGTATCAAACGGCGACATCATCTCCTTGACACCGAGACCACTCAGCCACCTTCATCAGATGAGGATGAAGAAGAATTTGTGCCACCTAGGGGTGTTCATGGTTTGGTTTGGTTTGGTTTCTTAGTATTTTTTCTCAAACCAAACCAAACCAAATTATCTCCCAAACCAAACCAAACCAAACCAAATTAATTCGGTTTGGTTTGGTTTGGTTCGGTTCAAACCATAATTTATTAAGGTAGAGTAAATATGTCAATATATAATTTCATTTTGTTTGTTTTAAATCATATTCTATTAAATTTTAGTGTATTTGTTTATACATTTCATTAATTTGTCTTAAAAACTCTTGAAAGCAAATTTATTTTTATAAGAAAAGGCACATAAACATTGTATTATATATAACTTAAAATAAAATATTTAATTTAATTCGGGTTATTCGGTTTAGCGGTTTGGTTTGGTTTGAAGGGCTCTATGAACCAAACCAAACCGATAGATAGCTCAAACCAAACCGAACCGAACCAAACTTCTGGTTTGGTTTGGTTTTTCGGGTTGAACCAAATAGTGAACAGCCCTAGTGCCACCCACACAACAACAGCGTACAGGGGGTGGAGGTGGAGGTGGGGGTGGCGGAGGTGAGGGTGGCTCTACTAGTAGTGCTCGGACGAGTGGAGCAGGTCCAGATGATTTGAGTGATAAAAGACACTCATGTTCGAGTGGCAGGGGCAGCGGACGGTGGACGAGGTTGAATGCTTTTGACGAGTTTGCATCTTCCTATCCAGAGCCTGTCTCAGACACTGAGCCTGGCTATCCACCTCCACCATCTTTTTTACCTCCACCTCCTACTGATCAGGGAGTTTATGAGTTTACCGACATGGCCCAGTCTTTATTTTCTTATGGATACGGGCCAATTAGACACCTAATCAATGGAGATTTGCGAAAATCGAAAATGACCGGAGACAGATCCGCATCCGGAATCCATCCTACTCGGACGTTACCATAGTTGGTGGTGATGCATACGTATAATGTATTTCTTTGTTTATTTCACGCAATGTAATATGAGTGGTATGAAGAATGTGTTGTACACCATGTGGAGTTGGGTATGATTGTTTGTTTGGTAAAAACATGTATCTTATTTGATGCGTGATGTGTTCTATTGTGTGATCAATGGGGCGATATGTGTTCTATATGATTGATTGTTAATTTGTTATATGAATGAGTGTTCCCTATATTTTTTTCACATTTTTCCCGAGTTCTATGTATTTTTATTGATTTTTTGGCGATTTTTCCATATTTTTTCGAAAAGCCAAAAAAAAAAAAAACCGATCCAGACCGATTCTGGATCGGTCTGGCTCCATTGGAATCGGCCTGGATCGGTCCGATCCGATCCGATCCGGATCGGATCGGACCCCACCGATCCAGGGTCCGATCCCGATCCGGCGATCCTTGCCCCCACCGGCCCCTCTCCCCCCGCAGCGACGATCTCCCCCCGGCGGTGCTCCCCCCGCCCGCGGAACCCCCCCCCCCCCGGCGAGGCTCCCTCCCGGTGGAGGGGGGATCGGAAGGATTGAGAGACACTTCCAAGACGGCAGCTTTCTAGAGGGATCGGGCCCCGGCCGAGGAGAACAAGAGAGAGGCGGGGGACGCTTTCCCTCGCGCGGCGTCATTGCGAAGGGCGGAGAGAGGGATTGCGGCGAGTGAGCGATCGATCGGCTTTGGCTAGCCGAGGCGAACCCTCTTGCCGGCCGTCGTCGGGGGCGGCCTGCCGTCGGAGGCCGGCGAGCCGCCGGCGGCCGGAGGCGGGGCGCCCACGGGCCTGGCGAAGGAGGCGGAGAGGCCGGCGTACAGGTCGACGACGCGCCAGATGTTGGTGTTGAGCTCGCGGATGAGGCCGACGTTGCGGCTGAGCTCGGCGGGCGCCCGGACGCTCTGGTTTCTGGTTGATCTCGTTGATGAGCAGCCGGTTCTGGTCCAGGATGCTCTGCCCCTGCACGAAGCTCCTCTGGAAGTTCTGCGCCAGCTTGCCGCCGCTGGTATCCTCACCCTGGCCGCCGCCGCCGCCGTGCCGCAGCGGGAACACCCCCCCCCCCCCCGCCCCCGGCGAGGCCCCCCCCCCCCCCCCCGGCGTGGCTCCCCCCGCCTGCGGAAGCCCCCCCGGCGTGGCTCCCCCCGCCCGCGGAACACCCCCCCCCCCCCCCCCCGCCCCCCGGTGGCGCTCCCCCCGCCCGGGGGTAAAAGTGGGATTTGAAAATAAGGTGATGAAGAAATGGACTGGGTGATAATGAAATTCAGTGTCAACGGATTAAACAGTAACGAAATGTGGTCAACGGAGTTTTTAGTAAAGTCATTTTCTTAAATGGACCTAAGAGTAATTCTCCCTTTTTTTTTTTGAAATTCCAGGTGTCTACAGATACCATGTATGTAAGCACTGTACATTTATACTGCCCGTTGTATCCTAAGCAACGCTTGGTCTTTGGCGGGCCGGGGTGTGCATCAATTAATGGATCAGTTTAAAAATCTTAGGATCTGTTTGGTTAGAGTATCAAAAATGGCATTGTATGAATATTGATTTTTTTAAAAATTAGACTATTAATATCAAAATTGATACAAGTTGATATTTGTATTATACAATTTTTTTATTTGCATTACAAATTTTAAAATTAATATTATTAATTAAATATCTTTTATTGATTATTATTAATATTAATTATTTTAAAATTGATAACGATAGAGATGTTTAATAATGTCATCAGTTCTATTCAGATCACTTGATCAGTTCAACTAATTTTTTTAAAAAAAATTATACTAAACTGAGTTGAGTGATTAAGTTAAAATATTACAAAATCATTACATTATTATTGATAAAATAATGTTCATTTTAAATACTTATAACTCAAAACAAATAGATACAATTAATTAATAATTTTCAGTCCCAATCAAATGGAATAGGTCCTCAATTTAGTTTGAACATCTGATTCGATTAGATTTTATAAAAAAAAAATGATCCAAGCAAAACCAAACCAAACAGTGCATATCCCTATTTGTGGGTTACTTCTCTGTGAATGGCGCTGTGTCGCAAGGATTACAACAATCTGTCGACTTAGGAGCACCTTGCCTTGGCAGACAAGTAACTAACAAGTTATCCTGTAGCAAGAATTGAATCAAGGCGCTTTCAACAGGAGTGAACGGTAATGCCATATCACAAAATAGAATGGTCATCATTTGGATATGACAAGAATAGGCTGTAACATTGTTGTTAGAAACAAATGAATCCAATAATATGATGAACATTTTGTGTCAGATCTTTTATAAATTATCTGCTGTAACATGTATTCCATTAACCTTTCAGTATACAGCACAACACTCAAATCACATCGGTCCACCAGTTCCACCTTCACAATAAGGCTCTTGGAAAAGAGTCCCTGTCATGCGTGATCAAGAATGACCAACACCGTGATTACCCTGCATGCTTTGCTCAAACGGCAGCGATGTCAGCATCCATGTCTCAGCAGCCTAAAGAACTGCATCAAACATGCATAGATTTCCTTGCCCTGCGGATGAGATTTATCCCTTGCTGTGAATTCATTAACAACTCCATCGATCTCAATTGAACTACAACCTGGAGTCTTTTCCAGTCCTTGGTGCAACATCAATTTCCTCACCCTGTCAGCCTCAGACCACAAGTTTGCTTCCACATACATACTTGCCAATGACACATAGGTAGCACCATCCTGTGTGTTCAGCTTAAGCAACTGTGATGCAGCACGTTCTCCCAAAACCACATTACCGTGAAACCTACAAGCAAAAAACAGAGAGCCCCACAGAATGGCATCTGGGTCCATCGGCATGCCCTTAATTAGTTCTTCAGCTTCATCTAAGAAGCCAGCTTTACCCAAGAGGTCTACCATGCAAGAATAGTGCTTGAGTGTGGGCAAAATGTTATATTCTGACTGCATCTTACAGAAATAATGGCGACCTTCATCGACCAATCCCGCATGACAACATGCAGAAAGAACTCCAAGGAAAGTCACACTATCAGGTACCAATCCACGGTCCATCATCGTCGAGAAGTGCCTGATAGCATCCTGCCCATGCCCATGGATAGCCAAACCATTGATCATGGCAGTCCATGTCAATTCATTCTTTTCCGGCATGTTCATGAACACCGAGCAAGCCTTGTCTATGTTCCCACATTTTGCATACATGTCCACAAGGGCTGTTCCCACTGCAACATTCAAATGAAATTTATGTCTCTCTATGAAATGGTCCACCCACACCCCTGCATCGTGAGCCCCAAGTTGGGCACAGGCAGACAACACATTAACGATGGTTATCTCATTGGGCCCCATGCATGAGTGTTGCATCTCATGGAACAGAGCCAGCGCCTCCTTGGGTCGCTCGCGCTGGACGTAGCCACCAATCATGACGCTCCAGGACACAACGTCTCTAGACGGCATTTCGTCAAACAGCATCCTAGCACGGTCCAGTGACCCAAGCTTCAGATAGCCGGCGAGCATCGTCGTCCAGGTGATGACCGTCCTCCTTTCTGCTTTGTCGAACAAACTCTGCACGGGCTCCAAGCTCCCACATTTCACATACATATCCATCAGCGCGTTGGTGAGCGGAACAGTGAACGGCATCCCTTTGTCTTCTGCGTACCGATGATACTTCCTTCCGAGTTCCAGATCGCCCAGCTCAGCACAGCAGGAAACCGCACCAAGCATCGTGACCTCGTCAGGTTCCATCTTCTCCGTCTCCATCTCTCGGAGGAGTTCTAGCGCTTGACGTGCGCGCCCGCTCCTGGCGTAACCATTTATCAGCGAATTCCACGAAACCAGATCCCTCTCGCGCATTGCGTCGAACACCTGGCGCGCGGCCCCCGAATCGCCGCAAGCCGCAAACATGTGGATTGCCGCGTTGCAGACGAAGACGTCGAGAATCAGACCGAGCTGCAGCACGTGCCCGAAGAGCTGGAGGCCGGGGAGGATTCCCAGCGCCCTCGCGCAGGTCTTGAACAAAGACGGATAGGTGAGATTGTTCGGCCGGGCCTCCGACTCGAGCATCCTCCTGTAGAAGACAACCGCACCACCCGTGCAGCCAGCGTCGGCGTGGCCTCGGATGGCGGCGTTCCAGCTGAAAGTATTGGGGTCGGGGACGCCACCAAGGATGACTTGACAATAGCCGAGGTCCAGGGCCGAGCAGGCGGCCACCAGGCGGCTGGCGGCGAATCTGTCGGACAGGATCCCCGAAAGGTGCATCTGCGCTTGCACCTGCTTGAGCTGCTCGAGGGAGGTGCAGACGTCCAGGAGGTGGAGGAGCGGCGCGGTGGCACGGGTGCTGGCGCGGGGCCCTGGAAGGTCCCGCGTTTGTGCAAGGAAGATTTGGTGGAAGATCCTGGCATGGCGGGGAAGCCCGCGGCCGGAGGGCGTGTGGAAGCTCGGGGGCATCAGCTTTCAACATGGTGTGGCCTCACGTTGCAGCGACAAGGATAGCCGAGGAGACGGCGCCCGTCTGGTCCGACTGAGAGCACCGGTGGAAGACGAAGAAACGGTTCTACCGAAATAATTAAATTCGCCCAAGAGAGTATTTTGTATGCTTGTAGTATCTTGAGCCTCACATCAGATGATTCAGCTTATTACCTATATATACCTCGAATCTCCGGTAAATTTGGCTTCGAAAATCCGAAAAAAGAAATGAAAAATGATCGCGTAATATTTTACACCTCCCTGAATCAAGCATCAACCCGATTATACTTATCTCCAAATCACACGATTAACATACACATCGATGATGATATTTATCAACGTCAATATTATTAAAACGACAGAAACAGGCTTGGGATGTAATTTGGTTCGGCAGTTTGATTCATTCTAGCAACACCTCAAGAGAGGGAGCCAGCTCAATATTATCTTTCACAGTGACATCCTCCGAAAATGCAAAAAGAACTAAAATTCGCTCAAAATCACGATGCCAGAAGAAAAAAAATCAAGCTGACCAAAGCATATGCTGCACCTAGAGGAACCAAAAAATAACCAAGAACGCCTTCATTTACGCGACTGAAATGAGAGGAAATTCGTAGAAGGATGTGGGTTTTATTGTAGACCATTTAACCTAAAAGAACATCCCGCATCAAGCAAACGAGCGCATCGGTCGGTCTGGGAGTCGGGTGTAAAACTCTTTTTATCTTGATTGCTGATAATCGGGCTCATCCGGCTACTCAAATACCCATCACACCCAGATAAATGGCCTCCAAGATAAAGGCATCCGATTAACACTTCAATCAACCAAAAGAAATTGTCTTCGCGTAGATTTCTCCAATCAACTCTTTAAAAGATTTTAAAATTTCTCTGACATGTTCGAACTTTCCAACTTGCATTGAATTAATCAGGTCCGAATTGCTCCAGACAGTCTTCCCCCAATCCCTGGGAAGGTGGCCGATAAAAAGCAGTTCTAGTTCTAGCTGAAAGAACGAAGCAAATCGAAGAAAAACCAGATGGATCTCAACATGTTGAATGGCAGAGTAGATTTCTGGGGAAGCAGACCCTCCTTGGGGTCGCCAGCCGTCATCCGCAGAAGGTCCATAACAATTGAAGACGACAACTCAGGGCAAGCATCAACAAATTAGGGCATCCTAATTGATCGCTAAACCTAGGGCTGGAAGGTGTTCGTGTGTTCGTGTACATGTTGATAATCAAGGCAACCGGTGCCCCCATTGGAGAACCCACCCCTCAGATGCACAACGAACACGGATTTCTCGTCTCTGGTCATCACGAAGGTTCGGTAGTGGCTCGCCTCTACCGTAGCTCCATATATCACCTTCAATTCGCCTATAAAATCCTCTGCAGCAAAAGAGGAGTCCAGACAGATGGTGCGCATCTGAAGCTATACCGTGGAGTTACCTTGGCAAAGCAAATGGCTCGATGATCTTCCGGACCAAGGTTGGAAACTACGATCAGCAAGATGGAAGCCTCAGTGATCTTCTCGGTACTCTGGGTTCTCCTTCAAAATGACAAACCCTTCCAGGATGGGAGCGAGAGGGATGTATCTGCCGTTCATTTAGTGCATTTTAGGTAAAAACCAATAATACTCAGAAAGGGGCATAGAAGGAGTGGGAGATGCTAGAAAAACAGCAAGATTGCGTACTTCTCAGTGGCGAACTCGGCCCGCTCACCCGCAGCAAGCAGGACGGGAGTCGAATGCGTTTGGAATCCAGTAATCGTCTTTGGACGGCCAGCCTGCCCCACTACATCAACAGCCTGACCAACTCTCACCGGTGCAGAAAGAGGCTTCAGATTTTCATCCACCGTAAGCAACATCCTCGGCTGGACCAAACAAGCAGTAAGAATAAATCAAGATGATGTTCATGCGCTACTTATGTCGTATGCTAACAGGTAGAAGATCCCAAACCTGCATTGCCAGAACAAAGAAGTAAAGCATGTAATGGTACTTCGCCAAGATAGTAGATTTCAGATCCAAGCATGCGTGCAAAACAGTGACCAGTCCAGCAAGCCTTATCCTGTAGAAGGGGAAAGATTACGATTTTTTTACAAAAGGCAAATGTCTCCAAGCTAGACAAGTATGAAGGAAGGTGCATGGTACACCAGCAACAATAAAACTGAACTTACGGTGAGAGTAAAAAGCGATCAGAATGATAAGGAGAAAGTGTTAGCAACCCTTTCCCAAGGTGCACCAGTCCTTGAGCAATTCTGACCTGTATAAAGAAAAATAAGCAAGTTGGTTGGCAGAGGTCTCAACCGTCCAATGATGAAACAGCGTCACAAGTAAAAAGGGCATACACAGAAGAGATGGCCTGCTTCCTTGTAATAGTAACTTGAAAGGTTCCGAAGCATCCCTGCTATTCTGGCATTATTTGTGCCCGCACCAATCAAGCCTAAAGAGATGATGGCAGCCTGCAAATGGATGGGTAAAATTATAAAAAATTTGCAGTAAAAGAAGTCAAGGTACCACTAAATCTCTGATTTATACCATTGACACTTCACTATCAGCATCATGGCTAAGCCTGCTCAGCGTGTCCATTACATTAACCTGGATGTACGGTCAAGAAAATAGTAAAACGGCCCTTAGAATTCAAGCAAGTCAGAAATGGAACGCTCATATCCCACCTGAAGAATCCAGTGCTACAATGGCACAACTGGTCAAGATAGGCAGTGTCGGGGGTCGGGACTGGGTCCGTTGGGCCTAAAACCGACCCAAGTTGGTTGGGGTTGCAACCCAGGTCGGGACCGGCTTGGGGTTGGAATAAAAAATAATAAAAAATAACCATCGGGTCGGGGTAGGGATTGGGTCGGTCAGCCAAAAAACTGCCGGCGGAGACCTGGCGAACCATGCAACTAGCTACCTGAGAAACAGTGAAAAGATCATAGACTTACTTTTGGATTGGAAATACACAAAAGCCCTAGAGCCAAAGGTACTGCTCGACGAATATTTTGCTCTCCATACTGTAGCAGATGTTCCAATGACCGAATAGCCATTTCAAGTCCCAGTTCTTCAGCCATTGCCACAAGGGCTATTCCCAGAACAGCAGGGCCCTGATGTGTCTCACCTTTTTCAAGATGTTGCGCACAGTGGCCTATAAGCTTTTGAACCTGCAGTAGATGCACACGCCAGTGCATGAAATTTATCCCCTTTTCAAGGCTCCCGGATGAAAATATAAGAATTGTTAGGTAACAAAAGAAAGCGCCAAACCTTTAATACATTTCCCGTCCCAGCATAAGCCAAAGACAAGAGAGTGACATCACAAAATTTCTTTATCTTTTCATTAAATGTTTTGGAGACTTCTGCAGTGGCCTCGACACTTTCCTGGAGCACAAGATGTGTAAAGTGTTGGAATGATGAGAAATAGAACAGAAAAAAAAAGTGCTGCATGATTAGTATCATAATATGAAGTGATTATGAGCTTAGGCTTGTTCACAAATCACAAGGTTGAACAGCCACAAAGAACACATCAGACTGAAGCTTACACAAAACAACACCAGTTGTGGGGTCAAAATTGTAAACTTACAGGGATAACCATGATTAGCAGGATTGGTCCTTCCACATAGAGATTGACACCTGCCAACCCAATCTAGGGGTATAAATTGAACCATCATCCAACAACTAAAGTTACTGGATCATTGATTATCGAGCCACTAGAACCCGGTAATATGTTACTGATCAAGTCGTATCAGGTTTGATGGACCCAATACAAGTGTCTTCCCCACCTTAGATTGCAGGGGCTAGGCACCAACCCTTCAATGCCAAACGGCAGTGATCCCCCATAAGGATTGGCTGCCCCTCCACCCTAGATATATCCATGACCCTTTATAATTTTTTCAACTTTTGGAAAAAAAATAATTCAGTTTGATCCTGGATCAGACTTTATTCTAGAGGATCGGCTGAACCAAAGACCCAGGGACTGATCCAAACCCATAACTCCTTGGGATAACAAATCAAATAATGAGAAGAGAGTCCAAAGAAGAATCAGTCTTCAAGATTTATGATGTATATGGATCTGGATAAAAGAACGTAAGAATCAAACATAGTTGTCAAGGCGCCCGCCTAGGCGGCAAGGCGCTTTTCCAAGGGCGCCTTGTCAGGGGCCAAAAAAGCGCCCAAGGCGCCCGCCTAGGCGCCCAAGGCGCCAGCCTAGGCGCCCAAGGCACCCAGATAAGGCGCCTTAGGTATTTTTACATCATTAAAAAAATAATTTTGAAAGTTTTTCCCCCTTGATACCCCCTCACAAGGGACACTTATTTAATGATAGTTTGAATATATTAATATATTACATTATCACTTATACTATCATACATATTTAAGATTTATGATTATAAACATATATTATATACTTAATTAAGTTTCTTTTCATCTCTTTCTTCACTCTCTCTCTCTCTCACTTATACTATTACATACTTTTTTGGGTTGTCAGGGGGGTTTTTGCCCCCGTGACAACCCCCCACAAGGAGCGCTGCCCCCCTTGACTCCCGCGACCTGACCGCGCAAGTCAACTCGCGACTACTCTGCGCTTCCCCCATTTAATAATATTATAACAATATTTTACCATCACTTATACTATTGCACATATATAAATTTTATAATCATAAATGAGTTATATACTTAAATTTTATAAAAATTTGTTTAACTTTCTTCTCTTTTACACACACATCATATTTACTTATGTGCATTGATAAAACACTCGTATTCAATTATAACATAAAAATATAAGTATATTTATACTTATTTTTATATATAACAACCTCCCGACTCAGCCTTCCTTGAATACTGCCTTGACCGCCTAGGCGACGCCTAAGCGGCCGCCTTGTCGCCTAAGCGGAATCGGTACCTTTCAATGCCTTGGGCGCCTTGTCGCCTTGACAACTATGGAATCAAATAAAATGGTTCCTATTTCATAACTGATGCGGGACAAACCGGCTAATCCGGGCTAAACCGAACAAAAACGACTTAAACTGGCACTAATCGCCCTAAACAGACCTAAACGAACCCAAAATGGCCTAAATCGGCCCGAACTGGTCGAAAACAGGCCCGAACCAGGCCGAACCGGACCCAAGGTGGTCTGAACCAGGTTAAACCGGCCCAAAACGCACTGAACCGGACTGAACCGGCCGGTTCAGGCTCTGAACCGGGTCAAACCGGCTTGAACCGGCCTTGAACCCGGTTGGACCAGGTCTGGCGACTGGTTTGGCCGCGGACCGGCCGGCCACGCTCGCGGGCGTGAGCGGGGGGGGTCGTGGCGTTTCCTCGCTCGCCTCCGCTCGGTCGCGTGGCCGCGATCGAGCCGTCGCCGGTTGTCCATGTGCCGCCATCGCAGAGCGGGGAGGGGTCGCGACAAAACAGCGCGTAGGGGGGGGCGCTGCGTCGCCTTCGTCGTCCAGACGGCCCCGATGCCGTCGTCGTCCGGACGGAGCACGCGCGGTGGCCAGGAAGCAGGGGCGACGATGGCGGATGGCCCCGGCGCCTCGGCTCTATCCGATCGGTGCAGGCGGACGCGGCGGAGCAGGGAGGCGGAGCAGGGGGGCCAGTCGGAAGGAGGATCCGGCGCTGTCGATGGCGCCGGCGGCAAGCAGATCCGGCGGGCAGTCTCGGACGGCGGCGGGAGAACGCCGCACGAGGGAGGGAGCCGCAGAGGGAGGGGGATCCGGGGATCGCCGGATTCTCCTCCCGCTTCACTGTCTTCTCCTTCCGTTTCCTCTTCTTCTTCTTCTTCGTCTCGTCTGCAATCGCGAAAGGAGGAAGACCCGCCGCCGGCGGAAGGGGACCGACTGAAGGCCGGGGTTGTCGAACAGAGAAGGGGAAGAAGATGATGAACGGCACGGAGGCCGGAGGATGAGAGGGGAGAACGGGGAACGGCGACCTCGCCGGTGCTGGAGGGTGGAAGGGAGTAACCGGCCTTACGCCGGGGAAGGAAAGGTACGCCGGCCACCTGCCGGAGGTGAAGAAGAAGGACGGCGCTCCATCGCCGGGGTGGGGAAGAAGATGGGGCCGCAGCCCCCTACGCGGGAGAGACACCTCCGAAGAGCTCCAAAAATTCTGTATTGCTTGTGTTTCCATGTACATCGACCCTCCTTATAAAGAAGGAGTGGGGGAAATTTAAAGAAAGGACCTCTAAGCAACCTATTTACAGACTTGTCCTCGTATGGACACAAAAATAAAAGAAAAACCCAAAATATTCAAAATATGTCCCCATCAATAACCATATAAATTGAAGGGGTAAAATTGAAATTTGCAAAGGGGGCAAAAGCATGCTAATTAATATGAGGGCCACATGAATATATGATAATTATCTTCGGCATCAATCATGATAAACAGAGAAAACTTATCCAATTCCAAAGAGGAGAAAACAGTTAGAAAAAACATAAATTAAGTGGTATACAGGACTCAAGTTCAGGCTAGCAAGTAACCACCAGAATAAAAACATCCAAGTCCATCATAGCTAATTACCTGTTTACCAAGATATAGAAGACCAAGGGCAAGAGGTAGAAAGCGAGTGAGGGGATCACTCAGCTCAGCTTCACTTCTTTCCATTATGGCAATGACAATAAGCTGGGCAACTTCTTCACAGCAGGACCCAACATAGACCAACCCGAGGGTAATCGCACTAAATACAAGTACTTCTAACGGAGTGCTTGGATCATTGATCAATGCCGTTAATCGCACTTTTAGCTGAAAGTGCATGCATATATCAGAAAATTTATAACATAACCCAGGCCTTTTTTCAAAATAGAAAAGCAGATTTTAGTACCTCCTCTTTCTGGGAACCTGCATATGCTATCCCAAGTCCCATAATAGCACCAATTCTGATAGTTGGGTCATCTTTTGTCATGTAATCATTGAGAATTGCAAGCGCCTGAGTAGCAGAAAATAATAAGTGCAGAAAGAAAACATTCATTGATTGTTCTAAAGGATTATAGAAATTGTTCTCTACAGAAAATATGAAACACCGTTAATCAAAAGTATCTAAAAGTTTTAAGGAAAAAAAGTACTGCCCACAGTAAGGTAGAAGCATAACTAAATCTATCGCAAGTTAACTCACAGGATCACAATCATTCTTGATACTGCAGTTGACAATGCCAACACCTAATAAAGCACCTGCAACTACATGATTGTCATTGCTGTGCAAATATTTGTCAATTTGAGCAAGGCCAGAATCCACATCCCACAGCATGATCATTCCCTTCACATCAAGCAGAAAAATAAGTCTGATGAACTTATCAGGTGCAACGTACATGAAATGATGAATAGTAAAAAACACTACCAGGCTCGCAGCAGCACTAGCTTTCCCATGTTCCTTATTTTTAAACAGCCAATTTCCAGTTGAACTACCCGTGGAAGATTCTGAACTAGCAGTCATCAACTTATCCTGAAGACATGGCAGAGATTAGTTAAATTGCAAACCTTTAAAACATCCAAGCGATGACTTTTAAAATATGTTCTACCTGACCAAAGCCTGCATTTACAAATGCATTAACAAAAGTTGCTGCTAGGTTTTGTCTAGCAGAGTCCAGACCAGCACTGGCACTAGCACGTCCATCAATTAAATGTGCCTATAGAGAGGATCAAGGTTATGAAAAAAGTAAAATACTTAAGAGAAAAGTCAAAACATGATAGTTCACAGGTAAAAAATGTGTAGGCATCAGTTCTATAGTCAATAGAACATTTTCAAGACATGCTACAATAATGCAAGCAATTCAGGCTCATCATCAACAAATGCATCACAAGTGAATTGGAAAAGGTAACAAGGGTTCTAAAATGGTCAAGGATGGCACAATCGCTAAGTATAAGTAATACCTTATAGATGTCTTCAGGGGATTTTGGTTCCATAACTTCAACATCACGAGCAAGAGTCAGATAACCTTCACTTAATTTTACATTGTTAATTATGTCCTGAAGCGCCTCCCTGTCACTATCATCTACAACCATCTCATCATCAAGTTCCAACACTAAACCCTGATTAAAGTAAGTTAAAACATAAGTGAGATTCCTCTATCAGGGAAAACATTTTCTTACAGAAATCAGAAAAGGTCTAGTCTATACAGAAAGAAAGTTTCCATCCATTCTCTAGCTATAAGCTTGAACTATTTCCAGAAATAGTGTATGATGGCAAGTTACTTATCAACCATCAAATTTTCATTCAGTATGCCATTATCAAATGATGTTCCCCTCATAAAACTGTGAACTCATTTGATCATACCATGGTACAAGTATGAGAAGCTACTGATGAAGTTTTACACCACAAGGAGAAAAATACCATCAGGCTTACAAAAATGGAAAATTGTATCATCGAAAAAACAGATAAAATAAATGGCAAACATCTAAGCCAGAAACTTACATGTTGTGCCAATATGAAAGAAAACTGCTTCTTTTGCAACGGGTCATCACATGATGTATATACTTGTTTGACATACTGTCATTAAATTGAGTTAGATACAATGATAGATAAAAAATAAGAGCAGCTTTTTTTTGATGATGCATATGCTGTATCTAGGCAGAAACCTGAATGTTATCGAGAAAAAGGGCAATCCGAAGAGCACTTGTCCAATCTTCAAATTTGAGGTATATCATATAAGCAATATCCAATGCCAATATATCGTCGGGACCAGGAAGGTAGCTGCAAGATAATACAACTAAAACCAGATTAGCTAATAGGAACCTGAAATAGAGCAAGTGTGATGCCAATGGAATTATTAACTATGCATACATTAATCAAGATGTTTAGAACTTAATACAAGATACAAGCTAAATCAGCCTAGGCAAAAAACTAAAGACATTTTTTTTGGCGGGGGATAGCAACAAGCTGCAAGTTACAATAGATGACAAACGCAGTTGAAATTTCCAATTCTTCACTGTCGATTGTCAATCTTACATGAGACGTGATATGTGTCAGAAGCCTTTTTACTTCAATTTTTTAAGATCAAACTCACCTCAACTACCTGCTAACTCTATCCCCACCACCACTGTCACATTCATGTACAGACCAAGTTTGAGTAATAAGAAGTCCCCAAAATCAAACTATGATGGAGAGCACAAACTGTATTATAAAATGTGGTTAACGGGGCAGTCTAGGCAAAAGCCTTTTTACTTCAATTTTTTTAAGATCAAACTCATTTCAACTACCTGCTAACTCTATCTCCATCACCACTGTCACAATCATGTACATACCAAGTTTGAGTAATAAGAAGTCCCCAAAATCAAACTATGATGGAGAGCACAAACTGTATTATAAGATGTGGTTAACAGGGCAGTCTAGGCAAAAAATGCAGTCCCTCTTGTCCTGACTAGACAAGATCACCCAGGAAATTGCCTCACCAGTCACCGCCAAACCACTTGTATCTGGCAAGGGGTTATAACAGTTCATCCCCTCCCCTTGATGTCCGTTGAAGACCTCCGCCCACCTTCTTGCTCCAGCACTCCCTGCCCCTGTCAAAGCGTCAAGCCACCTTCTCCTTTTCTGTCCAGCAGAGGAGGTCCTCAATCGTCAGAGACAAGTGCCTGGGGCACCAGAGAAAAGTCCTCTCCCCCACTTCATGGCTAATACATAGCACATAAGCACATATACTCGATTCCCTAACTTGATAGAACAAGCATTTACAGTTACACCAACTAGTCAAAAATCACACAAACTCTCGATGCATAAGTTTTTTGTGTGTAGAAATAACTCAAGGTTGTTAAAAACCTAAATCTCCTCTCTATTATGTCTTGCGATTCAGTGTCCAAATCTAAACTTGAAAGAGAAGAAAGTTTTGCAACAAGAAAGCAGAAACAAGTTTGACTATATGAACCAGAAAACTGATGGGAGAGCACTTGACTTCCTTTCAACCAAGGATTGTCATCTTGGATCTCGACTTCGTCTCGGGTGGGGGAGGGGGGTGAAAAAAAAGAGATCTCAGAAAAATCTCGAGAAATCGAATCTCGGATTCTCGGATCAAAATGTATATATGTATAAAGCATAACATAATATTTTATAAAAATAGGTACATCAATGAATTTACATAAAAATATATAACACATTTTTGTACATCAACTGTGTGAATGAACAATTACAAACACTTTCAATACCCAAAAGATGATCTTTGTGCTTCTAAAAGATTTAAACTTGTATATAATCTTATTTAAATACTAATATGATATTAAACTTGTAACATATTTTTATGTGATAGTATAAGTGATAGTGAAATATATTAAATGTGTTTTCATTATCATAAACAGGGCACAAAATAGTCGCAGATCGACCTACGCG
The DNA here is from genome assembly GCA_036172225.1 of Cryptocoryne crispatula var. balansae. NCBI lineage: Eukaryota > Viridiplantae > Streptophyta > Magnoliopsida > Alismatales > Araceae > Cryptocoryne > Cryptocoryne crispatula. Next base: position 5,865,955 of record CM069922.1, on the reverse strand, counting down.
GTCAGGTCGTAGGGGTCAAGGGGCAGCGCCCCTTGTGGGTATCAGGGGGGCAAAGCCCCCCGAAGAATTTTTTTTATGAATCAGTCTACATGGGGCGAGATCTCGACGATCTTGTATCTCGGCCCCTTGGCGAGACCGAGATTCTCACGAGATCTCGGCAAGATGGAAAACCATGCTTTCAACTGCCGAAAGGAAAAATAAATCTGTCTATCGCAGCTAAACATAAAAAATTAAGTACACTTCCTAATTCTTAGCTTATCATTCACGAAAATGTTGGGCAGCAAGTCTAACTTGGTTTTCGTGTGAGGATATTGACCTGGAATATGTTCTAAAGCCATAATTCACAAATGGAGATGAATAAAATAAAATTATAAAGTAACACCGCTGTGTGAACCTCTTTTTTCTGCGTCTGTTCTTTAGAAAGAAAGACATCTCCGGCCTTTTCTAGGAAAATATGTGATATCCTAAAAATATTATGTAGTCCGGTGATAGTTTTAAAAATATTAGAACCGAGGTTCGGGTTCTTTGAAAATTTCATTTTTGACCCTTCTCCGCCGGATGGTGCGAGTATCCGGCGTTAACTTACATCGAGCAACGGCTCGAACGCCTTTGATTAACCGTCGCGACAACCTGTTTTTTTTGGAGATATGCACATCCACAAAAAGTAAAGAACTCAAAAGGGCAGCGGCCTTTTGGGTCCGATCAGATGCAAACCGATTTGTTCGGGTTGATTTTGTTTGTTGGTTGATTTTGGGTCGACTTGAAAGTCGGTTTTGAGTTTTGGAGTTTGAATCAATTGTTTGTTTGATTTGTTGTTTGGTTTTTGATTTGTTTTGGATTGAATTTGGTTGATTCAAGTTGTTTTGTTTTGAATCTGTTTTGGTTTTGATTTTTTGATGAGTTTGAAGTGTTTTAAGCATGTTTGGATTTTTTATTTGGTTTGTTTTTTGATTTTTTCTGATTCTGGAATTTTTCAGATTTCTGGAATTTTCAGATTTCTGAATTTTCTGGTTTTTGAGTTGATTTTGATCCATTTTGGAAGTTTGAAATTGTTTGATTGGTTTCTTTTGAAAAGGTTGATTTATGTCATTTATTTGAAAAAAGGTTCGGTGGATTTTAAATTAATTTTCAGATTGCTAAAACCAGATTTTTGAAGTTGATTAGAATCTGTTTTGGGAGATTGCTTAAATCTGATTTTTTTTATTGCAGATTGAAATCTGGTTTTTTTTGTTGTTGACAGATTTAATTTGAATCTGAATTTTCTGTTTTGGCAGATTTTTTGTTTGAAATCTGATTTCGGTTTGATTTGTTTCAAAACCGGTTCAGTCTTGTTGAAGATCGGTTTGTTTGTTGAACCGGAATAAGTTGAATTTCAGATTCTGTTTAGTTCTGATTTTTTATTGTTTTGATTTTCCAGTTTGGGTTTGAAATGATTTTATTTTTGGTTTGGCGGTTTGCATCGCCTCCGACCCATCGGGCCACTTTGAGCGCCCGGTTTCATGCAATCCAAATTGACATCGAACTTCATTTCATTGAAAGAGGTGGGGTGAAGTACATCGGTGTACAATGTAATTGTTCCTCCCCCAATATAGGTTTATCTTCACTACTTTGGAAAATTTTTGGCATTACGACGGCATGCCGGCTATTTTCCAACTTAGTGAAAATTTACCCATCCAAGATAGCCAGCCTTAGCTTAGCCATATTGGGGGAAGGAACCGCTGGCTACGGGAGCATGCCCGCGCCACCGTCCGGATCGACATTCCGGGGCGGACCCGGGGGGAGTCGTCCATTTCTTTTTAGTTTTATTTCTGTTTTTGTTATTTTTTTAGAAAGGCACTTGGGCCGGTTTTGAGTTCCATCGGCGTTCAAAACCGGTCTTCAATTTGTAGGGCTCGGGATGCCCATCTTGGTCTTCTTGGGCCGGATGGGCCTGTTTTGGGAAGCTGCTGCACTGCTGGAACTGCTTGGCTTGACCGACTTGGAAGGCCACCCGGCTATGCCCTTGGCCCGTCGGACGGTTTCCAAGGGGTGCCGGGCCGTCACCTTCAAGTCGGCCCATCTTCAAGCCTCTGTCCTCCTGTTTGGAACCCCCTGGACTGCTGGAACTGCTGTCTTCTCGGTAAGGTAGGGAGAGTGCCACGGTGCTGCCCACCTCTGGAGCCTCTTGGGCTGCCGTCCTCTCGGTAGGCCACAGGGGGGCCGCTGAAAGAAGACTTCAAGCATTTTTTTTTTGGGAGAGAGGACCTGTTTGGGGGTCTGTTTTAGGGACCGGACAGGGGCCTGTGTAGGGGTCTGATTTAGGGACCTGTTTTGGGTCTGGGAGATGGGCCGATCATAGACCTATGTGGGGTCTTTTAGGGGCCTGTTTGGGTGGCTGCAGGTGGCTGCGCATGGGCCTGGTTTTGGGCTATTGGGCCGGCTATGGACCTGAACAGGGGTCAGGTTATGGGGACCGGCTGGGGCCTGATTGATGGGGCTCTGGTCGGGCCGAAGTAGGCCTGCACATGGGCATTTTGGGGACCTGATTTGGGACCGGTTTTGGGGTCTGGTTTGGTGGCCAGCTGGGGCCTGATATGGGGCTCTGGTCGGGCCGAAGTAGGCCTGCACATGGGCATTTTGGGGACCTGATTTGGGACCGGTTTTGGGGTCTGGTTTGGTGGCCAGCTGGGGCCTGATATGGGGCTCTGGTCGGGCCGAAGTAGGCCTGCACATGGGCATTTTGGGGACCTGATTTGGGACCGGTTTTGGGGTCTGGTTTGGTGGCCAGCTGGGGCCTGATATGGGCTGGACAGGGGCCTGGTTTGGGCTGGACGGCTGAGGCCTGATATGGGCTTGCGCCAGGATCTGCTTGGGGTATACTTTGACTGAGCAAAGGCCAGCCGAGGAGGACCATCCAGGGGCTGCCTTGAGTCGACCAGGCTATTAAGGGAGATTGAGTAGAGGAAGAAAGAGGAAGGGATGAGAGGGGAGTCCCTTGGAGGGCTACATATCCATAATATTCACCCACCTGTTCTCCTTTCTTCTCCTTCTCTTCTGGTCTCGGGTGATAGCTGCGGGTGCAGCAGGCAGGTGGCAGAAGGTGCAGCCTCTTGGTGCAGCAGGCAGGTGGCAGAAGGTGTAGCTTCTTGGTGCGCCAAGCTTCCTCCTCCCCTTTTTTCTTCTTCCTTGGTCGCAGGCAGCAGCAGCAGGTGGCAGAGCAGCAGCCTGTCGGCGTCCCCAGCCAGCCCCCTTTTCTTTGGCGCGCCCTCCTCTTCTTATAGGAGATGGGGGGGAGATCAAGGGTCAGGCTGTGGTGTACGTGGATGGCTATTGGCTTCTCCAAGACTGCTTTAATTGGCCTTGACCAGACCTTTGAGTTCTCCCATAGAAGACTTAATGGCCATGCATTAATCCTTGAGTTCTCCCATGTTGACCTGCCTTTTGGGTTTCCCCATGCAATTAATGGGTCAAGGATGAGGTGGCAGGCTTGGTGCGCACAGGGGTGCTGATGTGGCAGGGCTGGTGCGGCTGGGCCTATTCTCATTGGAATTGAAGTGGGCCTGGCCCAACTGGGCCTGGTTTCTGGGCCAGCAGGCTGAGAGGAGGCCCAAGCCCTCCTATGGGCTGCGCACAAGGCCTAATCTTGGCCCAATTGTGCCAATTATGGGCTGGATGAATCCAGCCCCTGCTGGGGTGTCCAATTGGGCCCAATTGTGGCTGATTAATGGGCTGTTGGCCCAGCTCCTAAGTCAGCCCCTCTGCTCTCTTTTTTTTGAAAAAAATGTACGCCAACAACCGCAATCAAAGAAAAACATAGAAATGAAACCAAGGTCAACAAGAACAAGTAGATATCAACAAAGTCCAGAAGACAGAAAAAAAACAAGGGCTAAAAAGACAAAGAAAAGGAAAAGAACAAGAGGACCATAGGATAAAGGATTTTCATATCCGCAAAGCTGAACTAGAGAAGCTTCCACAGGGGATCAGACCGTCTGAATTTCAATTCCAAAAAAACAAAAAATATTAAGTAGCTACTGCAGGCAGAAGCAATGCGTCCAAAATCTTGATTGAAGCCCATCCCTCTCAATGCCTGCAGATTAGCTGATCCATAAAGAATCAACTAATCCATGGCAATCCAATTCTGCAGCCCACAGATTAGTTCAAAGCTGATCCCCACAGTAAGATCCATAAAGAAGCAACCAATCCATGGGATTCTCAATGAGGCCCAGAGATTAGTTCAAGGCCAATCCCCACAGTTAATGACCAGAAACAGCATGGCGCTGGCCAGCTGCTGGCCGATTCTGCCAAAGTTGTCCAGGACCGACTGATTCAGACAATATGGCTAAACCAACTCCCTGCTGGAAATGGTAGAGGATGGATATGAATCTGGATAAAAACAGACCACATCTTAAATCTGCAAGGAACCACCAATTCTGCCAAGTCAGTCCTAGTTCCGGATCTCCTGTTCACCAAATCATCAGAACCCAACTAGGGGACTGATTTGACCCAGAAATCCTTGATCCCTTTCCATCTAGATGGTCCAAAGCATGGCTGATAAACACAATTATAAAGTCTATTTATTCCTGTTGATAAGCCCATTTTTAATGGGTAAAGAAATCATGAATGCTTTATAAATACCCATCACTTTAAAGTAGATTCTCCAAATCAAAGAAATAATTTCCTACTAGTGAAAAAATATAAGGCTGATTCTTCAAAGGAACTGCAGAAAAAACCAAAAGAAATTGTTATACATTCAGTCATTTTAAATAAGCATAAGTATGAAGGTATCTAAAAGTCAATTTCCACAGAAATATCTATCATCAAAATCAGAAATTTACTTCGAATAACAATATAACATTCATAAATAAAAGCTTCATTGTAAAACAGAAAACTGACAATGGAAAAGGCAGCATCTCCTAGTTTCAAATTTCTAGTGCTTTAACATAGTACAAGGTAACAGTTTGCTAGATCCGTGTGAGTTTTAAATCTGAGAGCTCCATTTGAGAACAGAAATTTCTGGTCAATGTCGAAGTCCCTAAAATGCACCTCCTTAAAATTTATTCCACATTTGAGCAACCTTTATCAATTTAGCAATAGACATATGATATAGATTAGGTATGTAAAGATAGCCATCTTTCCTATAATTATAATCCAAAGAAATTGCATCACCCTTAATAAATGAGGAAGAACACTTGAAGAAAGAATAATGTTGCAAGACATAAAGTGCGGTCAACAAATATCTGCTAGCAAATGTTCATTCCAGATCACTTGGTCTAAAGTATGTGTACAACAATTTTAGCCCACAAAAAGGATCAATCTCTCTCAAGATGCCACATTCAATTCATCGATACATCATTTTTCATTACCTTAATAGGAATCAAGACAACACTTCCTCTTCCATTGTCCTGCTCAAACTAGGATTAGAAGTCCGAATCAATAACATTCATCAGTTGGTTGATGGCTTCCTCCCACATCAGTCAGAAAGTGGAATATCCAAGTTGTTGCCTTGATCTGATTTTATCAGAAAGTGCAATCTTCAATCCTGGTTGACAACTTGTTGCCTTGCTCTGACATAAGTGAGTAATTGGAGGCTTCAACCTTGGTTGCCCTTGAGCCTTGTTTTGACTAACGCTTAGAAATTGACTGTTCATCCTTGCTTTCTGAGGCTTCAACCTTGGTTGCCATTGAGCCCTATCTTGACTAAAGCTCAGAAATTGACTTTTTATCCTTGGTTGATGACTTGACGTCTTTCCTTCTAACTTTTTGGTTATTGAACACACCCAACCATCACCAGTGACACATCTTTCCTCCTGATGTCAGAGCAAAATTTGAACTGAAAAGACACAACCCACCCTTGAACCCCTACCCTTATAGGTGAAATTATCAACTGTGAAGACGAACCTTGACATCTAGAATGGGTACCTTGACAACTGAGAGAAATAGAGTATATTTTGGATGTTGCAACAAAAAATAGTTATTTCAAAAAATAAATCAGAATCATTTGCCCAAAATCCTAGTACAAAGTAAAATAATAGTTTTACACAACCCAGTTGATGGGTTTATTGCTTGCCAAACTAGTTTTGAGAATAAAATTAGTCACCATAAGATACAGTTACCCTGAACAAATCTCACCAGGTTACTTGTTCCCAGGTAACTATGAACAGGCACAAGAACTCTCTAGTTATGATGGTAACACTTCTCGCTATCCAACTAAAATTATATCAAAGCTATTGTCCATCCAGTTTTCCTTTTTTTTTCCTAACTTCAGTTATTATTCCTAGATCATAAAGGCCACTACTTTTAACAATGAGAATAACTGAGTAAAGTAAACAAATCAAGCAAAAAAAATATCCTTTTTACATTCCTAGGTGTCCTGCACACACCTTGAGGCACTGGTAAGATATAAGCATGCTCTTTTGTAGTTCGTTGAGTCAACGTGGTCCACCAACAGATCAAGATCTTCAACCTGAAAAATGTAAAGTTACTGAAAAGCAAATATTGTAGCAGTTTCATTACAAACTTCATTAAGAAAACAGTGCAGGCACAAACAAACAATGTGTTAGAGAAGCTCTTCAATTGTACAAACCTTTTTATTCGACAAGCCCAGGTAAAAATTGATGAAAGAACAAAGAACTCAATTGAATAAAGCCTACCTCAGATTATTTAGAGTCGGTTATATAGATTATCTTTCTGCACATCGAAGAATTTTGGGCTACAATCCTCCAAGTTGTACGGTAACATATCCTAACATGATCTATTTTTTTTGATGGAGTCTTCACAGGTACAAGCAAGCTATCTTACTCTCCCTGCTAACTCATAAAATAACAAAATTCAAAAAATACCTCCATCAAGAGATCGACGGCTTCTGGCTCTGCATTGTGCTACAAATTTTAAGAGTAACAATCAGAATCAAATCAACACTTTGCTTCTCAGTTTTAATGCATTAAGACAAGACAATTAACTATTGACAGATGAATGAGTTTCACCTTCATATGGAAAGCAACAATTTGCTGTACAAGCTCCATTATGTCATCTGTAGGCAAGTCTTCACTCTGCTGCTACAAAAATATAAAGAAATAGAGATAAATTTTTTAGAAATTTCAAACCAAATAAACTAGAAAGAACTGTTCCACAATTCCGTCCTAACCAACAAAACATCTAATCACATGGATTCACAGCATCGGAGGGTTAATCGATGTACCAGTAACTTGAAGGCAAATAAAATTGTTAGCCAAGCCTTCAAAAAAATTTGTGAAACAAGACTGGTGACATGCTCTTGGGGTGCAGTGCAGAGTGCAGGCATGTCGATATCCCTTTTGGACAATGAATAGCTGGGACTTGGTCATCCCCGATGTGTGCATGTGTACCACAAGTAGGCTTCAACCTTCAGGTGAAATCTCAGTATACAGGACCAAAAATCTGAAGTCAATTCCCATAGAAGTATAGAAAAAATTTCTATTAACCTTGGAACCTTCTTAATTGGAACTCCATGGCAGTGATAGTAAATCTTAGGAGCCCAGGGATAAATATAATCTTAACTCAATTAGTTTTATTCCCTAGGATGGAACAATGGATGTCAAAGATTTCAGATTCCATTGCCGGTACAATATCACCAAGGTTATGACAGCCATATTAAAATAGGTTGCGGACGATTTTGTGGATGCACAATACTTGACATTCATCAGATGAAGGCTTATATTTGAAGACATGGCCGCATACAAGTGCTTGCATGACCAGGTCAACAAAGGAGAGAAAAGATTGTCATAAAAAATGATTGGAAAAGCTCACAAAAGAGCAAATTGGAAGTGTGCATGTAGAGCATTGACAATAATGAGCACTGAATAGAGATGAATGAACCGGACTAGAAACTGCCAAAGTTTCCATCCTAGTAAAAAGAATACTCTTTGGCTTCTTCAGCGGTTAACCAGTTCTGAGGCAAGGGGACCCTACCCTGCAAGGATCGCGGGATCGGGATCGAGATCGGGATCGGTGACCACCGATCCAATCCGGATCGGGATCGGATCGGTCTAGATCGGCCGATCCTCCAGAAGGAAGGGTGTCCTGGATCGGTCCGGATCGGACAAATTTTTTTAATTTTTTAAATCATAAAAATCCTCGAAAAATCAGAAAAATCAGGAAAAATCATAGAAATAAATAAAAATTTTAAAAAAATAAAAAATAATGTGGATAACATTCTATCAAATAATGTCATACAACGTAAGTTTCTTTCAAGAAACTATCATATAAGTATAAATTATTATATAAAAGAGAGAGAGAAGAGAGTTAAAATAGATCTTTATGTAAATTTAAGTATATAATATATATTTATGATTATGAATCTTCTATATATGTGATAGTATAAGTGATAGTGAAATATATTAATATGTTTACACTATCATCAGCGGGACGCAGAGTAGTCGTGGATCGAACCCCCCTAAATTTACCTGTTTAGGGGGGGATCGGCCAATGTTTAAGGTGGATTGTTGGGGGGAGGGGTCTAGGGGGAGCCCTAGACAATGAAGGGGAAGTGAGAATGAGGGGTGGAAAGGGGGGAATCGGTCCGATCTCCCCCTTATTGGGGGGGATCGGACCAGAAAATAGTCCGGAATCGGGTCCTGAATAGATCCGATTCTGGACCCTTCCGGGTTCTAGAGAATCGGTCCGGATCGACCGATTCCCGGATCGATCCACCTGGATCGGTCCAGGATCGACCGATCCGGTCGATTCAGACTGATCCAGCCGGGACTCCCGGCTGAATCGGTAGTTCGGGCTGGAATCGGATCGGTGGGTACCGATCCGATCCAAGAATCGGCCGATCCCGATCCAGATCGGCCGATTCTGCAATCCATGCTACCCTGACCCCCCCTGGCCCCCATTATTGTTTATTGACAGACTTCCATCCTTTGGTTATCAAATAGTGAATCACTATCATTTAACTGTTCAAATTCCTCTAATTTAGCCAGAAGTCCTTCTATCCTCTGCAATCTGCTTGGATAAAGCTGATGCCTACATTGATAAATGTTGCCTTACAAATCTAAGTTTGTTGACTAAGGCAAAAGTAGCTGAACTCTTATTCCACCATTCTTGTATGTCCACCATAAAGGAAGGCCCCTTGCACCATGCCAGCTCAAATCGAAATCTTCTAAAAAATACTCTTTCAGAGGACCGATGAGAAATCCCAATAGGATGTTGGTACGACACAACTTTGGAAAGGTGGAAGCCTTTGGGAGCACCAAACTCCACCACCCATTAAAAAGATATGAATAATCTGTCAAGATTGGACTTTGAACGAGTGTTGAACCAAGTGAACTTGATGCCAATGTCAGAAATCTTAATGAGGCCACACTTAATAACCCAATCATTAAACATATCCATTTCATTATTTCACTCCTTCTGGTTTTGCCTTTCACCAGGGTTACAGCATTAAAATCACCATGCACCAAGCACAATTGTCAATGAGAAATTCCGGACTGATTCCGGACCGATCCAGACTGATTCCGGATCGGTTTTTCTCCCAAAGAACAGGCCCGGGGCCCCGGATTGGGACCCACCAATTCAGGTCTCAATTCCGATCTCACAAACTATGCCTTGACGGGCCAGCCAGGCAGGACCACCATCAAGCATAGCCTGGGCATCATTCCTCAATCGAAGGCTCCCCAGGAGGAGGAGCAAAAGAGCCAACTAGCACCAATGGCTCCCCCAGAGGGGACCCCCCATGACAGCCTTCCCACCTGAGACCAGCCTCCGGAATTGCTAGAGCACCTCCCTCCACTCATCTCACCCTACCGTTCACAATGACCAATACGTGATGAATCAGTTTGTCTGTTAAGATCTTTCATGCTTGCCATATTTCAATTTAAGTGTGGTGTTGTTGATAATCACGGAATGAGTTGGCAACAAAGAAAGACCAATGCACTCTTGATCATGACAGAGCTAATTGGAGTTGTGTGCTCTCTGCCTTCACGTGGGTGATGCGGGACAAACCGGCTAATCCGGGCTAAACCGAATGAAAACGACTTAAACCGGCGCTAATCGCCCTAAACAGACCTAAACGGACCCAAAATGGCCTAAACCGGCCTCGAACCAGTCCAAACCGGGCCCAAGATGGACTGAATCGGCCTGAACCGACCCAAAACACCTTGAACCGGCCTGAACCGGGCGGTTCAGGTGCTGAACCGGACTGAACCGGGGGTGAACCGGATCAGAACCGGTCGAACCAGTCTGGGAGCCGGTCTGGGCCTCGGACCGGCCGGTCCGAACCGCGCGGCCAACCGCGCGCGTCGCCCGCGCTTGCGGCCGCGAGCGAACCCCGGGGGGGTCGTGGCACCTTTCTGGACGCTGCCTGGGGGGTTGCGTGGCCGCGCGATGGCCGTTCCCCGGTCGTCCACTTGGCGCCATCGCGGAGCACCCGCGCGGTCGCGAGCCGCGACAAAGAGGCGAGGCGGCCGCGCGAATAACCCCGGGGGGGGTCGTGGCACGCGGAGGGGCGTGGCCGCCGTGGTCGCGTGGCCCGATCGGCGCCGTCGACCTCCCGCCGACGTGGCGGCATCGCCGCGGACTCGCGGGCCGCGAACCGCGACAAACACGCCTCGCAGCGCACCCGCCCGCGCTCGCGATGCCATGTCCGCGCACGCCTCGCCCTCGCCCTCGCCCGCTCGCGTCGTCCTCGCGGAGGGTCTGCGTCGATGTCGTCCTTCGCCTTCCGGATGGGCGCAACACGCCAGCGATGGAGCGAAGGGGGCGGCGATGGCTTCGCAACCACGGCGTTGTCCGGCCGTCTCTGAGCGATGGGGGGGGAGAAGAAGAGCCGTCCGCCTCGGGAGGAGACCGCACGAGGGAGAGAGCCGCGGAGGGAGGGGGATCCGGGGATCGCCGGATCCTCTCCTCCCGCAACCCTTCTTCTTCTCCTTCTTCTTCTTCCTTCACCGTCTTCGTGCGAACGGAGCTGGAGATGCACCGCTCGATGCTGCCGCGTCGCAGGAGGCAACAGCAACTTGAAGCCGGTTCGTTGTCAATCTGCCATCGCCGTAGTGAAACCGGGAAGAGGAAGAGGGAGGAGAACGGCACGGAGGCCGGAGGATGAGGAGGGAGAGAAGATCGGCGCATCTCGCCGTGCTTGGAAGGTGGAAGGGAGACCGGGAATCCTTCCCGGAGGTGAAGAGGGAGCCGGCCTCATGCCGGAGGTGGGAGAGGAAATGGGGCCGCAGCCCCCTACGCGAGAGAGACAACCCGAAGGTTCCAAAAATTCACTCTGTTCATTACTTGATATGTACATCGGTGGTGCCCCTTTATAGAGGTGGCAGATTTAAGAAAAGACCCCTTGAAGACTCTATTTACATACTAGTCCTCATCAAGGACTTAACATAAAGGACCTAAAAATAACCCAAAATATGTCCCCATCAGTGGGGCTATCAGGTTAATGCACAACAGGACTTTAAGCAATTATTTGGCTCCAGTTATAGGACATTTTTCTGCTCCTGATCAAAGTTGAGTGATTGGCCTATATCAGAATGATGGAGCAGAGAGGTGGTTAAGCACTTCTTCCATATTGTTGTAATTTTGTCAGGCGTTCACCCCCCCCTCCCCGGCTGGTATTACTCATGTTCCAGTTGACCTGACCAGAATCCACCTGGGAACAGTCAGATTCGAGGTGACAATCCAGATCCCTGCAAACAGTGTACTTTGACAGTTGGGATAAACCTTTTTGCAAGTGTCTCATTTTCTTCCTTCATTGTAAGTTCTGGATTGTAGACAGGTGGTTAGTGACTTAGTTCTGTCTTCAGTTCAATCATCTAGATAAAACTCTCTACTTTTTTTCTCTTTCGATTTATTTTTGTCCTTGTAATTTGATCTGACTCATGTTAATCAAAGCCTTCTGTGTTACTTGTAAAAAAAAAATGTGTTCCTACCAAGTTAGAGATTCACAAATTCCTAATACTTTTCAGAATAAAGAATAAGAAAGGAGAAAATTAAGATGTAGGTTGCAATTTAGAATAACTCTAATAAGTTCTAATTTATATTTTAAATAATTATGTAAAAATAAATATATTATGTGAGTTAAAAATTTTGCATCATTGACATGTATAAGTAATGATAATGTCGCTGATTACAGATACTGTTATAGCTAATTTATCAGTCTGTTTTTTTTCTGAAACCCAAGTACTTTATATGAGAAGCATGGACTGTTAAACTAAAAAATAAGAAGATATGAAGGCTCGGTGGCAGCTTAACTAGTTATGAGACCTACAGAAAATATTTATAAGCCTCACAAAAAACAAGATAATCTCGAATTTTACGCACAAAAAAATGTTTTTAAACTGAAGTTGGTTGTTCAAGATCTATTATTTCTTAAGAACACAAAAGCCAACCTCAAGTAGGGCATATTTGATATTCCAGTCAAGCAGCAGTTATCCGACACTAAGGCATTAAAAGTGTACATGACATTGAAAAAATTACATAATTTTTTGTGAAAGGTCAAAAATACCTGGCGTTTAGCATACTCCTCTGTTATTTCTCCAGCAAGGTTCCTAATAAAATCAATCAACAAAAAAAATGAACCAAGGGGAAATAATCAGTTAGGATACAAATAACATGAAGATAAAGATAAGCAAGTAATTTAATAATAATGCAGATGAGGTTATAAAACTAAAACAAATTCTCAAAACAATGATTCAATTAACGACAGTATTCTAAATGTCATATACAAAGCTCAAACTTCGCCTACAAGTTGTGAACCTACTCAGTGGTACCTCCAAACAGTTTAAAAAATAAATTTACTATATGACAAAAAAATATGAGCTTACTGGCAATAATTTGCTTCAAGATATTTTGTTGTTTTTTTTGTTGAAGTGATCGGCACCTCAATATATTGCCAGTAAGCTAGTCTAGTCAACAAAACAGACCATAACATGGGAGAGAAAACAAAAAGGAAATAAGATACTGAGTTGGCACAGAGCTAGGGCACAAGAAAATGGAAAAGACTACAAGTAGTCAAAAGTTGACTTTTTTCCTCACATACTATGAAAAAAGGAATCAGCTAGTATCATTGGAATGGATAAGAGAATAAGCCAACTCACAGCTAAATTATACAATGAAAAGAAGAAAAAAGTCACCTTGATTAAGCTTATTTTCTTGCAAAGAAAAAGATGGGTATCAACCAAAAATAAATGACTTCCCTCCTTCCTACTTTGGAAGGATTCTTTTGCAAGACTCCCTTTTGATATTATTTTTCCTCTTTAATGATATTTGTGGACATCAATAAAGAAGAGGTGCCTTGCACACCTTAACTAAATACAAGCCAAATTTCCGCTTCTGTTGGTTTTTGTATGCCCTCTAAAGATTTCTTCTAAGCAGCGCACAGAATAGATGTCTTGCACACCTTAACTCAACTTGCAGCCAAAAATTTCGCTTCTGTTGGTTTATGTCCTCTAAGCAAAGCACAGGTAAGATCACGGATGGCTAAGCACAAAGAATAGAAACATGACCCATTTGGCTAGAAATAGAGCTTAGTACTTCTATTACCCATTCAACCAACAAGTAAATCTTGGTCTAAAAAGGTTGGGATGGGAAAAGGATTCCTAGTAACAAACCCAGAAATTTTTGGAAGCAATTGTATAAGTCTAAGATATTGAGAGTATATTGTTAAAATGAAGTCTTATGGGACCTATTCACAAAATTAAGCACAGCTCATCACAGTTTGCAGTATCGGCATAGGCCAACCCAGTCTCGTGAGTGAAGGGAACCTGGAAGGAACTTTCGCCAGGATCAGGTTCTAAGGTACCAAATTGGCCGATTTGGTTCCACCACTGCCCCTATGTGTCTTCCCCACCTGATGATGCATGGACCCAAGTCACCCAACGGCCAACATCCACGGATTAGATCCTGCTCGTATCAGGTCAGATTGGATCAGACTGGGATCGGACGCAGGTCCATCCAGTGTAAGTTTTTTGTGTTTTTTTCTGTTTTTGAAAGAGCTGATCCAGTTGATCCGATCCTGACTCGAAAAATCCTTGCAGTTCAATCAGACAAAGCAAACAAATGATCTCATTCTACAAAGAGATTTTACCACCTTCAAAAGAAAAAGATTTTACCAGTTGCCTTTGAGATGGCCCAGAAAGGGAAGAAAATCATCCAAACCACAGTCAGAAACACACAAGAAGCATAATATAATACAATCTTTGAGAGATGGAATCAGTGAAACAAAAAGAAAAAGCAGAAAATAAAAGAGGCCCCTGGGAATTCCAAACACAATGAAAAGGAAAACACTGTCCCCAAAGAGAAAGAATAACAGCAAAAGTAATTAAACTAACTCCATATGATCACAAGCCACCAACTTCATAAATAATCCAATTGACATTTCTTCAACACAAATAATCTGCTAAAAACATTGCTCAAGGATTCATTTATTACTAGAAAACAAGATATGACAAGTTGACAACAAAACACCAGCACATCATATCTGAATATAACTTTTCCCTGCTTGCAGCATGCTGGGGTTGTCCTCTCTCAATGCAACAAAAAGAATACATCTCCAAAACTCCTTTTAACACCCCAAAACATTAACAAAAAGAGTTGGCAAACAAATGGACCCCATTTTATGCAATTACTAGGTTCATCAATTATCTGCAGCATTTATATTATACAAATAATTATTGTGCTTTTATACATGCATATCAAACAAGTAAATGGTAATATTGTTGTTTTTTCCCAGCTCACCTTACATATTCATGACCCCAGGAACCAATGTCTCCTTCTGAACCTAGTAACCTGTACTTCAAACTCTCCTGAAAAAAGGTACAAGGTAAGGGAACCAATGAACGAATAAAACAAGCGAAAAGGGCAAAGTGATAGATTTCTTTAACAGAATTGACAACAAAGAAAACTGATGTCACACAATAGAGGGGTTCTTTTGGATGCACGATAACATGTTCCTGCTGCTCACTGGATATCTTAATGTAGAGAGATGAACTAAACACCTAGACGCATAAAAATGAAGCTTTTATAAAAGTGAAGCAAAAAAGCATGTACTATATTCTATGCAAACAATATTATACTTTGTAAGAAAAAGAATAGTATCAGGATACTGCTCAGTCTTCTTGAGAAAAATATACAAAATGGATATAGTATAATCATTGAAAAATATTGTGAAAATTAAAGAACTATAAGGTGAGAAGACCCATAAATAAATTTGCTAGTGATCAGATCATTCTGCCCAACATGTCTATTGTATAACATTGAGAATGATCAGATTAGATCTCACTCAAGTCGCATATACACTGAGCACTTTACATCTCATTTCAGCCCTTTCTATTCGCACTTCATATAATAGATCTGTGTTAAACCGCAGTTGTAACCATGTAGACATACATCAACACACTCGGATGCCTTTGCCATAGATAACCTTAGTAGCAAAAAAACATATATATTTAGGGGTACATCTTCATACCCTTTCTCCTTCAACAGACATTGTCATTGCCAGAACTGAGAGAATATCTGCCAAGTACTTCTGCACATCAAAAATAAAATAAAATGGTAAAATGATGTGGAACTTTTATTCTCATGACTTTAACCAAAACAGGAATCACTAATTCGTGCAAAATACATCATCTTACGGTGGAAAAAGCATGACATTTGAATCCCGTGTTACTAAATTCATCCAAAAGTTCACAAATTATATAACAAGGATACAGCACCTTAACATCTGAGTCCACCATCCTTTCGAAGTAGACCTTTAAAGTGCCATAATGCGGGCGGAGAAATTTCAAAGGCTTGGGCACTGAAGTCATCGAGCTCGTTGCAGTGCGAATCTCCTGCCTACAGGGAAACCGCGAAACCCATCAGATAAAAGATACCCAGAAAATTAACAGTTTATCGAACCACAAAGCTAAACAAAATGGGCTGTAATAGAACCTGTATAGCAGATAAAAAAAATAGAAAACAGTTCAAAGAACAAAATTTAACCTCATGCTCTCTAGGGCCAGTCTCTGCACGCCGGGATCGGAGTCCTGGACACGCTCGACGTATAGTTCCAGTTGCTGCTTCAACGCCAAATCCTCGTCCGACTTCGGCAAAAGAGTAAAGTTTTCATCAAATTTCTGTTGCGAACAACTCACGGAACATGAGAGACACCATCAGAAGGCGCGGCTAGCTCACCAGATCTTCATCCTTCTTCTCCTCCTTCCTCTTCTTGAGGTCCTTCGGCAAAGTCTTCCCGGGGGCAGCGGCCTGGTCTGCCCCGCCAGCGCTAGGGTTTTGGTTAGGACCAGCAGCCATAGGGTGGGTCGAAGGAGAAGACGCTGGACGGCCGCCGAGGCGAGCGCAAGAGTGAGAAGCCAGAAAAAACGACGCGAGGTTCCCCGGAACGCCGGCGGTGGCCGAATTTTATGCCTTTCTTCTTCTACAAGCACGAGCTCTGTGTCAGCCCGACCATATCAGACCAGACCAGACCGGCTATCTTCATTACAGAAAAAGTCCAATAAGCGCGCCATGTAATATCTCCAAATGGGCCCAATCCCATCAAGCCCGGCCCAATTGGTATCCTCCTTCGTTGACTTCTCCCCTTTTTTGTCAGAGCTCGATCTTCGGAAACATCTTTGATATTTAACACGTACTTCAAAATATAGTAAATATTATCGGTTAACTGTGTAAAATTGATTGCAGCTGAAATGGTTCATTGCTCTTTTTTTATTTAGTGTTTGATGTATTGCATTAATTTCTCGGCATTATTTTTTTTCTAGTATGTAGGTGATGA
Organism: Cryptocoryne crispatula var. balansae; assembly: GCA_036172225.1. Taxonomy (NCBI): domain Eukaryota; kingdom Viridiplantae; phylum Streptophyta; class Magnoliopsida; order Alismatales; family Araceae; genus Cryptocoryne; species Cryptocoryne crispatula. The sequence goes on along the minus strand of CM069922.1, from coordinate 5,849,229 downwards.
TCTACTTAATTACATGTGCTAATGTCCATATCCGATGGCACGATATCTTCAGTGTGTGAAACTATATGATTTTTAATCGGTTTATCTATATTACATCTGTTTTAACTACAATATGAATATTTCTTTCCAAACAAAATTGTATAATATGATCAAAGTCCACCAGTTTCCTATACCTGGAAAAAGAAAAGAAAAAGGAACTGGACGAATATGCCCCCCACATCGTTCTTCTGACCGACGCTCGCAGACGCGCCCAACGGATCCCCCTTCCTCTCCGCGTCTCTCTTCTCCGATCTCTTCTTTCTGCAGGAGAATTCCCGGCGGCGGCGCAGATCGCGCTGGGATTAGATATTCAGAGCTCCTTTCTTGTCTTCTCTTTGACAGGTTATGGCACCGGTCTCAGCGCTTGCGAAGTACAAGCTGGTTTTCTTGGGCGATCAGTCCGTGGGAAAAACCAGCATCATCACCCGCTTCATGTACGACAAGTTCGATAATACCTACCAGGTAGCCTTGATTCTGCGCTCTCCTTCTCCAAGCTCTTGCTTTAACGTAGTTTATACTCTCGATGCCCGATCAATTTGGTCCATGGTTGTTGCAAGTTAATGCCGGCATGATCGCCGTGGCCCCATTCATGTATCATTTTATCTTCGATCGTGGCAATCGTTTTGAGCACCTTCTATTTTCATTTTCTATGTCTGCTCTCGCTTCCGAGGGCTCCTCTAAGATTCACCTTTCACCTTTCGTTTCATATCCATTGATCCAAATTAGCAACTGGCATAAACAGGAAGTATTTGTCGTCGCAAACGAGGAGGGAATAGGTAAAACAGAAGAAGTGAAAAGCGTAGGGACGTTCTCATAGTCTTCGGTTAATATACTTTCGTTATTACTATGGGAGCAGATTGACGCTGCCTGCTCATCCGAGTGCCGTGACAATTTGCGTTCAAATTGTAGCTAGGTAAACTGCATTTCGAGTTTATTGGTTGGCAGCCAACACCAATGCTCACGTTTGTCCTACTTTTGCCTGGAGTTACTACATAGAAATGTCTTATTTCACCGAGATTTAAGCAGCAATATGTGTTTCGTTTTTGGTTGTTCTTGTGCCCTTATTTGTTGTTGTCAATATATATGTGATGGGGGACAAGGACCTAGACCTAGGGTTTTACTAAGAAATCAATGCACAATTAAAGAGTTATATCAGTTTCACTTCAGAAAAATCAGAATTAGCAAAACAGGAAATTCTACTCAGTTATAACTAGAAATTGGACCAGCAAACAGTCACTATTTAAAGTAATTCAGGAATTTTGGCAATAAGCATATGCAATCAAAATAATCCACACTAACAGGATGAATTCCAAACAACTAATAACCAGACCAGGTAACAAACAGGAAGGCTACTCTATCTCAACAATGTATGCTAACAACATATGTAAAGTGGCTAGAGATCCTACCACTCAAGAGCATGGCAAAATTGATATGGCATAATAGAAAAACAAAATCACTTATGCAAAAGAAAAAGACAGATTCAAGAAATACCTTGACACCTTAGGAATAGCAATTTTATGCTTCTTTATAATGTCCGAAATGTAAAAGTATACCACCTGTCAGGATTGAAGAAAATATACCACAATCCAGAAAATCCAGCACAAGAACCAGACCAGCAGTGTGAATACCAATTAGGCCCAAAGGCCTGGAATCAGACATTCCCTATTCTCTTCAAATCAGGTCAGTTGAATGACCAATCAATAGAGAATATAGATTTAAACAGGTTCCGGCATTTTGTATGGAATATACAAGACGCCTGGGTAACCTAGAGGGAAACCGGTCATCATGTTCAGAAACTATAACCAACCAAAATTCCAACAGGTTCCAGCAATATCCATAGGATTAAACAATCCAATCAGCAGACCAATTGAGAACCAACTTTAGCAGACCAATTGATGATATGTAAACAGAACCAACATCAGCAGACCAATTGATGGTATGAAAACAGAACCAATAAATCTTGATGAGCTGAGCTCATTTCCAAACCGGATGATCGAAAAGACTGGAGACTGGACCAGTCATAATATCAAACATACTCATCATCACTTAAACTGTCGAAACAGTAGAACAGGAACTTCAACCATTCAAATAATCAGATCAATAACTGGAGACGGACCAGTTTTGATATGTATCATCATTCAAGTAATGCAATAGGATGAAATTAACTGTAAGCTCCTTCAAGAATAGGCAAAATTATAATATCCACAGAAGAGAAACTCAGAGGCTACCAAACGGAACACAAATCCAGGCAACACTCATTAGGAGCTATCATATTTCAACCAACTGCTGATTTAAACTCACGAACAGTAGCTGAATATATCGGTTCAGATCTCAGATCCACCGATCTATAGTAACGAGACTGAACTTTGCATCGTAGAGATAGGGTTTACCGATTTGAAGTTGAGAAATCACTCAAACCAGTTGAATAATACTTCATACCAGCAGATCGAGACCTCTATTGGACAGAAACAGCACCGGAACAGCAAGGAAGAAGTTCCGCTACAGTTCACCCATCGGGGAGGACGCATTCGGGACAATACCTCCAGATGTAGGGATTTCCATCAACCAAACCAGCCTCAGCTAGAGAAGAGCTGAAGAGGAAGAAGATCCAGCTCGGAGGACGAAGAAACAGCAGCTACGGGAACCGGAATCCCTTCAATCTTGCTCGAACAGAAGTTTTGAGAGAGGGGAAACGTAGATCAGGAGGAGGGGAACATTTTTCTCCAAAGAAGCTAACGGTTTCGAGCACCGGAGAGAGAGATCGAAGCTGGGGAAAGAGGAGCTAGGGTTTCACCATCGCCGGAGAGGGAGGAGAGCTCAGCTCGAAACGGCGTCGACTGCCCGAGAGTGAGAGAGCATTCGCGGGTTAAGTGAACAGAGGGGTAAAGCGGGAAAAACAGAAGGTTCGCGAAAGCCAACAGAAGAAACAACAGGGGCAAATGCGGAATCAGCCAATCGATTTCAATTTCATTGCATCATCCCCTCTATTTACAAGGTATGCTCCTATTTATAGGAGTAAAATTAACAAATGGGTGAAAAAATACCCATTAAATGAAAAAAACATCAGAAAATGTCGTAAAATGCCAAAAAATACAGGACTTGCATCATAAAATTAAAGGAAAATTTCCAGGACATCAATAATTACAAAAAAAAATTTACTAAAGCCTCTGAAATTCCAGGAAATTCCTAAAATGCCTCTGAAAATTATTTTGCTCATCATATAATCTCAGAAAATTATTGTCCCAGCCAAATGGACTCCAGTCGGCGTCTTCTACGCCGATAAGTCTTTTCAAATCGGTCTTTATTTCTGGTGTCCTCACCAATATGTCATATTTATGCTAATGATATATTTTCTAGAATCTGTGCTTAGATAACTTCTGGCTTCCTTCCGTAACTGGAACAAAAATATAAATAAAGAGAAGTATTTCTGGAAACATGGAGATTGAAAGAAGGTTCCAGTCCTGGGGGCAGAAAGATGGAAGACAAACAGAAGGTGGTGAACAGGTGCAGAGGGCTCAAGGGGAGAGTTTTCAGTAAGTTGCTGGTCAGGTTTCGGAGCATGGCCAAGCAGTAGATGAGTCTCCATCCAACCTGGCAGAAACAAGGAGAAGGGTGCTCCTCCAGTTGGGAGAGAATAGGGGTGCAAATGGAATCTGATATTCTAATTAGATTCCTATAAAAAATTATGGATTCAAAGTATTGTTTTGTATCATATAAGCTATTAGAATCGAAATTTGATATTTCATTAGCTTATTTGAATCCAAAAACATGATATAAGCTAATCAGTGCCAGTTCACTTATATGCAAAAACATGATATTCCCTTGTGCGTCCATGGTGGAGAGAGGATTGTTTCCTTCTCCCTTGATTGACTTACTGTTTGTTTATTGACTTGCAGGCTACCATTGGCATTGATTTCTTGTCAAAGACAATGTACCTTGAAGATAGGACTGTAAGGCTGCAGTTATGGTATGTTTGCATTTCGTTATGAAGAGATATTATACACTGAAATGTCACACATTATTCTTTAGTTTTTCGTTTATGTGATATGAGCTGAATCTGAATCAGTGACTATATAGCAATGGTTTAACAGGCATATGTCTGCTGTAGAATGATAGTTACATGACGTTTTCACAATGTCAAGAGTCGTCTTTTACATAACAGTCATCTAGCCATGGCTCCTCTTCTACATTTACTATGTATACAAGTTCAAATGGAGCTGCGAATAGTTGGAAGATTGTAGCTAGTTATTACCCTAAGGATCACATTTCCGAACTATATGGACTTATCAAAACGCTGGTAGGGTTAGGCGAAAGCTGGGTTACATATTTCAATGCGTTAGCAGTCCTCAAACTGGTTTCTTTTGCCATTGTATTCATGCGTGAAGTTTCTTTGATGCACATGTGCCTGAAACTTTCTTCATGTTAAAATGTGGGAGTTTTTCTAACATTTTTACTTTTTGACACATTTCTACAGGGATACAGCCGGACAAGAGAGGTTCAGGAGTCTCATCCCGAGCTACATTAGGGATTCATCCGTTGCTGTAATTGTTTATGATGTTGCAAGTAAGTGTTGACTAGCAACTTCTTTTATCTGATATCTCTGCTGTTATATTCCCAAGTCTGTCACCCTAGTGTTCACAATGGCAGTTTTATGTTATGTGCGCATTTGACATGTGATCTAATTCATGGTTTTTTTACTCAATATGAGACTGGCAATGCAAGCAATTGATGTCCGGATAGAAACAAATCTGTTGCAGACGTCCTTTTTGTAGACTTTAAACACTTGATTGTAATAGAAAACTTACAGAAGACGAAGGGATCTCTTATTTCTTTTCAGAAACAGTCTGTTTCAAGAGCCACACTATACCAATGTCTGTAATAATATATAGGTGCTTGACATGTTCCTTTGACTTTTTTTTTGGAGATTGATATTTTTTCCTTTGTGAGCAAGGTCGTCAATCATTCTTGAACACTTCAAAGTGGATTGAAGAAGTTCGCACGGAAAGAGGTAGCGATGTCATCATTGTACTTGTTGGGAACAAAACAGATCTTGTTGACAAAAGGTAACATGTACTTGTCTGTCATTTTGCAGATTATCATGCATTTACTTTCTTCGAGCTTGTTATCTGCCCTTGTACTCTTCATGGTTAGAATTAGCATATCCTTGACATCAGACTGTTCTACCTGTTGTCAGTAAGTGTAAGATGTTTTTTACTCAAAAAAAGGCATATATTGCATAGATTCTCGTACATCAACCAATGAACAAATTATGGAACTTTGGCTACTCTCTTCCTGCGAAATTGGGATGTATTACACATCTGTGTATAAGCATTATTCCTCTGAGCCCACTTTAAAATTTACATTTCATGACTTAAATGCGTACGTGAACATATTAAAATAGCTCAGAGTTCATTTAACTTACTTTCTTTGGGTGGTGAGATTATATGCCAATCAATATATACAGGGAATTACTTTTATGCCTATTGTAATTATGGGTGTTTGTGTATATAATATTGACAATGTCTATATTTGCAAGTCCTCCTGCAAGCATATCAGCTCGTATATCCTGGATTACCAAAAATCTTTGCACCTTTGTCCACCGTTCTTATGGCATTGCATCTTACAAATATACGAACTATCTCTTGTGCCCTCTCTCTTTCTACCTGATTTCTCTTCCCCCTCTCTCTCACGCACACACATCCAAGGTGGGGTGGCAGGTGCAGGTGTTTTCTCTCTTTTCTCCACCCTCCCTCTCTCTCTCTCTCTCTCCCCCCCCCCCCCAGTAGGTGTATGGGATGGCAGCAATCGACAAGGAATTTTCAGATGCACCAGGGGTGATGACGGTGGCTCCACCCGTGACAGGGGTAGGCAGCAAGGAGCTCATGGTGGCGGTTGGGAAGGTTGCCAGAGGTAAGCAAGAGGGCTCAGCAGGATGAGTCATGGACAATGGCTGCAAACCAAGGCCAGCATCCAGCAGTGACAGTTGCAGGCTGTGGGGGTGAAGATGCTTCTGCTCATTGATGGTATTGTTGGAATCACCAAAAGATAAAAGCACATTGGGTGGCAATCTGCCTGAACGAAGGGATGGATTACTAGGCAATTTATTTTCTTGTCTCATTGGAATGAGAAGGGGATTGGCAAGGCAGGCTGGCAAGGATTTAATGATGTAGGATGGTGACGATTGTTGAGTGGTCTCATTCTGGTGTAGTGGTTGGGTGATCGGGTCGGTTGCCGACTTGCCTATGTTATTAAAGGCATCTGAAGTGCTCACCTCTCCTCCCTTTGCCTCTGTGAGATGCATCTCAAGGGTAATTAGGTGTCCCCTTCATAAAAAAGTGAAGCAAGGGGTTCCTTGCCATAACAACCCCTAGTTGTTAATAGATACCTCACTGGTGTTAGAGAAGTATAGCGATGGATGGAGTTGGTCATCCTATCTCTAGAAAATGAGAGTAATGGGGTGGGAAGTTGGCCTTGCCGATGCTTAAAGGGGGAGAGAGAGGGAGGCATTGGTGGGGAGAGCAAGGACATGAATTCTCTCTTGCCGATGACTGAAGGAAAGTATTAAACGTGGCAGGGAGGACACAGATGGGCACAAATGAATGATGTCAGCCTTTACTGTGCTCAAGGAGGAGAGCCTGGGGTGAAAAGTCGGATGAGGAGGGTGTTTTGAAGGGGGAGGGGAAGAGAGAGAGCCCCCAAGAGATACAGATGTGAAGGGAGCATGAGGGAGATAGTAAGAGAGATGAGTGGTACAGCGTGTTGAGCTTCTCACGTACCTATGCGGTGGAATAAAAAACCATCATCAGCTATCCTTAAAGATGGAGAATGTGATGAAGACGTCAACTAAAAGATTAAAGTAGGATGGATAGAGTGGAGATTAGCTACAAGGATTTTATTGATCATAAGATTGTACTAAAATTGGAAGAGAAATTTTACCATACAACTATACAACCTATAATGTTGCATATAATGAATACTAGAGAAAGAAGAAAAAGAATGCTTATTGAACAAGTGTTGCTAAAATGATAATGTTAAGATAGATACGTAGTCATATTAATGCGCAATGAATATATTAAAGAAAATATGAGAGTATTGATAAATTGTAAATAAATAGAAAGAAAATAAATCAAGATAGTTTAGACATATTAAACAGACATGAGAAAGTTCTAGTTAGACAAGTGAAAAATATTTATATTGTATAAGCAAAAATGTGATAGACTTGAGGAGGATAATTTAATATTATTTAGATAATTTAAATAACTATCAAGAACTAACTCAAAATTAACATGAGTGGAGGAAGAGAATCCCAGTAACACACCCTAATTAACTTAAGCTTAAGGCTAGAGTTGAGTCCAGTATACTTTTCTGGGCTTTTTCTGTTGTGATGGGTATTTCTTATTATTTAGGCTCATTGTCCTAGAAGAAACCATCATCTCGTCCTTGTTTAGCTTGTATCTCTTTTACGATAGTTTGTTTCAACCATAGATTCTTTGTTAGTCCATAGAAGTTAAAGCCATCCTACGGTTACTTTGATTGGCTAAGGTCAGCTACGAACTTCTTTCTATTCCCTCCTTGTTCTCATAAAGAGCCATATCAGAGGCAATAGTTAATGCCTGCTTCACCATCTATTCCTGTTAATGCTGAAAGATATATGATATGTCAACCAAATCTTTCGTTAAATGTGATAGGCAAGTATCCATAGAAGAGGGAGAGGCCAAAGCGCGTGATCTTGGCGTCTTGTTCATCGAAACAAGTGCAAAAGCTGGTTTCAATATAAAGGTGAAAACCTGATTTTTCTTTTATGTTGAAACTTCCCGTGGGCAATGTGTCTCTGGTTAAACATCAAAATGAATGCGCATGGAACATCTACAGGCACTATTTCGTAAAATAGCCGCTGCATTACCGGGGATGGAGACCCTCTCGTCAACAAAACAAGAAGACATGGTTGACGTGAATCTCAAGTCCACAAATGCCAACACCTCGCAGACGCAGCCACAGTCTGGAGGTTGCAGCTGTTGAGTTGCAGCTTCTCTTTCATGTTCTTTTTTTTTTTTTTTTGAGATCGGTGGTACGGGAGGGGAGGAAGCGATGAAGTAGTTATCTGCGGATGGTCGATATACACAACCTATAAGGTGTAGTTGCTTCAGCTGCTGATTGGTGATTGTATGGTGTTTCTCGTGGTGCTTTTTGCTCATTGGCCGCTGTAATGCCATGAATTTCAAATAGCTGCGTTAGGAATATTAAAAGGTATAGCTGCTCTGATGAACGAACTGGTTCGCTTGATGTATCTCAAAAAAAAAAAAACATGTTTTGTGTTTTGTCATTGTGGCGTGCAATAAACAGTTAACACCAGGTTCCTTACGGCAAGATAAATTTCTTCTGATGTTTGCCTCTCTTTCCCGTTTAAGTGGTGGCGCCTTACGGTGTATGAAACATTCGGATTACTCCAGCAGTACAAAGTATGCTGTTTTTGGCATTTATTTGCTGTTGATTCTTGCACGCCGTGGAGCTTCGTATGGCGTATCCTCTTCCTCGGTTCCGACGATAGAGATAACCGATATTATTTTGATGGATTTTCATCGCTTAGATAAGAGTCATAAGACTGATCAAAAATGTAGGTCGTCGAAGATAACCCCATTGATTATTTATCCTGGCTGTGTTTGGTCCGAGTTATAATAAGTTTGGGGGATAACCATGAGTTCAAGAATAACCTTAGCATAAGTATGTAAATAGTCGTAGCAACAACTCGATAATCGTGTGTTCAAAAAAAAAAAAAAAACAACTCGATAATTGTAATACCGAAGATGCCCTCGTAAAAATAAAAAGTAAAAAGTCTGTCACTAACTCCTTGCCATTGCATAGTAAAAATATTTGTTAAAGATAATATGTTTTCCTGAAAATCGAAAAAGTAACAATTACACGTGTTGATTTAAAGATTTAGTATTTTCCAATAGAAATGTATGATACGAAAATGCGACGACGCATAAATATGGAGCTCCTTCCCTTCACGGTAGCTCCCCCGTCTTCATCCTCGGACCGAGTTCCGAGGGGGAAGAGAGGATCGCAGGATTCCCGCCCGGCGTGCTGCGGCAGCCGATCCATCCCCCGGAGCCACGTCACCTGGAGCACTCCCTGGAAGTCGTGTAATATCCAAACACCACGTCCGCCGCTCCGGCACCCTCGCAGCCGGATAGCCAGGCCGCCACCGGGGCGTCGGCGGCCTCCAGCAGCTCCGGCTCCAGAACCACTGGCCTCCCCCAGATCAAGGTCACCCGGGTAGGAACCTTTCCGGCGGTGCCGAGAAGGATCGCCGCAGCATCGGAGGGGATCGCTATGTCTGTCCTGTCCCCCTGAGACTCCGCATGGGGGGGTGCTCTCCGACGACCACGGCTGCGTATGAACATTCCTGATCGTTAAGCGCGGCGGCCGACGGGAAAGGAGAAGACGCTGGTCGCTGGAGGAGGCGTCGCGTCGGTGGGAGGCCCGGAGGGTGAAGCCGCAGAGGTATCGTACCCTCAAATTTTAATGGTGCATTCTATGGGATGATTTGTCCCTTCTTTTATCCCCAATTTCATGGATAAACCTAGCTAATTTAAACCATGTCAAAATATAATCCCCCCCCCGTTCTGATTCTTCTCAGCGCCGGCAAGCAACGACGCTGATCCGCCCCTTTCGATGTGTTCTGATCTTTTCGTCAACAGCGCGCTACAGAAGCTTCTCGGGCCAGAAGGTACGCTGCCGTCCTCCTCCTCGCACCTCCGCTAGTTCATCTTCCGCCTGATACTTCATTCTCTGTGTGGATGACAACACGATAAATAACCGCATAGTAGTAGAGGGAATCGAAGCAGGTGCTCAAACCGGAGATGCGATCGATCTCTCGCGGCTTGCCGGAGCATCTGAGGTGGCCGGAGACGACCGGTGAATACCGGCGGCTAGGTGCGCGATCTGACCTCGGGAGACATGCCGGACGGAATTCCCAATTCCAAACAAACCCGCGGCTGGCTATCCGAACTGATCAGGCATTTCGGCACCGCCGACCTCCGGTCCTGTTTTCTACGCAAATGAATGGATCTTGCATGAAAATTAAGTTATTCGATTTATCATGGGATGACCGTATCGCCGGGGAGCTTTTGTGTTTCTGATCCCAAATTTTGGAAGTTTAAAGATATCATGCCGTCGTAATTTCGACGAGTGCAAATATCAACCAAATTATAAAATTAAGATCTATTTTATATTTATATTATTACGTAATGGAAATTTGTCATACGAAGAGGCGATTGCCGTTTACGGCACGGCGCCTGGGAAGATCTCCTCTCCTCCGTCTTCTCCGCCGCTTCTCTGTCAGCGCAGGGGTGTTCGACGGCGGTGACGATGCCAATGGCAAGGGAAGAGCGGTGAAGTTTCCGGTTCTTTTTAATAGGTGGAGGGAATTCTCTGCGACGTCGTCAGAGCCTTTTAAATCCTCTTCTTCCTCAAACGAAGGTGAGCACATCATCATAAGGATAGAGAAGCCGATCTTACCAGAGAGAGAGAGAGAGAGAGACCAAGACCATTGATAGCGATGGGCTGCCTTTCCCGCCCGCTGTTTTGTGTCGACAAGTGTCATTGTCAAGAAACAGATGGCAGTTTGGGGTCCATGGGTTCTGTTATTTTTCCATGGCATCCTCCACAGAAGACAATAACATCGATGCACTGGATTAGCAAGCATGCATATGTGCATTGAGTAGGGAATCTTTCTTTCTCTTCTCTCTTGTGGGGGTGCTTGTTTACATGATAAATAGAGTTTTTATTATAAATTTATATTTTTTGTAACAAAACTGGTTCAAGCAAGTGTTTGACCATTCTTACATATTTATTTTTAAGAAAAATTTATTTCTTTAACGAATAACACTTTCTCTTTTTTTATATCACGAAAGGCTATACAAAATTATTATGTAACCAAACACTAGTATGGTTTATGATGATTTAGTTGACTATAAAAAAGTTATAGGTCATGAGTCAACATCTGATTGACATAAATTAGCATGAGACCAATAAAACAGATAAAATGCAATGCTTAGCTCCACAAGTAATGAGGTAAATAACCATGAAAGAGCAACTGCAGCAACGTAATGCCTCCAACAAATGCATCATATTGATAAAGCCGAAAAGGGAAGTATTATGGGGTGTTTGGTTGCATGATAATTCAGGTTTTTATTTTAATTTTTAAAAATTGTAAGAAAAATTATTAAAAGAGGTATTTGACAACCATGATAATTTTATGTTTTGAAAGTGATTTTCTTCTTAAACAAAAAAAGAGGGTCTCACCTCTTTCTTTTTTCTTGTGGTCCCCCACTTTATTTGGTCATGTGCGGTGGTTACTCTTTTTTGTAATCACATCTTTCCAAACATGATAATTTTATCCCTCCAAACATGATAATTTTATGTCATGAGTTGGTTTACTTTTTATTTTAATACAATTTTTTATCATGAAAGTGTTCAAAACACCCCTTTAATGTTGGAAGTTTTTATATTCTAATACTTTACATTTTTAAGATACGTGCCAATGTTTATTTTGGCCGACATTGTGATTCTCTCTCTCTCTCTCTCTCTCTCTCTCTCTCTCTCTCTATATATATATATATATATGAATATGTATGAAGAGCAAGTCAAGCTGCAGCTGCCGTCATGCTGCAAATGGATGCCTTCTACCCCCATGAATCGTTTTCTTATCGTTTTCAAAAGTGAAATAGGGGATTTGGGAAAAGTGATGAATAGGTCCAGGGCCTCATTTAGGACCTGTCCGAGGGAGCAGGTCAAGCTTTTGTTGAGGGGTAAATATAAGCAAATATTGATTTTTAATTTTCTGGTCTGTTAATAAGAAACGGGCCAACGTTTAACTACTTACCCTTCTTGTAGATGGCCAAATTATTTTCAGGTCAGAATATTTATATTCTGACGTCAATTTTAACTTCGATTGTTGGAGCAGAACTGCAAATATTGAAGATGGATGGAAGTCATTTGCTTTGCTGTGTGTTGTTCTCTGTGATGTAATTAGAAAACTTGGTTTGGACTCATTGTAAACATTTCTCTAAAGTATTTGGACTTACTTATCAATTGACCTTTTCAAAAGTTATTCTATATTTTCGCCATGTCATATTTGTCATGTTTTAACATATCATAATACAGAAAAGCTAAAACAACAAATTTTAATATGTTTTAGATCAATAATAAGTTATGGTAGATTATAAAATTAAGCTTTACAAACTTAAATATAAATGGAAGATATAACTTTTTGTACTTCGTAGCTATTAGTTGTGTGTACATGGTAACTTAAGAGAAATCTTTTAAGAACTTCAGTTTTCGAATATTTGGGAAATCTTTTATTTTTGAAATTATTTTCTGGATACGACATGTTTCTTTTTCCTCGTCAACTAATCTCATAGTATTATTCAAAAAAAAATCCCATGAGTCTCTCTCTCTCTCTATTTATATATATATATATTCTTGCTCCCCTCTGGCAGGTTCCTGCAAGCAGGCGAGCGAAATGGATCAAATTCTGGATGTAAGAAGCCGGTGCTGGTGGCTCAAGGTGGCCCTCTACATCTTCCTTCTCCTCGCCGGTCAGACCGCCGCCACCCTCCTCGGCAGGTTCTACTACGACCAGGGCGGCAACAGCAAGTGGATGGCCACCGTCGTCCAGACAGCCGGCTTCCCGATCCTCTTCTTGGCATACTTCTTCGTTCGGCCGCCCTCGTCTCCGGCTCCCGCCGCTCGCCCCACCGCCGCCGACGACACCGCACGTCCTCCACCGACCCTCCTCGCCTTCGTCTACGTCTCCATCGGCCTCCTCGTCGCCGGCGACGACCTGATGTACTCCTATGGCCTCCTTTACCTCCCCGTCTCCACGTACTCGTTGATATGCGCCACCCAGCTCGCCTTCAACGCCGTCCTTGCCCGCTTCATCAACGCGCACAGGTTCACCGCCCTCATCCTCAACTCCGTCGTCCTGCTCACCTTCTCGGCGGCGCTGCTCGGCATCCGCGCCGGCGCCGGGGATGCGGCGTCGTCGACCGCCCGATTCGACAAGTACCCGCTGGGTTTCGTGCTCACCCTGGGGGCGTCGGCGACGTACGCGCTCATCCTCTGCCTCATGCAGCTGTCCTTCCAGAAGGTGTTGAAGAGGGAGACCTTCTCGGTCGTCCTGGAGATGCAGGTGTTCACCTCGGCGGTGGCGACGGCGGCCTCCGTGGCGGGGCTCTTCGCCAGCGGGGAGTGGCGGGCGCTGCGCGGGGAGATGGCGGGCTACCGGAGGGGGCAGCTGTCCTACGCGATGACGCTGGCGTGGACGGCGGTGTCGTGGCAGGCGGCGTCCGTGGGCGTCGTGGGGCTCGTCTTCGAGGTGTCCTCGCTCTTCTCCAACGTGATCAGCACCCTGGCGCTGCCCGTCGTGCCCCTCTTCGCCGTCGCCTTCTTCGGCGACAAGATGGACGGGGAGAAGGCGATGGCCATGCTGCTGGCCGTCTGGGGCTTCGCCTCCTACATCTACCAGCACTACATCGACGACTTGAAGCTCAAGAAGGCGTCGAGGGACGCCGCGGCGTCGGCGGCGCCGTGAACAAGATGTCCCCGGTGCCTTCCTGGTCGTATCGACATACTTGATGATCAAGAGGGTTGTTGACTGTCGTTGCGACAGAAAGATTGGGTGTCCAGATTGGTATCTGGGGGCTTTTCACGGCCCGGGAAGAGTGCAAGAATAAATGGATAGGAGAGCGGATCACCTCATGTGGGCTCCTGAGGGAGCCCACTCAGGCCGTGAATTTATCTCATTATTCCACACAAGAACAATCTATAACATGTCGCACTGTTGTGGTGTATATGAACGGCGTGACAACACTACATGAGGCAACCGACGTACTGGGCTCTCGGGTACTTCATCTGCAACTGCGGCCACTGCACGAATAGCTGATCGGCAAGGCGTAGATGATAAAGCAGGAAGCCACTCAAGGAAAGCCTCTTCACTCGTGCTATGCTCTCGACGTAGAAGATGGATGACCATCCAAGACCAACCACCTATTGAAGTTTAAAAAAAATAAATATACAAAAGAGTACCGTAAAAATCTCTTGCAAGAGCTAGCCGAGTCTGAAAGCTGCTACCATCTAAAATCGGATTTCTAGAAGATGGAGTAATTAAGAACTAACTTCTATTAGATCATCCAGAGTAGAATATCATCCATAATTGAAAGTGACCCCACAGAAGTCCAGGGCAGTCGAATATATTGTGTGTGGGTCTCAACAGGTTCTTACCTTGAAAAGGAAGGAAGATGCACATAGCGGAATACACGTTCCAGGACCATTGCAGATGACCTGCAAAGAAAAAAAAAATGTAGAAGCAGCATGACGCGCTTCAAGTGGTCTGAAAGTATCAATGATATTCTAAAAAGCATCCTTTGTGTGAGTACCACTTGAGGCCTGATCTTAATTGTTAACCACAATGCATGGCTGATAGCAATGATGGTTGTCAAGATTGAAGTAAGGTATGATTGACCCACTTCACGACTGCGATATATCTTCATAAAATGAGCATGTCTTACTCCATCTCCGGATCGTATCTGAAGCCAAATGAACAACATTCCATATCAAAGAAGGGTTGTGCGATAATTGTTAACGGTAAACGAGCAGGACAAATCTCATTCTTGTACTCATAAAGGGGCCACAAGAAGAAAAAAGGGAAGAAGGCATACACATACAAGAACACAATGAAGAAAGAGCAAACAGATAATATTCTCCAGGGACACATCCAATGGCAACCATAATTCCTTTTCCATTCTTCCGCAGAAATAGGAACACTATATCAAGTCCAGAAATAGATACATAGATGCTTTGGCCCTTTATTTTTTTATTAGTGACTTCCAGGATTGGCATCTTTCTGGCCTACGTGAGACTATGTACTGCTATGGCGTTAGTGTGATGAGCATTATCCCTGAGATGACTGAATGAATTCTTGTTTCCTGGAAAATTTTATGACTTCACGTATGTATAGGCCAAAAAGGGCAATCAGGACATTGATCCTTTTCTGGATGATTAAGGGATTACACATCACATTACAAGGCAGCAAATAACTGTTTTCTTTTATTTATACAAGCAGTACCATCCACCATGAAAAAGGAAATAAAATAGTAAATGAAATCTTAAGCCAAGATTAATAGCCAAGTAATGGCTTAAATGATAAAAATGAAAATGGCCTCGTACACAATCAGTTTATAACCTGAGACATACCAAGTTGCATCTTGGGATATGTATAAACAAAACGATCTTACGCAAAATGCTCTTTTTCCTTCTTGAAAGATGGCGTAGAACAGTATCAGGATATGGTGTCCAAGGCGGATAACAAGGGTCCAGCTAGACACGGGCTATACAAATCTGGCTATCACGTGTATATCTCCTACAATTCATAAAATAATTAAACAATCAAATAACTGATGGAACTGATCTTGAGCTGATTTAAGGCCAATGCAATTGATTCTTGCCAGATCGTCTTAATCTGCTTGGAGCAATATGGTGGACTCGTAGCCAACTCCAAAATCCCCAAAAAAACACTCCTTTCTACTGTAAAAAACGAAATAAAATGCTCATCGACTAATATTTTATAATATCCATTTGATATATATCAACATAATTTCATACACGTACATAATTATACATCCCCCATTCTTATGTCCTGATAGTTACTTAAAATAAAGTAGCTCAATTCACTAATCTATTGGCCAATTTACAAATGATGGAAGAAAAGTATATTCACAGACCTGCATGTTTTTTAATTAGTTATATTTTGAGAAATAGAATGCACCATGCTTGTACCTGATATGACAACCCTGATCGACTTTGTCACATGCTTCTCATAGTATAGTTTTGTGGTCAGTCCCCTTCTTCTATCTTTCAAAGAAAGAACATTCATAAGCCAGTGTTGGCACCTAAAAATGTCACAACACCAAAAAATGACAAAGTTTCGGACAAAATACGTAAAAGAAAACCGAACAGACAAGTTTGATCCAATTTTCATTGCATTTAGGGCCGATGGGCCGAACAAGCCCAATAAGCCTTATTGGATCCGACGAACCAAATGTCGGCCCAATAACGATCGGACACCACCAGAAGGTCCACTTGACTTCCAGATGAACAATGCCAGAGTCGGATCGGAAATCCGACCTATATTTGAGAAGTTATGGGAAAAACAATGAAAGTTAATTGTCAGGTGACCTTATTGGGGGCATATTGGGCCCAAAAGACAAAACAAGTGAGTTCATGGGACTGTACCAGTCGAGACCTTCGCAACGGTATCCCAATTGTCAGAATCCGGTTTCGATAGGGCCCCGAACGGTAAAATGGTGTCTTTCACCCTTGTTAGGTTTGGACAATTCGGGCGGAGTCCGGTAACATGTTGACACATCATTGGGTCCGCCCAACTCCATCTAGAGTAACATTGAAGTCGGATCGAAATCCGACTCATATCCGAGATATGGGTAAAATAGTGAAAACGGAAACTTTTGGGCAATTTTTGTGGGCTTAATGGGCCCAAATGACCAAGCCAGTGGGCCCGCGATGTTGTCTCAGTCACAAGCTTCACAACGGTACTTTGAATGTCGGAATCCGACTCTGGGCGGGAAAATGACCGTTTTGCCCCTATTGGGCCTAGACAAATCCAAGCAGGCCCATTAACAACCGACGCCACCAGAATGTCCACCCGACATCCGAGAAGAGCAATGTTGAAGTCGGATCATCAATCCGATCCATATGCGAGAAGTTATGGACAAAATTCAAAAAATTTGCGGAGCTCGCACGCATCGTAGGACAAGGAGCAAATATCGTCGAAAAATCCTGGACAAGTTATTTTCTGCATGAAGACCAAAGTTCTGGTGCATATTTATTTAATTGTATTTTAAGTGCAATTTTCGGAATTTTTGAAGGCCGAGATCGCACCGATCAGAAATTTTATCAAATCGGTGATCTTCGGACAATTAGAAGGTCATTAACCGTAGATCTGATGGTACACAAGATCAACGGCAATCAAGACATCTTCCAATTTTTTACCGGCATTTTTTTGGAGTTAATTTAGTAAATTCTGCCCGGAATTAATCTTCACCGTTGGATTGGGAGCATTTCGATGAAAAGCTAGGTCAAACTTAACATCAGAAGATCAGCCGCCACATCCTCTGTCTCATGTCCACGTACAAAATTTCCCTCCTTGTTTTTTAGCAGATAATCAACGAGGATATTATCTTCCATTATTGTCATTTAAAGAATGAAGGAAATAAAAGATAATGGAAGACCTTCTAGGAGCTGGCGGCGGTAAAAAAAAAAGAAAGGGGAGGAATCCCCGAAGTTCAGCAAGTCGGTGGGCAGCCCACTTCCCTCCGCAATGAAGCGCAGCCTTCCCGGATTCTCCATTTTTCTCTCTCAAAAAAGATTTGCGTACGCAGTTGGCCTGCTGGCAGCGTGTGAGATATAAAAAAAAGGAGTCAAAAAAAAAGGAAGGGGGAGAGGTTCAGCAACCCGGCAGCCAGAGGGAGAGAGAGGGACAGCGGAGGAGCGAGGGCCTTCATCGCCAACAGCTCCGGTGGTTCTCCAACAAGAGCAGCAGCCTTTTCATCCATACATCTCCAACAAGAATTACTGCGCATCAAGGAGGATTCGGCACCCAGCGTCCAAGAGAGGAGACAGAACACCACGTTCTGCATCCAGCGAAGACCTGCAACAGAAGCTCCCAAGTCCAGTCTTCTGCCAAGTGCCAACACAGCCGCCTGCACGTAGGGATCCCAAGCAAGCTCTACAGCCACTTACGCAAGGAAGAAAGAAGGAGAAGAAAGGAGGAGGCTGGTCCTCTTCCTAACAGAAGCTGCAACGTCCAAGAGAGGGAGAGGAAGGGAAGAAGAGAAAGGAAAGGTAAGAAAAGGAATAGCACAATGTGACCTTCAACTTTCCTTCCCTTTTCTCCTCTGTTCTCCATCTCTTGCCATGGCCGAACCATCTTTTCTTTCTCTCCATGCAAGCCAGGTCAGATTCCCTTATGCCAGGCTTCCTGCGGCCTCCCTTGAGGTCCCCTTCCATGGCCAAATATGCCATTGTCTTGTCCCCTCTGCAGGCAATAAAACAGCAAGCATAGTACCCTTAAAACCCCATCTATCCGCCTTCAGTCAGACCCCTAAAAAGGTCTTAAAACAGGCCCCTTAGCCCCTGTCGAACAGCACCATCTACTACTCTTTATGTAGGCACCTTAAATCCCCCAGCCAGACCTCAAAGTCCTGGCCGACAGTCCATACATGACTCCATTCGGCCTACATAAACTTCTCCAAACACTTTCTACAACACCTCAAAGCAAACCAGCTAGCCTCTTTGATGGGAGGGAATAAGGGTGATAGCCCGGGCCTCTTGGAATCCGCCGTACGGGCCAAGAGTTAAGCCGGGTGGCCCGAACTCCATCTATCAAAGACTCCCTCAACAGCCCCCTGTTCAGGCCCCTCCAAACATCTCTTACATCACCTCAAAGTAAACCGGTTGGCCTCTTTGATGAGAGGGAATAAGGGTGACAGCCCGGGCCTCTTGGAATCCGCCGGACGGGCCAAGAGTTAAGCCGGGTGGCCCTAATTTCCTTCTATCAAAGACCCCTTCAACAGTCCCCTGTTCAAGTCTCCAGCAGGATCCAGTCAGACCCCTTGCCACAGCCCCCTATTTGGGTCCAAAACAGGCTCTGTCCGGTCTACAAACAGTCCCCTGAAACAGTCCTTAAACCGGCCTGATTTCAGCCCCGAACCGATGCCAAAGAGTTCACAATCTTCAACGCCCAATTCCGGCACAAAACAGAGGATGGACAATTCAGTCAAAGCACCAAACAGGCCGCCAGGGCCCAAGAAGCATAAGGCAGGCCCACTGGGCCCATGAAAGCTAGAAGCCGGCCAACCGGGCCAAGAAAGACAAGGACCGGCCCATTGGGCCCATCGGACACAAAATAAATTTTAAGTCAAATCTGAACATGAAATAAAGAATATAAGGAGTTAGCACCACACCGTGGGCGCTCCACAATTGGGCGGCTAGCCCGGACCAGCTTCCGGTATGTCGACCCGGGCGTAGGCATGGGACCCGCTCCCAGTGCAGACGGACCCCTTCCCCCAACATGGCTAGTCGAAAGACTTGACATGTCGGAGGGTAAATATCCATTTGAATGAGAATGGGTCGGCATGCCGTCGTAATGCCGAATTCATCTCTCGATCTTATGGAAAATTACCCCGGGGGAAGAGAGATGACTATTTTCAATTTCCATGCCTCCAATGTAAACCGACATGATGTACACCGACATGAAATGAAATCAATGCAAAGTTCAAGTGCCGATGTGAACTATTGCAACCGGGCGTCGATGCTAGCCCGACGGGCCGAATGAGATGCGGACCGAACATGAATAAAAAGATAAAACAAATCTGAAAATAACTCAAAACAGGTCATTAAATCTGAAAAGTGAAAGAAAAATCAGATTTCTAATAATCTGGAAATTCCAATTAAAATCATTTAATTTAATAGAAACCTACTTCTTAATCAATTGAAAATTAAATAGTTCAAAACAATCAAACAAATCACATTGAAAATACTTTAAAACACTAAAAATCAGTCATAAAACAAAAAAATTAGATAATTAACAATCTGAAATTTAACAGTAATCAAATCAAATCAAAACTTCAAAACACTTAAAACACACCGAACATATTCAAACCGACACCAAAAGATCAACCGACATAAGAAAATAACAAAAAAATCTTAAATCAAATTAAATAAGTCAAATTGTTTAAAACATCAAATTCCATTAAATTCCAAACTCAACAAAAATAATTTCAACTAATTAAAATAAAAGCAACCAAAACCAAATCAAACCGAATCAAAATCAAACAATTCAAAATCAACATAAGGTCAAATATGAAAATTCACAATTCAAATAAAATAAAACCAACTTCAAAATTGAATCAAAAACTCATTTTCAAAACAAAAGGAAAAATCAACATCTAACAAATTTAAGATAACTTGTTCGCATCTTATTAGGCCCGAAAGGCTAGGCCCTTTTGAGTTATCTTTTGTTATGTGGATGTGCACGTTCTCTCATACTAGTTTGCTATGGCGGTTAATCAAGGGCATTCGAGTAGTTGCTCGATGTAAGTTAACGTCGGATATTCGCACCATCCGACGGAGAGAGGTCAAATTTAAATTTTCATAAAACCCGAACCTCGGTTCTAATACTTTTAAATATATCGTTGGACTATTTAATACATTTATAGGTTATCATCTATTTTCCTAAGTAGTCCAAAGGAGATACGAAAATCGTTTTGAGAAAAATGTAAAAGCGAGGTCCTCACAGCCAGCAAAATGTTTGCTTGGATAAACCTTTCCTTGCGAAAAGTATTATGGTGATGGCTGGTAACAAGTTTGTGCATCATAGCCAAAGCTTTATTGAAAACATTTTAGAGATAATTTCAAAGCTTCCATTAAGCAGGCTAATTGCTCTAAAATTAGGTAACATAATAGCACCTTTCATGGAAAACTGGGTCGGGCTGGGTTGCCTGACCCGGTCAGTTTTGGTCATGACTTGCCCAATCGCGACCCAGATCCAGTGACCCTGTTGCTCGACCCAACTGCGATCCGGTTGACGACCTGGCTGATCGGGTCACCAACAATCACATGGCTGTTGACCATTGACAATGCCCCCAAGAGGCCACCCCTCCCCTCACCTTCTTCTCCTCACTCTCTCTTAAGCACACACACACTCTCTCTCTCTCTCTCAAACTATTTTTCTTAAGTGTTTAATTAGTGTTAAATATTTTTTAAATCATCCAAGTAGCCCCTAAACTCCTTTTTGTTTAATTGTGTTGCTAACTCCTTTTTTATTTAGAACGGTTGCTAACCCATTTTTTGTCTAATTGTCTTGCTAACCTCTTTTTTGTCTAATTGTGTTGCTAACTTCTTTTTCTTATTGTTGTCTTTAATTTTGGGATGACTCAAGTTACATAAGGATCCTCATCGGACACTTTTATGCATTCCATGTATGATAGTTATAGTGGATCTATAGGATATTATCCTAAGATGTTTGTACGAGACAATGACGAGTACAATCATGTATATATTTTAATGTTATGTAGTCTTCTCAAATGTCATAGGAAGAGTATTTAAATTATGTAGAAAAGCAACACAATGTAAGATTGGAATAGAAATAAATGAAATTTTTTTTAGTCATATCCCCTATTTTACATATTGTTTTAGTAAATTTTTTAACATTTTTTGCATTTTTCTATATTTTTTGCCTTTTTATAAAATAAATAATCTTGTGACATGGTCCGATCAGGTCTATTTTGGGCCTGACCGACCCTGGTCCAACCCCTGATCCTTCCTTCCTTGGCACCTTTGTTTCATGCATGGTTCGCCGGGTCGCGACCCGGACCCGACCGGGTCGGTTTTGGGGCCGACCGACCCGGTCGCGACCCCAAGACCCCGACCCCATTTTGAATTTTTTATTATTATTTTTTGCGACCCGGGCCTACCCCATCCCGACCCGGGTCGCGACCCCGGCCGACCCGGGTCGGTTTGACCCCAAACCGACCCGGTCCCGACTCCCGACCCCACCTTCCTTGGTTTCATGTAATGAACATCATTTCAAGCCTCAAGGGCATATTGACATGAGCCCTCCGACAAGTGTTAATGGCTTCAAAGATACATCATATTACCCAATATTCAAGTGATTGCGGAACAAAACAACCAGAAAACCATCAGGTTTAAAGCCTTGTCTCCTGAAAACTAAAAGCTTTTTTTTCTTAACCTGCTTGAGGTGCATTCCTTGAAATGTCCACAACATCCTGAGAAGGTAGCTTTAGGAAAGATTGTATCTAAAGAATCTGCTATTACCTTGTTCAGAGAAAAGAGAGGCAATATAATTTATTGCATTGTATACTATATCCTCCTCTTCGTTGAGCAGCATATAATTGTGATGGATATCCTCCATCCTAATGCAATTCCTCAAAACAGGCTGTGTAGTAATCCCTGGACCTCTGCCTCCATTGGCCTATTCATACCAAACCTTCGTCCTTTAAGTGGACGAGTTTCATACAATCAACCCTGAGTTTATGTTGGTTGGGTCGATTGAGGCCAAAGATTGCAGAATCACACTGGCCCTTCAAGACAGGATAGGAGCCAGCATAGTCACAAACAATGCTTGACTGGTCTAACTTTTGAAAATCAACTACACTCACCATTTTGTAACTAAAAAAGTACCGCTTTTCTCGCAACAAGTAGTATCAATTTATCCCAACCAGATCCTAGTGGCACCAGACTTTCAGCAGATTCCATTTTATAAGGTAAACTGCTATAGAAGCTGATACAGATCAGAATCATACAACGTCTCATAGAGCAAACAACAAGAAACCCACATGAGGAATGCTTAAAATTTATGATTATAACCGGATTGGAAATTGCAAGTGTAGCTCTTTAAAATCCAAACTGTAAAAAGATCACGATCCACCATAAAACATATATTTCTTATGCTTGACTTCATATATATATAGTCTCTTCTCTAGCCCTCTCAAAGCCACTGTTTTGAGAATTTATAGCACTACAATTTAAAAGATGAATTCCTAAAAGGAACATGTGCATAAAGCATAGTATCTAAAAATATGACAGACATTTGACAGAAAAATTGACCAAACCAAAACCTGAAGGTATTTGCGCTATCTTCTGAAGATACTGGTCTTTCTCTTGCCTCATCTCAGCCTTAAGGTGTGACATGCAGAAATAGTCACTACATATTTCAAACCATGGTAAGCATTCACCAATAGTGTCACCACCTTTCACAATATCTGGAATCTAATGCTCATATGGAATATGCAAAATTTTTTACCATGCTTCTAAAAGAAGCATGTGCAAAAATGTACTCAAGGTATCAATACATCTCCCAGCATATGCAATACTAAGTTTTAATGTCCTTAAAAACCTCAACTCCATAGTCACAAGCAGGTTGTCTACCATTAGAAATTCTCCATGCAAGAATTATGATTTTAAGAGAACCAACGGAAGATTTGGTGACAATGTGGACCTTTCAGTCATGCCGGAAATTTGCTGATAATACTCAAGCCTAGAAGAATAGCTCCAGTCTTCATGTCCTTATATTTCCAAAAAAGATGCAACCATGTTCTTAGAACCAAGACAGCCACAAAGGTGGGCATGTTTATGGAGACAGCTTGCACGATCTTCAGGTTTCAAGGATCTATAGATAATAAGACATAAAAAGGAAAAAAAAATACAGCCTCACTTTAAGGAGTTTACTTGTTATGTACATTTAAACAACTATCATCTAAGAGTGATGTTCGAGGATGCATGTCAATGGTTGAAGGAACATGCATGCTGATCTCTCTCTCTCTCTCTCTCTCTCTCTCTGTGATTCGGTGCGTGAATGAAGACACATTCACTTGGTGTTCACCGATAGATCCATTCCAGTACCCCCTCTCCACGCTCTCACAAAGAGAAAAGAACAACCTAAGTGGCATAGCAAACAGAAACGAACATAATCTAAGAACTCTGCTAGTTCATTGGCTCAATCTCTGAGAAAGCTCGCGTCTAATTTCTTCAATTGTAGGAAGCACTGTACCTGGTTCTTCAAATTTCAGATCAAAATAATTTTGGTGCTATTCTGAAAAGACTTGCAAAATATATGAGCCTAATACGTCACTATGCCCATGCCTAAGCATTCATGGTAGCTACTACGTTTTAATTGCGAAGGGCACGGTCGTTCTTTTGGAAGAGCATTTGTCTCTTTCTTAAAAAAGTAGAAAAGCTGGATGGCTCTACAGATTGTTCGGGAACTGGTGACATACTTCTTTCTGAACCAGCGATTCCTCAAAGACCCGAGCTTTCTGGAGGCTCATACTGTCAGTCATAGCAGCGACATAGAACCTCGGAGCAAACCTATCCTTGTCGAGCACTGCGAGAAGATTGAGCATCTCCGCTGTGTGACCCCCTGCAGTCCCCAAGCAAAATCCTAAAATCTCTCCATGTTGCCCGCAACAGGCGCATCCTGAGAACAATCGAGTATCTTCTTCTTCTAATCAAGCAAGCAGATCACAAGTTGCCATACCGGAGCCAAGAATTATGAGAGTGCGAGCGCGAGGTGGGGCATCCCCGCGCCGAAACGGCCTGCCCGTGCGGTGTAGGACGTAGAGCAACCGAGCAATTGCGGCAGCCACTACCAACGCGACGACCAGGAGAAGGTAGATGCATCCTCCGCCGCCACCGCCCGGGGCTTCCATCGCTGGCGGGGCTTCCACGATGGCGCCACACCGATCCACGATGGCGCAGAGGAAGGATTCGCAACGATGGAGAATCCGGATGCCAAATGTGCTAGATTTCGCGTCGCAAGGGGTTGTTACGGCGCCACCGACCACAGAGAAGGGAACTAACGAGGAGACAGGTTTGTCTGAATCTGTCACACCCTAGTGGGCCTCTATTTGGACCTTCTTCATAAACCACCCATACGGTGAAGCCCATCCAAGCCCAATACCAGCTTCTTTTCCTCTAAAAAAACTAAAGAAACAATCTATAATGACCATATAAAATTAAGTAACTCTTTCATGAGTTTTTATTTTACTCAGAATTTTCACTCAAAGGTTTGAATGTCTGATCTCTAACCATTACAATAAGGTCTATTTGGTAATACTATTCGACACCTCTGTCACTATCCATTTTAAAATTGATATTTATATTAGTGTTTAACTAATTACATCAATTTTGAAATTTATTTGCAAACAAAATATGTTATCTAATACAAATATGAACTGTATCAATTTTGATATTGAAATTATAACCTTTAGAAATATCAATATCAATATTTACATAGCATCATGTTTGAAACTCTAACCAGGCAGGCTAATGAGTCATATAATCATACATGATCCACGGTAAGTTAGGGCCCATTTGAAGATATTTTTAAAAGAGATAAAATAATTTTTTTTTCAAATTAAATATGCAAGAGACAAGTGCAAGAGCCCACCTAGTACGTGCTTAATTTAAGATAAACCTAGTTTATCTTTAAAATTTTAAAATAATACGGAATGATCCTTAAATTAAATTTATACCAAAGTGCCCTAAAGTAACATTTGATTGCGCTGAATTGACCCAAAAAAAAAGAACAGAGATAATACGTATGAAAAGAAAATAGTATATGCTTCAGTTTATTCTCCATAGACACAGCAGTTAAGCTCGCATGCCTATTCTTGATGACTAATGGATATTTGGGTGGATGGGAAAAAATATCTTACCTCTGATTCCATCGGATATTAGATAAGAACCATTTGGAAAAATGTCCAACTTTTAAAATTCTCATATTAGATTTTTTATCGTCCGATAAAACATCTTGATGGTATCTCTTAAAAGTACTTATTTTTGAATGACTTTCTATACTTTTTATTTTTAAATATAGAATAGTTTAAGATATTTCTCAAAAGGAATTAAATTTTAGATATCAAGTCAGAAGCCACTTAAGCCTACAATATTCTTGGTTTTTGCCATTGCAACGAACTATTAATGAAAATTCGATGGCTAATTTTTAAGTGAACTTTATTCTCTACTTTGACTAATTGACTTATTTCAATTTTTAATCTTGACGAATGAAATGTATATTTCTTAAATATACATCGAGACAACTATCCCCAATAAGAAATGTATTGGATAATATTTCATGTTGATGCATGTGAATACGATCTTAAGGAAAGATTATCTTGAACTTGGAAGTGAATTAAATTGTAGTCTAACTGTCACTCGAGTTTAAACTCGATTCAGCTTGATTAATAAAGAAATCAAGTGCGAGCAAAAGTTCAACATATTTGTTAAAACACGAATTCGAACTTGAACTCGTATAAAATAAACGAGTCGAACTTGAACATCATATTACTCAACTCGACTAGACTTGTTTGCACCCCTAATCCTGTTTCTACTAAGTGCTAAATTACATTTCTTTTCAATATTCTGTTTGAACAATTTTACCACACTTACAAGTTAGATTGTTTGACAAAATAATTTAAATAACTTCTCAATACATCACTTGTATCTTAACAAAACCTCTTAAATGACTGTCTCTCTCTCTCTCTTCTTTTCTTTCTTTTTATCTTTTGACCTAATATCTTTGCTTAAGGATATAAAGCATGATATATACGTATGCTCCTATTTTGACGAGAACATTAATTGACAGATAAGTATCTTTACACAATTAAGTAGATTTTACATCACGATAGAAGGTTATATCCCCCTGCCGTTGGGGCGAGCGAGAATCTCCACAAGACTAGAGATGTCAATGATAGTGGATTATCTGATTATCCGACCCGTTCGTTAACTTAATGGACGGTTGAAGAATCATCAAAAATTTCCGAATAAGGTATCCTTAGTCGTTTACCGATTATCCATCTTTTTTACGGATACGGTCACGGATACAATATAAACCGAACCCGATAAACCGTTTCCGAATCCGTTAAGTAAAGCTTGATCTAACGGTTGAAAATATATCAACATCTAATGTTCAAGAAATATGTCAATCTCAAAAACCCTAAAATTAATTTGTGAGAATCCCCGAGTCCGACCTTTCAACTTCTGCTTGTTCCTTCTTCTTTGCCCGACGCCCTACATATTGCATCGTTGCACCTTCACCTTGACGTGGCGGCCGGCGGCTACGTCATGGATCTGTTAGTTTTGGGTGGCCGGTGTGACCTCGGCTGCACTGTTGCGCCTGGCAACGTCTGCGTCCGCGTGGTGCCTGCAAGGCTCCCAAATCTCTCTTCTCTGGTTCACCCACATCACTGTCACACCCCTCTCTCGCTCTCGTCTTGGAACTTCTCATGAACTTGACAAACGTGGATCATTATATGCAATTATCTATGTTACTTAGTTATCTTGGATCATAAGTTAAGTTCATTCCCTACTTTTGTTGCAAAGGTATATTATTTGACAAATATTTACTTTTATGATGTTAATATGTATGATATCTGTGTATTATCTTACTACGATATTTTAGTATACGTATTAGGAGGAAGATAACATTTTTTTGTGTATATTAGGTACCTTCTAGTAATATTTATATATTCATTTATTGATCGTCGATCGTAAATTATTTTTAAGTGAATATTATAATGCGGTTCACCAATACAACCGTTATCAATAGTTAACGAAGAAGAGAGCAGCGCAGGCGTCCCCCTTCGGAGGATCCGGAACCCTCGCCGGCGGTTCTCCGTCCGGCGGCCCCCTTCGGCAGACCCGGAACCCTCGCCGGCGGTTCTCCGTCCGGCGGCCCTCACCTGCGGCGTCCCCCTTCGGAGGATCCGGAACCCTCGCCGGCGGTTCTCCGTCCGGCGGCCCCCTTCGGCAGACCCGGAACCCTCGCCGGCGGTTCTCCGTCCGGCGGCCCTCACCTGCGGCGTCCCCATCCGGCGGCCCCCTTCGGTAAATCCCTCGCCTGGGTTTTTTTGTTCCCCCTGTCTGGCAGTTGTCGCCGGCAGCGGTCTCCTCCTGTCCGGCGGCCCTCTTCGGCAAATCCCCTTCGGCATCAACCTCGCCGGCGGCTCCTTGTCCGGCAGCCCTCACCGGCGGCGTCCCCATTCGGCGGCTCCGATAGATCAAGGGTGTCCGGCAGCCTCCGGCGGCCTCTTCAGTAAACACTTGACAGTAGCCTCCGGCACTTGAAGACTCTGTTCCAGCATTTTTGTGGAGTAGTTTCAACTCAGTCGGTTTGAGGTCGTGTTAAGTTTGGGAGGGAGGAATGCTCCTCCCTCCCACTCTCCCTTTTCCAACACTTTGCCTAGAATTTATTTTAGGCATTTTGTACACTTTTGTTGTGTTGGATCTGTGGAGACCGGCTTACCTAAGTTTGTTCTGTTGTTTTTCTGCGTCGGTGTTGTTTGTAGTCCTCAAACCGGGTTATGACTCAGACATTATCAGCTTTAGCGTTTTAGACGCTAAGTCTCTCCCGAGACCGTGGGTTTGGGCTTTCTCCACTCCCGTTTGGAGTGATATTCCGGTCTCGGTACAGTTTACAAACTCCCTTGTAGGAGTTCTCTCTTGTACCAATCGACCACGATTGCACCTGCGTGTGCTGGTCATCTCGTGGTGGTACAGTCTCTCCTTGGAAATTTTCTTTTCCAAGATCACTTCCTTGATGACCCGGTCTAGCATCTTTGTTGGTTTATCTTTATCTATGTACAAACTATGTATGATCTTTAGTCTTGTTTAATGAATATGATCCTGTTTTCTTCAAAAAAAAATAGTTAACGAAGAGAAAGTGAATATTTTTTTTTATAGGATATGATAAAGATAATACTATTATTCTGCCCGTTAGACATCCCTGCGCAAGACCGCTGGACGGAACGGGAGACGCCGTACGCCAAGGCAGCCATCCCCTTCCCCCCTGCCGCCGTCTGCAGCCATTGAGCTCCCCATCCCTGTTCGACCACGGCTTCGCGCCGTCCGCCAAGTGACGACCGCAGGAGAGCTACCGAGCGCTCCCCGCCGATCGAGCGGCGGGCTGTGCAGCCAGTGGGACCTGCTGCCGGTGGCTTTTGAAGGCGTGCCCTACGCCGACGGGCAGGGGTGCGGCCGGCCGGCCGGAGTGGAGAATGGACGGCAGAGCGCTCGAGTCATGACGCTGCAATCCACCAGATGGAATGCGCCGTCAATGTTGTCCGTCCCCCTCCGAGACGACGACGCCCAAACAAAGCTTCACATCGCGGTCCAGGTCGTCCACTAGACTCCTACATCTGTGAACTCCAGTCTGTTCGAAATTTGAATCGCCATTTGTCTCGGATGGGAAACTACGAAGCATTAACCTTGTATTTCTGGTCAGTGCGGGTGTCTCTGAGATCACATCTTATCATGTTGCTTCGCTTTCAGAGACAAAATAGATCGATAGGATGTGCTACTGGTTAGCGCACTACAGGCTTTCATATTGAGAGGTAGTGGTCCATCTTATTGAATATCTATTTACTCTCTCCCTTTTCAATGCATGAGGCCCGTGTTTGGTAACTCTGTTGAGCTACTCTGTCACCGCGTCAACAATTTTGAAAGTGACGATCGTAGGGATCATCAACAGCTGTTTGGCCATCAAGAAACTCTTAGTGCAAACAAAGCACGATATATCAATTATGAGATTAGTTCATCGCTGGTAATGTGTGCTCATGGCCTCGTTGTATTTTTATTCTAGCTCTTTGCTATTTTAATTTTTTATGTATTCTGGATATAGATCCTATTTTTGTTTATAGAATGCCCCTTCTAAGACATACACTTCTTTGTATTGCCCCTCTATTGTTATTTATTTTTGGTTCTGCCACCAGAACCTTGAAAAAGAAAGAAAAGGGAAAGAAATTACTCCCACTCATTCAAATGCATCGATGCCAACTTGTCAGTCTGGTCCAGTTCTAGGTAGATAGCAGTACTCCAGTATTTTCCCACCAAATCTGGCCACCTAGTGTCAAGCTCCGTTGCCTCCATAGCGGTCAATTAGCCAGGGATGCTACACTACCGGGATGTCATCTTGTTGAAGAGCTTTTCAAGGGAAAGTGCAACCATCTTGAAGCCCTACACGTTGAAAGTGATGCCAAGACTATCATGGATAAAATCAACAATTCGGGCTCAATATTATGGAGCGCTAAGGGGCTGTTTGGTACAAAATTAAATTGAGAAGAAATATGTTTATACTGGATAAACCAAGGTCATCCCCTAAACAATCTTGTACAAAACAGGGCCCAAGGGACTGTTTGGTACAAGACTAATTTGGGGATTAAATCAGGTTTGTCTCATAAATAATCTTGTACCAAACGAGCTCTAAGTCCGATAATCCATTGTCTACGGGGAAGTCAGGCGACCTGCGTACTAGCGAGATTATCTGTGTCTCCACTCAGCACTCATCTTGGGTGCTTTCTATCGCCCAAACCCCACCAAATGTTTGGGACCTAATTTGCAATGAATTATCTTTGAACTTTTTCTATGAATAAATGCCCTTTCTGTTTTTTCTGATTTCTGGATCACTTGACTAAGGAATCACCATTGTGGAGGTTAATAACTCAATGCGTTGTCAGTTCTGGCAAAGGGTGCTGAAGTCGGTATTGCAGAGGAGATTTCAACCATTGTGGAGGTTAATAACTCATTTAGATTGCGTTTTGTCGGTATTGCGGAGGAGATTTCAACCATATTAATTTCTGAAGTACATATAATCCTATCCAAATACACCTTATCCTTTTCTGTTTTTTATATTGTGATGATTGATGTCATATTTCTCAGGAAAAGAGAGATTGAATAATCTCTTATCTTCTCTATCAGGTTACAAAAGTCAACAACATATAGATGGTTAGAAACTGTCTACTATTGCATTGTTACAAGATCACTACAGTTTTTTGGAAACCACGGATCCCAACCAAATGCACCTTAAAAAGAACTAATCAAAGCAAAATACATAACCCTTTGGGTTTGGCCTCCATCTGGATTCTGGAGTTTGTATAATCATTTTAAGATAATCATATAATCAGTGGATCCCCAGATGATATCCAACATGATGAAATAGGGCTAGCTTGAGATGACGACGACGATAGAGAGCCACATAAATGAAGTCCATTGATTATTTCTTGGCAGTCACTTCATGCTTCCTTTCCATACCTAACAAACCCATGTTCCCGATTCTTTTCTCTCGGAGACGCATTTCAGCTTGATGTCCCGGAGGTCTGCGTTATGTCTGTATGGGTATGGGCATCAGGGTCTCTGTTTGTTTATACTAATGGAAGGGGGTTGGCTTCTATCAAAACGTTTAGTTTAGTCATCATATATCTGTACGTGTTTCCATGTGTACATACATGTAAGTTGACTATATATATATATATATATATATCTATATTTCTGCATAGCCCTCCAAGTGACAAATACCCGAGTGTCAAGGGACCAAATATTTGCGATAAATAGGTGGTGATGATGGGTAACATGATGGGCATGCATCAAATCTTTCTTTTGCCCTCGGCCATTTCAACACAACATTATTGCACGTTCCATCATGCATGTGAGGCAATGCAAATGAGAGGCGCTCTCTCTCACACACGACCGCATTATCTTGGGCATCTTTTATCCTGGTCTCCACTATAGTTTCAAGTGTAGCAACTCCATTCCCGTCAGCTGGTCCCTCCCCTTGGACCGGTGGGAAGATTCCCTAGCTGGGATAGTGCCTTCCAGGGGAGTACAATCAGTACATGTCAAGAAATGGAGAACATGACACTGGCAATGGTGCCTAATTAGTGTCAAGAGTCCAAATCACACAATAAGAGGACACTCCCTCGGTTGTCAAGGAAAAAACGCCACTTCTACGTACCACATTTAACCCAAGATTAAGGTATTTTTATGAACGGCATGTAGTTCAACGACACATTTTACTGTTCATATATATTATTGACTCTTGTGTATATTTTATCAACACATTTTCATGTTGTATTGACTTGTATCCACATCGTACTCTCTTTCATGTTTTACGAACCCCGTGTGCACCTTTTAATGGTCATAAAAAAAACCGTTTTGACTTAAATGTGACTTGTGGAAGTGTTACGACAATAGTGCCCATTTCTTAAAATATTATGTCAATAAGTGAGAATTTTAAAAGTTTATATTATGTCGAATAAATGAGCCATCGAATTCAAAATTTTAAAATAATGAGTAGAGTATGAAGTACAATTGTATGTTAATAAACTCTTTTCATTATTTTAACATATAATATCAAATTTATATGATTCATGCGTCCAAGGTCACTATCAAGATTGATATTATATGAGTTCCAGTACTTCATAATCAAACAAACCCGTATTATCTTTTCTTGACAACTACAACGGTGGTAGTGGAAGTGGAACAGACTATGATGGCCTGTTTGGCACCCAAATCTTTTGAGAATAAACCTGGTTTATCCCCGAGTTATCCTCGTACCAAACATGCCCTGGGTGATTAATTCCGGGTCAACCGAATAGATTGGGAGGCCATCTCTACAGGATAGGATGCTGATGGTGATTGGTCATGCACTTCAATATGTATATGATTATTTTTTTCGAGTCGGTTGAATTTGATAAAGTTGGAGGTTCATCCTCGAATAAGTACTGCATTATCTATGGGAGACCTGCTGCTGATGTGCACCTAGTTTTTCGTTTACGTACAAGAGATTGACAGTTGCACATATAGTTTTAAATACCTATTCTTTATGTGTAGAACTCAAAATTGGATCCAACCTTAGTTCATGCATCCAACCTTGGTGTTCAATATCGGCTAATTTTACTTCGATTACCTCATTAGAAGACTTCACAGTTATCGGACATCACCTACGAAATTTCAAAAGTATAATCATAAGGAAAACGGACTGTTGATTTTTAAGTCAAAAACAATCACAGCATTTTAGGGAGCAACACATTTAAATATAAAGGTATAATATCTAAAGTTTTGGAATGTATAATTATCTCTACTTATAATGGCATAAATACAATCTTATCCAATTCTCCGGGTCATTAATTAATTCAAGAGAGCATAGTTTACGAGACGTATTAACCAACTGAGATTCAAACATAAAAATGCATAAAAACTGAGATAATATATGAGTTTATCTCTTTCTGTTTCTTAAAATATGTATATAAACACAATCACTACAACCCAACAGTCAAAACAAAAACAGGTTCCTTTTGATGAGTTTCTAGGATGTGTGTTTAATCATTAAAAATCCTTTCATAATTTCAACCAAACACACTTTTATGGGCTGTTTGGTTAACCAAACACACTTTTATGGGCTGTTTGGTTGCGTGATAATAAAAAATTTTATTATAATTTTCAAAAATTGTAAGAAAATTTGTTAAAGTAGGTGTTTGGTAACCATGACAATTTTATGTTTTAAAAGTGATTTTTTTCTTAAACAAAAAAGAGGGTCTCACCTTTTCTTTTTTCTTGTGGTCCTCCACTTTGTTTGGGCATGTATAGTGGTTACTCTTTTTTTGTAATCACATCCCTCCAAACATGATAATTTTATGTCTCGAGTTGGTTCACTTTTTATTTTAATATAATTTTTTATCATGAAAGTGTACAAAAAAATTATCATGCAACCAAACACCTGATTAGGTTTCATGACAATTCTGTTGAAACTCGATTCAAACTAATATTCGAACAGAATCCACTTCAGCTGCTTTGTTGAATGCCCAAACCGAATAGCTTGTTGGTTCGGCACATACAAGTTATCTATAAAAATAAAAAATAAAGTAACACAATATAAAAGTAAAACAACTAACCAAGATTAATCCTAAACTTAATGTTTCGAGTATCATTCTATAAATTTATAGTGATATATTTTAAAACCTACGTGATATAAAAAGTTAAATTAAGTCAATCGAATGGACCAGTTCGATTCTAAAAAGAGGGGGAAAATAAATCAAATCAAATCATATTTCAAATGCAAGTAAACATTACAAAATAGGTTCGATTTAATTTATTAGTTTGGCGCATAAGATGATTATTTAGAAAATAATAACCAAATCAAACTAAACTAATGTAAAAATAAGACAAGGTAAAGTAACTAACTCGCAGCCGACGGACGGCAATCCCAACTCGCAGCCGACGGACGGCAATCGCCTTGCCTTGCCTTCTCTGCCGGGTCTGTCTGTTTGGCTGCTGGCCCGGCCCCCGAAGGACCCAGCAGGAAAAAGGAAGGACCAGAACGTTCAAAGGGAACGAAAACCAGACGGCGATCGGAGCTCTCTTCTCTTGTCCATGCATCGCTGTCTTCTCTCTCCGAAGCCCTGTTTGTTTGCCGGCTGTACCGTGTTGAATACCCCCCCTGCCATGTAAGTTTTAACATTAATATCAGTGCCGTATAAACTTTGACTACCAATATGAGTAGTATCGAAACTGTCACAAATCCATACTTGATTGTATTGAATAAGTTACCTTGTTTGTATCACAAACTTTAAACGTGATATATATATATATACTGTTGGCTAAATATTTCTTGACTGTTGATAGCCATGTCAAAACAAGATGTGAACTACTACTTCTCGGAGCGGTTCTCTTCATCTTGTGCCATTGCCCATTTCTCTCGGTGATCCGATCCGGCCCCGTGTATCACCGAGAAGAAGCAAGCATTTTTGTTTTTACTTATTAAATACTTGAGAAGAGTACTCGTTTATATTGTTTTACGGGTGCTGTTGTTAACGGGGTGTTTGGTGGTTGTATTTTATTTTTTTGTATGATTTTACGATAAATCTTAAATATATACATTATAAAAACATGATGTTTAACAAAAATATTATAGTTTTTAGAAACGATGATAAGATGTTTGGTGAGAATTCTGAAATCTGGAACATATATAAGAGCAAATTCACCACCTGTGCAGCTAAGTGCAGCTCGGGCTATGCACTTTTCAAAAGAAAGGAAAAGGAAAGGAAATGGTCGGTGCTTCTTTTTTTTCTCCGTCAAGGTGGAGGGGGGTAAAAATTTGTTAAGATAAAAAACTGCAAATATGCCAAACACCCCTTAGAGATCGCTTTTGCAATATTTTTTAAAAAATAAAATAAAAACCTTCATCATCATACAACCAAACACCATTTATAGCCCTGTTTTATAAGTCTAAAACCACCCTTCTTCTGACATCTCTTAACTTCACGTTCACTTGACCCTAGTTTATAGCTTGACGTAGCAAAGATGTAGACGCCTCCCTGCAGCTCGTCATAAATAACAAATAATATATATATATATAGAGAGAGAGAGAGAGAGAGAAGGGGGAGGGGAAGTTGCCTAGGCCACATTTTGGAGAAAAGCACCAACTGTTTTAGGCCACATTTTGGAGAGAAGTCTTTTTTCAATATACTCGAGTTATTTGCTTCTCCCTACAGTACTTCTTATGCCTTTTAAGCCGCTTGTGGAATTTTTTAGCCTAACCTTAATCTCGATCACATTATCAGAAAGATTGAAGATCGACGAGATTCATATATACCTTCTCTAGTACTCTTGACATGATCACGCAAATATTGTCATACATCTAGACATGCCACGATGACAAATTAATTCTCTAAACTAATATAACAACCGGGGGTTTCTTTTCTTCTTCCTTTTTCGCACACGCAGCCGTCATGACACATATATCGCCTCTTTGGGCGATCATCGTCCCTGGTTCAAACTCGCGAAATCCTCTCCGTTGATAGGAAGAGACATCGGAGCGAGACATGTTCTTCCCCACCCATGCATGTGAAAGCCCCACAACAACAGGCTGCAATCTAGGTGAATACTACCTTGACCGGAAGGGCAGTTGGAAACTTGGAAGAGGAAGCACACCAGGTCTTGTGGCCCCAATTTAATCCCATACTAAAAAATTGAGGAATCTTTAGATCTTTATCGCAAGAGACCAATCTTCTTCCTTCGAGAGATTTTTTTTCTTTTCCTTGAAAGAAACGATAGAACAAAGAGATCTGTCTCTCGGGCATTTGTCAACTTGAGTGAGATGGCCACATGAGTGTTGTGGATAAACATATAGAGTTAGCGTACTTTAGAGATACGTAACATGGACTATGATAAATAAAATAATTATCAGAAAATCAAACCCCTATCCCTTCCGTGCATGAGACCGCATTTAAGAGAAGGTTAAGTTAACAGGGGTGTTTGGTTGCATGATAATGGAAGTTTTTATTTTAGTTTTTAAAAATTATAAGAAAATTTGTCAAAAGAGGTGTTCGACAATCGTGACAATTTTATGTTTCGAAAGTGATTTTCTTCTTAAACAAAAAAAGAGGGTCTAACATCTTTCTTTTTTTCTTGTGGTCCCTCACTTTGTTTCGTCATGAATGGTAGTTACTCTTTTTTGTTATCACATCCCCCCAAACATGATAATTTTATGTCTTGAGTTGATTCACTTTTTATTTTAATATAATTTTTATCGGAAAAAGTGTACAAAAAATTATCATGCAACGAAACATCCTGTAAGCCTCCACATATTTTTAACACCTAGTCCCTCTTTACTAAAATATTTATAATTTTCACTCTGTTTTTAGATAGTGACGACATCAAGGTGCAGTTAGAAGGGATGTAAGATTTCACACACATATACATATTTCTTATTATTTTTTTTATTGATACTCATTTTATGAAATATTTATTTTTAAAAATATTGAGATTAAAAATGATCGACACATCAAATAAACTCGGAGATAAAAATATTAGGTGAGGTTTAAGAACAATTTGAATGTAATGACATGTTTTTTTAAAAAGTTGATGACAAGAGAAGTTATACTAGTAATATATATCTAACCTTTTATTTATCAGACAAGGTTATTTTAAAATACTAATTTTGTTTAACTAAAAGTCTTTGCAATCATGCATATATTTCTTCATTGAATATTCTCAATAAAAAATAAATATTATACAGAAATAAAAAAAATTAGAATGACAATGTTGGTAGTGGAGGAAGAAGAAAAGGAAGCACATAAAATAATTGATCTACCTTTTTTTAAAAAAAAAAAAAAGATCGAACTACCGGAGTGCGTTGTTAAACATACTGGGTCAATGGATTAACAATTAAGTTGCCTTTCTTATTGAGATCAAAAGCAATTTCTCCATACTTAATTAGAGAGAAAATATAGAAGGGCCCATATTAGGATAATCACTCATCAGCCATGGGGAGTAGTCTGACCAGGTCTTCTCTCTCTCTCTCTCTCTCTCTCTCTCTCTCTCTCTCTCTCTCTCTCTCTATATATATATATATATATATATATATATATATGCAGGTGGCTTGAGTGTGCACAACGGGGGGTTGACCTGCCACATGCAATTGAATATATATGATTCGACAACGACTTATTCAGTTGTTCTTATCCCCATTTGAATATATATATATATAAGATTTTATTTTCCCCGGTCATAATATTCATGAGAATGGAGAACCCCAATAATAATAATAATAATAATAGAATATGGCCCGCGTCATGCTGAGATGATCCGTGCACACAAGACCATTTCCGGCCGTATGATCCGTCAAAAAAAAAAAATAGAGCGCTGGTCGTGCATGGTTATAATTCCGTTTGATCCGGGGGCATTAGATTTCTTTAGTTTGGACTTTTAAAACAAGATTACTGGTCTGATTGAAATTGTAGACTTTGGTAGAGATCCTTGCGTTTAGTGCTACTTCTTGTATCGAATATTATCGATTCTGACAGAGAAAGGCCACCATGCACACACTTGTCAGGATAATTATATATGTAAGTGTGATGGTAATTTGAGACCTTGGTTTTATTAGGAAACACTAGTTTACATCATTAATCCAAACAATAGAAATACACGGTAAATAAAAAAAAAGGTGCATATTCATTCTTCATTATTCAATTCTGAAAGGAAAGTGGACTTTGTCGTGTGCATATTCATTATTCAATTCGTTGTTATGTTTGCATGGTCACCATTGCTGTACTGGACATTCAGGCAGAGAGCACGTACTAAACCTAAATAATTGGTCAAGTTTTGTTTTATTTTTTTGAACTTTTTTCTTAGAAAATCTCGGGAATTATTGAAGTATATGTTCTGTTTGTTCATTCCGTGTTGCATGCTTACTCTTCTCTGCTTCGTGGGAAAGAAAATTTAGTTTTAAAAGGAAAAAAAAAATAGATGAACCGATACTTGGAGAAGTTAGTGAAGATACGAAGATCAACAACTTTCTTAACCGTTTTTTTTTAATCGTTGTCTGGTTTGAACATTTAACGAGAAGTGCTGTGTGTTGTTTGCATTCTCAGGTGAAGATGATATTGAGAACAAATCTGTTCTTACAAGAAGGATAGAGTGAATGTTATTTAGTATTATTTTTCATATCAACTTATATGTAATGTAACTCTTGGATGATGGGGATGGAAGGGTCGGCTGCTCACGTTTAGACGTTTTCTCTCGGTGGATATTTTCGTGATGTTCTAGAGTTTGGTGTTTAGGGCAAAGAGGAAAAAAAAACAACAAAAGAAGGTTATATACCTTCCTGCTTCGGGTTGAGGAAATCGAACGAGACATGTATGATCAATTATCCTCGTCTAGAAAGCTGTGTTTCATTCAGTTCCATCCAATAGCATCGTCCCTTCCATCGCAACCAAATAGGCAAATATTCAGAAAATGAGATGGAACGAGATGATCTTGGTACAGATTTGGCGGCTAATCATGCTCGGGACAATCAAATACGGTAAGTAAGAAGGAAAATCCAGATCGTCCTCATCCCGACGAGGACATCGTCCCTTTTGGCCTGCCGTCCTCTTGAATCGGAACCTTCCCTTCTCATTGTCGAGAACTGTTCAGCAAATTTCACGAGGCAGCAGGGGGAAAACTCCTAGACAAAATCCCAAAACGTGCTTTCGATTTCATCAAAACGGCCGTGATCTTCTATCCGCTGTACATAAGATCTGCATCTTTACTGATTAAATTAGTCCTCGTTGCGGAGAACATCCTCCTCCTCCAATCTCGATCTCCTGATTTCATCTCTTCGATCTCCTCCCTCGCCGGGGGAATGCGATCGTGTCGCGGGCCGGCATCTCCGGCCGAAAGGAAATCGCCACCGCATCTTGTACGTCGATCTCCGGGGGCGAAGGCCTGTCCGCCGAGACGACTAGAACTAGAAAGAGGGAAAAAGGGTCACCGGAACCTACCAATGTCCGCAAGCTTCCTCGATCTGTTGGGCCCCAGCGCCGGAGGCCCTCCGCCGCCCGATGCTTGCCGGTGGTGGAGGCGCGGAAGGCTTGCGGCCCTGGGTCCGCGTTGCTCGCCGCTGCGTGACCCAACAGGCACTCCGGACTCTCCCCCCTGGCTCCGACGGGGACTTGCACGGACCAGCGGGCTGAGGCAGACGACGAACCCCGACATCGTCCTATGAGCCGCGGATGGTTGCTTCCGCGCAGGCGTCGGTCCCGCTATCCGCCCTCGGCCTGGGGATTCCGTCGAATAGCCGCTATCCCACGCAGAGTCGTCGCCGCCGCCAAAGTCGTGGTCTCGTTGCCACCCGTGACGCCTGGCCCCGTACACCTCCTCCTCTGCCGCAGCCTCCTCGAAGAATCGGGAGATATTCCGCTGCTCCTCCTTCCTCCTCCTCCTCCTCCTTCCCGGAAGGAGCGCCGAAAACCAGGAACTCGAGTGGCGGGACGAACCCGAGGAGACGTACTCCGGCCCGACCTCCCCGGATCTGTGGTGGGCCCCGCCGCCGAAGAGGGAGGAGAGGAACCCGCCCGCGGCGGCCTTCCGTCCGGCGGCCCCGGCGCCCACCTGTGGCGTGCTGAAGAACCGCAGGGTCCGGCGCCGGTGGCAACCGGCATCGGCGTCGCCGTCCTCCGGGAAATCGTGGCCGACGGATCGGCGTTGGGAGACGTAGGGGGAGACGGATCGGGGGAAGATGAGCGGGGGAGGGAGCTGCTGCTGGCCGCTGGACGAGGACTGGTGGCGCTGGAGCTGATGGGGGCCGGCTCCGCAGCAGTGGTGCTGGGGACGACCGGACCGGGCGGCGATGACGTCGAGGAGGCGTTCCCGGAGGCAAGAGGCGCAGACACCGACGCCCTGCTCGTACGGGTGCTTCTTGCACTTGATTCCCATCGTCGTCGTCGTCGTCGTCGTCGTCGTCGTCGCTATCACCAACGCGTATCCCGGTCCTCCGGCTCCGCCTCCGATGCGCCGTTCTTCTTCATCGTCGGCCTCGGCCTCTCTCCGGCGACGACCGAGGGAGGCGGAAGGGGCTTCTCCCTCTCCCCGGCCAAGGCCACGGGCATTATATAGAACTCTCAAAACAGAAAGATGCACTCATCTCCGGGATCCATTTATCTCTAACTAATGACAACCAGGATGTGAATCTAACTAAGCAGAGATAGAAATCAGGTTTATAAAGCCGAGATTGTGCCGCGGGGTTCGGATGGGATGACCGCCGGGCGGCGCTCCGCTTCGGGGGGCCGGTCAAAGAGACTCGCTTCCCGTCCTCCGCCGCGGGTACGACTTTAAAGTCGACCACCTACCCATGGAAAAAATAATAATAATAAAACCAACAAAACTGCCATCCGCTCCGCAATAACACCCGAGTTAATTCAGTCGGATCCGATTCGGTTGGTTTGGGGCCGATCTGATTCCGCGCGCGGTTCGTACCAATCCATCAGATGAACCGAATCGATTAACATCTTGATTGATATAGAATATACCCTGTAGAACTGCTGGCATGGAAGGTATGTGGTACATACAACAGGGTGAATTTGGAAGAATCGGGTGGTTTTAAGACGCCGAGTTCATAGCACATCACATGCTAGGAAAGGAAAATTAGAGAGCTCCATTAAATATACCGTCTCCGATAAAGGTGTGCCGGTGGATAAAGTTTCTCGTAAATAAATTAAGTCCCGAGCCCTCTGCTCTGAAAATTATAATTCAAGGAAATTAGCGGGCTATTTCTTCTTGAACCGTGTGCGGTATGTGTAGACCAGCTGTGCTTCTCCGAGCTCGAAATGCTCGGCGCTTCCGGGTCGTCTTCGCCCATCCGGACACGCCCGTTTGGACTTTGGCGGTGATCAGGCGGCAATCATGAGAGAGAGAGAGAGAGATGGGCTGACGTCGGCCGGCCCACACCCCAGACCGGATGGGCCGGTCCGCGTCCGGCGAACGTGGCGCGCGCGTTCCCCTTGTTGGTTTCGCAGGCGACGTGGCGCGGTCTTCGCCGCCCATCACGACATCCCCCACCTACACTGCACCCGTTATTCTGCTCCTCTCCGGTCCGGATGGATCCGGACCCGACCCATCCGGATCACCTCAACGGCGAACTGGCTCGACCCCACCGTCACCGATCGGCGGCGGTGGACTCATGACCTCCCAATCTCCCATCGAGGAGGCCGCGCGCCCGCGGGGTTGGTGATGGCGTGCTAATTCCTAGGAATTTTTTAAATTAGAAAATAATTTTGTTTGATATTATCTTCAGAATGAGAGGTGACAAGTTCTTTATTTAGATTTTATATAATATGTTGTAGTCCCGGGGAGTTTTTTTTTTTTTTGGAGTATTTTCCGTAATCGTCGTGACTCTCTGGTGTGAGGCGGCCAAGCACCCCTTTTCCCTCTCCGTTATGTGACCATTAATTAATTATGTTTAAACCAACACTACAATAGGATTAGCGAATACACCGTTATCCTATCCGTTTCTCACCGGTTGACATCCCAGACGGGTCGTAGTCCGGTACTCCCGAGAGAAACCACCGGCGGAACCTCTGCGTGCAGTTGCCCATGCACATGCTGTCCCCGACCTCTCTTCCGCTCGTCCCGTCCTTCCATTCCACGCGTTGAAAAGTCGTCGGCTCCGACGGCAGGTCCTGCTCCAGCTTCTCGGTATGATTTCCGGCGTCATCTCCACCTCCCGCCTGCGGCTCCGGAATCTCCCGTCGCCCCGGAATCTCGACAGCGGCACGTCGGGATCGCCGATACGAGAGGCCGCGCGCATTCAAAGGCCAAGGCCGACGTCGGAAGACGCGGGGGACGGCCGGCCGACGTCTCTCGGCGTCGCGGGCGGCGGCGGCTGCCTCCCGCGTACGGCGGTCGGAGCCGAACCGCTGGGCGGACCGCGGCTCGAGCCCGCGGAGGCCAGAAGAAAGTTCCCGGCGGCCGGCATGTATTTTCGGTCGCATTCGAGCGGAGGCTCTCTCAGCGTCGCATTTAATCAGAGAGACCGGCGGCGGGGACGGGAGGAAGACCAGAAGGCCGTAGCGCGCGGCTCATCCCCTTCCTTCACGGCCGCTGGTCCGAAATGTCGAGCGGGCAGACGCGGCAGGATGCTGTCGCTGTACGTGGCGCGGCGCCCCCTTCTAGTCCTCGCCGCCCGTCGCGCCCGGCGGCTGCCCGTGGCCGGTAGAGAGAGATGGCGCAGCAGGTAGGTAGCTAGCCAGAAGACGTGGTCTTCTCAGCTCCCCCGGTTGATTAATCAGAGAGGCCACCCGCCACCGTCACCGCCGCCGCCATGTTGAGACGCGGCTGTTAAGCGTTTATCCAGACGCGTCCGGCCCCCGTCGCGGCGGAGTGGCGCCCGGCGATCAGAAATCGACCGGATCTGCGAGAGCTCAGCGCGCGTGAGAAGAAGACGTGAAGCAGGCTGCATGTCAAGGTCAGCCAACGTACGGAGCGTCTCGCG
Source organism: Cryptocoryne crispatula var. balansae (assembly GCA_036172225.1). Classification (NCBI taxonomy): domain Eukaryota; kingdom Viridiplantae; phylum Streptophyta; class Magnoliopsida; order Alismatales; family Araceae; genus Cryptocoryne; species Cryptocoryne crispatula. The sequence goes on along the minus strand of CM069922.1, from coordinate 5,807,006 downwards.
TGCGACACCATTGTCGTGTGTTTATTTAGATTGTATTCTAATCGAACACTTGATTAGTTCTTCGTTTGAAAAACAGGTGTGGACGTGATTGTTAGAGTCGATCAATTGATCTGATTGTTATACAAAATTATTTAAAAGCTTGTGCTTGAGTGTGGGACACGTACGTGTGTATATATACGTACACACACACGTATCTGATCTTGACGAGGAATTAAATCAACAAATTATCAATAATTTTATCAATTCATTCTTTTTTTAAAAATTTATTCAAGAACAACTTCAAAATCAAGACTATTTTGTTGACGAATATTGATATCCTGAGAAAATTATCAGTCAGCACTGTCGTGGAACAAGTCAAACCGATTTTAATCGGAATGCATAGTTATTCTAATATCCCTTTACCACCGGTCCATGCATGGATAACCGCGAGTCTTAGCTACATATTATTGTTCTCTTGAAGGGGGGACCTTATTAATTAGTCTTCTAAATTTTGTATGGGGGCGCCACTTGATTTTAGATATAAAGTTAATATTTTTTTATATTCCCATGTTAATTTCCTTTCAGACCACCTTGGTCAAAAGAGCACGTAGTAGCAAATTAATGAGATATGTAGCTGGTTAGTCGGTCGCATGGAAATCCAACTTGTTGAAGCCGGAGCAAATATTAATTCGTGCACACAGTTTTTCTTCGTACGTTGACTGTCGGCACCCCTTGTTTACACACTCGTTATTTTTGTCATACATTATTTTGTATTAGGCCTCCCCTTGATTAATTATTTTATGTGGAGAATATTCCTAGGCTCATCAAGGTAGATCACTTTTCTTTTTCCTGGTTGCCAATGTAATACCCCGTATTTTTAAATAAAAATAGTTAATATTTATTAATATTTTAATCTGCTCCTCCCCCTATTTATTTCCCTTTTTCCTCCCCAGGAGAAACCCTCCCCGCGCCGTTTCCTGCCCCGCGAGAAAAACCCTACCTTTCCTCTTTTTTTCCCCTCGGTCGCCGCCTGCGCGAGCCCTCGCGCGCCTCCCCGCCTTCTCCCCTTCCCGCGTCGCCGCCTCGAGCTCCGTGCGCCCGTGCGTTCACCTCGGCCGCCCGCCGCCCACGTCGGCCGCCGCGTGTCCGCGAGAAACCGCCCACCGCCCTCGTACCTCGCCGCCCGCGCCGCACGCACGCCGCGGTCACCCGCCGACCACCGCCTCGAGCTCGCCGCCGGTCGACGGTCGTGCCCTCACCCCGCGTGTCAGCCCGCCCTCGGTCCGCGCGCCCGTGCGCGCCGCGCGTCTCCCGCCGCCAGCCGCCGCCCGCTCCTCGTACCGCCTCGGCCCCTGCGTCATCGCCGGCGCCACCTCGCACCGCCTCCCGTTGACCGCCCCCGCCGTGCGCCGCCCGCGCCTCCGCCGCCGCACGCGCCTCCTCGCGCGTCGCCGCCGCCCGGACGTCGCCCGCCGGCCACCGCCCGGTGCGCCCGGCTCCGCCGGCCGCCGGCGCCGGCGCCACCCACCCCCCCGCCGGCCCCGCCGGCGTGGCCCCCCCTCCGCGCGCGTGGTCCGCGCGTGCGCTCCCCCCGCCCCCCCGATGCGCCAACCCGCGGCCCCCCTCCGCCGGTCTCTCTCTCCTCTCTCATCTCTCTCTCTCTCTCTCTCTCCTATCTATCCTATCGCATATCTCTTTCTCTCTTCTATTCTCTCTATTATTCTTCATTCAATATTATTCTCTTTTTTTCAACAGATTATTAAGATATCATTCGATTCGGCTTTATATCGTCGTCATGACCACGACGGTATATTCTTCACCCGGATCGATTCCTTGCGCCGTTCGTCATCGCCGTTAAGGTAGGCGTCTCGGCTATCCTTAGCACTCTAATATTTTTATTAAACCGTAAGAATCATGTTTAGATCACCAGGATTAGAATATTGTAGTTAATGGGCTGTTTTTGATTTATTTGCATGTTTAGATAGAATTAGATTATTTTGTCTAGATCGCGTATGCTTAGATTAATTCGGTTATTCAAGTATCGGTCATCGTGATAGGTTGTATATGTTAAATCTAGCTAGCTTAGCATGGTTGCATCGCGATTAACCTTAATCATGTATATCTCGATTTGATAAAAAGCCGATGTAAGATTTAGGCATATGTGGTTAGAATTTAGTTTATTTTCTTTTATTAGATAGATAGTTCTGTTTAAGCATGTAATTGTCATATTTAGGTTGTAAATTGTATGATTCCATGTATATGCATTAGTTTATGTTAGATTGTGGTGTGGTATGCAAATATGTGGTGCATAGAACCATGGGTGTTCATCTATGTATTTCATGTTTGAAATGCCAATCTAATGTTCATGTGTTTACTGTCTGAGTTATTTATATGCTTGCATGGTGTGGAATGTGGTTAATGCAGTGAGCTGCATTGTGTTGGAAATGTACTTCACCAGACTAAATTAGTGGCCCGTGGGCAGCGGAGATTAGTTGAATCTGGAGCATCCTTCGATCCCAAGATACCGCGGTTTATCCTAAGTACTCCCTGCCTAGGGGTACTATGGGATTTAGTTACTATATGTTACTTCCTACTATATGGTAAATCTGGTGCTAGTTTTGTGATGTGACTACATTTTATCAGATGGAGCATGGTATTTACTCAGACAGGTGTGTAGTTGTGTATGTTGGCATAGATGGTATGTTATAGATGTGTCTTTGGTTTTATGTCAGGTTATGTGCATACCTAGAGTAGCCTAATTAATGTGTAGGTATGTTGGTTTTAATGCATATAGAATTCTGTTATCATTTGGGGGTAGTTGATTGATCTTGTAATCAATTAATTAAAGATATATAATTAGTTAAGAGCTATGTATTAAATCTGATTTTTAGGCTTATTATTCTATCATACCATTAGAAATTATTATTATAATGGGGTAGTTCGGGTGTAAGTCCTACTGGGTCTGTTGTGACTCACCCCTTCCGTTGTTAATATTTTCAGGAGTGCAGGTTTAGCACAGCAGAAGCGTAGTGGTGTTTTGGAATCCGAGGAGCTAGTGATTCAACTGTTAAATGTTAGTATTTATTTTGATAGATAGATGTTTGATTATTATGTTATTAAGTTGTAAAGTGTGGAATTATGAATTTGGATTGTAATTTTAGTCTTATTTGGTTCCAGACCGATATCCTTTCCCGTTACGTCGCCGGATTATCTTCCGCTGTGCATGTTAAAAATCCGGGTCGTGACAGCCAACCTTGCCCAATCATAAAAAAATTTTATGAGATGTTTGGTTGCATGATAATTAATAGAGATTTTTATTTTGATTTTTTTTAAATTGTAATAAAATTTGTGTTCGACAATCTCGACAATTTTATATTTTGAAAGTAATTTTCTTCTTAAACAGAACAAAAAGTCTCACCTCTTTTCTTTTTTTCTCGTGGTCCACCACTTTGTTTGGTCATGAATGGTAATTACTCTTTTTTATTATCACATCCCTCCGGACATGATAATTTTATATCATGAGTTGGTTGACTTTTTATTTTAATATAATTTTTTTTCATGAAAATTTATAAAAAAAATCATCACGCAACCAAACACCTTGTTAACTTTACTTTACTTTTTACATCTGTTTACCTATTTCGTTCGAAAAAGCCATCGGGAGAGAAGTCGTGTACACCTTGACATACTGAATTTGATTTCTCTAGAATTTTTGTAGAGCTTGAAAATTCCAATGATTCAAAAAAATATAAATACATAAATATATACCATTCATTAATTAAATTTCTGATATAAGTTGAAAGAAAAGCATAAATTGAAGTTGCTAATCAAAATAAGTTATAGTATATGGAGATACCAACTATTATTAAAAAATATAAGTTATAATATGCTATAAAATATTTTTATAAAATTCAAAATATTTATTGACGAAAAGAATCAGATAGTCATAGGGTCCAAATACCTTGTAAGAAATCAAACACTAAATAATCTGGAAACATTTTAAAGCTGACCAAATACTTGCAAACACTTTTGGAAAAATTACTTTCGTGTGTACCCAATGAGATAATTGGATTTCGTTATCCTATAAAACACTTTTCTAGGTAAAATATTTTCATTCATATATTGTTCTCTTACCTACAAACAAATGGACCCTAATGTGGTGTTTGGTTGCACAATAATTTTTTGTACATTTCGATGATTAAAAGTCGTATTAAAATAAAATATGAACTAACCAATGACAAAAAATTATCATGTTTGGATGGATGTGACGACAAAAAAGAGTAAATACCATATATGACCAAACAAAGTGGGGGACTACAAGATAAAAAAAGAGGTGAGACCTTTTTTTGTCTAAAGAGAAAATCACTTTAAATACATAAAATTGCCATGGTTTGCGAAACACCTCTTTTAACAAGCTTTTTTTCAAAAACATAAAATTGTATCAACAACTCAAATGATCATGCAACCTATGACAAAAAATGTTTGGTTGGATGTTTGGTTGCACAATAATTTTTTGTACACTTTCATGATAAAATGTCGTATTAAAAAAATATGAACTAATCAATGACACAATTTATTATGTTTGGAGGAATGTGATATCGAAAAAAGTGTAACTATCGTATATGACCAAACAAAGTGGAGACCACGAGATAAAAAAGAGATGAAACTCTCTCTTTTTATCTAAGAAAGAAATCACTTTAAAAACATAAAATTGTCATGGTTGCCAAACATCTCTTTTAACCATTTTTATCACAAAAACATAAAATTGTAGCAAAAATTCAATTTATCATGCAACCAAACACTCCATAAGTATCACTGTTACAAGAGGCACTTCCTAATGCTATCTTTATTTCAAAGTGTAAATTAGTGTGGTTATCCAACAAATCATGTTACTCCCCATTTTGTTAATTTTATATCGATTATATTTTAGAAAATGTAATATCAAAATTGACACAGTATCATTTTTAATATTCTAACCAAATAGGGCATAAAGTAACATCTTTTATCTTAAGCCTCCCCATTAAAGAATTTTCGGAGATGTTTGATTTTTTACAAATTTTTATACATTTCACGATATAAAATATATATTGAAAATTTTTTAGAATAACTAAAATATAAAATTACCATGTTTGACAAATTTAGTATTTTATAAGATGGAGATCACGAGATGGAAACAAGGATGCCATACACTTTTCCATCCAATAAAGATTCTTTAAAAATCATTTATATTCCGTGATTAATAAACATGTTCTATTAATGTTAAAAACATATTTTTGTAAAGAAAATTTTTTGTAGCATTTACGAACACGTCGTTAGCTTTTCATTTTAAATGTTGTTGCATATTATCCTTCTCTCTCTCTATATATATATATCTACGACTAAATATTTTATAAGGTATTTTGTTTACACAATAAATTTTTATACATTTTTATGATAAAAGTTGTATGAAAATAAAATATAAGTTACTCAACGACATAAAATTATCTTATTTGAAGATATCCGACGATAAAAAAAAAAGTGAGGCCCAAGAGAAGGGGGGGGGGGTAGATAAAAAAGGTCATAAACTCAGTAATTTTTTTTTCCGTTCAAGATGAATCTCCTTCAAAATATAAAACTATAATAATGGTCAAATATCTTTTTAACAAGATTTGTTACGAAAACACAAAGTAACGAGAACTCAACTTATAACGCAACCAAACACTCCCATTAAATTGTTTTGTAAAATTAAGTTAAATATTAACATGTGTTCGACTGAACTACAAGACGACTGAAGTACACTTCCGTGACAATGTTACAGATTAATGCCCCGTCTCGGGTTAGAGTTTCTTTTTTGGTACTAAATCAATATCGATATTAATATTTTCAAATGTTGGAATATCAATATCAAAAATAATACAAGTTATCACTTGTAACACATAATATGTTTTGTTTGTACTATGAATTTTAAAATGGATATAATTAATTAATTAAACACTTCTTAATAGTTCCTATTAATATCAATTTTAAAATTGAGAAGTACCTAATAATATTACCAAACCCGGCATAAACTAAAATATAAAATCACCGAAATCCATGTCCGAAGGATGAAAAAGTGGAGGACGCGGGAAAGAGAAACCATGAATGAGGCCTCCCCTCCTTACAAGTTAAGACATGTGTTTATCACGGTTACCAGCATCCTTTTCTGACAAATATTGTCATAAAAAACACATCTCTGCGGAGAACAACTATTTCATCTTGTAACCAAATATCCAACGAGGTATTCCGCAGCAAAACAAGTGTACATATTTTTATAATAAAACTATACATCAAAAAAATTATGATAACCAAGATATAAAAAGGTGGGGCGACGCAGGAAAAAGGAGGCCTCGACTCCCCCCTCCTTTTTATCCTAGTAAGATCTTTGTAAAGTATAATTTTATTTTGATTATTAAATAATTTTTTTGTTGACAAATTTTATGACAAAAATATATTATTGCATTGAATCATAGTTTTATCACGCAACCAGACAGAATGAAGGCTTGTTGGGCCTTCTGGTGGAATAAGCCTGAAAACATTGACGTGAGGCCCAGGCCCACTCAGGCTGCCAGCCAACTTGTAACAGGAGATGGAACGCACGGCGTACGCATGAGAGACATGGAGCCACCTGCGTGCGTCAGGCATGAGCTGACCTCAGGCGTCAGATGCGTCTGCCCCCAATCTTTTGGGATTCTCCTGCTTGCCGGTTACCACCGAGAACCGCAGGGTCACGCTGACGTTTTTTATGGCACGTGGAAGGTCGCCACTGGGTGGCGATGGCGAGCTGCCTCGTCGGCGACACACCCGTTACAGAAGACTGACCGCGCCGTGCGGTACGTATCCCGGCGGGCCGGCGCCTCTTCCTTCCCTTGCACTCTCTCTTCGGTTCTGGAGCTGCGCTGGCGGGGTCCCTCTGCACGGAGGAAGGCGGAGATGGGGTTCTTTCGGTCTCAGCTGCTGAGGGCCTCTCTGTTGGGCGTAGCGGCCAGACGGTTGCGTTGTCGGCACACGGCCGTTGTGTCCGCTGCGAGATCGTTCACCACCACCGAGGGCTCTCGTCCATCCATCGTCCACAAGCGGAGTGTCGACATCCTTCATAATCCCTGGTTCAACAAGGTATCCAGCTTGATCTCTCCGCATGCCAGATCTCGCCGCGTTTTCTCTCTTGACTTGAGCTGTTTCGGGTGACGACGCTTAGAGTTCAGTGCGATTCTTCTTTTGTTCCTTTTGAAGTGGCTCTTGGATTTGTCGATGCTGAAATTGACTGATGAATTGGGTGTTTTCTGATCACCCCTCACTTATTCTCGTCTTTTTGGTAGAGAAGATGTGATTCGGTTGGACGGCTCACCTGTTTTTACTTTGTTTTTCTTCTCATTTTCTGGTTAAAATCAGGGTACGGCATTCTCCATGACGGAGAGAAATCGGCTTGACCTCCGTGGGCTTCTCCCTCCGAATGTCATGTCTTCCGAGCAGCAGATAGAGCGTTTCAGTAAGTTTATGACCCGCGCGTTTCCCTGTAAACTTTTCTACTCGTCACATACGTACAGCTTGAAGATCATTTTTGTGCCATTGATCATTAGTGACTAATGGGCAAGCGTAAAGACCCTACGCTGTTCTAGTCTCTCTGTCTGAACATCCTCATCGCTCAGTCTTCTGGGTGATGATAATCATGCCCCCCCCCCCCCCTCAAAAAAAAAAAGTTATTTTGCTTTATATATTTTGTCCTATGAACATGGATGGCAGTTTCCTGTCATCCCCGTTTGAAATATAAAGGAGGAGCACCTTACTATCCTTTGCACGTGCTAGAGAACATGCTTGCTTCCCGTAGTTTATCAAAAAGGAATTGGATACCTTTTTTCTGCAGTGTGAACAGTTCCTTTCATTTTTGTGCCATTGATCATTAGTGACTAATGGGCAAGCGTAAAGACCCTACGCTGTTCTAGTCTCTCTGTCTGAACATCCTCATCGCTCAGTCTTCTGGGTGATGATAATCATGCCCCCCCCCCCCCCCCCTCAAAAAAAAAGTTATTTTGCTTTATATATTTTGTCCTATGAACATGGATGGCAGTTTCCTGTCATCCCCGTTTGAAATATAAAGGAGGAGCACCTTACTATCCTTTGCACGTGCTAGAGAACATGCTTGCTTCCCGTAGTTTATCAAAAAGGAATTGGATACCTTTTTTCTGCAGTGTGAACAGTTCCTTTCATTTCTGAAATATAGCTGTTTGTCTGCTAAAATTGTTCTACTCTGTACTCCCCGTTTATTGCATGAAAAATATTAAATTGAGCACTTACAGAAACATTTTGTCTACTGAGTAAGACCATGATATCGAGATTTATTCATCAACCTTCATTTCATTATCTCTTAGAAAATGTAGTACCATTTGACCAATAAGTTCATATGCAGAAGCATGCCTTTGAGAAAGACAAGTCTTTATTATTCAATGTCCGTTTTTACTCTTTCACAAGCATATACTTCATGTGTTCTGCATGTATTCATTGTACTTCGCAAATGATGCAGTGACTATGATAGTTTCTTGATGTTTTTCTTTTGCTTTTGAGGCAGTGGCTGACTTGAGAAGGCTAGAAGTCAATGCAAGAGATGGGCCATCTGATACGATGGCATTGGCTAAATGGCGTATCCTTAACAGGTTGCATGACCGAAATGAGACAATGTTCTATAAAGTGAGTCCTATAGTTTATGGCTACCAACCAACCACCCATCCCCACCCATACATACATGAGATCAGTGCTTTGCTTCTTAATGCCTTTAACCATTTATTATGTCATATTGTGTTCTTACTATTTTATATGTTGAATGATGTATGAACAATGATATACATGTTTACCATAGCTTCTATACTTTCCCTTGCAGATCTTAATTGAAAATATCAAGGAATATGCACCCATAGTGTACACACCAACAGTCGGCCTTGTCTGCCAAAATTATAGTGGATTATACCGAAGACCAAGGGGAATGTATTTTAGTGCAGAAGATCGTGGAGAGATGATGTCCATGGTCTACAACTGGCCAGCTGATCAGGTTTTTGCACGTTCCCTGATGTATGCTACATATTTTTGTGTAATATGGTTTAGTGACATCTTTTATTGGGTAGTAATTGTGTGTATGCTAACTCTTATATTGCTAAAACATGCTGCCATATGGAACTTTTTGATAGTTGACTAGTTCTTTGCTTTGTTTATTATGTTCAATCTATGTAGGTTTGTGTTATTCCGGACTACAAGTCCAATTCTGTTCTTTCTTCATCTTTATAATCACCTACCGGAAGGACATTATGCATGTAAGGATCAAACTGGCTCTTGCTTCTGGAAGGGATCTGGTCAGACAATGAGCTTTATTTTGCCTTGAATTAGAGAAGGATGGGCGAGTTGCTAGTATAGTTCCGCTTGCCATGTGAGCATGTGTTGTTAGGGATAAGTGGGAGGTATATGGTGTTGGTCGGGATCCTTTGAGATAGAGTATTGATTCGGATAATAATTATCAAAATATAACATTTCAAGGCAGAGATGCTTGCCGGTTGAAAGCATTAGGGAGAAGAGTTATTTTGGCTGTGAAAAAATTTGGCAATGCTCTGCTGCATTCTGGCAGTGAAATGGTTCAGCCCTGGGCCATACCTGGTGTTTGCAGATTGCTTCTAGAGATTGTTTTTTCAAACATTGTCCTATGGCATAAGTATTATAATCAAATGATGAGTCTGATCTAAGGACAATGCAGGTGCATGCATTAATAGTTAAAAGAATTTTAAAGACTAACACTTTTAATTTCTGTGTAAGTGAGCTGTAATTTTAAACCAGTGACTAAAGGATGGAGCAATCTTTTAGCTATGATTGTGCTTGATTTGTTCAAGTAGGTAAGGGCTTGCAATAGATTGTAGAACTTTCCTGGTTAGTATAAAAGTGGAAGATGGAATGATCCTCAGACTGTTGCCTTCCTGAGGAGTCAGACTGAAGATTGCAAAGTTCTTACCTGGAACACACTTGTGCATTTTTTGTGCACTACACTGCCGAAATTGGGAAAAGATTAACCAGAGATTTGAGCTTACATAACAAGGTTTGAAAGGTAAGAATTTTTTTTAGACAAATACACCCCGTGCCAACTGTTACTTGACAGCTTTCTGATCTTTTATATTGTATAAAATTCTCTTCCTGGACAACCATACATGTGCCAGCTGTAATTTTTACTTTGTGCTTTATCTTCAATGCATCCACGATGATGTCAAGCCAGTTGAATGGTGATGGCAAGTTATGCCATGGGAATAGGATTGCATAACAGGTGAGTCAGGATCTGTTTTTGGTGTTTAAGTAAGGAGGTCATCTGAGGATTACGAGATTAAGAATGCAACATTTGGCCAGTATCATTAAATGACTCGAGAAATGAGATACTGCAGACACGGTATTTTGCACGTCAGTGATGCAGAATCTGAGTTTAGTACGACATCAAGAATATGCCATGCTAGTGCTATTTACTGCAATCTCTTGCATATGGATTATTTTTATTTTGGACTGTCAGAAAAGTTGGCAAACAGGCAATTCATGGATGCTTGTATTTGGGAAGAAAAAGTGGTAAGGTCAATAGAGTTGGCAAACAGGCAGTGGAAAGAAAATTTCATTTGGAATGAATAAGTGATACAATCATTTTTCATTCATGCACCAAGTTAGAACTATGTTCCTGCTTATTTCAGATTTCAGACCCCCTCATGCAGGATCAGCTTGGTTGAGGTTATTGATATATAGTATCTACATACAGCTAAAAATGTAGAAATTCTGGCATTCTGCTTTTCTAGTGACAACAAGCACCTTATATTTGTATGCAGTCACTTGGTTTTTCTATTGGCGATATCTACATTTGTCATGGAAAATTACTCGCCATTGTCTATAAAGAACAATGAAGATGATCCATACAAGAACTGTAAATCTTTTTTCTTGATAACTTATTGACTGATGTTTCTTTCCCGCAGGTTGATATGATTGTGGTAACTGATGGAAGTAGAATATTAGGCCTTGGTGATCTTGGAGTTCAAGGCATTGGCATTGCAATTGGGAAACTGGATTTATATGTGGCAGCTGCTGGGATAAACCCTCAAAGGGTATTGCTTGGTCATTTTCTTACTTCTTTCCTTTTTCTGTTTCATACTCATCCTTTACTGTGATTAATTACTTCTTATGTCAATTTCACTAAGTTGGGCTTCGTATGTATTATGAAAGCATGTTTGATAATGGAAATCTGAAATTTCATTAAAAACTAAAAAGAAGATCTGTTTGTCAACATTTAAGACTTTAGTTAAAATTTTAATTATGTATTTAACTGAGGACTAACTTATTTTGTAAGTATTGCTTTTATCAAAACTATGCATTTAACTATTTTTTTAATTCTAATCATTGATTTTATAATGTTTTTAAAGTTCTCATTAATCTGGGATTCTTTTGAAGACGGTACACTGGAAGTTAGAATACATAAGTTCATCGTGATTTTTTTTATTTTTTATTTTTTGAATTCATACACACATGGCTCTATCATAGTTTGCTTTATATATGTTTGTGACATGTATAGAGCAACAGCTTTTGATCTTGTAGGAACCGTGGTGACATTAAATAAAGTTTTAGTGGGATTATGTCATAATTTAGTAATTATACATGATTTATTTACTTATATCTAAATAAAAATAAAATATTATATGTATTTTGGAAATAATTGAATTTGCTTTTGATTCCAATCACAGAATCAGAATTAGAACAACATCTGAACATAGTGATGTCAAAATAATTGGAATCAATCAGAATGCCTTTACCCTTATCAGAATTTGATACAGGTGACTTGCCACTGAGTTTGACTCGTTTGCAGCCCTACTACTGTCAAAGTTGAAGTTTTATAGGGTAGAAAAAGTAATTCTCTAATAACCCATAATATGTATTTACGAAAGTCGAGGTCAAACCTTTGATCATCTAGGCTTATTGTGATCCAAGATTGGATTGATCTCATCCGACTTGGATCAACTTGGGACAAGTATTACCCTAATCAGCTGATTTTGCTAGGATGATGGTGTTCATGGTTTGGTTTGGTTTTCAAGGATTTTTTTCCCAAATCAAAGCAAACAAAACATACCTCCCGAACCAAACCAAACGAAACCTAGCTAATTCAGTTTGGTTAGTTTTGGTTTGGTTCAAACCATATTTTTATCACTGTATAATATGTATGAATATGTAATTTATTTGTTATTATTTAAAATTATATTTTATATAAAAAGGTGTATATATTCATATATCTGAATAGTTTTACCTTTGTTACTTTAAAAATACCTATTTTTACTTAAAAAGATATATAAAAATTGTTAATATACCTAATTTAAAATAAATATTTAATCTAATTTGGGTTATTCAGTTTATGTGTTTGGTTTGGTTTGAAGGAACTTTGAGACCAAACCAAATCGATTGATACTTCAAACCAAACCAATCAAACCAAGTTTCTGGTTTGGTTTGTTTTTTCGGGTTGAACCGAATAATGAACACCCCTACCCCTATCTAGCTCAGGATTGGCCAATCCTAGCCAATTTCAGCCAGCAGACTCAGTTCAGCCCAAGGATTCCGGAATCGGAATCGGAATCGGAATCGGTTCCGATTTCCAGAATCAGCCGGAATCGGCCGATTCCTGGGAAGGGAATCGATTCCGGAATCGGTCGGAATCGGTTTTTTTTTTTGGATTTTTTTTTTCGTCAAAAAAATTCAAAAAATTCAGGAAAAATTCTAAAAAAATAGGAAATGAGTTAGAAAATTTTTAAAAAATCACCAATGCATGATATCCACAAAACCACATCATACAAATACTAATGAACACCAATTGAAGACTTGAAGACTTGAAAGTTAAGTACATATTCCAATTCCATTTATTCAAATATCAAAGAGTTGATACGTCATCGAAAAAAAAATTACATCATATCAATCTACTACCAATATCTAGGATAAAGATGTGGGTCGTCCTCTCCTTTCTTCAACATGACGCTCCTCCTCGTGCTCGGTCTTGAATACCGTCCGGGACCTATATCCATATGAAAATAATGCCGATGCCATGCCATCGGGTCGTATGGATCGGAGTGCGGGACGACCGGACGTAAGCGAGAGGATGGTGGAGCGATGGTGTAATCCACCGCCGGCTGATCGGCAGCCAAATGCCGGATATCGTGGCTCCATAATATAAGAATGCGGTGTCTGCTCATCCGGCGTGTAATACGGCTTTGGAAACCGTGAATCGGAGGTGACTCGCCGCCGATGGTGCGTCGCTCGGTATACACTCCTCGTCATCATCACCGAGGAGTGAGAAGGAGCTCGCGTGTCGTCATCCGGGCCGACGGGACGTCCGACCTCTAACTTCCTTCTCTTTACCTCTTCACCATCTCTCGAACTACCGTAAAGTCCGGAACCCAAAGTTTTTTTCAACTTTGCAAATCCTCCCATTTTCCGTGCGCTCGCCTTGTTTCGTTCTCCCGACCGGACTGCCCGAACGGGCCGGGTAGGCCTGTGGGACCCCGGAGCCGAGGCCGGCGGGCCAAAAGCTGCGGTGGTCGCCCCATAGCTACCGGGGCGAAGAAGAGGCCCCGCTCGAGCCCGAGAAGTAGACGGAGGTGGAGGCGGAGCATCCTCCTCGCTCAACACCATCCAACTCTCCCTTCGCCGTACGACGGTCATCGGGATCAAACTACATTTGCGTGATCCCCGGTTTCCCTCTCCTCATCCAGGAGGCAAGTGCATGCTCCCTCCCCGGAAAAATACGGTCCACGTGTCCACCTCTCGGGTGGTGGTGTGGCGGAGGAATGCCTCTGCTCGTACGGGCCACCGCGAACCGTGCAAATCGCTCCTCGCCGATCTTCTCGCCGATCCTTGATGTTCTTTATGCGCGGCCTCGTATTTATAATGACGAAGACCGGCTTCTCATGACCGGTCCGAGGTCAACTCGTTCCTCCTTTGGTATGTATCGGGTTGAATGTACCCAGGTTCCTCTCGCGGTGGGAGGAACCGGTGCTCGGCTCGAACTCGATACCAATGGCCGCAAGTGGATTCCATCCACTCCTGGTGTTCACCTGACCCCACCACTCAGCTGCAAGAAAAGCACAAGACGAGAAAAGGAAAACAATTAGCCCATCATCACCATAACTTATATGAAAAAAAAAGAAATTCCTCACCAAACTATTACTATACCAGGTGACACTTTGTCAATCGAATATTTCAGTCGACTCGAGTATACGCCGACCTAAATCCCGTACTTCGCATCCGAAAAATTTAAAAAAAAAATTAGTTGCAGTAATGCTAGTCCAAGGTATTTAATGAACTACAACTTACTTCTATCTCGGCCTCTATTCTCGTCTCCCGTGAGATCGGCACGGCCCATTGGATAAGCTGAAGTGTACCCCGCATCACCTCGTTGTCGTTCACCACACCGTCCTCCCGTATTGGATGCGGGGGTTCAAAAGTATCCCGCAAGATTTTATTAGTTAACCTTGTGCGTATAAGATAATTATACATCAAAAATAATTTTAGAACGAGTTACCTGCAGCATGGACATCGCGGTGCAGAGTCTTGTCCCATCGGTCATCAATGATTTTCCACCACTTTTTCGTAACCTGCGGGATTTTTTCTTTAATTTTCAGCTTTGCCCGGTCCATACAAGATCGTACGGTGTGCCCATCCGGTCCCTGTCGTCATCCGAGTCTACCAACCTCGAAGACAACTACCGGTGGCTCAATGATTGCCAAATAGTAGGCAATCCTCTCCCAAAACCTCTTGTCGGTGATCTCGCTTCTCGGACTCGACAAGAATCTCCAACTCTTTTTTGTCGTACGAGGTTATCCACCGTATAGTTGTAATACTCCTCGAGCGCGAACCTAACCAACGCATGTCCGCGCGGTAAACTCTCCGCCGCAATGAAGTTCGTAGGCAAATCGTGTCGGACCGGGCCCGACAAGATCGTGCCCTCCCTGTGTGAGATCTCACGTATGTAGGAGGCGGGGATGCGAATAAATAAAAGATGCGATCGTCGCGCCGCACGACAAGTGTAGATACACCCTCCTCCTTGCCTATATCCTCTAAAATGAGATCTATGAAATGTGCCGCATTGCGCACCCGTAAGATGTGCTTCCTCTTCTCCATCAACTTCCTCCCGGCCGCCTTATATACGATGGTTCGTTGTCGGTGACAACCTCGAACCACATTCTCCTCCCCATCTCCTCCACCACTCCATCCATCGAGAAAAAATGAAGTCGGCATTTTTAATCTTCCCAAGCATCTACCGACTTCAAGAATGTAGTCCCCTCGAACGATGCACAGAAGTTTATCATACTCCTCTTGGTGATACCTGTCCACCCATCGCACGATTGTGCAACCCCTCTCCTTCCACACCAACTTGAACCCGTCCATCCACTCCCTCAACTCTCTGACGTCCTCGTCATCCGGCGCGCGTATATGTGTCTGTGCCCGGGGCTTGCAAACCCGGTCCGAGCCTCACCCACGGCATCCACCATCGTCCGGAAGTAGGGGTGGGGTGGTGGCGCATGTCAGGGATGCCTACATCAAGTTAAAAAAAATGGGATCGAGGTAAAATTAAGTTTTAGTAAATAAAACGAGGCATAATGTCAATTTTAATTTAAAAAGTGATACCTTTACGTAAAAACCATTTGACATGTGGCGAACGGCTCTCTACGTAGCTCCTCGTAGCCTTCACCCCTTTCATTGCACCTTTATCCCCATACGCCCGGCACTTTGTTTCTAAATAAAAACTCGTCACTCGGTGTAAATCGAAGAGGCCGGTAGAAGTAACGGCGGTACGGCTCCTGTCTCCTCGGGTCGCTCTCGGTCCTGTCACCGAGGTCGGGCGAGCCGATCTTGATCGGCCCAAAGCCGGGTCAACTCTCGGGACCCAGTACCCTCCCGCTCCCCTCCTCCCGTCCTCCTCCTCAAGAATCGCACGCTTGCTAGCGTGCCTGTGACGTCTCGGCTCGGAGTCCGTGGACTCGTCCTCGCTCTCCGGCTCGGCCGAGCCGCCGCCTTCCCCTTGCCTTTCCCTTTGGAGGTAGGCAAATCGCGGTCCCTCCTCCTCTCGAGTAGCTCGTCCCGCAACTCCTCCCTCTCGCTCGATCCGAACGTGCCCGTTGAGAGGCTCACACTGTCCGTATCCTCTCATCTCCTCACTCTTCTCCCCGGGCACCTTGTCACATTTCTTTACATTCCCACCTGTTCCGCAATATGTTGTTTCGGGAACACCCCCGTTCATCTCCTTCCCGCACCACCTTGCCGCACCCTCTTCCGACTAGGTCTACCATATGCCCGTGTTCCCAACCCACGTCGGAAGCACGTCTTTGTGTGCCGCGCCACCTTGATCGGCCATTGCTTGTATCGCAAAAATTGTAAACAATGCACTAAAAATGATTAGATAACATAAAAAATGATTTAGACGCTGTTCGGGAAGCAGATACACCCAAGTAACACACCATTCGGTATGTTTAAAGGGTTACGTAGTTGCCGGAAATCGTCGCAAATTAACGTACGGGATATCCGGAATTTTTCCCGTGCAAAATGAACTTAAACGGATAGTTTAAAACTTGGACGGACTTATTCGGTCGGAAATCACAACGCTTAACGACGCTCGGACTCGGCGGAAACGCGTAAGAAGGGCCGCACGAACTTTTCGGCGGAGGAATCTTACAAAAAACGGGTCAAAGATCGAAGAAGCCGTCGATCCAAGGCGGATCGGAGCTTGGGTCGGCGGAATGGGCTGAAGGAATCGCTTGGAACCGCTGGCACCGCGGGAATCGCCCAGGGGATCGCTGAGATCGCCGGAAGCGGTGCTGAATCGCTCCCGGGTCGACGGATCGCTGCCTGAATCGCTCGGATCCACGCCTGGATCGCCGGACCGATGCCGGAATCGCGAGAATCGCCAGAATCGCTGAACGAGCCCTACCGCCGCGGGATCGAAGGAATCGACCGCGGCGGTCGATTCCGGCCTTTTTAGGGCCGGAATCGGTTCGATTCCCGGTCCAGAATCGAACCGGGAATCGAACCGGGGCCGGTTCAACCGGTCTTCCATCGGAATCGGTCGGAATCGGATCGATTCCGACCGATTCCAGTCGATTCATACCGATTCCGCGGAATTATTCCCGGAATCGGTCCTTCCGCCAGGAATCGGATCGGAATCCACCGATCCGATTCCGGAATCGGTCGGAATCGGTCCGATTCCACCGATTCCGTAATCTATGGTTCAGCCAGACTGACTAATCTGGACCTGGAATTGGTGGATCTTCTGGCTAGAATTGTCCAATGATCAGCAAAACATGGTTTAATCTGCATTTGCCATAGCTAATTCCAATCTGGATCTGACGATTCCATCTAGATTGGCTGATTTGGCAAACCATGTAAATTATTTCTTTCGATTTAAAGTGCGTAATTATGAAATAACTTTATTTCTTTCGATTCCCAAAAAATTTAAAATTTAAAATACAGGGATTTCAGTAGAGGTGCCAACGAATTCTATGATATTTCGATATTTCAGTTCCATTTTATAAAATTTAACAAATTTATTTTTTATCTTATAAATTATCGAAATTAAAATCAGATATTTCAAAAGCCTGTCAAAATTAATTTTTTCTGTTTTCCTTAATCTAATCCCGATAAAAAATAAGTATTTATACATTAAATTAAATTAATTATAAAATACAATACATAAAATAAAATTTAAATATATTATATCGAATTTTAATAGCTATGTGTAAATTATTAACTTGTTTTTAAATAAAATTAACATTTAATATGTATTTCGATAATTATCGAATTCGATTCCCATCTCAATAGCCGAATCGGAATAAGATCGAAGTCGAAACATAGTGACTCCGAGATTATTAGAATCGGAATCGAAATCTCTTAACTTTTATCGGAATCAAAATCAAATTCCAGTGATTCCACTGCTCAATTCTACTCATTTGCGGCCCTAGATTTTAGTGACTAAAATCTCCTCAGGAATTGTAATCCCAAACAAACACCGAACACGCCCCTCGTTCGAATCTATTATTATTATTATTATTATTATTATTATTATTATTATTATTATTATTATTATTATTACTCGTAAATATAATTGGAGAAGCAGAGAGACTCCTACGAGCTGGCCCACGAGACGAGCTCCTTCATCTGGTAACACTATTTATTACTCTGTTGGGTCGCATTTAAATATCGCATTGATATCTCAATTTTATTAAATTAAATTAAGTTCTACCGATGAAAAAAAAATATCAATGCGGCGATGATTTCCCATTATTATTATTTATTTTATTTTTCATGCTATATAAGAGTGAGTACTAAACTTGACCCATTATTATTATTTATTTTCTTTTTCATGCTATATAAGAGTGAGTACTAAACTTGACCCATTATGTTGAAACCCTCAAGTTATTTATTTATCCATACAGTTTGAACAAAAATACCTACGAAAGTTCAGATCAGACATATATCCACTCTAACAAAAGATCCATCTAAACTTATTTAATTTTTTTTTCCATTCATAGAATCCTAGGGCCTAATTTATGTACTCTAGACTGATCATCCGTGGAACTCAAGTTTGAGCTAAGGAGCTCCAGTTAGGGTTTGAACTCAAACTCAAACTGATTTTCATTTCAATCTGTTAAATAGGGTGTAATTAATCGACATTTATTAAAAATAGCCCTGACTTAATTTCCTAAATAAATTTACAATCAAGCATTCAATTGATCACCTGATAATGTTACTCACCGATTTTATCAAGTCAAGCAAGGATACATGCAGCAATATGTAACATGCTCACCTATTAATGATAAGTTGATTTTGAAAATAAACCATGTATGTATTGCCAATAGAAAATGGTCATGTGATTGTTGAGAACTTCTTTTATGATGTGTAATTTCTCTCCATGCCAGTTCTCCATTAATGATAAGTTGATTTTGAAAATAAATGCAAAAGGTGAAATATTGAACAATTCTCGTAGATCATTGAGGCATTGATGTTTTTTTTCTTTCAATTAAAGATAAGCACTGTGATTAATCATGATCTTATTGAAGCACCATGATTAGTCATCTTTTTACATCTTGTCATTTTACATCTAATGAATTTTATGGCCGGATTTTCTCATGCAGGTGCTTCCTGTGATGATTGATGTTGGGACAAACAATGAGAAACTCTTAAGGGATCCCCTATGTAAGATTATTGTTTTCTCCCATATCCTGTTTTGCATTGAAAGCCTCTGGTAGGCATAGAAATGGTCATCATTTTCAAAAGTTGTTATAAGAATGAGATGTACGAACACCTGCTTAATAGATCTTTTTATTTTTTATTATGATTTTTATATGGTTTATGGTTTTTCTTACTCTTCTATTACCTGTATGTAAGTTACCGAGCATTCTCAGCCTTCCAGTCTCTGTGCCTTAACAGAGCACCTCCTTCTTTGAAATAGATCTTGGACTTCAACAGCACCGTCTTGATGGAGATGAATATGTCTCTGTTATTGATGAATTTATGGAAGCTGTTTTTACACGCTGGCCTAATGTTGTTGTCCAGGTAAAATAAGATTGGTTTGAATACCTATTGAGCATGAACTGTAATTGTTTAACAACTCTGGAGCATTGACAGTTTGAAGATTTCCAAAGCAAATGGGCTTTCAAATTGTTGCAGCGTTACAGAAGCACATACCGGATGTTTAATGATGATGTTCAGGTGAAAGTATATATGTGCACTTTTATGCAATGCATTCTGGTGTTTTTCATTTTATTAATGCCTTTTAAGTTAATTAAATTGATACCAGACTCAACTTGATCCACACTTTTTGAGCCTTAAATGTGCATACCACATCAAAAGTCTCTCTTCATTGTGATAAAGTAAAGATTATCTTGTATCGTAATATCAATTTTAAAATTACAGAAACACAGATTTCATGTGTTTGGCAAAACGTCACAGCTTTTAAAAATTATAGACTTGTTTGGTAGTAATGTTTAAATTAAAATTTATATCAAAATAGATGTATGTTGGAACCTCGAATTTCCTCTTCCTTTGGTGTAGAAAATTCTTTTTTGCTTTAGGCTAGCATTGACTACTACGAAAATATGTGGTATTCATAGGAGTATTAGCTAATTTGATGTGGTATTATTTTATAGGAACACCGATGGTTCCACAGATTTGCTAAGTGTCGATATGGGTATCACCCACCACTTAGATGATCTGAACCACAATTTAATTTGTGAGGTTTTCTGAGTTCTTTGAAAATAAATTTTGACCTCTCTCCACCGGACTTGCGATATTCCTGTTAATTACATCGAGCAAACACTCGAATACCTTGATTGACCGTCACAGCAACATATTGATCGGAAGTCATTCATCCACATAAAGAAAGCTGGAAGACATATCCCCATGGTCTTATGAGATGGAATTTGGTTGAACTTAATTCAAACTTTAAGTTTGGGTCCATTGATTTTCTTTTTTATTTAAGATTTGATTTGATTTGTTTTGTTTATGTCTTTGGTCATTTGTTGACTTAGACAATTTTGTTTAATTTTTATCCACCTTTCAAAGTTCATGGGGATTAGATGTCATCTTTGGATGACACATCGGGTCAATCGAACTTGAATTTATTTCATGTCGATTTGAGTACATGGAAATACAATAAATGAGGGGGCATTCGAGCCTTTGTTCCTCAACACATGTCAAAGTTTGTTCGGTTTGGCCAGCACTTTGGCTTTACCGATTTAGGTTTCGGCTTTGCCGGTATCTCGGTTTTACCGAACCAAATTTTCTTCGTATGTCCAAGAATGACTTGATTGCATTTGATATGCAGCATTTCTGGAGCTTCTTCGGTTTTGCCGACATTTCGGCTTTACCGATCTGGGTTTCGGTTTTTTCGGCATTTCGGCCTTACCGAACCAGATTGTCTTCATATATCCAAGAATAGCTTGATTGCATTTGATATGCAGCATTTTTGGAGCTTCTTCGGTTTTGCTGACACTTCGGCTTTACCGATCTGGGTTTCGGCTTTTCCGACATTTCGGCTTTACCGAACTAGATTGTCTTCGTATATCCAAGAATGGCTTGATTGCATTTGATATGCGGCATTTCTGGATCTTGTTCGGTCTTTGCTGACATTTCAGCTTTACCGATCTGGGTTTTGGCCTTTTCGGCATTTCGGCCTTACTGAACCAGATTGTCTTCATATATCCAAGAATGGCTTGATTGCATTTGATATGCGGCATTTCTTGGAGCTTATTCGGGTTTGCCGACATTTCGGCTTTACCGATTTGGGATTTCACCTTGATTTCCCGTTCGGTTTGACCGGCATTTCGGTTTTACCGATTTGGGTTTTCTTTTTGAATTCCAGTTCGGTTTGACCGACATTTTTGTTTTACCGATTTGGGTTTTCGATTTGAATTCCCGTTCGGTTTGACCGGCATTTCGGTTTGACCGATTTGGGTTTTCGATTTGAACTCCCGTTCGGTTTGACCGGTATTTCGGTTTGACCGATTTGGGTTTTCGATCTGAATTCCCGTTCGGTTTGACCGGCATTTCGGTTTGACCGATTTGGGTTTTCGATTTGAATTCCCGTTCGGTTTGACCGGCATTTCGGTTTGACCGATTTGGGTTTTCATTTAGAATTCCCGTTCGGTTTGACCGGCATTTCGGTTTGACCGATTTGGGTTTTCATGTTGATTTCCCATTCGGTTTGGCCGGCATTTCGGCTTTACCGATTTGGGTTTTCTATTTGATCCCGAGTAGCTTAAGTTCGCATTTTTTAAATGCGGGCTACTCGATCCCTCTCGCGAAACGAGATAGGATCGGGATCGATTGGACTTTGGAGGTCGGGCGAAACCCTTACTCCCTTCTCGAATGGCCAAAAGCCGATTCGAGGCGGTTGGAATTTTCTTTGGAAGTTGGGCAAAACCCTTCCTTCCTTTTTGAAGAAATTGGGACTCACTTTGAAGACCAGAGCTTCTCTCTCCTCAAAAGCCAACTTTTTTTCAACACTCTCCAACCCCTCTCACGTATGGCCATGTGGGGGTATTTATAGAAGATTTTGGAGGGGCATTTTGGTCACAAAAAACCACCCCACTAAACCCATTTTCGCAATAGTGGGGGGTGACCCGATTCGGGGGTGAGTTTAACCTCCGTTTCTCCTTGTTTATGTCTTCTGTTTGACCGGAAGTCAAACCAGTGGTAAAGTCACCTTGGGGTGACCATATCCAGGTAGTGGGGCCACTCACTGGGCGTGGAGATCATGGGGGAGACTGGTTGATCGAGTTTCCCTCCTTTTTCCATTTTTTTTTTGATTTTTTTTTGGTCTGTTTGACCAGAATCACCCCCGGTTTGACCGGGGGTGTGCGTGCGCGCACGCTGGCCGCTGGCCAGCGTGGCAGCGCTGCTTTTTTTTTTTTTTGTTGGCCGGGGGAGACCCGGCTGACTGGGCGGGCGCGCGACGTGCGCCCGCTGCTGCGCCTTTGTGCGCGCACGCCGCGCAACCGCCGCGCGGCAGTTGGCCGCGCGCCCCCTTTTTTTTTTTCAAAACTCCCCCTCCCCCGGTTTGACCGGGGGAGCCTGGTTGACCAGGGGGTGCGCGCGCGCGTCCGCGCGCGGCACAGCCAGACGGCCTGTTTTTTTTTTTTTCACTGTTCACCCGAGAACAGTTTGACCGGGATTTGACTTCCGGGCACTGTTCACCCGAAAAAGTACTGTTCACCCGATACGGCAGCTTCTTTCACCGACGTCTCTCCCGTGCGATCTCTCCCGCGCGCGGCTGAACCAGGTACGAAGCTGCTGGCAGCGAACCTTCTTTCTCTCGGTGATTTGGGCGGCAGCAACGGATCGCGAGGACTTCTGCGGTGTCTTCTTCCCTCGGCATCTCCTGTGCGCACTCTGTTTCTGCACGGCAGCAGCGACGCACGGCGGCGGCGGTGCTTCCTCCGTCTCCTTCTTTTCCATCTCCATTGGCGAGGACTTCCCCCAGCGGCTCTCCCTTGTGGAGACAGCGGCAAAAGGGGAGGTTGATTACGCCGAGCGACGGGGAACGACCAACTTCTTCTAACACATAGGTGTATATTTTTTTTTGCTTTATTTCGACAGCGACGTCGACGTCGTTTCGCGACATCGACGGGGCGAACACGCCTCGGACCGTTTTCTACGCATCAGCGTTTTTAAATCCGATTTTTTTTTCTTTTTTTTTTGCAGCGACGTCAACGTCGTTTCGCGACGTCGACGGGGGCGAACACGCCTCGGACCATCTTCTACGCATCAGCGTTTTTCGATCCGATTTTTGCAGCAACGTCGACGTCGTTTCGCGACGTCGACGGGGGCGAACACGCCTCGGACCGTCTTCTACGCATCAGCATTTTTGAGATCCAATTTTTGCAGCGACGTCGACGTCGTTTCGCGACGTCGACGGGGGCGAACACGCCTCGGACCGTCTTACGCACGCATCGCGTTTTGAGATCCGATTTTTTAAAGGATCGTCGACGCCGGTTTCGCGACGTCGACGGGGGCGAACACGCCTCGGACCGTTTTCTACGCATCAGCGTTTTGAGATCCGATTTTTTTTGCAGCGACGTCGACGTCGTTTCGCGACGTCGACGGGGGCGAACACGCCTCGGACCGTCTTCTACGGATCAGCGTTTTGAGATCCGATTTTTTTGCAGCGACGTCGACGTCGTTTTCGCGACGTCGACGGGGGCGAACACGCCTCGGACCGTCTTCTACGCATCAGCGTTTTGAGATCCGATTTTTTTGCAGCGACGCCGACGTCGTTTTCGCGCGACGTCGACGGGGGCGAACACGCCTTGTACCCTTCCTCCGCGCATTGACGCTTTTGGACCTGATTTCGGCTGTGATGTCGACATCGTTTCGAGATGTCGACGGAGGTGAAAGGCCCTCAGCCTTGTTCCTTTCATGTATGTCGAACAAGGGGCCGCTCGGACCTGATTACGACGTCGACGTCGGTGTTGTTTCATGACGTCGACGGTGCTAAGAAAGTGTTGTTTATCCGATCAGGATTTATTTCTTTCTAGATTTGGTTTCAACGAAACCAGTCTATATTTTTTTTGATTAACACGCGTACGTGTTTGACCCTTTTTGGGTTTCAGAATTTTTTGGTTCAACAATGTACATAAACAAAATGTTGTATATCAACATGATAGTTATATAAAATGTCAAAGTCTTCTTATTTATCTATTTGTCATTTATTCATCTATTTATCTATGTATTTATTTATATTTATTTATTTGTTTGTCTATCTATTTTTATATATTATGATGAGTATCTCATCTATTTATCTAAAAGAGTGGAACGTACTGGATGTGGGGGGGGGAGAGAGAGAGGTTCTCATCTTTTCTCACTCTCTCTGTCTGTGTCTATCTTGAAAGCAAAATTGGTCTTGCCTTGTTTTTATTTTGAGAGAGATTAGCAATAGGAATAGTGTCTCTTTTAAAAATAGAAAAAGGTTACCAAACACATATTCATACATCTATCTCTATTTTTTTTATTTTAGGATAGAAAATAGTCAAAAAAACTGCATCCAAACACCCTATTATTGGTTCTCATTGTGATACTTAAAATTATTAAAGAATTATGGTGCCCTTTCATGAGGCCAACATAGAGCTGATAAAATAAGGGCAAGGTGAGAATATTCAACTAAGTTTATCTTATAGCTCTAACAAGGTTGATTTGATCAATATGGCAAAGAATGCTCTTTTATGATGCTTTTCCTTGCTTTTTTGGAATAAGAACCCACTGAAACTACCGGAAGGTACCTTGCACTATCTTCTTCAGAGACCACCTTGAAGAGATTAATGGCTGCCATGGATTGCAATTGAATGCTTATCCTTAAAAGTTGCTACTGCTTGTGGTGATGGAATGATTAAATCTAGATGAAGAGGCAAGTCAGTTGCTATTGTAGAAAGAAGCCAGTTGGTTGGGTTATGTGTGCAGCTTCTTCCATCCAAACAAGGGACGGTACTAAAGTAAGGCTGCCGGCAACCAAAACAGTTGTCATTTAATACGAATTATTACCATGGGCAGTTTCTTTCTCTGTAGAAATTTTCTCCACGTTGGACAGATTGTTCTATTGTGCTTGGCCTGATTTCTGCTGGCCTAATCTTGCAACTGTTCATTGCATGTGAACTGCACTGTTAGTTTTATCGGACTCCTGGACACCTATGATGCTACTTTTCATGTGATTTGTGCAAAACAGAACTGGGCTTTCTTTCATCTTTTACTAATGTTTCTTTTAACTTGATTTTTCCTCAATATAAACTACACAGGGTTTACACAGGACATCTATACCCTTCAATTTTATGCATCTAAGTCCCATCTGCAGAGTTAGCCTGCTCATATTTCTTCTCTATGGATCTATATTGTTATTTTAGTTAGACAACCTTGTTTAGTTTGTTTCATGTGTTAACAACTCTATTATTGCATCCATCAAAACAATATCTAGGTATTGTTCTCTCATTTCCTGCTATAGTTTATAAATCAACATTGTATATGACTATATATAATCTAAGATATCACATAAATATATCAAAATTACATAAAGATTTCTTTATGATATCTTTTTTATACTAGTCAAGTTGAAGCCTATGTCCAACTTAGGATCCTGAATTTCTTGATGTGTCCCTTGTGGATAATATGGTTTGGATGATTTAAATATCTCTGAAGAAATAACTCAAAATCGACATGCGTGAAGAAAGAGAATCCATATGGCCGATCTCAAATAATTTAGGACTAGGGCACAAGTTGAGTTGAGTTGAGTCCCTTGTGGACAATGCTCACTCTCCGTGTATTCTAGTTTTTAGTTCTTTTTGTTAGCTTGTCCCAATTCTAGTTCTCAATCTTGTCTTCTTTTGAAGATATTATCTTCCTAGTTTACTCATACATGTACTTAGATTAACAATTCCAATATTAGGTCTCTGAAGATCTTTCTGTGATCTCATTTTTCTGTCCCTCCTGAGAGCAAAGAGGGATGTGAGATAACAATCCTTGGGCACTAGTACATTGGAATTGACCAGCGTATTTGTGATGGGATGATATATTTGACATTTGACATCTCACTTTTTCTATTATTTTTTCCCAGACTCTAAAACAGATAGTGATGCTTGAAAAGCTATGGTTCTGCCAAATATTGGAACTATCGCTGGATGACTCCAAAATCATAGTTGCCAAGATGGGAAATCAAGCAAGAAAAGGGTGCGAGATATGGTACTCTCCTAAACAATGAGGAAATGTGGTATATATTCACACAATACTGTCCTGTGTAAAGGGATGGATTGGAATTGGTCTGGATCTACACTTTCTTCTTTGATAGGGGTGGGGAAGATGTAGCCACTGCCCTTGCCAATTCCCGCGATTGTACACACGTTCGGCTGATTCAGGACAATTTGAGACTGATCTAGACTGAATCTGGCTGATTCAAAGGGAAATTTAATCTTGCATGCTATCACTTCTGAATTGGTCAGCATATGCCGATTTTGGTCTGGAATCGACCCATTCATATAACCACGCATGCGTCTCTGCATGCTTTATGAGGGTTTTCTGCAATGCATAATTAGATGTTTTATTTTTTATCTGTTAAATAATATTTTAATCTATTATCTAATTGGGAATATTTTAGTGTAAATAAAAAATATTTGTTTTTGTGAAGATGGACATAATGTCATTTATAAAGAAAATATAGGAGCTAGAAATTTATATGTTACAAAGATATTTGGTACATCTTTCTCAAATTTCTGCAATTTATGTAGTATGACTTTATGGTATGGCTTGAATTATACAATAAATGCTTAGCTACACTTCGCCAATGTTAAAAAATTCAATGCACAATTTTAACATTCAACGTATTGTACTTCAATAAATGCTTAGCTACACTGTTCAGATTTATAAATTTTGCCATACAACCTAACATCATTAAAACAAAAGCCATTCTATTCTACTAAATTAGACCACAATAGAATTTGTTGTATATACAGCGTTGATAATGGTTCAATATTTTTTATTCCAGGGCACTGCGGGAGTTGCGATAGCTGGTCTTTTGGGAGCTGTAAGAGCACAGGGAAGACCGATGATAGACTTTCCGAAGCAGAAAATTGTAGTTGCTGGTGCTGGAAGGTGAGTTTGAATTCTTCCCTGCTATTTATGGATCCAATCAAACCGTGTGGTTAGGCCATTCTTTAAAATCTGTTATGAATCTGATAAAAACTTTGCACAAGGAAACAAAAAAATGTAAAATCTGTAAAAGGCTGAGTGGTTGAAAGGTTTGAAATTTCTTCTTCTGCCCAGTAGAAAGACAAGACTTATAGCCTGAAAACTTCCAAAGCAGAAAAATGTAGTTGCTGGTGCTGGAAGGTGAGTTCGAATTCTTCCCTGCTATTTGTGGATCCAATTTAACCGTGTGGTTGGGCCATTCTTTAAAATCTGTTATGAATCTGATAAAAACTTTGCACAAGGAACAAAAAATATGTAAAATCTGTAAAGGCTGAGTGGTTGAAAGCTCTGAAACTTCTGCTTCTGTCCAGTAGAAAGACGAGACTAGAGAGTCAGCCAGTTCACTTGTCCTTATTCAATCATGCACTGCAATATATGCCACATTTTAAAAGGTAAATAAGTAAAACCTGGAAATAGCTTTGTGTAGATGACCAAAACTGTCCTGAATCTTTTGAAAATGGAAATATTTGTGTCAGAAGTTACATTTACATATTCCTGTTATTCTATACTTGCAAGAGGGGCTTGAACCACAAGAAGTGTTCATGATTTTTTCGAGAAATTAAGGTCAGTTGTCTAAAGAGTTTTGGATTAATAAAATGATTTTTTTTAACTACAAAATGGCTGTGCCCAATATATTCGTCTTGTATAGTTGTTGTTCTATACTTGCCTTTTTTCTATTCATTACCACTTGTTTTTCTTGTTTGGGGAAATTACCAATCAAAATGATTTGTTTTTTATTGTACTTTTATTGATTGATTAAACTTGTGACTTGACAATCTGGGGATTCTTATGCCAAAAGGCATTGCATGTTACACTTTACAAGGATTAGTTTTGTTTCAATTTTTGGTTCTAGAATGCCATCCTTTTTTTATCACTTTGTTGTATATTATATTTAACAATGTCATATGTGTTCTATTAGTGCTAAATGAACCAAGATAGTGAATTTTTATATAACCCAATACATGGAAACCATGGTTATAAAGAAACTCTTTCTTCCCCTTAATTTTTTTTCCTTGTTTCTCACACCTTTTATTTTTTCAGGATTCTAAGGTAAGGCTCTTTTTTTTTTTGATTTCTCACTTTGCTTCTTGTTTTCATTTCCCATACTATGCAGAGAACATGGAAGCTGAACCATTTAACATTTTTACTCCTTGTTAAAAATCTTTAAACTTGCACAATTATTTACGTGACTCAAATTATAGAAGGGTAGTAAAATAATGCATTGAAGTCTAAGCTAAGTTAATGTAAATTGTGCTTTGTTTAGCCTTTACTAGTGTTCATGGAATTCAGCAATTAGGCATTACTTGCCAGTGAATTACCAGATGTATTACATTTTTCTACTTGATTCTATTGCAGTGCTGGAATCGGGGTGCTTAATGCAGCAAGGAAAACTATGGCTAGATTGTTGGGCAATAATGACTCTGCCTTTGAGAGCGCTCGAAGCCAATTCTGGGTTGTAGATGCCTTGGTCAGTGGTAAAATGGTTCCTCGTTTGTGTTGAAGAGAAAATATTTTTTAATTTTTTTAACATACGGTACAACATAATTTACTAAAAATTTACACTAGAGAGAGTCTAAGCTTGTTGTTCTGGCATTTTGCAAAGAATGTTTGTAGTTTGGTATTATGGACATGCTATTCACTTGCATAGTAAACATCTTGGAGGTGATAATTATTTTAGGATCCAGGCTCTGTTAAATTCTAGGCCATCCATTTTCAGCATTTGGTATCACTAGTCAACAAAACATGTTTTCAAATCTAAAATGTCAAGACTTAGACAACAAAAAATGAAATTGAAACTTAAATCCAAACATAATTTTAACATAAAATTTGGTCCGAACCATGTCTATCATAGACCTTGGATCCAAATGAACTCTAATAATTCAAAATATATCTTAATGTTATGACCTTGAATTAAAAGAGTTAAAATCCATATGTCAAACATGCTCAAATCTGAATTTATAACTTTTAATAGAGCCTAATATTTAATGTTGATAAAAAATGGAGTTAAGAATTCACTAAGGAACATATTCTTAAGATGTTGGAATCTTAAAACCTGTCTTATAAAACATGAATGAAACTAAAATCAAATTTAACATACTAAGGTTTCATTTCATTGAGTTTGAGGTTGTAACTCCCACATATGTTTTGTGGATGTATGTTTCCATTTCTATGAGTTTCTATGATGGTTAATCAAGGGTATTCGGTTATTTCAATGTAATTATCACGGAACTTCTCATTTTTAGATTCCTATGGATAGAGGTCCAAAGACATTTTTTCTATGAACCCAAACCTAAATATACACTTATGAAATATCATGTGTTTTCATAGTAGTTTGTGATAGCCAAAAATAATGAGATTTTTTTTTCAAAATGAATGGAAAATTGGAAATCAAATGAATTTTTAATATTTTTATGATGTATGAAAAAGGAGGTTTCACAAAATGCTTGGGCCATATCTTGGCAGAGATGTTGAAAGACGTCTTGATGAAAAGCTGGAAGCTGCACATTTTGGTATGAGCTGCTGATTGCCCTACTTGCTGTGCCTAAAAATATGCCAAGATTAAGAATGGAATATTGCTGGCCAAGGCAGACCATGTTTGTTTTATGGCGTTTGGTATTCTGGGTTTATGATGCGCTGCAATTGGATTTTTATTTTTTATTTTTTATTTTTTTATCTGAAATAGAAAGACAAGAACTTTTGCAGTTGCTATAGACTGTAGCACCAAATCTGGCTTGGTTTTATTGTTCGTGCAGGTGTTGGAGAACTTGGATTCAGTAACAAAATTCTTATTCATTCTTTATTAATTGATTTGTCCCAGTTTATGGTCTATGTAAATTTCCTGGCTTCCATTTTGCATAATTTTGTCCTCTTTTCTAACTTGTTGATGATTATGTAGTTTGCCGTGCAAGTTGTTGCCTGAAGTAAATGTTTGTGTAAACTGTTAGGGTCTTGTTACCGAGGACCGTGCAGATATTGATCCTGAGGCTTTGCCATTTGCTAGAAGGGTCAAAGAAGCAGACCGCCAAGGTTTAAGGGAGGGGGCAAACCTGGTGGAAGTGGTATGCTGACCTCCAGTGTTGCCATAAGTTTTCTGTTGGAAATTATCTTAGCAAATGTTTATGATGTTTTTATCATGATTTATTTTATTTATTTGTGATTTCTTGTTCTACCAATAAGCTAAAAAGAACTGTTAGTACTTTTATAAGTTGGACATAACTCAACTCTAGCCTTAGTCCCAAATTACTTGATGTTGGACTTGGGCCATGGATTATCATTCTTCACTCATTTGGATTTTGAGTTTTTTTTTCAGAGATTTATATCTTATAAATTATATTTGTCACTCTCCTTGTTAGCTTAGGCCTATCAAGAATAAAAAAAGTATGTTTTCTTTAATATTAAAGCGGTGAATTATCTCATTGATTGTATGTGCAGACTTTATGTTCAATTTATGCACTATCATATCAACTGCACTGATCTTATCAAACATGATAATGGATAAGGAAAATGCCACAATCAAAGCTTATGCAGATAGTTGTCAAAAATACTCCCATACTTTATTACCAGTTTTTCATTTCTCCTTGGATTAAGCTTTAAAACTTAATGGTCAAGTTTCATTTTCCTCTTTACTTCCCGCTTTTATTTCCCATGCTGACAACTAGAGTTATAATTGTTCTCGTGTGTAGTGAGTTGTAACCATGGTTTTTATGTACTAGTTGCACCCCAGGATTTAACTGCTTCTTGGTAACTCGTTCTTCACTGACTTTAATGAGACAAAATTATAACTGTATTAGACGACGTTAATTGTGTTACTCTTATTTTTTGTTATCTTCATATGTAGACTTCTATAGTCTTTTTCCCATTGATTTTTGTCTCCTTTTAATTCAGGTTAAAAAGGTCAAGCCCGATGTACTTCTTGGTTTATCTGCTGTTGGTGGATTGTTTTCCAAAGAGGTAATTTTTTTGTTCAGAGTAAAATTACAGCACTATTTTCATCGAAATTAACTGAATTTAATACATCACTATGGAGATTTTTCTTTCTCACGAAGAACAAAACATGAAGCCTAGAAGTTTTTCTTACTAACAACTGGATGTATAATCAAAAGGTGCAAGTGCCTTTCATTAAAGAAAGGACCACCTTGCAACCATATAGGTGAAGACATGGATTGTGTAGTTGGAGAGTATGTTACTATGTTCACATCCTTGGATTTTGAAGCTTTATACCATGAAAGGATTGAGAACAGTTGACTCATGCTTCTTGCGTTTTTATTAATTAGAACAGGATCAAGTTAAAAAACTTGCATTGAATATTCATATTAGATTAAGCCTTCAGCCAATGGCTACTTCAGTAGACCGAGAAAAAAGTATGTTATTAAATAGCTTGTTCTGGCTCCTTTGGACCTACTACTACTGAAAACCGATACAGGATGAGACACATTTTAAGCCGAATACAAATCAATTTTGGCTGGAAAGGCCACAGACTGTACAAATGTTAATACGGATGGATATGCCTTACTTCACAGAGCAACTGTTAAGACTTGAGTGACGTGGCCCCCAAAAGTTGACCTGCATGCTTTTTCTTACTCCAACGATCGAGCTTTACTTCACTACTTTCTTCAAGCTTGAAAAGGTAAAAGAGAAAAGACAGTGCAATTGGAGGCACGGAGATTGCAGTGACACTCAAACAATCTGCAGCCACTCTTATTCCTTTTTTTAGTGTAACAGGAAAATAGTTGTGGTGGTTTATAGTAACCTTCGCCCCAGCTTAATAGGTTGATCAGTAAAAAATCATCTATTAAGATGATAACAAGGACCAGATGACAGCAAGCGAAGGGATGGCACATAACAAATCCTGTTCTCCTGTTTTTTTTTCATACTTCCTTTTCGGACACTGGAATCATCCTTGAATTGCTGGGTTTTTTTTTGAACATGTATAATTATTTGATGTCAGTTGTTTCAGATTTTGACTACATGTTTATAATCTTAGAAAAAGGCAGTGGTGAACCTTTAGAATATCTCTTGTATTAGTTGTTATCCTACCACTCTTCTTTCAGGTCTTGGAAGCCCTCAAGGACTCAACATCCACTAGGCCAGCAATTTTTGCTATGTCCAATCCTACAAAAAATGGTTGGTATAGACATTAACAGTGCATGGGTTATTTTTTTTTCTCTTGATTGGTTTTGACTTCTGACTGATTTCCATTTCTCAGCTGAGTGTACACCTGAAGAAGCATTTTCCATCTTGGGTGAACATATTATATTTGCAAGTGGAAGCCCGTTCCAAAATGTGGATCTTGGTCTGTGAACTTTCTGCAGTATGATTTGTGATTGTTTCATGTAAACGTGGACAATATTTTTGGTTGATCTTGGAAGTGGGAGGAGTCTTAGTTGAAATAAAATATCTTGGGAAAAGACCACTACCTTCTTGTAGTACAACAATTAACGCCTTGTTTTTTTCACTGCCATGTTTTATTTTTTATATGCTTGGCCACCCTCGAAGAATAAAAAAATTATTCTCTTTGTTGCTCAATGTTACCTCTATTTGCATATAACTCTAGGATTTCCATAGGAAAAGGAAACTTGTCTGTTGGTGGCAAAGCAAATGCAACAAAAAAAAGTTAAACAGCATCTCTAACATTCTTTTTTTTTTCCTCATTTCCTTATCCATCACTGTAAAATGTCTGTTGCAGGCAATGGAAAAATTGGTTATTGCAACCAAGGAAATAATATGTATCTCTTTCCTGGGTGAGCTTTTCGCATCGTCTTTATCTTTTATGATGTTTTCACTTTTCTAATTTGCTACAGTATATTTGCAGGATTGGCCTTGGTACACATTTATCCGGTGCTCGTGTGATATCTGATGGCATGTTGCAGGCTGCAGCTGAATGGTAGTAGTATTGGTGGTTTCATTTTTCTTCTGACAACTGAAGTTTATAAATGCCAGCTTTACTGATCCAGCCGCGTATAAATGTCAGTCTAGCTGCATATATGAAGGAGGAGGAGGTCCATGAAGGTGTTATTTATCCTTCAATTTCCAGGTAACCCGCAGTGTTCTCCTCAGTATGGTTAAACGTCGAGCTTCTGTGTTTCAACGACTCTCTCCTTGAAATCCTGCTTCCGACTCTTTGTTACAGTATCCGGGACATCACCAAGGAAGTGGCTACCGCTGTTATTAGAGAAGCAATCGAAGAGGATCTAGCTGAGGGATATCGCGACATGGATGCCCGTGAGCTCCAAAAACTTGGTCAGGTAAAAGTCCTTCCCGGAGGCTTGTGCTGCTCCTGCTTAATCTCAGTTTTGGGCTGATCGTCGACTGTCTGTTTGAATCGAAGGAGGAGCTCGTGGAGTACGTTAAGAATAACATGTGGGAGCCGACCTACCCAACCGTGGTCTACAAGAAGGACTAGCCCAGCCTAGACTCGCCACATTTCCGCCGATAGTAAGGGCAGGATGCCTTTTTATATATCCAGGAGGAAAGGAAAGGGCTGTCGACGTTACTTCGTGAAAGCTCATCATATTTGTGCCGTTAGAGGGTTGTCCCGTTGCCAAGCCGGGTATATCACCAGACACCGACGGTTCGTTGGCCCAACGGAAGTGTTTTTTCTTTTTCTTTTTCTTGTACTGGTGCAGTGTCCACGTACCACCTTTTTTTAAAAAAAAATAAAAAAATTTCGTGCATGCGAGAGAGATCGATCAAATTGTCATCCGTGCCCTCAGTGGTCATCAAGTCGATCTGATCGAGACACACACTATCTTCAATTCTATCTTCTTCTTCTGTTTTTTTCCTAGTTCCTTCATCTGACCGCTGCATTCGGTAATCTGTTGGGTTCTGGTGACTTGATTCCAAAGAACAACACACGTCCGTCCAGCTTAATTAATTACCGCTGGTTGTGTGCTTGGCTTGGATCAAAAGAACGCCACGTACGTACGTGTATATAAATAAATGGCGCAGTGTACACGTACGCGTGTGTATGGGAATCCTACTATTAACAATACGAGTACTTAATTAGTTTAATTTTCTTTTTGGCCGAGAATTTGTACGTACGTTATATATAATACAACTTAAAGCATCGCGAAACAAGCCTCCTTGCGCGCAGCATGTATCTGCGCCGGCGTCTTCCTCACGTAACCTTCATTTAGGTCACCGTTGACGATTTAATTTCAAGGTTATATATAGTTTGGACCCCAATCTAGTTCTTGTGTATATATATATATATATGTAGAAGTAGAAGTACATGTAAATATATATATATACATGTATGGTACCCTTCTCTCATATCCATGGCACGTGGCTTCCCCGGACTAGCTAATCCGCCTGCTTGTTTAATAGTTAATTATTTTCACCGTCAATAATTACTAGTGTAAATTAATTAATTAAGCCTGTTGGCAAGCGGCCGGGCGTCCATGGGAATCGGTGCGGACAAGAAGCAAATTAATTAATATTCGATTCTGTGTGAAGCAGCAGAACTCTCGAATCTCGACCCAACTTTTGTTCCCCCCCTCCCTCCTCGATCATCATGACCTCAATTTTCGTTATTTAACCTCATCCAAGTGTCGCGTACTCGTTCGCTGCCTAGCCGGAAGATGACCGAAAAGCAATGTATATATATATATGGAACAACACCCCCGGCCCCTTCTTTCAATTAAAGCTAGCCCTAATTAATTAAACACTACTTTCTCGGGATCATCCAGGACGATAAGATTGTAAAAGCGTATACTGATAATCTTTGCACCCACACGTCCGAAGTATATATATTTTTGGGAAGCATGCAAAGGTTCATTAAATATATATATTTAGCTAGCTAGCTGTTCACTCGATCGTACTCAAATCTTGGCAACCAGCCGCACGTACTGATCCTACATGTCAATCAAAAACAAGTTAAAACAAAAGACGACTGGTACTTGCAGCTCAAGGTGAGACGTCGACGTTGAACGACGAGAAGCACAAGCTGCTGCTGCTGCCCCTGTGTGGGTACTGCAGTTTGTTACTTTTTGTCAGATTACTTGTTGCATGCGCGATCGATCCAACATTATATATTTCACAGTTGGGAGAGGAGATATATATATATATATACACACGCGTCACCGCAGGAAGATCTCAATGAGATTAAAAAGAGAGTCCTCGCCGCCACCGGCGGCTCCCTCTCGCCTTCACCGGCGGCTCAGTGATCCCCCCGCCCAAGTGATTCTCTCGCTGGCCGTATATAGTCATTGGGTGCTTGTTTTAGTTTCCATGAGGGGCGGCAATGAACAGCCCTGGGCTTTGTTTCGGGGCAGTTCAACGAGCCCTCCTCATACATTAGTCCGGCCAAGAAGAAAATAGGCCCTGTTCCACGGTGATGTCCACTGTCCAACGGTCGCTGTCCTTCGTCCGTCACCACACATGCAAAAGTCTTGTTATTTTATTTCTACGAAACTTTCAGAATTAGAACAAGGTACGCAGACGATCAGAGAACTTTTTAAAAAAAATAATATTTTAAAATAATAAAATATATACTTAGTTTTAACTATAGTCGCATATCTATGATTATTTGGGTGTTAAACAATACGTTTTTATCTATGTATTTATTTTTATTTCTAGATTCAAAATTTCTTTTTAGTAGTTGGTGTGATGTTTAAAAATTTTAAAAATACGATATGTATTTTATTATATGCTAAAAAATTTAAGCGATTCGGTCAAATTTATATACTTTATCATAAATTAAAAAATTATGAATGCGTAGTGCATCTACTATTCTTATTTTAATCATGTTTCGATTTTTTTATCGAACTCATCGTACCTTAATATTTAAAAAAAGAATCTTAGTTTAATTTTGTATGTGACTTTGGTAGGAGATATTTTAAAAATTAAAAAATTATATATATTTGAAAAATTGAGCTGGATCGGGCCAAATCTATATTTTATTATACGGGCTGAGCCGGGTGGGCCCAATGACATAAAGTGGGTCGGGCCAGGCCGTCCCATTATATATTGGAGTGGATCTTAGTTGGGCCATCTGCAGGCCGGGCTCAGAATGTGTACGTTGATGGATTACAAATGCAGCAAGTTGGGACAAATATTTTTTATTTTCAAATTAAGCAAGCGATAACGGTTGAGTAATAACTATTTTTTATTTTCAAATTAAGAGGTGTTGAGTGGTATTTTCATCACATGAACATGAATAATTATGCTATATCATATTATAAATATTTATAAAATTTTTTATCATATTTATATTATTTTTTATTTTAAACTTTATATATATTTTTATATCAGAAAGATCGGGCCGGGCCGGGCCGGGCCAAATTTAATTTTTATGCGGGTCAGGCCCATTATAATTTGAATTGGGCTTTTATTGGGTCAGCTTCGGGCCCGGCCCAACCCGGCCCATTGACACCCCTAGTTTCCATGGTACGTGGACGTCCTTGCCCGTCGCTGATCCGGCCGAACTATCTTTTTATAATTAATTAACAACAGTGCGATCGAGTTTTGTCAACAGTGCGATCCTATTTATCTATGTTATCGTTTGTTGTCGTGTGATCGAGTTTTGTCAAGTTATCTCTCTTTGTTAGTTCTATGATCACTAACTTTATTTTTAAACTGCTGTTTTAGACAATGTCATATATTTTCTTAGTATGAGCATCTAGTCTCGTAATAGTTATCAGACTTCTCTGATACACAGTTTCTAATTTTGTTGTTCGACCGTTTATTCACTCATATGTGCTAGTCGATTTGCGATGGTGCTTTAACTTTTTGGAAATGATAAATTCTAATGGAACTTTTTTGTGTTTAGTTTGCTAAGATGTCCTCTCTCTTTGAGTTGTGTAATTTTTGTTGTATTGTCGAATATGTACTGTGTTACTAATTAATGAATATGATTTCTGAACGTTCAACGTTGTTAAAGTTGTATCCTCGTATCTCCATCTCTTATGTAAATAGGGAATGTAACTTCTTGCTCATTCCATAACCCGCTGGTCTGTGAAGTCCTGTAAGAAAGATAAGTTCTCATCACCTCTTCCACAAGCGGCTCTGTTACGTCTTTGTAAGGACCTATTAGTATAGTTTATGGGCTTTTTCTTCAAAAAAAAAAATTTGAATATGATTTCTTAAAAAGAAGAAGAAGAAGACTATGCGTCGGGCATAGCGTGTGCCAGCTCTCTTGATCACAACACGCGGTCCAACATTAATATGTATATATATAATAAAACTGAGTCGAGACTCCAATCCATATGTGCGTGGATAATTTAAATACTGCTCGAGATCATGCGTTTGCCTGCTATGTGATCCAAAGCTTTAATTAGCAGGCAAACGCATGATCTCTCATGTGGTGGATCGATCAATGTTGAGGAGTTCTTCGATCCTCTCATGCGGTGGATCGATCAATGTTGTAGAGATTGGGCGAGGTCGTCGGATGAGCGCGCGCCCAAACTCAAATAAGCCTGCAATAATATTCATATATAAATAAGACGAGCATGGATCAGCCAGCTTGATAGACGTACGCACGTTAACATCGAAGAAGAGGAAGAAGAGAAGAATATATTAAGAACGTCCCTTCCTGCGATGATCATGTGCAGTTGTACGACAATTATTTTCCAATCACATAGGCTCCAATATATTAATTCATGGCAAGTTAATCGATCTTTGCAAGCTCATAGAATGAAAGAATTGGCTTTCCGAACAATTAATTGTTTGTCACGTAATAATATTGTTTCAGGGAGGTCTAATAACGACCAACTGAATTAGTTGGGTGGTTTAACAACCGTACTAAATAATAATCTTCCTAGGAGGTCACTCTCATCTTCAACCTACTTTCAACGGAGCATGTATGCTTAACTTCGGAGTTCTTTCAACTTATCCTCCGAAAAATAGTTAACCGGTGTTAGTAGTTCACTGATTTAATCTCTTAACATATTCACAAACCGGGGGAAAGGTAACACCACGTAATAATATTGTTTTAGAGAAGTCTTATAATGACCGACTAAATCAGTTGGTTAGCTCAACAACCGTACTTATTAGTAATCTTCTTAGGAAGTCACTCATCTTCAGCCTATTTCCAACAAAGCACGTTTAATTTTAGAGTTCTTTCGACTCAATCTCTGAAAAATAGTTAACCAGTATTGTTGGTAGTTTATTGATTTAGTCACTTAACATATTCATAAACTGTGAGAGTTACAATCTAACCTCTTAAAGACTTGATGCCCTCATCAAGGTCAAACACATCACATATTATATACTGAGGAGTCACACTGGATCTTCCGGTTGGGTCATGCTCTAATACCATATATAACGACCAACTAAATAAACTGACTTGCTCAACAACCGTGCTATGTAGCAGCCTTCTCGGGAGGTCACCTATTCTCAACCTACTTCTAATAGGGTACGTTTAACTTCGGAGTTTCTTCAAATCAACTTTCGAAAAATAGTTAATCAGCATTGTTGGTAGTTCACTGATTTAACCTTTTGACATATTCATAATATGTAGTGTTACATGTCCTGGTGAACGAGAAAGAATACATATATATAAATATATTGGGGAGACCACGACAATCGAGTTGCTTTTAATGAACTATATATATATGGTTGAATTAATAAGGGCGTTGTCGATCTCATTGTAGCCTTGTACTTATTAATTAAAATTAAGTTATGTGTGTGAAAAGACCCGAAGAAATAAAAGAATACCGAATATCTAAGAATGAGTATCTTGTTGAATCATTCCTCATGGTTTTTTTTCTTCTTTTTGAGATTTCGAGTTGTATCGTGTTTTCATTGTGACATCCTCTTGAAGTTCCTCTGATCAAGACAAGTCGAGTCTTTAATATTATCGACATAAAGAAGTGGAAAAAAATGGATCTACATATATAGTTGACTCTAATCATTTTGTTGAAGGACTTAGTCCCATAATAGGTACCGGAGGAAGTATTCTCATGTTTATAAGCCTGGTTCTTGTTAATTCAATGCCTAAATTTTGGGAGTTTTCACATAGTACCAGAGTAGGTGGGTTCGGGCTCTGTCCCTCCGATGGGTCCGTCTCTTATTTTCATTCGGCTCTGTCCCGTGTATCTCTATCGTTGCTCTGACGGTGGTGACTGGCCGAGAGGGAGAGTGTTGAAAGACTTAGTCCCATATTGAGTATCGGAGGGAGTCTTCCTATGTTTATAAGTTTGGTCCTAGTTATTTTAATACTTATATTTTGAAGTTTTTCTCACATTTGTTATCAAGACTTTAAATTTGAATTTTAGTTTTAGCGAGATTTTGAGTTATACGCACACTAGGAGGAAGTATGTGATCCAATGACTACGGGTTAATTGGGGGGATGATTTCAAAAAAACAAAAAAAAAATCATTCGTAATAAATTTATTAACCACGGTTGAACAGCAGCAGTAATCGCAACCAATCCGAAATTTCGAACAACTCGAAGAGAGTCAACCTCTCGAAGTTCGGGTTGGCCGGTGACTTCCGGGGAAGTAGAAGATATGGTAAAAAATGACCCATCCTTGGATTACCGATGAGTTTAATATTATTGTTTAATTAACACCTTAGAAACCTAGGCGGCCGGGAGGGAGGCTTTGGCTCCGCACACAGGGCCGACCATATTAAATATTATTAAATTTTTTCCTTGAGTCCACGCGCAAATATATATTTGTATATCATTGTTGCATTCTCTCTTCGAAGTGCTGCAGAGTGTGCCAATGCGACTTCCTGCTTTTGGAATGCTTATATATACTAGACTTCGTTATCGTTAGAGAGGAGCTCCAGCGGTCCGTGGAGGATTCCAGTTCGAGTAAGTTCCCTTTGTTTTCTTCGTCCTTGCTCGGTTCATGAGAGGGTCCCCTTCTTCCTTTCACTTCCCAGCATGTTTCCTCGTATCCGACCACTCCAAAAACTGGCTAGCGATGAATTGTTCTTCAAGCGAGCCATAAGTCATTTTCTCTCCCTTGTGCCTTTGGGATGTGGCTATCAGGTTGATTAATCAATCTCATAGTGGTCTGACTTCCCAATAAAAATCAGTTTTTGCGCAGATCCCTGATCGATGCTTCATCAGTTCTCAGTTCTCACTGTGAATATACTTGAAAAATTGATTGTTCTTCTTTCTAATTCCCTGTAAAAACAAAGCCAGGAAGTTCTTCAATTCCTCTCAGCTGGAGAGAACCACATAAGCCAAGCTTCTCCTCAGTTTTGGGGATGCCTGCCACAGCTTGACAATCATCGGGTTCCCAAGTCCTCAAAGCAGACGTATATAAAGGTTAGATTTTTGCGCGGAAAAGATCCAATCGCCCATGCCTTGAGATTAATTAATTGCCCGGACAGCAAATCCGCTGCCCTGATCAATTGATAAAAGCTGCCCTATGTGCAGAGAAGTGAATATATTTCAGCTTGCAAATCTTTCGGAGAGAGAGAGACAGAACAATCATTCGGTGTCGACGAAACTCGGTCTCTTGATCAGTACCGTCTTCTCAAGCCTTGGATCAGGGAGAGCAGCTAGATCATGGAAGAATCAGCCACAGATTTGAAAGTTGGAAAGCTGTCATTTGCACCTCGTCGTTGTTCGATGACTTTCTCGAAGGTGAGATGATGGAGATATTCCAAACGGCTCAAACTAGTTTCTGCGTCAAGTCACCAAGATCTTCATGCCTGGAGAGACTTGCTTCTTCAGTAAACAGACATATCACGGATAGAAGGAATTCCTGCCTTGCTATTGCATACGGCCAGTCGAGGAAACGATAATTAACAATCTATCCTAATTATCACCATGGAGTTTGTGTTTCTTCTTCTTCTTTTTTCAGCTTTCGAGGCGACATTTGATAGAGGGAAATCATCAGAAAAATCGTTGCCCTTAATTTTATTTATTTATTTATTTTGGTATAAAGGTGTGCTTTCTACAACTGATCATCTTGTTCTTGGAAAAACTGTTGCAGAGGGAAAGATCATTGGCATCTGTGAACCCGTCCATTGAGGAGAAGAAACATCCGCTGGATATTCCTAGCAGCACGCTTCAAGCAATGGAGTACCTTTCTCGTTCATGGAGCCCGTCTTCCTCGGATTTCTTTCGGATACTATCATTCAACGTAATCTCGACACCAAAAGCTCACCCAAACAGCGAATTCTTTCTGGGTTTGGTTTTACTAATTCAGTACTGCCGCAGAACTGAACTTGATCCTCTATGCTTATGAGTAGTTCATCCCTCTCCTGATCTCGTTCAGTTTTAATTCCTCCCAACCTTGAAATTGTTCCAAACGTCATCCCAAAACGCACTATATATATATATAAATATATTATAACACCTTGTTTGGTTAATTAGATTATCAAAACAAAAATGATATCCTATCAATTTTGGTAAAAATATTTCTTGAGGTCAGGAGTTTCAACACCAAAATTGATAGGGTATTGACATTTGAATTACCTTGCAATGTTTTGTTTGCACTACAAATGTACAACTGATAAGATGTCTAACAATGTCAAGTCTAATCTACAAAAGGATCTATAATCCTATTATATTAATATGTTATTGCTCATAAAAGTACAGGGTCGACGATGACATATAGTCGGATATATACGTGTATACAAGAGTACAGTGATTATGAGAAGTCAAGAGTACCATATACTTGAGCTTTGGATGCAGAGTCTGCTGCCGGCGGCGGCGGAGAACGGCATGCCAGAGCAGCAAGACGGCAAGATTGAGGAAGAGGAAGCCAACAAGGCCGTGCTCCTAGGTTGCAGGGACAAGAGACTGAACCCGGACGGTATATGGGTATGTAACATGTATTCTCCTCTACCCTTGTTCATTTCCCCCAACTGCTGTTCTTTAGTCACACGGTCAAAGCGCTTGACCGTCTTTTGTCAAACGAGGTCTAACCGGGTACATAATATATATATATATCTTTTTGCCTTTGATCTTGCAGACATGTCCACAAGATGGAAGACCAGCTACCACAAGTAAGCTGAAGCACAAGACGCATATGGCTGGTTGGGTAAGCTGCAGACACCTTTTATATGGACTTAGGTTCAGTTCCTTTTGACTTACTAATTTCTAACCTATAAATCAGTCCAAAGCTAGACATTCGTGCCGTTCGGTAAAACATTTAATCTAGTTACGAGTGACGATTCAACCGGCTATTTTTAAACATTTCATAATAGATATAAATTATAAGAATATATTAAAATATATTTAACTACTTAGCTCTCAGGTTCTGATCTCTTCGTTTTTAGATAAACATTGGGCGCGTCAAAGCCTGGCTGATCAGAGGAGACCATGGCTTGCTCGGCAGCCTGTCAAGAAGGGAAAGGGAGAAGAGGAAGGAGGAGCTGCGGCTGCACACGGCGCAGGTCCACGCCGCTCTTTCCGTTGCGCAACTCGCCGCCGCGGTTGCCGGCGCCTTGGCCGACGGCAGCGGCCTGAATCCACCGGCTGCAGGTGGCGTCCTGGACGACAGAATGGGTGCGGTTGCGGCCTCCGCCGCTGCGCTGGTTGCCACCGTCTGCGCCGAGGCCGCCGAGTCGTCTGGCGCCACCAGAGCCCACATCGCCTCCGCCATCAACGCAGGCCTGGCGTCGCGGACGCGCGGCGCTATGCTCGCTCTCACCGCAACTGCTGCAACTTGTAATCAATTAATCCATATAACACCCGGCCTCCTCCTACTCCCCCACCCCTCCTCCTTCTTCTTGTTGGGTGTACGTTGGCTGACGACTGGTTTATGATGTGGTAGGCCTGCGAGGGGCTGCTACGCTGAAACTGAGGGCCACCAGTAGTGATATGAGCCATGTCCAGGAGGAAGGCCAGCAGCTGCTTGCAGACGGCGCTGAGCTCCCAGTTAGAGCGCCGCACGGTAGATATATATCTCTCTCTCTCTCTCTCTGTGTTTAGATCATCTCAATTACAGTATCAAATCTCTCACATAAAATTCACATTTAATATCTTGAGAATCGAGAAATTATCAAATCAACAATTAAATCACACGTGATTTTATGTGAGGGACCTTAGACTATAATTTTAGGCATCCTCCCAAGACTGATCTACATTAATTCTATATGTG
Source organism: Cryptocoryne crispatula var. balansae (assembly GCA_036172225.1). NCBI lineage: Eukaryota > Viridiplantae > Streptophyta > Magnoliopsida > Alismatales > Araceae > Cryptocoryne > Cryptocoryne crispatula. The sequence goes on along the minus strand of CM069922.1, from coordinate 5,763,750 downwards.
CACACACACGTCATATGTATATTCCCAAATTATATCTCTTTTTTCTTTGCCAAGATTAATTCGTTGACACACTATATCTATATTAATGCAGGGAAGATTCACATCCGGATGGTACGCGTCTACTCCAAGCACGACAAGCTAATGCTGGGGCTGGGAAAGAGATATCTACAGGGTGCATTAACCACACACAAGCAGTGTAAGTACGTACGTCATTAATTAGATCAAAGGCTAGAAACATGGTCGATCATTCAACTGCAGACCATACGATCTGCAGTGTACGTATAAATGTGTGTGTGTATATATATAGGTAGGAGTACGTAGTATACGTAAATATTATTGAATGTTTGTCTATATATATATATTATTTGCAGACAGGATAATCAAGACAGATGGAGAGGAAGGTGGGAGCTTGATCAGGGACGACGACATCTGCGCCGGGTTCTGCTGGTTGACGCTGGGCACCACGGGGGGCACCGTCGAGGTGCTCTTCGACGACGACAGGAGGATGACGATATGGAGGTCCACCATCGCCCATCTTCTCCATCGGTCGGGGTGGCCGCAATAAACAACACGCCAAGGCGCAATTAACTTGTGTTGTAGGCAGGGGTCACCGAGACGACGACCCCCACCCCCAGTACCTCATCGCGATGCTGCATGCAGTGCAGCTGGCTTCAGATTTTAATCTAACTTAATATACATGCGGTTCCTTAATTAATTAATGTTGTTCTCGTACTGAAAGTGCGCGCGCCAAGGGTGGTGGCTGCAGGATGTATAAGCTTATGAATTTGTTATTTTAAACATCTTAATTAATTAATCGTATATAGCAAGCCCTAGCTTGAGTTGCTTCTCACATCCTGATGCAGGACCATTTAAACTCGAGAGACCACATGCTGAAAATAAATACGCTGAATTTATTCTTTGAACATGCAGCATAAAACAACGCAAATCTCTATAGCATATAGCTAGCTTGCTTGAGTTGTTTCGTCTCACATCCTCAAACTTTTTTTCTGTGTGTGTATATATATAAAAGAGTCAGGAGGGAGTAATTCATCTAATTACTACGTCCACTACTTGATAATTTGACATTTTCTTTCTTAATCATATATTTGACTCTAAACAAAATAAAATTTAATCGATCTTTCGACTCTTGCTTTACATTGACGGGTTGTACTTTTTGAATAGATCACATGTTCAATTACCTTGAGTAAATAAACTATTTCGTCCAAATTTTAATTTTGCATAATAATGCTCTGTCCTAATAAATATTCAACCGAATATTGGTTAATTACTCAATCAAATGACAAACCAAATAGCCCTAATGAGGTTCAATATTTGTGTCACTAATTATTTTATGAGTTCTTCAGGTTCAACTATTAGAACATATAAATCTATGTTGTAATTTGATAAAATATAATCAAAATCAAATAAAAAACACTACATGCATGATTTGAACAAAAAACTAAGCCTAACTAAATCGAATAAACCAAATAAGATACATATATATATATATGTATGTATCTCCATAAACTATGATTTGAACCAAACTAAACCAACCCAAATTGAAGTGGTTTAGCTTGGCTTGATTTGGTTCGGAGTGTATGTTTTATTTATTTTCATTTTAAAAAAAAATCTTTAAAAACTAAACTAAACCTAACCATGAACACCACCCCTAGCTAGTAGGGCTGTAAACGGGTCGGATTCGGTAGCGGATTCACCAGAATCCGATTCCGATTCCGATAAGGGTTAAGGGGTTTCGATTCCGATTTCGATAATTTCGGAATCACTATGTTCCGATTCCGATTCCGTTATCGAAATCGGAATCAAATCCGATAAAATACAAAATGCATATTAAATATTAATTTTTATTCGAAAGTGAGTCAATAATTTACATATAATTAATAAATTTTGATATAATCTTTATAAAATTTTATTTTTATTATTTTATCAATTTATATATTATATTTTATAATTTATTTAACTTTGTTTTATTTAATTTTATTGATATATAATTATTTTTTTATCGAAATCGGATTAACGGAAATGGAACCAACTGATTCCGATTTCGATTCCGATAAGCTACTGGAATATCCGATTCCGATAGCTTATAGAATACAAAAACAAGTTCCAAACCTGTTAATTTTTATCAAAATCGAATCGAAATATCAGAATATCGGATTCTGTTTACACCCCTACTAGCTAGCTGCAAGAGCGACTAATGATCTAGATTGATGATCTGCAGCATGTGCTTCCCCAATTCTATAACATGGCACAATGACATCATTGATATAGGAGGACATTGAAACCATAAAGATTTGAAGGACTCTTTACAAACTGATTCCCATAATTTATCTCAATTCCGAATATCCTCTATTCTTAAAAATCATTTAAAAATTTTTACAACTTAATTTGTCTACATTAGTAGTTCTGTTTACAACAATTAATTGTTCATATATACTTACTTTTTGTCATAAAATAATTAAGATAAATATTAATCTATCTTAAAAATTATAGATATTGCTATGATTGATAGTGTAATAATTTGGGGAGATTTACCACCCACTCCATTTAACAAAATGGGTTTACCAAAAATTTCATTGACCAAATTTTCATCGCATTTAATCCGTTGACTCCCATTTCACTTGCCACTCACTCCAATGACTATGACAGATTCCTATTTTACTCTCAAAAACAACAAGATAACATATTGCCAATGAAGTTTTAATCATAATACTTTTTCATTCAAAATATAATAGTACTTTTTTGTTAAAACATTTATATAATTAACGTAATATACTAAATAAATTATTTTTAAATTTTATAGTAAAAAATTATAATAAATGTAATTCAACAAATAAAATTTTAGTTATAATATTTTTACTTTAAATAAAACAATATCATGCACTTGATTTAATAAATAAATTAATATTTTATATCAAATTTAAATTTCGATATAAATAAAATGTGGTAATTTATTGTCTTAACCATAATAATATTTTATATTTATAATTTAAATTAAATAGCATGATGTGATAAATAACATAATATTTAATAAATTATATCATATTTAAATTTTGATATCAATAAAATATGATAAATTTTTATTCTAAACACATCGATGTTTTGCAGTTATAAATCAGATAAACATTATAAAATAGTTTTAAAAGTTGAAAATAAAATTGGAGATTCTAATTAACCATTAAATTAAAATTTTTTGAAATCTAATATTAGGAGAAAATACTAGGTACTCTGTTTGACATGAAAAAGTAAAAAAGACATTTTTATTAAAAAATAGAGCGAGCGTGTGATGATATTTTGAAAAATCGGACCTAGTCTTAAAGTGTCTTTGGAAACGGACCAAGTGGTAAAGTGCTCCCTTTAAAATGGACTTAGTGTGTATTTTGCGAATAATTTTTATTTTATTTCTATTTAATCTTGCTTGCCTAGTTTGGTCCGATTTGGGAGGTTCATAGACTAAATAAATTGAACCATCGTTTCTATGAAGAAGTTAGCAGGATGGGAAGAAGATCTATCTATCTGTTCAAGATTTTAAATTTTATGAAGAAAATACTGGTTATGAGTTTCATTTCTAAGTATATACTAGCCAAGGTGGATTTTTGGGTGGTAAATGTGGGATCCGAGGTTTAGTTTAAAATCTTTCATAAGTCGATCCATTTTGAGGCCCTTAAAATATACGAATTATAACATTTATTTTTATAGATTGTGAAAGAAACTTGACTGATAGAGAGATGCCTACCCGATTTTAGAGCAGGCGGCTTAATTTGCACAAGCATAATAGGAATTGTGAATACAATAGACACCAAGAGTTGTTGTTTCCATTCTGTCACAAAATCTTAAATGAAGCTGCATGCCCAAATTATTACTAATAATATTGTTTCTCAACATACGATTTTGGTACACAATTAATAGTGGAGACGATGTATTTATGATCTAAACAAAAAAGACTGATAGGGTTAATTTTGTGCAAATAAAAAGGATAAGAGAGTTTAAATTTTAATTATCCCAATTGATTATAAGCACCTAATTAAAATCTGGAACTCCACTCGGACTCGGATCGTTCCTGTATTTTAATATACGGCCAACCAGCGGAGTCAACGTCCCACCCTGCCGCCGCCGCCGCTCTGACTCGGACGGTTAATTAGTCTCCTCTTCGCCTTCGGATATCCGCGTTTTATTTCAATCTGTCGCAAAGCGGTTATGGTTACCTCCGTCCCGAGATTGATTATTCTCAACCGTTGATTAAACTAAACTTCCTCGCGGAATCATTGGATGATCATGCATAAAAATAACCTTTAAGGCGAAAATTTAAAAAAAAAATCAAGAGCTTCGAGTTCATCCGATTGGAGATACGACTCTAACCGCAAGGCGTCTCTCCCCTCTCTCTTCTTCTTCTTATATATTGTGAGCGGCAGACAGACTGCCCGGCAGCGACGACGAAACTCGGGCGAGACGAGATGGATCAGTTCCGATTCCGAGTACGTTCTCGGCCATCCCTTTCCCTTCCCCACACCCTCGAGAGGGATAGCTCGCCGGTGGCCATCCTCCGCATGAGCCTGTGGCAGTTGAGGCAGACCGCCGCCGCCTTCGCGTCGTCCGGCGACAATATGCCCGCGCCGGAGCAGCTGGACGCCGCCGTCTTCCGCGAGACCGTCGTGCTGGAGGACTTGTCGAGGTTCCTGGAGCCGGCCCGGTCGAGGGCGGCGATCTGCCGCGTGCTCCTCTCCTTCCTCGCCAGGAGCGGCGGGCGGCCCCCGGTGCGCCCCGGAGTCGTCGACGACTGGGTCTCCCAGGTCTCGGCCTCGGTCTCCTACAGCGCGGCGCAGGCGGCGTGCGTCGCGTCGTGCAGCGTGCAGGGGGAGATACACATCTACTGCTTCGCGCCCGAGACGACGGCGGAGACCGGCGGCGGCGAGGTCCGCCGCGCGCTCCTGGCGTCGAGGGATGCCTACGACCGGGAAGAAAGTTTCGGCGGCGGCGAGGTCCGCCGCGCGCTCCTGGCGTCGAGGGATGCCTACGACCGGGAAGAAAGTTTCAGCGGCGGCGCGGCGGCGGCGGAGTCGTCGGCGATCGGGCAACTGGAGACCGTGGTGTGCGAAGGGGAAGAGGACATATGCGCCATATGCCAAGACGACTGTTTCCGGCGAGAGGTGTCGAAGACGCCGTGCGGGCATCTCTTCCACAGAGGGTGCATCGTCCGCTGGCTGCAGAAGAGTAACAAGTGCCCGTTGTGCAGATTTGAGATGAAGTAGGCTTCTTCTTCTTCTTCTTCTTCTTCAGCCTGACCCGCGAAACCCTAGAACATACAGTGTGTTCTCTATCTGATGTACTGAACCTGAAATTGTAAAGAGAAACAGTTGATGATCTCATTCTTTGGTTGTGATTTTGCCCATGATTGTTACATTTGGGGATGTCAATGTAATTAGTCATCTACGAGACTATGGTGCATTCATCAATAGAAAAGAAGAGAAGAAGAGACAAAAGTGGAAGGAAAGCCATTTATATATATATATATCGTATTTGATCAATATGAGTGATTAATTATACATAACTTACATCTGGCGTGATCTGAATGAAAACCTCCGAACTCTTATTAATAACTCATGGCCCAGTGGGGGGCTGATTAAGGGTCAGCCCCAAGGTTGTTAAGCCAATGAACAGAGATTCGGTTATTATTAATGATTCTTATATATATCCTTTAATTAATTTGACATTCAGAATCTTGTTGATTAGATCTGTAACGGTCTCTCTCAGTGCGTACTGTTAGCCATCAAACTTTCTAAGGATTATACGATTTTATGAGTTAAAAGAAGTTTTAATGGAAATTTTCTACAAGGCCTTAATTACCTCGAAGGTTAGTGCGGTCATATGATTATGATCTCTCTCTCTCTCTCTCTCTCTCTCTCTCTCTCTATATATATATATATATATATGGAGGTGTTTGGTAGGTTTGTTGCAAAATTATTTTTATAAAAAATTTTGTTAAAAGTATTTAGTAATAATTAAATTATCTATTTTTGTACAAATTTCTGCTAGAAAAAAAAAGTGTGAGACTTGTTTTCCTAACATATTTCTACTAAAATATTTGATACATGTATTATTAATATCCATATGTATAATTATAAATGCAAGACCGAGTTCGAGATTTGAGAAACCCAGTGGTGGATGAAAATTTATATTACAGATATGTAATAAATACAAATATCTATATACATTTATAGTATATACAAAGTATTTAATACACGTAATATTTTAGGGTTCTCTATTGTTTGAGTTGGGCTTGGGCCTTTCTTCAAGCCCGTCTGCCCTGGCGCTAAAAATAATAATAATAATTTAATTTTCCGCCGTGATTTCCTAATAATAATAATAAGTGTAAATGCACACTAGGTCCGTTTTAAGGAAATCACTTTACCACTAGATCCGTTTTCAAAAACACCTTTTCATTAGATCCGTTTTTACAAAATATCGTCACACCCACTCCAATTTAGAATTGAAATGTCGTTTTTGCCCTTTGCACATTGAAGAAGGCGGCGCCTCCCCCGGCGATGCTTCCCCCGCCGTAAAAACCGCTCGCTCTCGGTTTCCCACCCTCCCTCCTCCTCCTTCCTCCTCCCCCTCCTCTCTCTCTCTGGTAGACGGAGGAGCAGGCGCCCGGTGCAGAATCCGGTCCAGATGGCGGCGCCGTCGTCCTGCCGCCCTCGCCTTCGCCGCGTGCGCTTGCCGTGTTCTGAGCCAACGGGGGAAGCCCGCCACCGGCCTGCCGGGGCAGCCGCCCCGGTTGCTTCGATGTATCTTCTCCGCAGGCGAGGCTACTACTCTGCTGCTGCTGCCGCCGCCGCCGCCGCCGTGGGGAAAAAGGCGGCGGAGGAGGAGGCAGTTGCGCCACTCGCGAGCGGGAAGATGGGTGCCGCAGCGGGGGAGGCGGTGCCCTCTTCCGCGCCGTCCTGGCTGCCGGATCCCGACTCCGGTTGCTACCGGCCGGCAAACCGCTCACCGGAGGTGGATGTTGCGGAGCTGCGGCGACGGCTGCTGTCCCGGCCGAGATCCCGTAACTGAGTCCTACTGTGTCGACGACGGCCTCCTTAATTACTTTTACTCTTTCCTGGAGATAGGCGAAGCATGCTTGGACACTAGAATAAAATTTAGTTGTTATTTTGCTTGTTTTCGTTTATTAGTCACATATAAAAGTATCTAACAATGATAAATCTAGAGTTTTTTTTTAAATGACTGCCTTAATTATTGCTATTACAGATTTAGTGTTTGATAATATACCGAGTTTGTTGCTGCTCAACATCAAAAAGAATATCCCACAAATATAGAGTTCCCAGCAGTCAAGTAGGTTGTTGTATTTCAAAAAAATAAAATAAAAAGAAAAGGTCGGGTAGACTGTAGGCCCCAAAGTTCTACGCAAAATGTTTCATCAGATGGTATGTTATTTAGAAAGATTGTAATACTAAGACAGGCAGAATGAAGACAACTTGTCAAGACAAAAAATTACGTTTAGATTATTGATTAGTCTGCGCACCCACCCACACTTCAGATTAATAGAAACGAAAAACGTTGCGCCATAAGATTATTTTATATTTTAAAGTCATATTGTATAATTTTAAATTTTAAGTACCACGAGTTTTTCATTTAAATTCCTTTATTTAACATATTAAAGACGTGTGTTTGTTTTATAAGCTGGGCTACGAGGGATCGCAAACAACATCAATTTTAATCCTCTGTAGAAACATTGGTTTATTAATTGATTCCAAACAGCCATTTTAATGAATTCTTATTTCAAAAACATATATTTGCAACAAGAAATAATCACATCCGCCCAGCCGCGACGATCGGTGCGCTCCGGCCAGCCGAATCCCGGGGAATACCGCGGGGCCGCCGCCGCCGCCCGCCGTCTATCTCAATCCATTTTGCGCACAGCGTCGAGGAGATTGACGGGGACACCTTCAGAAGAACGCGGTAAGAACTTGAATTTACCGAAAAGGTTTTGTTTTACGCACAAATACACAAACCCTACCCCTCAAAAGCTGAAACCCCTTGACCATTTTAGTTGGATTGAGGCCGTCCCTGCAGGATCCCGACGGCGTCGCCAACCCGGAGCACGCGGTGCCTCTAAGCGACCGTTTAAACTGCTCACCAGCTCTCCTCCCTCTGGTAAGCTCCCTTCTTCCCGTCCTCTACTTGTCGGGTTCCATCTCGCCTCTTCTAAGTGTAAAGGGATTAAATTTAGTATGGCTTATTCTCGACAGTTATTATGTGGCAACGTTAAGCTCTCCATCTGCAGCATGGTCCTCCGGATCAACAGTCTCTTCACCTTTTGAACTAAGTTTTGCACATCATAGCTATTGGTTAATCTACTTATGATAATCTTGTTTCTCGACCTTTTTGTTTGACTAGAATGGCAGAAGGTAGTTCTACGATTGGGCTCTCCTGGTCTCCAAAGGTGTCTTTTGCATCATGTGGGAGGAAGAACAGATCAGACGCATCAGGAAATCTGCCACAACTCTCAACTTTTAAGAATGGTAATGAACTTGTTGATGGATTGTTTCTCCCTCCCAGTGACCCTAGGAAATTGAATAAGTTTCTGAAGAAAAACATGAATGATACATCTGGGAAAAACTGGTATATGAACTACTCAAATTTGTATTTCTAAATTTTCTTTCAACTCGTGTTTTGCTGACGTTCCTTATTCTGCGAAGGTTCGATATGCCCGCGCCAACTATCACCCCTGATTTGAAGAAAGATCTCGAGATCCTAAGGGTCTGTTCCCTATTATTGTGTAAATCACCTTTGGAAACAATATTATTTTGTGAACCATATGCCCTTCAGTTTCTGTTCAGCTTCTTTTTACTTTTTGATTAGTTTTTACATTATCTTATCGTGGATTGCAAGTTGCAACAGATAGTAAAAGCTGGTGTAAGTATGTAGCATTTGCCATGTACCTCTCTATTGTCTTTCCTCTTTTTCTACAGAAAACAAAGTATGCAGTGTTATTGGTAATGGCATAAATCAGCACATAATCAGGCACGGAATATCTGCCTGCTATTGACATGTGTTTTTGCTATTTAAAATTTATTACAGGTACTTAGAATATTTTCTTTTGCTAGACAGTTTGTAAGGTTATAAAATTGTTTTAGTCTTTAGATGTTGAATTGTTTGTATGTTGATATTTGAGTGAGCAAATACGTTCTTGATAATATTATAGTATGACCTTACAAAAATATTTTAGTTTCACGATTCATATTCACATGTATAGTAATGCATAGGGTACAGACTTTCATGTTCTAATTATTTTGAAGTAAAAAAATACATTTATTTCATTGCCACTGTTTTTTGCATCAATGTAAGATACTTAGTGTACAAACTACATATTACCAGATGCCTCCCCTGTGATATCTCCTAAGCACTTCAACCATCACCTTCTGTTTGTCAGAGCTTTCTTCACAAGAAAGTGCTGGACAGGGGACCTAATTTTTCATCCAATGAATATTCTTCCTTCAGCTTAGTATGATGCCTCCAAGAGGATTCTTGCAGCCTTTAATTGGACATGAGATGATAGTAGCTTTAATAATGGTAGCATAAATCTCAGGAAAAGGTTCTGGAGAAGCTAAAAGTATATGAATGATTTGATAAGATCTGATTTCTACTATCTCATTCTCACAAGACTTGGATATCTTTCCATGGCAAAATGTCTCAAGACCATCTTGAGACTTGTCAAACATTGCTCTCACAAGACTTGGATTTCATTTGTTTGCATTGACGTTATTTACTTTGATGATATAGAGTTTGATGTTTTATTCTTGGGAAGAGAGCATAGTTGTCAAGGCACTCGCCTAAGTGGTGCTCTTGCGGGGTGCCTAGCTCATCATCAAAAAGGCGTACACAGGATAGGCTGTTCTTTTTGGTTGCTAAGAAGTTCTCCATGGTTTGCAGGATAGGCTGATACAGATTGGGGGATCCTGGTTTGGAATCAATACCTTGCTACCTGCCAACTTGACCTTGGGGGAGCCCGAGCCTGGAAAGAGCTTTCATTGGGATCAGGATCGGGATCCTAGATGTCTGATGTGTTGATTTCTCATAGTCAAATCACTGCAGGAGATGGAGGAAGGGTTTGCCATCAGCACCCTTGTCCCTCCCTTACCCTAATGGGTGAGGGATGGGCCCAACAACAGGCAAAAAAATGCAGGGGTGGAGTTGCCACTATAGTTTGTAGAATCTGCCAATTTGGATCGAAATCGGTTGATTCTCGTATCGGATCGGCACCTGCCGATTTGATATCGGACTGAGGACTGATTCCTGGGGGAGTTGGTTTGGATTGGCTAGATTGGCCGATTACCAAGGATCGGATTGGAATTGATTGATCTAGCTGATTTCTATGGGAGTCTCGAATACCAGAATTAGACCTGATTCTGATCCAATCTGCCCCCCTCCCCCATTCCAGTCCCCCTCCCAATCCTTCTTCCAACCCTCACTCCCCTCCCCGATTTTGGCCTCTGCCTCCTGTGTCCCTTGCACGGCGGCCGTCCCCCCCTTCCCTTTCAGCTTGCACCCCCTCCCAGTCCTCTTATAGCCCCAACAGTAGCCCCCCCAGTTTTTCCCCTGTAGCCTTGTCACCCCTCGGCTAGTCCCTCCCTCGTTGACAACATGCGGAAAAGATGCAGGGGTGGAGTCACCACACCACCATAGTTTGTAGAATCGGACGATCTGGATTGGGATTGGCCGATTCGTGGATCGGATCAGCACTAGTCAATCCGATTTTAGACTAGAGCACTGATCCAAGAATGATTCTAGGAGGCATTGGCTGGATCGGCTGATCACTAAGGATTCGATCAGAACTGGCCATAGTTGTCAAGGCACAAGCCTAAATGGCAAGGCAAGGGGTGTCTTGCGAGGGTACCTTATAAGGGGCCCAAAAAGTGTCCAAGGCGCACACCTAGGTGACCAAGGCATCCACCTTGATTCCCAAGGCATCTGGCTAGATACAAGATAAGCGGATTGACCATGTGAGCTCCCCGGTTGGCAACCAAGCCTACAAAGCCCCTAAGCATTTGTTTCTGAGAGTCAAGGTGGGTGCTCCCTTTAAACTTCTTGTAGATCAAGCAAACATATCAACCAATTGGTTTGGTCGATTCCCGTCAACCTGATTGGTCCTATGACCACTTCACATGTATTCTATTACCCTCCTGCGAGAGGTGGGCAAACATGATAATCTTGTACACTATTATTTTGGATTGTAGGTATTAGGATGTGTCATTTGAGTCCATCTCTCATGCCGTGAGTGTGGAGTAATCTCTGATTTTTTTTCTCGGTCATTTATTTTGTTTGTTTTGTATGTAGTTGTGAATGTTCGTGCTGAACCTGTGTTAGATCCGACCTTCTATACTCTTGTTCCACCCAAATATTGCTCTAGTAGGCTTTCTAACCCTATTATAGTTTCTTAACTACTTTGGTCAATTACTCTAAACAATCAAGTCCAAGTACACGGCCCTATGAATCAGATCATATGAGAGTATGTTTAGAGAGTTAACAAGGTCAATCCCGCATTATTACTTTTATCTATACTCAAGGATCTCATATGGACCTTGGGAAACTCTTTGGCAAATGATGTCAAAGATGTTAGTTCAAATGCATAAATGAATAAAAAATATTAGAATAATGTTTTCAAACAGATATTGGAGGGATCAGACAGATCATGGTATGTCAGAAGTGCCCAACAAGGGATATGGTGCTCTGTGGATCATGAGGTGTGGGGTGATCTTAAGGCAACTCCCCGGAGAGGAGAAAAACTCAACAAGGGGATCTTGCATATTTGAGGCCAACAAACAAAAGAATCACGGGAAGGGGAAGGTTGTCAAGCATTATCAGGAAAAAAATGACAAAGGCCAGTTGTATACGTTATCAGAAAAAAATTGTTGCCTGGTTGTTGAGGCACCCAGCTCAGGAGGAGGTGACGGGAAGAGGAAGTCCAAGCATCTTCTGGTAGATTTTCTGCATCATTGCCAATATAATACTTGCCGTTGCACCTGGATTTATGCTACCTCCAACCGTAGCACACGTTTTAGGAGCTCAAAGAGGGACCATTTGGATCTGCTAGCCTGTGGGGTGGGGATGAAATTGAGATTTGAAATTCCTTGCATGTCCGTTCATCCACTCGGCAGTTCACCTGGTGGGTGTACTGGGTGGTTCAAGGCATGGTGTCAATGATGCATTTCTTTTCCAACTTTGTGTGGTCTTCTTTTTGAATCTTGGTGCTAAATACTTTCAGACAAAACATTGTTCTAAACTTATGGCTAGTCTAGTGAAAACAAATAGGTTCTTCAACGGGTAAAGCTCCCTGTTGCCAGGACCATGCTTTTGCTTCAGTTCAGTTGCTCATATTTCTAGGATTCCTGAAGTTAATCTTGGAAGACGAAGCTTGACAAAAAAAACCATGCTTTTATCTCCTAGAAATTTTTGGGACATGTCTTTATATTTTACATAGCTTGGCTTCTTAAGAAATTCTTTGGTTAATGAGATTCCGTGGAATATTTATGAGATTAGTTTTACTGCAGTTAAGGAGCGCCATCGACCCCAAGAGACACTACAAAAAGGGGAACGGCAAGTTGAAGAACCTCCCAAAATATTTTCAGGCAAAGCAATCGTTCCATATGTTGTGGATAAATGAAGGTTTATACATCAATTCTCTGAGAGATGTGACTTATCTCTACGATGAAAACTCCTGCAGGTGGGCACTGTAGTGGAATCCACATCTGACTTCTACTCTAGCAGACTGACAAAGAAGGAGAGGAAGCAAACAATTGCTGATGAGTTGCTTTCTGATCCTTCTTTCAAGGCGTACAGGTAACTATTTCCTCTTGAATTAATAGTACTTCTTGAAATGAATTATCAGGTACATACATCGGGAAATGAATACGTTCGTATCGGAAATTTTCACCATCTTATATAACCTTCTATTTTCTTCACTCCAATACTAATATAGCTATGATGATATTTGCGCCCTTTTGACTGACTGTGTCCTTTTTTTCTGCAATTCAGTTTGCAAGAGATGACAAATGACAATAATGAAACATCTGGAAAATACCTTCTTAACCCTCTTTAGGGGCGTTGTTTGCCTTGGTGGAGGGCCAAATTGGGGTGAACAAGGGAATTAGTCGCCCACGTTCACTTTCTTGATACGAATGAAGTATGCACATTTCTATAATATGTCGGTCCCCCCTGCCAATAGCGTAGTACAACTCATTCGACCTTAATCCAGTCACCGAATTCCTCATTCACCAAGACCTTATTTCTTGGCCGATCAGCCATCGGCGCACTAGCTTCTCCCCGAGGAATATGCTTTTCATACATCTGTTGCATCAAGAAACCAGATTAGACTTACAGGCAGGAGAAGAAGAAAGTGACTAATCACACCCTATGAATTAACAGCGGAAGGGAACACTGCATCTGAAACCGTTTGTTATGTTGATTTCTCTTTGCTTTTTTCACGGTTTCGGTTTTGAAGTTATTTCTATGATTTGCAGAAAAAGAAAGGTCCGGCAGATCGACGACGCACTCCGCCCAGCAGGTGTTGACAAATGGAAGATCAGGGGCCGCCAGACACTGAAGCGTGCCAAAGAGAGAAGGGAGCCCAGACTCAAGAGACGATAGATGCGCATCCCGCTGCCTTCACACAGCTACCCGGAGACTAACTTCCAGAAATCGAGTGCGCCCTACATTTTGGTTGCATCGATCACGCATGTGTGTTGCTAATCTGTTATCAGACGTGTTGTTGAATTTTAAATCTGATACGAATTCAGTACTCTAAATACCTGGATACGTATGTGGTGATACGAGAATTTAGAAACATATTAAAGGTTATCGCTTCTCGCACTTGCAAGTGCTACCAGAAGCGCGAGAAAGGATGCGTGTGTCGCTCTTTTGTACTATTTTTTCTATTTTATCTTTATACCAATGAAGTCTGTAGGCATGTAAAAATTTTGTTAACATATTACATCCTCTGTTATCCGATTGCACAGAATCATTTCTGACAGCAAAAATTGCCAGCTTGTTATTTTATTTGCTATAAAAGCCCACAAAAGGCAACCAAGTTGACGCACAATATAACAGGCCCCTGGATCATCTTGGAAACAACCTGATCGAAAGAATATCCCACAGCAGATAAACCTTTCAAAGGGTCACCTATTCTACAAAGACGACGATGCCATTTTCCTTCATGGTGTCGATGACAATGCCCAGTTTGCCTTCGATTCTCCCGTCTCTCTTCGTTTCGTAGGCCACGGCAAAAACGTCGGCTTCTTTGGATCTCTCAGCGATGAGCCTGCCAACAGTCCTGCAGGCCTCTTCGTCTGTCGGGGACGGCAGGGTGTTCCTCAGCTCCTTCGAGTTCGTGCTCGCGACGGAGACAACCTTGCACGTTCCCCTGTGCATGACCTTGGCATGTATGAATCGCCTGGAGAAGAAGACGTTTAGCAGGAAAGGCCTCATGTACATGTCAGTCCGCTGCTTCCACGACTTTCTATTCGGTTTTTTCGCGGCATCGCCGCGTGATCTTCGAGTCCACGCAGCTCGTACGAGACCCGTCTATACAAAAGTTCATTCAGGAAGGAAAGGTGAGAGTAAGAAGCGAAGAAATAACCAGCGTTTGTTTGTTCCCATGGTTGAAGAAAGAAGCGAAGAAATAAGCTAGCATTTCTTTCGTTCCCATAGTTGAGCTCGAGAGTCCAGACCAGTAATATAGATATACGCGTACTACATAGCGAAGGACAAGGCAGGCTATTCGCATCCTCTCCTGGGATGTTTCGGACGAGGAAATTAGATAAGTACATTCCACTCAAGACTGGCACTGACTGGGCGCGCATTGTGGAGAGAGAAAGGATTTTCCTGTTCTCTCTTTTGTGCTCCTAAATCGTCCAGTAGACTCTCTCTCTTCGGAGGAACATATCTCCACAGCGGAGTTTCTCCCCCGCTGCGGAGGAAATCTTCCTGCCTACTCTCTTGAGTGAGCAGCGTCTACCCCTGGCTTTGGGCTGGTTTTCTTCTCTCGGAGGTTACTTCAGATATTTCGGCGGTCCCTTCATCAAGGTCTCCGTCTCCTCCAGGGATGCTGTAAGGGGGACGAGATAAGGGTTCGCTCTGGTCCGCTCCCAGCTGAAGGTGGTTCTACTGGAGCGGATTAGCTTCTCTCTTCGTCTTCATTACGCTTGGAGTTACTCTTCTTGTTATTGAGGTCAGTCCTTCTACTTCTCTCTGCTGCGATCCTAATGGATCTAGAGACGGAAAATCAGAGTTCTTGTGAAGCAAATATTATTCAACATTTCGAGCAACTCCTATCCCCTTCTCCTCCTCCTAAACCAACAGTCATCCGGGGGCACTCTGGATGGAACACTTCGAAATGGAAGAGATCGGTAATTATACGTGTCCTTACAAACCTTAAGACTAGGCCGGCTGGAATCAGAGAATGGGTGAAGAAGATGTGGAACCCAGCTAACCCCTGGTCTCTCTTGGATTATCCAAACAACGCCTTTATCATCACCTTCCAATCGGAGGACGAGGCCAGTAAAGCTTGTCGTAGAACACCCTGGTTCTTCAATAATGATTTGTTAATATTGGAAAGAGCAAGGTCCATCACTGCTCCCTCCGAGTATAAGCTAGCATGGGCTGACTTGTGGATTAGAATTTATGATCTCCCTCAAGAATTGCTTGATAAGGATATTGTGCTCCAGCTGGCATCACAAGTAGGCGAGCCTTATGACCCTGCTCCAGAGATCGTTGATTCATGGGGGTTCTTTGCCAGAGTGAAAGTGAAGATCGATATTTCTCAGTCATTATCCACTTCAGTGTTAGCAGTGCTTCCGGATGGTTCCAGCAGGGAGTTCGAAGTAGCATATGTGAGAATAGTAAGATTTTGTCACTTTTGTGGTAAATTGGGTCACGAGCACAGGGATTGTGATCTTCTTAACCACTTTAGGGATCTCATTAAACCCCACTTGCCAGCGGATATTCAGGAGGATCTGAAAGCCAAATTGTCATTTAAGTATGGAGATTGGCTCTCTACGAATGGTAGGGCCTCACCAGGAGGTATGGGCTCAAGGAGTCAACCTTGCTCTCAGCAGCAGCAGCATGGCAGTCCCTTTGTGTCAGACCCTTCTGGTCATCCAGCTCCATCCTCTGTCCCATACCGTGTTGACCCGGAACCTACCAACCCCCCACGTCTTCTGCTGTCAGCTCCTGTACCTACAGACACCCTTCCCTCTTCTCACCCGATACTTATATGTAATACCCTTTCTACCCCCTCTTTGACCACCGATATTTCTACACCTTCTCTTAATCATTTTAAAATTTCTTCTAGGTGTCAGTACGTCCACCCCTATTCTCCTTATAGGGACCCTGAAGTATATCCTCCGATTAACACCTCCCCTGTCTTACCATCTTATACTGGCAACACTGACTCGCCTACCCCCTTAATATTGGCTAGCTCACCATTCTCTTTATCATGCCTCAATCACCATATTCCCAGTTCATTATCTGAAAATGTACCTTCTGGATCCCGTGGCAAGGAAACTCTATTCCCTCAGCCTTCGTCTCAATCTTCTGGAAAGGATGCTTGGAAGAAGTCCCTTCTTCGGGTCAGAGTCAAAAGGAAGTCCTCCAAGTCTCTATCATTTCCAAGGGAAGAGTCAACATCTCTTGTCGAAGAAGATTTCCTTATTGAAGATGGTGCTGGTTATCCGGATGATACTAATAGGGCTCTTGCAGCTGGCCCGAGCAAGCTGCACATTAACAAATGAAGCTTCTATCTTGGAACTGTCGGGGGATGAATGGATCCTCGACAGTTCGACACCTGGATAGGTTAATCCATTCGATCAAGCCCGACATTTTCTTCATTTCTGAAACCAAGTGTGATCATTCTGTTAGTGAACGTTTCTTTACTTCTAGGGGTTTGTTAAATCATCACATTGTTCCCTCGGTGGGCAGAGCTGGGGGTCTATGGCTTTGCTGGTCTGATCAGGTGATGGTTCAGATCTTATCTTCTAGCAATTCTTGGCTGGGAATTATTGTTACCGATCCTGGCCTTAACCGGAATTGGTGTCTCATTACCACATATGCATCTACCAAGCACCATGAGAGAGTAATTATGTGGAATAATATGTCGGCATTATTGAGTAACATCAGTATCCCCGCTTGTCTCCTTGGGGATTGGAACTGCGTTAGGAATTCCAATGATAAATGGGGTGGGGCCAGGCCGAGAAGACTACACCTTCAGCAGTTTGAGGATTTCATTCAACGTAATCATCTCATGGAATGTAGACACATCGGATCAGCTTATACTTGGAGCAACCGCAGGAGCTTTCCTTTTCATATTAGAGAAATCTTAGATCGCTGTTTTGTCTCCCCTGAATGGCATCAATTATTTCCTCATTCTAACCTTTATACCCTACCCACTTACGCCAGTGATCATTCACCTATATACCTCAATACTACCCCACCCTTACGGTCACCCATTAAGAAAAATTTCAAGATGGAAGCTGCCTGGTTCCGCCACCCTTCCTTCAAACCCATGATCACTCAGGCATGGGCTAGAAGACCTCCTCTGTCAGTGAATTATAACTCAAAGATGCTGGGTCTTAAGCAGGACATGCTTAGTTAGAAAAGGAATGTATTGGGTAGCTTCAGAGAGAAAATCAAAGTGGTGAAAAGTCAACTGGCTGATCTTCCTGATCAGCCAAATAATCAGGAACACATTGATAAGCAACTGCAGTTAGAAAAAAAGCTTAATATCATGGAGGAAATGGAGGACTTGTTTTGGAAACAAAGAGCTAAGGGCCACTGGTATTTTCTTGGTGATAAATGCACCAAATTCTTTTTCACGAAAGCTGTTAACAGAAGGAAGTGGAATAATATTAATGGCGTTCTTATGCAAGACGGTTCTTGGTCTTCAAACTTTAGAGACATTAAGATCAGGTTTTGGGATTATTTCAACACGTTGTTCTCTATTTCTGCAAGCTCCCAAACTTCTGAGCCTTTACACATCAACCTGTCTAGCATTTCCCTTGAAGAGGCTGAGAATTGTTCTAGATCCATCACTCTGGAGGAGATCAAGAAGGCTATTTTTTCTATGAAACCTTACAAAGCTCCAGGTCCGGATGGCCTACCTCCATTGTTTTATCATAACCTTTGGCCTGAAGCACACCAAGAAATGTTTGACTTCATACAAGTTATTTTCTCCTCTGGAACCATTCCTCATGGTCTTAACCATACCAATATCACCCTGATACCTAAGGTTCTTCACCCGAAGGTACCTGATCAATTCAGACCTATCAGTTTGTGCAACGTGTTGATGAAGGTTTTGATGAAAGTGATTGCTAACAGAATTAAAATTCTTCTCCCAAATTTGGTTTCCGAGTCCCAAACTGCTTTCGTTCATGGAAGAAAAGGTTTGGACAATATTATTATTGTCCAAGAAATTCTTAACTCCTTCAGATTTAGAAAAGGTAAAACAGGTTTTTTTCTGGCTAAGTTGGACATTCACAAAGCTTATGACAGGTTAAGATGGGATTTCATTAATAACATTCTTCTCCAATATGGTTTCCCGGCCAAGGTGGTGAGGTTGATCATGGAAAGTGTTTCCTCTGTTTCATATTCTATTCTCATAAATGGGCAAGTGACCGAGAACATTACTCCAGCTAGGGGCATTAGGCAAGGATGCCCCTTATCTCCTTATATCTTCATCTTATGTGCTCAAGCTCTTACTTGTATCATTTCTGAAGCTATTGATGAAGGGAAGCTCAATGGGTATAAGCTCTGCAGATCTGGTCCGACTGTCTCTCACCTTTTCTTTGCTGATGATATTGTCATTTGTGGGCCTGCCAATGTTCATGAGATTGGCAACTTAATGGCTATCCTTCATCATTATGAGTCTATTTCTGGTCAAGCAATTAATAATCATAAGTCCAAGATTATCTTCAGCAAGAATTCAAGTCCAGGTATTATAAAAGAGATTTGCAGTCTCTCAGGATTTCAACTGGGGTCTCTGGAGGATCTCTATTTGGGGGTACCCATGGGGTTGATTGGCAATAGAATTTCTCATTTCCATTCTTTACTAGATCAATGTAGGAACAAGTTGGCTGGTTGGAAGAACAGGCTTTTAACTCCCGCTGGCAGGACCACCCTTATCAAAGCTTCCCTCAATCAGATTCCTATCCATTTCATGGCTGTAAAAAGGTTGCCTAAGAGAGTGTTAGCCCAGCTGGACAGCTTACAAAATAATTTCTGGTGGGGCTGCAACAGGAATGCTAAGCCCAAAATCCATTTTTCATCTTGGTCTACTATAAAGTAGAGCAAGCTTTTGGGAGGTCTTGGGGTCAGAGATTTCGCTACCATGAACCAAGCTATGATTATGAAGTTAGCTTGGGACTTTATTCATGATTCCCATAAATTGTGGGTTATGTTGCTCAAGGCCAAGTATCTTAAAAATGGAAGCTTCTGGTCTGTTAAACCTGTCTATTCTTCATCCTGTGTTTGGCGGAATATCCTAGCAGCTAGAGAATCTATTCTCAAAGGTAGTGTTTGGAGGGTCAAAGATGGCAGTAATATTGGCATTTGGGATCAGCAATGGATCATAGATAGAAGAGGCCCACCGACTCTAAAAGAAGTGGCCAACTATCATCCTATCATGGTCAAAGATCTTATTATTAATGGGCATTGGAATACTAGATTGTTGAAGCACTGCTTTGATGATAGATCGGTGGCCAGAATTCTTAACACTCCTATTTTCCACAACCTGGTCCAAGATACCATAGTCTGGACCCTCACGGTTGATGGTCTTCTCACTACCAAATCTGCTTATAGAGCGTTGAATGACACTCAAATGCCACCCGGATCATCAGACAGATCGGTGTGGAAAGTTTTGTGGCACCCCACTGTTGGTCAATCCATTCCCCACAGAATTATCTTATTTCTTTGGAAGATCCTAACTTTAAACCTCCCAACCAATGAGGCTATTGCTAGGAGATGTAAGAATGTTAGTGCTTCTTGCAATTCCTGTCCAGAATTGACTGAAAATCTTCAACATTTATTCATAGACTGCTCCAAGAGTAAAGCGGTTTGGTTGGCTTCCTCGTTTGGCAATACCGAGTTGGCTTAGATAGGGATCTTTTTAAACGATTATCATTTTGGTACCGCAATGGATAAAAGCTCTTGATCCGATATTAGGTACAAAGGAATCCGGCCATAATGATATTATGGCACATTTGGAAGAGTCGGTGTGGTGTATGCATGGAGAATATTCATGTATATCCGGTTACTATTTAGAACGTCGTAAATGAATGCAATGATGTTATGTCTTATTGTAGGCCGTCCACCGCTCCTAACGACCCATGCTGGAGGCCGCCGGATGTTCACCATTTGAAGATCAATGTTGATGGAGCTACTGGAGATCAGTATGGTGCTTTTGGTTTCATCGTTAGAGACCATAATGGCCATGTCATTTTTTGGAAGGCCAAGAGATCCAATTTTAATGATCCTCATATTCTGGAAGTTGAAGGCATTCTTGATGCCTGCTCTTGGGCTAAGAGTGTGGGTAATGTTTCAATTATTCACAGCGATGCTAAAGCAGTCATTGACGCCATTCTGCTGCAGGGACCTATGTTATGGAAAGCTCAAGATCTCATCCTTCGATGTCGGTCATTACTTTGTAATGCAGGTTTTAGTCTTTTATTTTCCCCTAGATCCAGTAATGTTGCGGCCCATTTATTAGCTAAATGGGCCTTATTTGCTCCTGCGTCTTTCCGTCCATCCCCCCTTCCTTCTGCTGTAAGGGAGCAAGTTTGTAAAGAGATTCCAGGTTAACTAATTTTATTTCTCTATTTCAAAAAAAAAAGACTGGGCGCGCATTGTCCTATTCTAACATATCTTTCTATTTTAATTGGGTGGCAGCTTTCCAAATGGAGAACAAGACACTATCAAGACGTCAACGCACAAGAGAATTTGGGTCTGAAAGCATTAAAATACTTATCGAAACATTAGAACAACATAACAAAAGAGCACTTGACCAGGACGAACAAAACACTTGAAGAGGCTCAATTTGTTGCTTGAGAGAATGGCATAGAACCGTACGGCAATATGATTCAAATGGCAGAAGCCGGGGTACCCTGTAACAACCTTTCACCATACCTTGAGGTACCTCAGTCAGCATTGCCTAGTCGTTAAAAATCATTTCACCATAAACCAATTTAAGAGTTTCAGCATCTCATGGACAATTCAGCAATATGATTATTGTGTTGCATTCTTACGGTGACTTGTTTAGTTTGCCAACAAAAATAACAGCCTTCGCCTTATAGTAAGGGTCGTTACAAAGATTTTGACAGAGAAGACGGTTCCAACAATCAGATACACAGTAAGAAAAAGTAGGTTAATCTTTTTCCGTCTTTGTAGTGTTGTAAGTTTCTTGATTATGCAGCAGTAACTATTAGACATGCACCACTCATTGCCTGGGAACTTTTATCGATTTCACACGTAGGGTGTGTTTTGGTTGGGATTACGAAGGATAATTTTACCATTGAAATCTCTAGCAGCACATAATCCCATCCCAATGCACTTTTACCCCCCTTTTTGAGACGTGTACATCGTAACGATTGAGCTTAGATTTTGGAAGGAGAGAGAGAGAGAGAGAGAGAGAGAGACTCTTCTCTTCTCTTCTCTCCGGAACTTCTAAAAGCTATCAAGGGATAGATTACAGAGACCGTCAATTATCACAAAATGTGCATTGTTTTTAAAAAGTCGAGAGAGACAAAGATTATTCAACAAAATTTTTTTTCCTCCGCATAACCTCAACCAAAGGCATCTCATGGACAAGGACTCGGTATTTCCAACCACGATGACAATAACTTCTACTTCCCCCTTTGTGGGGCGTTGTTGAGAAGTGTAGTAGATGAGATACCACAGCTAATTCAAGCTAACTTAAAAGCATGAATCCCAGTAGCAAAACGCCCATTAAAAAGTAAGTAATGGTTCTAATCTAACACCTCGAACTGAATAGCTTTCCGGCTTTCCCATTTAAGCGGTTGTGTTCCCGAAAGAAATCCTCGTCTTCCAGTGAAAGAAAAATGTCTGCGCTATCGAAGAGATGTCGGGAAGTGAGGATAAATCCTATCCTAGCCTGCTGCTTAATCCTCCAATTAGTACTTGACTACATCGCACAAAGAGAGCGCAATGAACGCGAGACCATGAAGACGTCCAGCATAAGTTTCGAGAGAACGGGAAAGGAATCGAAACGATCAGAGCGCCCAAAAAGCTCGCAGCCGGGGAAGCCCTCGAATTCCGGCCTCTAGAATGCACGCCTGGCTTCAGCACGTACCCAGCGCAGAAATTCGGGAAGACCTTTCCTGATAGATAGGGCTTTCTTTCCCCCCCCCCCCAAATCCGCGTGGTTCATTTCCTCAGCGCGGGAAGCCAGAGAGATCGGACGGGCATACCTCTGGACGACGTGCCGTGGGAGGTAAGAGAGGGCAGGGTCCCCTAGCGAGGCGCATCGCAGCCGCAGATAAGGTGGAGCCCCTCAACGACGACGCCCACGAGATGGGGGGATTCAGCAGAGGCTTCGGGAGAACCAGCAACAGCCTTGTGCCGGCGCGAGAAGGAACGACGGAACCTTGGAACTCAACACCGCCGGGGCTACGCCTGCAGCAGGAGGAGGAAGGTGGGGAGGACGCCATTGCTGCGGGAAGGCAGGAGCTTCGACGCCCCCCCGCGTGGATCTTCTCAAAACCCAAGAGAGTTATCAGGCCGATCAAGTTTTCTCGACTGATATATTTCCGCAAAATTTTCAGGTGCCGATGATTACAAATATAATAGCTAGACAATATAACTCTTGCACTCTACAATTTTACGTGCGCTTTGTTGTATATTTATTTTGTGCTGTTCCGGTATCCTGTCCGGTCCTCCTGGTCTGGTTAACAGGTTTAAGTCTACTGAACCCCTATAAGCCGTTTCTTAAGTAAGCATTTCATAAGCTCCTATTATTAGTAAAAGGAAAGCTTCTTCAGCATCAATTAGGAATGTTACGCAAACCTGAGCCCGTGGCGGTGTACTTGCACGAATTAACGTTCATAATGGTAGTTTGGCAAATACAAAGACGGTGATGATAATTTTCATCTCAGATTGGTTTATTTGGGAAAAAACAAGGGTAAGACTGTAAGAGAACTTCCTTTAAAAGTATCTACCCTTTGATGAGGAAGTCACAAGACTCCCCCTCGTTATGCGTTCAATACAGCTTAGTTTTCACGATCAGACAGGTACCTTTTGATCCTCCGGAGATGCTTCATCTCGGAAACGTATTTTCCGCTCATCACATGAGAAAACAAACTCTATATCAAAACGTATTTATTTCGATCGTCCTACCAGCTCTCACAAGTAGATGTTGAAGCCAGAATTTGAAAGAAACAGACGCAACCATCGGTTTTTGCAATGAAGCACAAAAAGAGGAGTTAAGCGCTCCTCAAGCATAGTGTTTTCTGGAAAGCGTGATCATAAAACTGGCAAGTGACGGCATAGAAATCAAATCAACGTAGAGAACAAAGAAAAACCTGACTGACTTTGATTCGTTAAAGAGGAACGCAATAACCGGGTTCTTCACCATCATACCAACATAGAAAGGTTCCCGAAGCCGGAGAAATGGAAATGATCCGAACATACTTTCAGATAACCTTATTTTGGAAGTCCTTTGATTTTGTTAAAAAAAATGACAAGATGGAAGAGCGACCCATTGCGCTTGCAGGGTGTGCAGGAAAAGTTGGGTCCAGTAATGAATATGAGGTAGAATTATTGAATGAATACAAGATGTGGCTTATACCCGAGGCTAGGCAATTTTATAGAGAAAATGCCAGGCATTTGATCCGAAATCAAGATGGTCACCATTCCCTGGAGCGTTTCTTGTGCTCCAATCTGCTTGTCCTTCTGGTACTCCCGAAGAATTCCTCAATTTTAGGTATCTCTACCACAGACGAAATTTACCTGAAAATGTTCCCAAAAGGATGTTTAACATCCATAATAGCATAAGAGCATTTCTATACAATCCACCGGCAAATTGACATCTTATTCAATGATGTGATGAGATCAGGATGACATGCAAATAGATGAATAATGAGATGCTTTTATGGGAAATAACACTAAATATAAAATAAATAAAGCAAAGTTTGATTGTGCTTGTGCTTCATTTGCAAACGGAATCTCCAGGCACCGGATTGCTGACAGTTAACTGGCCAAAGATGCAAAGTGCAGATAGATAGAATGTGCCAATGTGGAATTAAATCCAAGGCCAGAAAAAACAAAGAAGAAAAAACAGTAGCCATCTGAAAGGAGATGTAAAGGAAATTTATTCTTGGGGTTTCAGCTCTACATGATTTCTTGACATGTATGGCATACCTTCCCTTTCCCATGACTTCTCCACTGACATGTATGCTTTCCTTTCCTTGTCTAAAGATCTGGACAAAAAGGACTTTAGTAGATGCATGCATTAAGAAAATTGGGTTGCTGGCTATTGGTCAATAATCACTCCGGCCACGGCGAAGAAAAAACTTTTCGTTTTCTGGCTTCACCTGAACTCTACTAGATCTTCACGATTCTTTTTTTCAAATATTGTGCAACAGTTGAATGAGCACACACTGAATCAACAGTTTTCTTTAGCTAATCTTATAGTCTGTGTTCTACCTGAAGTGATCCCAAGTTACCTAGCACACTTCACAAACATGTACAGACCGATCAGAGGGTCAATGATAGGTCTGACAGAATATTCAATTTAGAGATCATAGATTGGTAAAGTTGCACTGTGCACCTCACTAAATTTGCCACCTCAGTCTTTTAAAAGAAAAGAGAATTATACCCAGTTACAAGTCACAAAAGAGCTGCCTAACAATGGGATGACCAGGAGAAAGAAAATTAGTGACTTGTATGGTTTGCTTAGAGGGGCATTGTGTCATTTGTTTCTTCAATGCAGAAAGAATTATGGCAATGAAGGACAGTCCAGATGCAGAACCTGGATTGGCCATGGCTAATATGTGTTACCAAATTTTCTACATGTGACTAGATACACCGTACACTTCCTTTGTTTAGGAATCTAGTTCTTCTCATGTAAGACATCTTGGCCTTGTTCGGGACAAGACATTATTGCTTGGAAATGGGAAGGGGGAGGTCTACTTTTGTAACAAGGTTTTGCCAGTTTGCAACTTTTTCAGTGCATGCTTGTTGTATTGGGGTAGGGGTTGTTTTTTTTTTCTTCCCGGATAAACGCTTTGTCTGTTTCCTTAGTACCGACTTGCTAGTCTTTATATTTTGTTCTATTAATCTCTTTTAAATGAACTGTGGGCTTTAACTTCCACCACCAGAAAGGGGAGAAAATTTGTATACTATACACCTTACTAGAAAATGGAAGAGGAAGAATACATTTTCACATTTGAGGACTGTGTTGCTTTGTGACAGAGCTTCAAAAGGTACACTATAAAATGCAAACAAGTGGTAGCACAGACAAGCTGTTTAAACCATTAAGGATAACATCAGAATACACCTAGGAGAAGACAGACGAAGGTATAATTGTACTTGAATCACAAATATCCAATAGACATAGCTTTGAAGACCACAAATTGCTTCTTAAGATGTGATTCGTGCTCCAGGGTCCATTTTGTCGTATGAAGATATAGAACAAAGCATGTAAGTTTTGACAGGATGTTTTTTTTGTACCTAGAGGAGCTAGTTTGTATGCAATTTGCCTGGTGACATAGTAGTAACTTTTAAACAGGGTAGAAATCACTTTTCAAGAGGCCTGCTTGGACATTGAATACCAGCTATTGTTCACATCTGATATCTCCAAGAGGTGGAGTGTTGTATTCCCCAAGCCCATTGACAGACAGCTAAAAAGAAAGGTTAAAGTGGCCCTATTCTATCATTGTTTATGGAGCTAGATTTCTCCCTTTTCCTTTCAGAACCATCTATACCTCAAGATACCAAAACGAAATGCACAAGGGAAAATGGAAATTGATTTTCAATAATCAATTGTGGTCCTTACTTGTCACCAATCTAAGAGACTATGCTCATTTCTTTATTGAAAATCAACTACAGAGTT
This sequence comes from Cryptocoryne crispatula var. balansae, assembly GCA_036172225.1. Lineage (NCBI taxonomy): Eukaryota > Viridiplantae > Streptophyta > Magnoliopsida > Alismatales > Araceae > Cryptocoryne > Cryptocoryne crispatula. Next base: position 5,737,619 of record CM069922.1, on the reverse strand, counting down.
GCATTGTCCAGTATATAGCCAGGCAAAATATCTAATAAAAGACTTACAGTAAAACAAAAAGAACAAGAAGACGTAAGCAATCTTCCTTTCTCGGACCTGCTCTAGCAGATTATGCATCACCATGTATATTCAGCTCATCTGAACATAAGTCAAGGTGTAACCGATGGAATCGCAAGATGACAGACATATTATAAGCGACAACCCTGAATAATACAGAAGAGCGGGAACTACCTATGCCTCCGATGCCTTCGAGCTTCGGAAATCCCTCTTCAGCTCGGCTACCCGTCTCATGCACGCTCCTTTCGACCTTCCCGGCACCGCGGTCGCAATCTTCTCCCATCTCATGGAGACATCTTTCGGAAATGCCTTAAGAGCATTAAGCAGGGCGATATCCTCCCCCGAGCTCCAGGACCCGCCCCCGCCAACAGTTCCATCGCCATCCTTTGTTTCTCCATTATCCAATCGCGCAGGAACTGACAGCTCGCGATCCACGGTATCTGTCCGCTTGTCAAGCGGCTTTCGCTGACGCAGGAACTGCGCAAAAGGATCATCCCCACCGGGCCTTCTCTCCTGCAGGGATTTTGCATTGCTTATAACGCTCTCAACCCCGTGCCTCCCTTGGAAAACCTCCGCGATCAGCTCCCAGCGGCGCGGCGTCCCCACCGGGTGCTTCCCGATCTGCTTCTTCAGGATCTCCAGGTCCTCCTCGTTCCACTCTCTCTCCTCCGGTGCCTCAGCTTCTACTTTGTCTAAACCCTCTCCATTTCTCTGCTCGCTCTTTTTCTCCAGCGGAGGCACTGACGCGACCAGAGGAGGGTCCTCCGATCTCCGCGCTCTCGATCTGCGGCTAGAATTCCGCTTCCTGGTCTCGTCTCGCTCCTCATCTTCCGGAGACAGATCTGGCTCCGGCAACTCGAGGGGCTCTCCCACGCCAACGCGGATGTCGCCACCGGTGACGGACGGGGGGGCGAAGGGGGCGACGAGGAGGGAGAGGGCGATCCAGACGAGAAGGGTGCCGACCGTTTGGGACAGGAAAGGGGAGTAGAAGGCGGAGACGAGGAGGAGGGCGGCGGTTGCGATGCAAGCAGCGGCGTGGGGCTTGCTGACCAAAGCGGGATCGGGGGAGGAGGCGGCGGCGGCACCGGGGCGGGAGTGGAGGAGGAACCTCGGGCGGAACTCCTCTTCCACGAACTCCATGTTGGGATTGGGAGGGGCGACGCCTCGCAGGAGGGGGCGCGCGACGGCGGAGCTTACCGTCCTTATGTGCGTGGCACGCGTAGAACTGTTCACTGTCTAACCTCGAAAATCAAATCAAATTAATGATTTGATTTGATTTAAATATTTAATTTAAAAAAACTGTAAATTAAATCAAATTGATAAATCGAATAAATTAAATTAAATATTATATTTTAAATTATACATGGTATAATATCTATGTATATTTTTTATAAAATTAATTTATTTCAAGAATTTTTAAGATAAAATTAAAATAATATATAAATATATTCACAAAATTTTAATAGAATATAAATTAAAATAAAAAATAAAATTATATATCGACATATCTATTATATTTTAATAAAATATAAATTAAATTGAGTTGAATCAAATCACGAGAAATAATTTAATTTAATTTGATTTGAAAAAGATTACTCAAAAATTAAATTAAATCAAATCACGAACACTCAGCACACGTGGTGTCCGTGCAGACCCTCCGAGCGGCCCGGCGGCGGTGGAGGGACTGCCGGGTGGTCCGCGGCGACGAGGAGCGGGTTGACTTCAACACGTTAACGTGAAGATTTTACATCTCAACCAACCTATAATTTATGAGCGATGACAATATTTTAATTTTTAAATTTTTTGGGTGAGCCTGCAATTTATCTAGGGCGCAAGGGGCGTGTGATTTAATTCGATTTTGTTTTTTTTAACAGAATCGTATTTGATGAGCTCTCAAATCGGGAGGGATTTAACGTTTCTATTTAATTTGGTTCGATCTGAGATGTTGATTAGATATCTGAGATAATTATCTATCTATCTATCTATTTATTTATTGAAAATAATTTAAATAAAACTTAGTATAAATTTTATTTAAATAATTTTAATATTAATAGCATTTTGGCACACATTTAATTCAGCCATAAATCTCAACTATTTATTAGGGATAGATTAAATATATTTTCGAAGTAATCTTGTATAAAAGTACCCTAGATGGATAGATTAAATTGATGATTAAATAAAATAAAAATCAATAAAATTTCTATTTTAATGCACACCCCTCTTTATATACCCTTATTTTTTGAGAGTACAGCTTTAATTAATGTCAAACGTATGTATGGAAAACTATGCACTAGACTTTCTTCTTAAAAAGTAAAAACTCATTATTGCTGATCGACTTCTTTCGCCTACGGTACGAGTGCTCGTCATTCCATTCAACTTTAACAATCAAACCAGTATAATTTGATTCGGTTTGATTTAGTTAATAAGATTCTTCAAATTACCCAAATCTATGAACTGAATAGTCTGAACCAGGTTAAATATTTATTTTAAGTTATATCTATTTAAAAATTATTTTTATTATAAAAATAAATTATATTTCAAGAGTTTTTGAGATCGAACCAAAAAAATATATAAACACATAAATAGAGTACATATTAAAATTAACTAAATAAAATTATACGTTAGAAATATATTATATCTTGATATAATATGATGTAAACCGGATCAAACCAAGTCATATTTAATTTGACTTGGTTTGACGTGATTTAGGAGATAGAGTGATTCGGTTTGGGCTAGAGAAAAACTCCCAGGAGATCAAACTATAGGGCACGTTTGTTTGCCCGTAAAAAAGGCTGTTGGAGCAAGTTTTCCCGAAATTGTATTGTTTTCTTTTATTTGGTTGTCCATAAAATTACGGTCAAAGAAAACAAACTTCGTTGACTCTGTTATTGCCTTGATTTTGGCATCCGAGACGTACGCTCGGATGCCATTTTCCGGTGACGCTAAAACAGAAAGAGACTTAGACAAAGTCCCAACTTCAATGGATATGGTGAAATCTTAGAAATCGAAGTAGTTATAGAAATTAATAAATATTTCAAATTAATAAATAGTTTGGTAATCAATACATTAGATATAAATATTTAATTTTTATTTTAAAAATTATGTGTTTTTATATCCTTAATTCAAATATGATAAACTCAATTAACTGATAAATATAAAAAATGGTTTATTTAACATTTATATTATTTACAATTCATAAGATATATTTTGAGAGAATGACTTACAAATATTTAAATAAACAAAAATATTTTTTAAAAATGTGATCTTCTTGCAAATTAATATTTTCCAGGAAAGTAAATTACATGTAACCAAATGAAACACTACGTTTTCAATTTTCTCAAAAAAGTGACTCCCAGTAAATCATTTTCCTTGATTCAACTTTTACAACGATCCAAACGGACCCTAAATAGAACCATACCCTCAGAAGTCACTTTTATTTTAATAATTTAAAACTCTGTGTCGGCATTATTGCCGCGTAATCACGAGACATTAATAAAAAAGGAGAAGAAGATAAAATTTATAAACATATCGAATATGATGCTTGCTCGTCTCATATTTTTCTTGGTCTAAGTTAGGGTCATTTCGGTTCTCGGGTGGACAGAATAGCTTCAGTTCTCGATCGAAAATAATTACGGTCACAATCAGTACTTATGTGATAAATAAGTAAGGTGTTGGACAATAGTTTGATTGTAATGATCAAGATATTTTATTTAATTAAAAAAATAGTTATTATATTTTATATGATATTAATTATGTTTATGTGTGTTATCCCTCTCTCTTTCTCTCTCTTTTCGTTCTTCTCTCCCCCATCGTTTCCGATTTTCCTTCCTCCGGATTACCCTAGCCAAAACCGTCGCATTTTCCTGCCGTTTTCTCTCTTCCCGTTGCTAATTTCTCTCTTCCTACACGTCCCTCTTTCTTCTCTCTCGTTGCCTCGTCGATCCCTTGCCCGCGAGGTCGCCGCCGTCGCTGCCCACCTGGGCCACACGAGCGACCGCCGTCGCCCTCGGCCCCCCCCACCTTTCCCCCCTCCCCGGTGTCGCCGCGCGCGTCCGCGCGAGCCCGCAACCGCCGTCACCCGCCGCCCTCGGCCACCCACCCGCACATCGCCGGCCAGCCACCCGCCCACGTCACCCGGTCGCCGCCATTGCCCCCCCTTCGCGCCATCCGGGTCCCTGCGCACGCACGCTCTCCGTCCCTCCGCTTTGCCTCCATGCGAGCGAGCACCACCCTCGGCACCGCAGCCACCTGCACCCCCCCCATCAACCAGCCGCGACATCCGTCGCCGCCCGCCCGCATGCGGCCGCACACTCCCGCCCAGCCGCGGCCCCGTCCCGTGCCCTACCGCCGTCTCGCCCGCCGCTGCCTCCCGCCGCTGAGTGCCTCCCGCCGCCCCGCCAGCCACGTCGCGGCCCCCCCCTCCCCCCCCTCGGCTGTCCTGTGGCCACGCCAGCCATGCACCGCCGGTGCCCGGCAGCCACCGTGCACCTCGGTGTGCCGCCCCCTTCACAACCCAGCCGGTATCTCTCTCTCTCTCTCTCTCTCTCTCTCTCTCTCTCTCTCTCTCTCGTACTATCACCCTTTTTTTTCTATTTCTCCCATTTTATTCTATTATCTCCTTTCCAGCAGATTATCAATGATACCGTTCGGTTCGGTTTTTCATCGCCGTCGTGACCGCGGCATATTCTTCACCCGGATCGATTCCGTGCGCCGATCGTCGTCGCCGTAAAGGTAGGCGTCTCGGCTATTCTTAGCACTCCTATATATTTGATTAAATCGAAAAAAACTTGTTTAGATCATCATGATTAGTATGGTATAATTTGTGGGTTATTTCTGGCATATTGGCATGATTAGATAGAGTTAGATTAACTTAGATTAACTTGTTTAATCATGCATGTTTAGGTTGATTTAATCATCCATGTACGTTAATTGGCTTGTTATGTTTTATTATGTTTGAGTCTAGTTAGTTTAACCTACTTGTATTACGGTGATCTTTAATATGTATATTCTGATTTGTTAAAAAAGCCGATGTAAGGTTTAAGCTTAGTGAGGTTAGAGTTTAGTTTGGTTTCATGTATGCAGTAGGTAGTAGTGACTGTCTAAACATGTGATTGACATCTTTAGTTTGTAGCTTGCATAATCTTATTTAGATGCATCATATAATAGACTGGTTCTAGTTTGTGCTAGACTGTGATATGGTATGCAAATATGGGGTGCATGGAACCATGAGTGTGCATCTATGTATTTCATGTTTGATTTGCCAATTAAATGTTCATGTTTTCATCGTCTGAGTTAATTATATGCTTGCATGGTGTGGAATGAGGTTAGTGCGGTGAAATGGTACCGCATTGTGATGGAAATGTACTTCACCGGACTATAATTCGGTCATGTGGGCGCTAGATGAATTAGAACGACCGAGCATCCGTCGATCCGTGATACGCGGTTAGCTTATCCTAAGTACTCCCCTGCCTACGGGGTACTACGGGATTTAGCTTACTATATGTTACTTCGTACTATATGGTAAACTGCGAGTGCTAGTTTTGTGATGTGACTACATTTATCCGATTGAGTAATGAAATTTACTCGTATTGTGTCTAGTTGTGTGTTTTGGCATAGATGTTAGTGTTCTAAATGTGTCATTGGTTTTATGTCAGGTTAGGTGTGTTATGAGCATACCTAGAGTAGCCTAATGTGTAGGTTATGTCGATTTTAATGCATTTAGAGTCATGTTATCATATGAGGTAGTTGTTTGATTCTTTAATCAATTAATTGAAGATATATAATTAGTTTACACCATATGTATTAAATCTGATTTTAGGCTTAATATGTATTGTATACCACTAGAATCACTAGTATAGTGGGGTAGTTCGGGTGTAAGTCCTACTGAATCTGTGGTAACTCACCCCTTCCGTTGTTAATATTTTCAGGATTGCAGGTTTAGCGCAGCAGAAGCGTAGTGGTATTTTGGAATTCGAGGAGCTAGTGATTCAATTGTTAAATATTAGTATTTATTTTGTTAGATAGATGTTTGATTATTATGTTATTATGTTGTAAAGTTTGGAATCATGAATTTGGATTGTGATATTAGTCTTATTTGGCTCCAGACCGATATTCTTCCCCGTTACGTCGCCGGATTATCTTCCACTGTGCATATTAAAAATCCGGGTCGTGACATTGATCGTGTCGGTAATAAGTTAATAAATCAATGTTGAAACACTACCGGCATTTTACTTATTTATTATCCAATTTAATACATTTCAATACGGACGACGAGTAGTGAATTCGTAAGACGTCGATAATAATTTAATTTTTTTCCATAATGATCGATCGAGTTTGTTATTTGAGTTCTCGATGAAGCGACTGGAACTTGAGAGGAGATCGCCTGAGGGGGGCTCCTGAGGGAGCTTCCTCAGGCCACACACATTAATGATTCATCTCATCACCATTTAATGCACCCATCACATCGTGCCATTAATATCTTTTGTGTGTCCCCCCAGGCCATCTCCTCTCCCGTAATTATTTTTTTTCAATTGAGACTGAGATGATCGATCCAAACTGGATGGGGACTGAATTGCCAATATCAGCTGCCCAGCCGCGCATTTGGGTGTCGACAGTTCCGTCGCACTTCGCCTTCCTCTCCGGTGAGCACGCCGATGCCGCCCATCCTCACCATGGACACGGCGAAGTCCCTGAAGAAGAGGCCCTGGTCGGCGGCGTAGGCGTGGACAAGCCTCCGCACGGCGCCGCCGCGGTCCTCGGAGACGAGGGCGTCGTCGGTCTCCAGCACGCCCTCCCCGCGGAGGAGGTTGTGGAAGTAGCGGTTGTCGAACCACGCCGACGTCTGGGTGTCCAAGGGGATGGCGGCGGAGTCCCGGCCGGAGGGGGGGCAGATGGATCGTAGCACGCGTCCGAACATATCGGAGCTCCGCCGGCGGTGCTGATCCGGCCGTTCTACTGCCGCCTGCTGACCGTAGACCCTGCTCCGGAAGCTGACGCACCTTGCCCTCCCTATCGTGTGGCTGCCTGTCACACGATGAATGGAAGATCAAAGGCGCCGCAGGATGAACGGTGGCGGCGGCAGCGCCCGACGTACTGCTGGGAGAGGGGTACGTTCAACAACATGGGTGGGGGATAGGAATAGGATGCCCTACCTGAAAGGGACACCAGGTCGACGGCGGTGAGGCCGTGGGCGGCGAAGTTGGAGACGAGGCTGTCCAGGGTGGAGTTGGGGGCGGGTATCATCTGGTTGGCGTCGCCCAAGCTCGCCTTGGGAGAATCTCTCCTTCCGAGGGGGACTTCCCAGTATGGCCCGTTTCTCTGCAGCAGACCACACACAGAACAGATCCGCAGCGGCAGTATCGGAGTTTAATTCCGAGTATAATTTTGAAACGAAAGGAGATCACGTACGTACGCAAGTTTAATTAGAAGCCAGTGTTATATATCAACCACAGCAAGTAACATGTCTCGATGCCCACCTGAAACGGGCTGAGAGGTTTGTGACAGTTCATTTCGTGCTCTTTTTGAGACAATATTGGATCATCTCGATCGGGTGGAGGAAATACTCTGTGATCATGCATAATCCTTGAGATCACTTAACTTAACTGATGATTTTGTGACAGTTCATTTGAACTGATATCAAAACTTACTGAATCACTGTGTCATCGGTAGCGAAATGGTAAGATGTCCATAATCCAAAATGAACCAGTAACAAATAGATAATGATCAGTTAATAAGATATCGGTTTAACTTTTTTTTTTAGTAACAAGTTAACAAGACGTCGATAATAGTTCAACTCGTAATGGTTCAACTCTTTTTGACAATGAGCGAACAAGACATCGATAACGGTTCACTGACTCGCTAATATGTGATATCGAAAAAAGTTAAGATACTACTAATGTCTTATTAACTTGTTTTTCGAAAGAGATCGAATCGTTACTGACATCTTATTAACTCGTTATCGACATTTTGGTAACGATTTATTGAATAACTTCTACTAATTAAGTGATCCTAAAAGTTAGGATCATTTCTGATCAGAGAGATTGAGATTAATCTTTCTGAACTGAGGTTGTTCCGAAACTTAATATTTAATAAACTTTTTTCTGGGTTTAAACGGTGTATATATATACACGTACGTATGAATTTCAACGATGATCTGAATCATGGCTGACCAGGAAAACGGAATCCCGGGCGGCGATGGCGATGATGTCGGCGCAGGAGACGGTGAGGGGGCAGGCCATCTCCAGCAGGGCCTTCGCCCGGTCTATCACGTCGAAACCCCGCAGGGAGTTCAAGTTGGGCACCGCCGCCTTCTCGCTCACGATGCCCCCGCCGTCGTCGTCGTCGAGCAGGACGGACGCGTCGCACCCCTGCAAAGCGGGACGACGGAACAACGATAACCCACCTGATCGCGACGATCAGAAGAGAAAGGGGCAGTCAGAAGAAGCTCGATCGGAGCGCAGGCGGGCAGAGACCAGGACGAAGCAGTCGTGGAAGTGGAGGCGGAGGAGCTGGGCGGCGACGGCGGGGTCCCAGGCCACCGCCACCTGCACCACCTCCCTCACTATCGCCGCCGCCATGGGGCACGTCTCCCCGTAGTAAGACGGGTGCAACGCCGTCCTCCCGCCGAGTGCCTCCCGTTCGCAGAGGAAAGGCGCGAGGAGAACCACCAGAAAGAGCGGCAGCTTCTTCATCTCGGAGAAGCCTTCCGGAGCTCCGCAGGTTGGTGCGGTGGCATCGCCGTGGGAAGAACCATCAACGGGCATATCTATTAATTATATTTGTACAACGAACAACACGAGAACACCGCGCGCAACACGCCAGTCATTTTCTCAGCTAATTCCCGTGTACGTACGTTCCTAACGTCCAGATCCGCCCAGGTTCCGACCAAGTCAAGAGCAGATACACCTGCAGCTACATCGTCGTCAGCACCAGCCCAACAGCTTCATATAAAGCGACATCTCCTGCGCGCCATGGCGAACCGATCCCGCAGACGGCGGCGGCCGGGGAGGCACCACCCGGCCATCTGCAGTCAGGGAGTGAGAAGATGGAAAATTATATATGCACATGCTTATTTTGTATTTTTCCGAAGAGGATTAATTCTCTGCAATCCGAACTTAATTAGTGGATACACGAGAGAACCCTTTTCACTCTAAACATATAAAGTATGTGAAAATTCATCATAAATGATAGACTCCACCACGTACGAGAGTTTTATATATCTGTCTTAAGTTGAAAGGTTTCCTCAAGTACTCATCCAAGGGAACTCAGACTCAAGATATATAAGGGTTCGAGTTCTCACGGGTGAACATTTAAGAAAACTCCATTTACTTTCCTAAGAAAGTAAAATGAATCTCTCGACTCTTGAGCGTAATGGGCACGCCATAGCGAGTAGCAACCGCCCACAATTGAATAAGAAACGTACGTGTAGGTTGGACTGATGACCGAATTCATGAGCTGAACCCAACAACCAGGATGGCTTGCACTCATGTCCATTAATTTCTTCGTTTATTCTACAATATTTATGTTGCTCCGAACGGGCTTCGTGATCAATCGATGCGCGTACTACGCAAATTAAGGGAGTAAATTAAGGTGACAACAGAATTTGGGTATGGTCAAGTCTCCAAAGACATCTGCATGCGAGTTGTGTAATACCTTGGCACAGAATATGTTAATAAGGGTGTTTGGTTACACGCTGAATCAAGTTTTTCCTTAAAAACAGTATGTTTTTTTATGATAAAACTTGTTAAAAGATCGATGACCATTACAATTTTGTGTTTTTTTTTTAAAAAAAATCTTAGACAAGACTTGTCACAACTTGGGTAATTAAGACTTCTTTTGTCCTGTGGTCACCCACCCTACCTCTTCTTGATGATACATGATTCCTACTCTTTTTTTATCACATCTCTTCCAACCTTTAGGCCATTGACCAAGCACCGTTTGTTTTTGCTTAGCTAATGTCTAAAATCTGAACCAATCGAGGATTAGACGGTTTAAGCCGTCTGATAAAATATCCAAAAGTAGTGGTAACCTCAAAAAAAAACACCACCTATGTATATCTTAGTGGATCGCCATAATTTTTAGGGAAAATTACCACCAGATCCATTTAAGAAAATCGGTTTACTAAAAACTCCGTTGACCACTTTTTCATCCCCTTTAGTCCATTGACAACACATTATATTACCATTTGGTCCGTTTTGCCAAGCGATTGTCCCGGTATCCCCATTTTGCCCTTCCCGCGAGTCGCGACATGATGTTTCCGCTTTTCTCGCGGCGCCTCGCGACCTCCGGAGCTTTGCCCTTCCCGGTGTTCTCGCAGCCCTCGCGACCTCCAGAGCACCCCATGGGAAGGAAGGCTATCCTCGACTGCGGCGGCCTGAGTCCCATCGCCGGCGCCGAATCGGAGAGACGCCGGAAGCGATTCCGGCATTGCTGGGGTTGCTGAGAGAGGGGAGCCGCGCCGGGGGGGGGGGTTCCGCAGGCGGGGGGAGCGCCGCGGGGGGGAGCCTCGCCGGGGGGGTTCATGTTCCGCGGGCGGGGGGAGCGCCGGCGGGGGGAGCCTCGCCGGGGGGAGCGCCGCCGGGGGGGAGCCTCGCCGGGGGGTTCGTGTTCCGCGTATTATTAGGGCCTGTCCATTGGGAGCGGATGGCGGCGCTCCCGGTGCCTTTTGAACTTAGACTTTATTTTGAATATAATTTTTATCAAAGAAGTGTATAAAAATTATTATACAACCAAACACACTATTAGAAAGTAAATCAGTCCACCACCAATCATTTTGATTTGCCATTTTTAAATTTTTATCTTAATAAATGAACTTGTTCCTTCAATTATCTGATACCCAATCTGGATAAATTGAGTTAAGTGACAACTTTGTAGAACAAAACCCATCACATTTTTCAACAAATTTATTAGAAATTACTGTTGCTGGTAAAATTTTGACCTTACTGGTTAAGTACCCCATGAGAATTTCTATCTATCATGTTATAGAGTTTGAACAGATTAATTTATCAGCATCCATACTCCATACCAATCACACTGACAGCACTTTGAACAAATACGAGGCTAATGTTCATAGATTATAGACAAAAAGTCATAAAATATATTTTAGAACCTGCTTCCTGAAAAATGACTGAAATGATAAAAATACAAGTTCAAAATTTCGGCAAATGTTTATTATCACATTATCGCCGACACCTATTACTCATTTCCATGTGGAATGAGCTTCACTTCAGTTGTCTAGATATGCATTTATTTAGCGAAATTATTTTAATTTACAAAGGGCAGACAATGTGAAGCGAAAAGAGAAAAGACGACTTGCAGATGTATAGAAGGTCAAAGAAAAGTTAGTCTTAAGAAGAGAAAAAGTTCCTTGTTTCAAAGAAAATCAAGTATCTTTAAAGCAAGACAAACACAGGAAGGAAAAGCTTCATGAACCCAAAAAGGAAGATCCATTGAAAGGGTCACATGACGCAGCAGCAACCCTTGTCCTCTGGAGGCGGTACACTGTCTTTCTTCCAATTGTTCGGAACCGATGGATGGTACGAGAATATAGATGTATCAAGCCCATACTGGCAATGTGCAAGACATCAGGTATAAGGTATTAGCAAGAAATGGGAATCGACGGAGTACGAATGCGCGCAGGCAGGTAGATGCAAAGCTGAATTCTGAGGACGTACGAACGGGTCATGTTTCAATTTATGTACCTTTTCTCTCATTCTTTCACTCCATGCGTCGTTCCTGCAAGGCCGTTTGCCAAGCGTGCCAACAGCCGGCATCCCGGTAACCAAGGTGCCTTGCCTGATGATGTGGTATCTTGGGGCAGTATATTCTTCATCGCTGTCATAAGCTGCTGGCCTGTTGCCTTCTGCTCTTACCCAAAGAGCAATAAGAAATTGAAGCACCTGGAGAAAAAAAGAATCATCTGATATTGTAGAAAAGCTTGTAGAAGCAGCGTGATAACTCCGTTTGCAGTTCTCTGTACAGACTAGGTGCGACGAGAAGCGTGAACACTATCGCCTTTTCTTATAGGACGTTTAGTTGCGTAATAAGTTGTGTTTTCTATGCAACAATGTACTTCGTAATAAAACTTGTAAAAAACGGTTTTTGACAACCATGACAAAGATTTGATTTTATAGAGTTTCTTCTTAGATAAAAAATTGTTAAGACCACTTTTTTCTCTTTATTGTGATGGTCCCCACTTTTTGTGTTATCTATGGCCATCACACTATTTTCTAATTAACCATGATAATTTTAAGTTTTAGCGACGTATCATAAAAATGTTCAAAAAATTATACTATAAGTCTAGAACCAAAGTACTAGCGGCATTCATAGTTTGGTTTGGTTTGGTTTGGTGGGGGATTTTTTACTCAAACCAGACCAAACTAGCTCTCAAACCAAATTATGATAGTTTAGTCTAGTTCAAACCATATTTTATTGTGATATAATATAAATGTCAATCTATACTTTTATTTGGCTTGTTTTAAATCACATTCTTTTAAAATTTAATGTATATCTTTATATATTTTATTAATTTTAACTTAAAAACTCTTAAAAGAAATTTACTTTTATAAGAAAAAATAATTATATTATTATTATATTTAAACTAAAATATATATTTAATCAAATTCAAGTTATTTGGTTCACTAGTTTGATTTGATTTGAAAGGCCTTGTAAACCAAATCTAATTGATCGATAGTTCATACCAAATCAAACCGAACCAAACTACTGGTTTGATTTGGTTTTTGGGGTTGAACCAAATAGTGAACACCCCTAAACCAAAAGCCTAATTTGATAAAATCTACCTGCATTCTTGATGTGTACAATGTAATGATACAAGCTTATTTCCAATCTTTGGGTCATATTCCATAAGCATTCAGCTAACATAATCAGAACTTTTGAGGCTACACAGAAGCAACTTAAGGTCTGAATGTTGCAAGATTGACATTTACATCCATCTACAGTGTGGCAAGGATAAACTAGGACCAAAGATAAATAGATGGCAGTGAGAAAAATAGGCATTTAGTTATCTGCACATAATCAGTCCATTTTTTTCAAAACACAAAATTGTTTAAAAATTGAACTGCCATTAGAATGTTTCTATGCAAAAACAATAGCTAAAAATGTTGACATGTCTGTATCTTCTATAGGAAATTCAAATAAAAAGGTTATAGAATATAATTATTTGCTGATTATTTTATGGTAGAAGATGCTGAAAGGGATGAAATGGTATCGTACACATACGTATGCATAGTAACATGCAAAAGGAATCTTGTCAAGATGCTCAGAAAAATTTATTGCAACACATAAAAAACTAGTTGGTGAAGAATATAAAAACTGTTCACTTCATGAGAACATTTTTAGTTCCTTTTGCGTTAGAATGAAAAAATAAATAAATTAATGGTAAAACAGTATGACAGGTACCTGTAAACTGAAAAACCCAAGCACGATCCATTTTGCAATTTGCCAGTTATCCTTCAAGAAATCATAAATATGGCTGAAGTTCCCAGTTTTGTCTGCTAGAATGAGCTGAACATACATTTTCCATCAAAACCAAAATAATTGGTCGTGAATAATATATGGGAAAAGCTCACTCTACCTCCTTCAATCTTTGATCAAAGAATATGAAAGCTGCACACCCCAGTTCCACAAGGATCATCAATGCCAGTAAGGAGGAGTACTGATGTTATCAAGGAAGCAAATGAAACACTACAGCGTTGAAGCCAACAAGAAAAATCAATAAGATGGAAGACAAAAAATTAGCAAAATTGATCTGTTGTTACAAGAGTACAAATCAGGAACGTTTTCTGTCATCAAAAGAGAATGTGATCTTTAAAAAAACCTTGAGGAATCTTTTGGGATGCTGTTGAGTAGGCTAATTTCCTTCTCTTTTGCGGTTATGTTGTTGCTCCCTTCTATAGATGTAGAAGGAACGGCATGTAACAGCTAAGAAAAGAAAGAGAAACAAATGATATTCTGAAAAGTTGGCTGAGGCTATTTCTATCGACATGCCCTTTTAAGAAATCAAAACAGTAGATAATGCTCTTGAAGCATTGAATACATTCTCCAATGATTCACACACAATTGAAAGCTTATTGCATCTCTATAATAAGCAGCTGAAATGAAACTTGGGTAAAAACGAACCCAGAGTTGAGATGATGTTTTTCTTGTGTTTTCTGCAGCTTATGTGCTTCCAAAACAATGCAATAACTCTAACATGTTTATCATATTGAAAGGAATCTATTGAAAATGACAAATAGTCACAAATCTGTGAGATCAAGATGTATGACTAATTTAAAGTAAACAACAATTAAGGATACAAAGGACAGGCAGCATCTATTTGTTGTTGCTCCAATGCGTCCAATGCAAGATATGAGGAAGAGGACAGTTCCAACTCCCATGAATGCATAGATGAACCTGCAAAGAATCACTAAATTATGAGCAGCAACCTATGTTATTGAGGTGAGTGCCTCAAGTGCCTAGCAGCAACCTATGTTATTGAGGTGAGTTCCTCCCCCCCCCAGTGCATTTTCCCTTTGTTTTTGTTCTTATACACATCTTTTTTCTCTATTTCTTCCAGTTTTCAGTCTTCTTCTAATCTACTCTTCTTATTGATAGCACCGGTTTGTTCCTCTTCACATTAGTCTCATTCTTTCTTTGACTTATGCAATCCCTCAAGGTGAGTTTGACAGTATACTGGTAGAATTTTTTTGTGGTTTTAGTATACCGGTTAGATTTTGGGTGGTTCTGGCATACTGCTAGTTTCTTTGTATACTTCTAACATACCAGTTAGATTTTTTGTGGTTCTAATATCCTGGTTAGATTTTTATGTTGTCTTTTTTTTTCAAACATGGGTATTAACTTGGTGCATTCATTTCATTTTTTTGCATTTATTTCAATGTTTGCTAATAATTATATGTATTATTAAAATTAATATATTAAAATAACATATGCCGTTGCCGCCTCAAGCGTCTGAGATGCCCTCCTAAGATGCCCGAGGCAAAGTGATGGGTCCCTCACCTCAGGCGCCTCACGGCTCTCACAACATAGGCAGCAACAGCAATATAATAAAATGGTGCCTATTGTGTTTATGCCCGGGCTGTCAAGCTATAGTAGCATGTAGGTTGTAGAATCAGCAGTTAGAGCTACTGCATCCTGGACAAAATTGGTGACCTAGGTGATTTTCGCCTGTATTGACCTTTGTTTCGTTTTAGATTATTGATATTGCATAATATGTGGGGATAGAGTTATCAATGAATTTATAGGCTATCTCAAGCTGCGACTGAGATTGGCTATATGAACAACAACAAAAATCCCTTAAGATGCGAACAAAGGGACAGGCTGTAGCCTCCAGACTTTAATGTTTTATTTCATCTGACAGTAACTATTAGGAAGGCCCTCACTTGCATAAAAATGTAAAAAGAGATATCTGAAAATTAAGAAACATAGGGAGAGAACTTTTCGCATACCATGCTAACGCACAAGCTGACTCAGGTTCTCAGTTTATAATCGACTTGAGTTTTAAGTTTTCTATCCTATCATTTCCACCCACAACCATCAGCACAGGATGATTACCAGCTCATCTTCTAGTATTCCTAAGTTTTATATCTATCAATCCTATGATTTGCACCCACGCCGTCAGCACAGCATGATTACCAGCTCATCTTGTAGTATTCCCAAGCAACCACCAATTAAGCTTTTCCAACCGAATGAAGAAGTTTTTGTTTGACAACCATAACCAGTTGTCTCTTGTAATATTTTATCAGCGGTATCGAAGATCGAGTCGATTCCCAAACTTCTGAACAATCTCATAAGCCAAAGTTTGGTCACCTTTTCTTATCATTCCCCATTCTTGAACCAAATGAAGGAGGTATTGCTTGCGAACCATAATCAGTTGTCTCTTGTAATATTTTCTTAAGAGCACTAAAAATGTGGTCGAAGTCCCAAACTTCTGAACATTTTCTTATGACAAACTTTCAATCCGCTATGCTTTCGAAGTATCATAACAATGAGGAAGATCAAATTTACTTTCCCTTAAACAGCATCAGAGATCCATGTGATTATCACAAGTTCATACACAAAAACCTATTATATTTGCTCTTGTCAGACAACAATGATCGCTTGTCTTACTCAGTACTCACTTATCCTTCGAAAAGCACTTTCTGCTCGTAACTAACTAAAACTTAGATTGAAGTAGCATGATAGTCTTATAGACTAAAGCAACTGGGAAAGCATGAAGAGAGCAGATCGGCCGCTGAAAGTGAACAACGAGGTCAAGAATTAACTTCGCCAAGATAGCCATAGAAACAAAGGAGCAGGGGGGAAGAGCGCAAGTACCAAGCACTAGACAGCACGTGCAGAATTCCCTCGTCTACTATCGACAAGACGAGCATCGACGGACGTCCGAGCGCCAATGGTTCGGCATTCTCAGCCGCAGGTGACATTGCTCTGCCACCGTCGCCGGCGGAGGCAGCCGTGCTCCATTCCACGAGCAAGTAGATCCCGTAGGCCACAATTATTAGGCCCGAAGACATCATGAGCAAGTTCAGCAGCCGCAGCAGGGATTCCAAGCAACCCCGGCAAGACATCTTCCCACTCCCCTCCGCCTCCACCCCCAGGACTATGATGATCGAAGCGGCCTAGGAAAACCAGGGCGCTAACCCGCTCACCCGCAGAAATCCGCTACGCTTCCACGACTTCGTCCTCCATGAGCGGTGAAGAACTTCTTCCGGGGACGGAGGAGGGGTTCGCGTGCACGGAGGGCAAATTAAGAGCGGAACTCGAGAGACTGGATGGGGAATTGGGGGTGCGGCGCGGAGATATCAAGCGCTGGACGTAAGAAGCGCGGGAAAAGAGGAGCATAGAGAAAGAGAAGTAGAATTCTTACTTTACTTTCAAATAAATAGATCCTTTAGCAGATATATATATATGACATTAAATATATATTATATATGTCCTTCTATTGCGACGGAAATACCTTTCAAGGTGGACATTTTTAAGAAAGAGAGAAAGAAGTTAATGGGGTGTTTGGTTGCATGATAATTGAGGTTTTTATTTTAATTTTTAAAAATTGTAAGAAAACTTGTTAAAAGAGGTGTTTGACAACCATGACAATTTTATGTTTTGAAAGTGATTTTCTTCTTAAACAAAAAAAGAGGGTCTCACCTCTTTCTTTTTTCTTGTGGTCCCCACTTTATTTGGTCATGTGCGGTAGTTACTCTTTTTTGTAATCACATCCCTCCAAACATGATAATTTTATGTCATGAGTTGGTTCACTTTTTATTTTAATATAATTTTTTATCATGAAAATGTACAAAAAATTATCATGCAACCAAACACCCCATAAGCGAGGGTAAAAAAATCAAGACATAAACTGGTTTCTATCCATTATTAAGTTTAAATAGCTTTTAGAACAACATAATATTCTGGAAAACATTAATGGGGGTGTTTGGTTGCATGATATTTTTTTGTACACTTTCATGATAAAAAATTATATTAAAATAAAAAGTGAACCAACTCGTGACATAAAATTATCATGTTTGGAGAGATGTGATAACAACAAAAAATAACAACTATCCATGACCAAAAAAAGTGGGGGACCACGAGAAAAAAGAAAGAGGTGAGATCCTCTTTTTTTGTTTAAGAAGAAAATTACTTTCAAAATATAAATTTGTCATGATTGCCAAACACCTCTTTTAACAAACTTTCTTACAATTTTTAAAAATTAAAATAAAAATCTCTATTATCATGCAACCAAACACCCCATAAGTTATCGCAAAGAAATTGGGTGTTACATTTATGCCTGCTCGGATATATTTTATCAATATTATTGTAATTGTATTTTTTTGACAACATAGTTGAGTGGTCAATGATGTGTTGTTCCGCGCGTAAGTGAGGGATTGAGCTCCTGCTCAATTCCCACTTGAAGCCGTCCCCAGGGACGGCTGAACTCTGCTGACCCTCAAACCCTCGTCCCTACTCCCCGTGAGTAGGGAAAGTGCCAACCGACCTAGGGTCGATCGACAAATTGCAATTGTATTGCAGTGCGGACAAGAAAAAGTATAGTTTGTGAGTAGGGGTGAAAAGGAAATCTGATACTATACTGAGAATGTTTATTTTTATATTAAGTTAGCAGAATCAAAATTGAAAATAGTCAGCAAGAAAATATAATATATGCAAAAAATAATATTGTAACAAGTATAAATTGACCTGTTGCTGTTAAAAGGTTAAAACGGGTTGACCCAACAGAAGAATCACTGTACCCGGGGCCGCAAAACAGTCGCATTTCTTAGCGAAATTATCATTTTATTTTAATTGTAATCTATTTCTATTTTTTTATTAAAATAAAAACTAAATTTAGTAAGTTTCTAAATATATTATATAGATAAATTTTTATTCAAAATTAATTAATGATTCACATGTAATTCTTAAATTTTGATATAATAATTTTAAAATTTCATTTGTATTATTTTATCACTTTATATCTCATATTTTATAATTAATTTAATTTATTTTTAATTATTTTCACTTATTTGTTATCAAAATAGATAAAGTGAAATAGAATCAACACATTTCGACTCCGATAAGTATTGAAATATCAAATTTCGATTCCGATAATTTATTCTTTATAAGATAAAAAATATATTTTGAACATTTTAATTTTTATCCGAATCAAATCAAAATATCGAATTTAGTTTACACTCGTACTTATATTCAATATAAGAGCTAAGATGTTTAGATTACAACTTTAGGGATTCCCATGTTTCGATTGAACATAACTAAAAAATTTACAAAAAAACATAATACATATTTACTTTAAAAATAATTTAATAATTTACATATTAATAATAAGATTTGATATAATCTCCTTAAATTTTTATGTTTATCTTTATTTTTTTAAATTGATTGATGGCAACTCATTAAGCTACGTGCCGTCAACGATGGCGCGGCCGGAGTTCGAACCCCGGACCATACTCCTGAGAAGGAAGAGGAAAATGCCTCTCGGCCTGAGACAGGGTTGTCCAACCGGACAAAATTTTATCTTTATCCTTTTTTATAGCTTTAATATTATATTTTTATTACGCTTAATTATATATATTGTGATATTATTATTATGATTTAAAGACGAAAGATACATTTGATGATAAAATAAGTTAAAACATTTTGAATAATACAAAGTCGTAGACTTAAATCGAAACATAAATAAAGCAACACGGAATAAAGAGACGGGACCGAGTATTCACCAATTCATAAGATAAAACTATATCATTGAAGCGATACCGACGTTAAAATGTTTATGAACTGAGATTAAAACTCTAAGATTAGAATTTCATAAACTTCGAGAGACTAGAAGATCACGTCAAATGGATATGGATTTCGTCCCAACTGACAGTCTCACGGATGGTCATGTCACATATTAGAGAAGACACCGGAACAAATCAGAATAAACAAGCAAATAGATAGAAAATAAAAAATAAAGACTTAAATAAATTGAACATCTCCTCTTGGGTGCATACAAAAAATATAATGTCTCGGAAGACGTTTAGGGTGGAAGACATCAAAGTAGAGAGAGAGAGAGAGACTCTAGGGTGGAAGACTTATCTCCCTCCCCGATACGAGAAAAAGATCTCGAAACAACATCGAAGAGTGTCGGCGAGACGGGGGTTTTGTAGTGTGAGGAAGAAGTGATGTCCAAGGCAGAATACCATTGA
Source organism: Cryptocoryne crispatula var. balansae (assembly GCA_036172225.1). Taxonomy (NCBI): domain Eukaryota; kingdom Viridiplantae; phylum Streptophyta; class Magnoliopsida; order Alismatales; family Araceae; genus Cryptocoryne; species Cryptocoryne crispatula. The sequence continues at coordinate 5,717,859 of CM069922.1, read as the reverse complement.
TCCAGTACTGGTCGAGGCACCATCTGAAGAGAGCCGAAGAACCGCCGGAGAAGGGGGTGGGGTTCACTGAAATTGTGGGCAGGTTTACTGGAGGGGAAAAGCGCAGGCGGGGGTGTTGGAATTATGAATAGAAGCTTCTAAAACTAGATTAGTTTTTTATTCTTTGTAGTTAGTTCGGATTCCCTGACATACAGGTTCACCTACTCTGTACAATTATTCCCCTCCAATGATTGGAAGGGCGCACATTGTATACATCCCTTTTAGTATAAATAAACAAGGGGGGCACGCACGTATGTGTGCACAGTGCTCCCGGATTACATTCCAACCTTCGTCTCCTTCCTCTCGCGTCTGCTACCTCATCCTCTTGCTCTTGCTCACGCACTCTGTTCCTTACGCTGGAAGGAGACTGTCTACTTGATCAAGCACGCACGTCTTCTGCTCACTGCTCGGCCTCCATCCTAGCACCACAGAGGAGTGGCTTTCAACTTCTACTTGGTATCAGAGCAGGTTCGATCCACCATGGAAGGGACATCATCAGCCAAAACTTCGGATGCAGTCCACACAGGAGCACTTCTCCCTGAAGCCGAAAACCCTTTTCTGCTGCAGGCGTCGGACAATCCAGGGACAGTCCTGGTTACAGTTCTTCTAACCGGGGATAATTACATACCTTGGCAAAGGGCTATGACCATAGCCTTATCTGCAAAGAACAAGATGCAATTCGTCAATGGTAACATCCTCAAACCTGATATCTCAGACGTTACTTACAATTCATGGGATAGAGTTAACAACATGGTCCTATCTTGGCTAATCAACTCTATTCATCGCGACATAGTATCAACTATAATATACTATGACACTGCCTATATGGTATGGGCCGATTTGAAGGAAAGATATTCACCGGCCTTGGGACCAAGGATCTACAAGATTGAGAGATCCTTGACGTCTACTATTCAAGGAACTGATTCTGTCACTAAGTACTACAATACATTAAAATCTTTTTGGGACGAGCTAGCTCAAATTGATCCTGAAGAACAAGCCCACAACATGAAGAGACAACTCATGCAACTGTTAATGGGTCTTAATGACAGTTTTGTTGTCGTTAGGAGCACCATACTCTTCATGGACCCATTACCTACTGCTATTAAAGCATATGCCTTAATACTACAAGACGAGTCTCAAAGATTGATCCACACTGCACCCACCAAAGAGATGTCTGCCATGATGATCAAGAGCCACATAGGAAAAGCTAGTAAGACACAAGACACCAAACAGTGGTGTGATCATTGTAACATTGGGGGGCATGTAAAAGAAAATTGCTACAAAATCAATGCTGTCCGCTGCACATATTGCAACATCCCAGGTCATTCTAGAGATGTTTGTTACAAATTGAATGGTTACCCAGAGAATTACAAGGGAAACAAGAGGAACACCAATAAAAGGCCGATCCATCAATCACTTACTAATGAGCAATATGCTAATCTGCTCAGCCTACTGGAAACAAAGACACAAGCACATGCCAACATTATTACAGAAACAGGAAAGGGAAAACAGCAAGCTTGGATTCTTGATTCAGGGGCATCTGCACACATTTCATCTTCACCACTTGACATAAGTCATTGGTATACTCAGAACACTGGAGGGACAAGGCTTCCTAATGGGAAAGTTGAGGCAATTGGAAATACAGGTTCTGTCAATTTGAGTCACTCTATTAGCTTGCCCCTTGTTTATCATGTCCCATCTTTCAATTACAACTTACTATCTGTAAGCCAGTTAACCAGAAACTGCAATTGCACCATTACCTTCTTTCCCACTCATTGCATTTTGCAGGACATAAGAACCAAGAAGATGATTGGGCGGGGCCATGAAGCTGGAGGCTTATACTTCTTCCACCAAGATCCGAAACCGATTTGTCTTTCCTCCAAGGCTCCCACTTTCAGTCTTTGGCACCAACGGCTTGGCCACATCTCCATGAAGAAGCTATAGCAACTGTCAAAAGGCCTTAGGATCATTGTACCTTCTTTTTTTGATTGCCATATATGTCCCCTTGCCAAGCAAACAAGGCTTCCCTTTACGGATAGTCAAACTAGAACTAGCCAACCTTTTGAGCTATTATCTTGTGATGTCTGGGGTCCTTATACCCCCGAGTCATATAATGGAGCCAAATACTTTCTTAGCATTGTTGATGAATATTCACGCTTTACTTGGATATATATGCTCAGATTGAAATCCGAAGTCCCTGCTGTCTTTAAGAAATTTTGTGTTTACATATTGAATTTTTTCCCCATGAAGATTAGAAGGATTAGGACCGACAATGGCACAGAATTTTTTAACAATGAAATGAACCTTTTCTTGGCCGAACAAGGAATAGTCCATGAACACACCTGCACTTACACATCCCAACAAAATGGGATAGTAGAGAGGAAACATAGGCACATTTTGGACATTGCAAGGGCACTTAGATTTCAATCAAATTTGGACAAAACATATTGGAGTGAGTGTGTCTTGACTGCCACCTACATTGTGAATAGATACCCCTCGAGGAAGTTAAATGGAATGACTCCATTCCAAAAATTGTTTAACAAACCACCTAATTTCTCCACCATGAGAGCCTTCGGATGCCTTTGCTACACATCCACTTCTCACTTGGAACATGATAAATTTGAGCCCAGAGCCAGAGCCAAACCATGTGTTTTCATAGGTTACCCACCTAATCAAAAGGCTTACAAATTGATGGAATTGAGCACTGGGCATATATTCACAAGCCGGGATGTGATATTTCATGAACACATATTTCCCTTTCAACCAAGCAACTTGGAAGATCCTGTTCCTATTCCTATTCCGGAAGAAACATCTCCTACCCGACTTGAGACAACTAATGAATTAACTCCTAGTGGCCCATCAGAAAATCCCAATACTGCCGAGCCAACAACCAACCACCTACCAGATCCAATTCCTGAAAAGACTGGAAGGCCAACAAGAAATAAAAGGAGACCTGGTTACCTAGAAGAATATGTCACCAGCTTCATTACTACCCCCTCTCGTCCAATTGGTAAGAGCAATGTTCCTTTCTCTTTTTCTAACAATCATGCTGCCTTCTTGACTAACTTGTATAAAGAGACTGAACCAACAACATATAAGGAAGCTGAGGGACAACAAAAATGGCAACAGGCCATGAGAGAGGAACTGGATGCGCTTGAACTGAACAAGACATGGATCATCACACAATTACCATCTGAGAAGAGAGCAATAGGCTGTAAGTGGGTGTACAAAATTAAATACAACTCGAATGGTAGTGTGTCCGGGTACAAAGCCCGTCTCGTTGCTAAGGGATTCACACAGCTAGAGGGGCTGGATTATCATGAGACCTACGCCCCAGTAGCCAAACTTGTTACCGTCAGATGTTTGTTTTCTATAGCCGCTACAAAAGAATGGAGTGTGACCCAACTTGATGTTCAAAATGCTTTTCTACATGGAGATCTTTCTGAAGAAGTCTATATGCAACTGCCTCCTGGTCATCCACAATCAGAACAAGGAAAGGTCTGTCTCTTAAAAAAAATCCATTTATGGATTAAAGCAAGCCTCTAAAAATTGGTACGCCAAGCTCACCAGCACACTCCTAACACACGGTTTCACACAATCTAAGGCAGATTATTCACTATTTGTTTACAAAAGAGGAGATGCTATCACTGTCTTACTCATTTACGTGGATGATTTACTTATTACTGAGAATAATGAACAGATGATTTCTGAATTGAAAAATGTGTTACATCAACACTTCAGATTGAAAGACCTGGGCAAACCGAAGTTCTTTCTTGGAATAGAAGTTGCCAGATCTCAATCAGGCTTTTTTCTGAACCAACAGAGATATGCTCTGGATATCATTTTTGACTGTGGATTAAACGATGCTAAAGGAGCTGCAACCCCTTTGGAACAAAAGCATCAAGTCTTTAACAAAAGCAGTCCATTAGCGGATCTTGGACCCTACAGAAGACTCATCGGCAGATTGCTCTACCTCACAGTCACGCGCCCAGACATATTATTTGCAGTCAACCTCCTAACACAATTCATGACCACGCCCAACCAAGTTCATATGACAGCAGCTCTGAACGTGGTCAGATACATCAAAAACAATCCAAGGAAAAGGATTTTTCTCAGCTCAAGGTCACCATTAACCTTGAAGATCTACACGGATGCAGATTGGGCCTCATGTCCATTATCTCGAAGGTCCACTACTGGCTATGCAGTATATTTAGGTAACAACCCAGTGTCTTGGAAAACCAAGAAACAGGTCACAGTGTCTCGGTCATCAGCTGAGGCTAAGTACCGAGCAATGGCGGCTGGAGCAGCTGAAATACAATGGCTTCAACATCTATTGACAGATTTCAACATTGAACCTGGACCAGCCAAGCTTCTTTGTGATAGTCAAGCAGCACTACATATAGCATCCAATCCAGTATACCACGAGAGAACGAAGCACATTGAGATCGACTGCCATTTCATCCGGGAACTCATTCAGACAGGATTGATCCAGACAGAACATGTTCCGACAACACATCAAATAGGAGACATATTCACCAAACCACTTGGCAAAGATCAATTCCAATTTCTTGCTTCCAAGTTGGTGCATGACATACACTTACCAACTTGAAGGGGGGTGTTGGAATTAAGAATAGAAGCTTCTAAAACTAGATTAGTTTTTTATTCTTTGTAGTTAGTTCGGATTCCTTGACATACAGGTTCACCTACTCTGTACAATTATTCCCCTCCAATGATTGGAAGGGCGCACATTGTATACATCCCTTTTAGTATAAATAAACAAGGGGGGCACGCACGTATGTGTGCACAGTGCTCTCTGATTACATTCCAACCTTCGTCTCCTTCCTCTAGCGTCTGCTACCTTATCCTCTTGCTCTTGCTCACGCACTCTGTTCCTACGCTGGAAGGAGACTGTCTACTTGATCAAGTACGCACGTCTTCTGCTCACTGCTCGCCTCCATCCTAGCACCACAGAGGAGTGGCTTTCAACTTCTACTGGGGAGCTAACAAGTACTGGCGGGGGGAGGAAGGAGAAATGGTTACAAGGAGGGGGCATCGGGTGGGGTGGTATGCCGAAGGGGCCGAGGGGTGGGTCCGGAGGTGCCAGCTGATGCTAAGCCGGAGGGGCGAGAGGGGTTTAACAGGATGGGGGTGAGGGGGAACCGCCAGAGGCCGCCTGAGGGGCCACTTAGCGGGGATAAATCTCAGAGAGGGTATCCGTCAGAGGGGGCACCGGAGAGGATGGGGTCTTGGCCGGAGGGGCTGCAAGACCGGAGGCGGACAACGAGGGGGGCGCACGCTCGGAAGGCGAGGGAGAAGGGCGAAGGCGTTCCGCCGGATAGTGAGGGAGACGCTCGGAGGCCGCGAGGACGAAATTCCGTCGAACGGCGAGGAAGACCTCCTCCAAAATGAGCGTTAACCTGATCCCACGAGGGTGCAAGAAAAGAACGAAGAACCAATATGCTTCCCTTTGTCGTCGATATTAATATTATTTATCACGACATCAGATCTTGATATATCCCCCCACCCGCGCGGTAAAACCAGCGGTGGCAAGCGAGGAGAGCGGATCACCTCAGTTCCCGGGTGGAGGGAGCTCCCGTAGTCCTCAATGGCGTGAGGACACCTGGTGTCGCGGAAAACGAAGCGTCAGTGCGCTTTAAATAGGGCATAAAGTAGATATGACGTCGCTCGGTAGTGGGTAAATAGAGGGTCGGTAGTGGGTCTTTGAAGCCTCGGTAGCTCAGTAGTGGATAAATAGAGGGTCGGTAGTGGGTCTCAAGGCTCGGTAGTGGGTTAATAGAGACTCGGTAGTGGGTCTTTGAAGCCTCGGTAGCTCGGTAGTGGATAAATAGAGGGTCGGTAGTGGGTCTCAAAGCTAGGTAGTGGGTTAATAGAGACTCGGTAGTGGGTCTTTGAAGCCTCGGTAGCTCGGTAGTGGGTAAATAGAAGGTCGGTAGTGGGTCTTTGAAGCCTCGGTAACTCGGTAGTGGATAAATAGAGGCTCGGTAGTGGGTCTTTGGAGCCTCGGTAGCTCGGTAGTACCCTCTATTAATCCACTACCGAGTCTAGTTTAACTTGCTACCGAGTCTTTAAAGACTCGCTACCGAGACCTGTTACACTTGCTACCGAGGCTTCAAAGACCCATTACCGAGTCTCTGTTAACCCACTACCGAGCTTTGAGAATCCACTACCGACCGCTTATCAACTCGCTACCGAGCTACCGAGGTTTCAAAGACCCACTACCGACCCTCTATTTACCCACTACCGACTCTCTATTTACCCACTACCGAGCCTTGAGAATCCACTACCGACCGCTTATCAACTCGCTACCGAGCTACCGAAGCTTCAAAGACCCACTACCGAGTCTCTATTAACCCACTACCGAGCCTTCGAGAATCCACTACCGACCGCTTATCAACTCGCTACCGAGCTACCGAGGTTTCAAAGACCCACTACCGACCCTCTATTTACCCACTACCGAGCCTTAAGAATCCACTACCGACCGCTTATCAACTCGCTACCGAACTACCGAGGCTTCAAAGACCTACTACCGACCATCTATTTACCCACTACCGAGCGACGTCATATCTACTTTACGCCCTATTTAAAGCGCACTGACGCTTCGTTTTCCGCGACACCAGTTGTCCTCATGCCATTGAGGACTGCGGGAGCTAACTCCACCCGGGAACTGAGGTGATCCGCTCTCGGCAGGCGAGTGGCGCCTCCTGCTTTGACGACGTACGTACGGCGCAACCGAGATGTCAGACTGGCCGACCTCTCTACACGGCACAGAGCTGGACCGGCAACCTATTTATTGAGATGCACTCGTCCGGACATGGAGGACGTCGGAGGGTGGGTATTATCCAACCTTGCCGATACACGACATTCACATTCTGGGAGAAAAAAGATCAGACGCAAGTGAAGGGGATCGCCGGTTGGTCCTCTCTTCTTGCCCCGTTTCATCAGCTTCGTCATTCTCCTCTCTCACTCTCTGTGTCCCCCTCACATGGATGCATGCATCGACAGATATATATATATATATATCGATATTCTTCTCTCCGCTGTCCGCCTCCGTGCGGTCATATTTACGGCCACAAGCGCCTAGCTCTCGGGCGGGCGTGGGGGAGGATGAGCCACCCGTTCGAGGCCGGTCGGGCCCGGCCGGAGACGACCGGGGCGGGCGTTCTCGGGGAGATGCCTGCCCGTCAACGGCGCGCGGGAGGGAGTCTGTGGACGGCCAGGCGGTGCAGCTCCGCCAGGACGCTCTCCGTGGAGGGCGGCTTCAGGCCGAGCGGCAGCGGCAGCCACGGCTTGCTCAGGGCCTCCCTCACCGCCTTGTCGATCTCCTCCTCCGCCTGCCCATCAACGTTGCTCAATCGGATCAGTAAAAGCAGAGATCGGAGCGCGCTATGCATGCTTACATGGTGAACGAGAAAACCGAGGAGGGTGAAATACGCATCGCATAGGGGGGCTGCTTGTTTTATTATTGTATTTTTTTTTTGTTTCGAAACCACTCGTACTTTTAAAAATAAAAAAAGAAGAGTTTTTGTTCGGTTAACTTTGTTTAAGATAGTTTTACACTTGGTTTTCATATGCATAAGAATCATGAAAAAGACAATGATTTATATCAACCGGGTCAGAAATATAAGAATTTCACAATCATACAAACAAGCCCAAAACTACAAACAGAAAGGTCGCATTCAAAAGACTCGCTGGGATGCTTCTTGGGGCTGGAATCCATCACGATAAAGACGACCGAGTATAAAGGTGAGTGGTCGGCCGGCCGGGCCGGCCGATGCAACACAGAATTAAAAAAAAAAATGTATACGAAAACCATCTCTTTTTCCTTTCCGGAACTATATATTTATATATATACACACTAAGGAGAATCTTGTACTAGTGAACTATACATACACAGACTAGATGACTCGTGCAGTAAGTCAACTGTGACGTCGAGAAAAACTTAGATACAGAGCTAGCGTCTGCAGATAAGATAGTTAGCTGCTGAGAAGAAGAGAAACTCACAGGATGTAAGTCGTATGGTTTTGCGGAGACCCCGTTTCTGTGCTCCGGTGAATAAAAACTGCGATTCTGAATATGATACTGCCATGGTGCAAATAAGAAGACAAGGTTCATCACGATCTCATACACCATATATATACGTACGTATACATATCATGCATATGTGCACACACACTCCAAGCAGACTTACATCCGGATGTGGCGTTGCAGGGTATGGCTGCTGAGGAGGAACAACAGGGCAGCCCCATGCATCGGCGTGCATCTGAGCCTACAGGAGAATTAATTGGCATGTTTTGAGTTTATTTTTAACAAAAGTCGTAACAATCAACTAAATCAGTTGATTGACCCAATAACAATCATACTAATTAACAATTTTTCGGAGAGATCATTTATCTTTGACCTACTCTGATCAGCAGAGTACATTCAACTTTGAAATTCTTTCCACTCAATTTTTAAGAAATGATCAATCAGTGTTATTGATAATTAATCAATCTAGTTGACATATTCACAAATCATAATATTACATAAATGCACACAACTACGCGGCACTACCGTGTTAATTTGGTGCTAATTAATGAATGATACGGGGTAGGATACAGACATATATAAAACTAAGAAATGAGAAAAAAAAACGCAAGTTCAATATTAAACACCATATACACGCGCACGCACCTGGTATAACCTGTAATGCTCAGTACTTATATAAGCTAGCTCCCCTCGCTGAATCAAATCGAGATTGTAAAAAAAAAAATAAGAACATATATAATGACTAGGAAAATGCATTAATACTTTCACACCCTTACAGATCTCAAATAATGAGAGCAAGGTCCTGCAGAGCTTTCGGCCACAACGTTCCATTGGATATATCATGTTTCTCTACACAAATTTCAACTGTGCTGTCTCGTCAACTCAAAATGCCAAGACAATTCTTTCTACAATACCGAATATTAGATTATTCTAACAAACGACTATATGTATGTGACGAAGAATTAATATTTTATACATTTTACAAAAATAATACAGTATTAGGAGCATATTGTGCGTCAGGTGATTTCCTCCGAATGAAAGGATACTATCTACAGAAAAAAAAAAAGAGCCAGCTGATCGATCGATGTATTACCTTGGGGTAAGTTTTCCATGGCCAGCAATCTGCAGATGGCTGCCATGTCGAGTGGCCTGTGTTAGCCCACACTTGAACGCCCGGGTGGTGGTGATGATAACTGGGATGCCCCCAGACCGGGTATCCCTGGTATGGAGGGAGTCCGAAGCTTGCCTGGGCATGGGCAGCCGGCATGGCCACCAGGTGTTTGTACGACGATCCGTATGTTCCCGGCACCGGGCTTCCACGCTGCTGCCCTCTCCTGTCATCTTCCCTCGGCAGGATATGCCTCTTGCGCATCCTGTACTTCTGCATATTACGACGAGAAATGATCAGCTCAGAGAAGATCATGGCGACCATGCATCTAATTAATTATCTTTTTATCTGTTCTTGATTCAAACTTAGCCTTGGGTCTCTTGGGATCGATGTTCACCTGCAAATGGCTAGCGACATTGTGCCTGGTCAACCCCTCCACCTTCATCAGCTCCAGTATCTTGGACGGGATGGCCTGGTCGATCCCGAGCTGCTCGACTGCCTGGACGAAGCGCTTGTGCAGGTCGGTCGTCCAGTCCACCTGTGGCATCCACCCGCAGCGTTCGTGATCGAGCGGGAAGGAATTTCGTCAGAATCTAGTAGATGAGTCGAACAAGAAAGAAACCTTCTGCCTTTTCTTGCTGGCTCTGCTACTCCCGGAAGGTAACCGGGGAACGGGATGCGGAGGGTTCTTCTGATTTGGACCCTCCCCGCTCGAGTGATCGGGCGACGGCACGACCTGCTCCCCGGCGGCGGCGCCGTCGCTGGTCTTGGACCCATAAGCCGAGTCGGTTTCGTCTTCCACGAAGAAGTAGGGCACCGGGGAGGGAGGGCCTTCTCCACAGATATCTACCGTGGTGTTGCGGCCGGTTTTGTTGTCGGCGGATTTGGGTGCGGAAGGAAGAAGCGGCTTTGCCGGCCGATCCGGAGGCCCCTTCCCCTGCCTTCTCGGCCCCTCGTCGGCCGATCGGGTCGACTGCTGAAGCTGCGGGGTCGAAGGCGCGGAAAACCTGTCGTAATTGGGTGGCGACTGATCTCCGTGTCCGCCGCCGCCGCCGAAGTGTTCTTCCGCCTCGGCGGCGGACGATATCCCGCCGGAAAGCCCCGCATCTGGATGCAGCTGGAGGATCGAAGCAACGGTCTCTTTGATGGGCCTCAGTGATTTGGAGAGGAGGGCATCCCCTGCATTGAAAGCCTGCTCCGGGATTAATCATCTAATTAGCCAGACACCGCTTCCTCGGATTTCTGAAATGCAGTATGTATGTTGAAGATCAAGCTGTGCCAAACCTTATGAACCACATGCTGCCATATGTTCCGGAGCTTCTCTTCTGACAGTGGTTTCTGAAGGAACTCCGCCGCTCCGAGCTGAAGATCGGAGGTCAAATAAACCGTGTGAACTTGTACATGTTTATGAGAGTGCCAGGATATCGAAGGAAACAGAGAACGGCGACACGACTCACCGCTATGCACTTCATCATGGTGCTTATACAGTGGACCTCTGAAACCACTGGAAGGAAAGAAATAAACCAGAGAATAATTAAAAGCCAGGTGATAGAACGGATCGGATCACCGACTACTGGAGAATTTCATCGCAGGAACTTACTGATAGTCGGCAGTCCCCCGGCCGTCTCGAGAAACCTGAAGCATCCCAGGCTGTTGCCGGTAGTCACCTGCGCAGGGAGATTGATATATATGCCGACATGAACGTCACCGGCCCATACAAGGAAATCCGCAGTAAATCGACTAGAAACGACGTCGCCGACCTCCATAATGGCCACATGGAAGCTCTCAGCCCTACTGGATACGGCTTTCAGGGCTTCCTTCTCGTCGCTGAGCAGGGAGACTGCAGGCGCGAAGACGAGAGTCGAAGAGTATCTTGTCAGAAAAATTACGAAGACACAGCTCGAGAATGAAATGGCACGGTTCCGACGACTGCACCGAGGCAGGCCACCATTACGGCAAAGCTTCTCATCTAGTCAAGAATCTAAAAGAAGAAGAAAAACGCGCCGGCGGGAGGCAGCGATCCCTGAATACAGATCAGAATAGGATTCGGCAGAGATTGAGAGAGAGGGGAGAGCTGCGGAATTAGCAAGCCAGCCCAAGTACCTATGTAGTCCATCTGCTCCAGCTTGGATCTTATGTCTGCGGCGAAGGAGCCATCCTGGGCGGAGAGGAGGACCCGGAGGCCCTTGGGGAAATCGCTCCAGTGCGCCAGCTGGCCGTCGGCAGAGCAGAGGACGCCCGGCTCCGCAATATGCTTCGCGAGGGTCGAGTTGGTCTTCGGGGATTCACACATGGCACGCTAGACCGATCTAATGCCGGAAAATACGACCTGCGGGCTTAGCCGATTTGATTTCCCGAGATGAAGCGAAGCGTGCGGTCGGAAAATAGATCAGTCATTTATGATCCACTCAAGCTAGACGGGAAACTGCCCTGCGGATCCTCTTAGTACATACGGGGGAAGTTTGAACAGATTGATTTGAGCTGGTAAAGCGCAGACAAACGATCCGATGAAGCAGAGACGAGCGACACAATTAAGAACACACAATCCTAAGATGTATGCAGAGAAGGCTTCGTTCCATGATCATGTGGCATGAACATATCAAATGGGCAGTGCTCGGCGGGGGAGACTCGATTTCTACCCCTGAATGCCCCCCGGAGATCTCTGCACAGGCGCAGAGAGCGAGCGAGCGAGCGAGCGAGAGAGAGAGATAAGAAGGGAGGCCTCAACCCAGATGCCGGTGGTTAAGGAGAAGGAAGGGGGAGACCCGGGCGGCCCCTATCTTTTGCCGATCGAAGTAAAATGCGCTCTTCGCTTTCATCTTTCCTATCCGGTCTTTCACCGAGAACATAGAATTCCTTTTCGAGAGTAAATCTGCCGGTAATACCTGAATCAAAAATAACTTGCTTTCAAATATGTCGCTCTCTCTCTCTTTCTCTCTCACTGTCTCTCATGGCTGGAAGGAACTTCTCGGACAGCAGGGTCGTGGCACCACCGTAGAGCAGCGGAGAGGGCCTCGAGAGGGGACCGAGACCAGCGGCGGTAGTGATCTACGGCGATGGCGAAGTTGGGGCAGACCAACATCGCTGCCGTGAAAAAACAGTTGCGCACCTGCAGGCTTCAGCTGCAGATCGCCCAGCTAGCTGGTGGAAAACTACGGCGGCTCAAGGGGCGGGGGACGAGAGTGAGAGAGAAGTGGGCCTGTCTGCACCATTGCGCTTGGTATTGATTGCGGCGGTGGCCGGATCTCGATCGATATGTTTAGGAATTATCTTAAAATGATATTAACATCCCAATAATCAGCTCAGAAAAAATGGCATTTAGATTATTCGTGGTTCGCACTTCCACTTGTAGATGGCTTTGTTATTATCTCTCTATATGTTGTCAACCTGCGGTAACTAACTAATGCAATAACATTAAAACCACTGGATGATGCTTAATTAGGATCAAAAACTGCGAACGTGCCATCTTAAAGTAATTAAAAAGGTGTAAAACCTGTTGTCAAGTGATATCTTGACTCAGAGACTATTTGGTAACAGTACTAAATATTTTTATCACCGTTAATTTTGAGATTGATATCGTCCCGAGACTTTGTCCGGTAACATATATTGTTTGATATCTCGGTCACTATCATGTAATTTTAAATTTGATAGTAAAAATAAAACACATCTTGTAATGCAAGTGTTGATTGATCGACTCGTATCAATTTTGATATTGATATTTTAACTTCTAAAATTATCAATATCAATGTTGATATAATATCGAATTGAAAACTCTAATTGAACTAGGCATAAAACATCACGAGGTATTTGGTTCGAACGGTAGTCTTAAAAGTTGTAACGCTGTGGCTTCTGGTATCAATTTTATCATTTATACTCTCTTCTAAAAATATTAATATTAAAATTAATATAATATCATTTTTAATACTCTGGTCGAACCGGACAGAATTAAAGCCGGTTCGGCTCGGATGGATTATATAAGATTCCCATTAGCAAATATCGGGAAGAACTTTCACGTATTTGTTATTTTTTCTTTGGATTTTTTTCGACGTGCCAACCTCCTCCTCACGTGTCAGAATCTCCCGTTTATTTTATTTTTTTACGCTACAGTGAAAGCACGCTGAGCCCGCGTGATCGGTGGCGAAAACTTACCGGAAAAAACGTGTGACAAGACCAGAGATTAACTCTTATGTTTATCTCACGTACTTTCTTACGTCATCTCCGGATGGGTTTGTACCATCACGGTACTGGTCTCCGGGAGGCCACGTCACCACATTGTCTCGTGTCACGTGCCACGCGGCGCCGTCACGGGGCGTCCGTCCAGCCGCTCCACCAGGTCACCTTTTACACCGACGCCCCCCTTGGCAGCGTCAAATTACGAGGATGCCACTCGCAGTCTGGGGAATTGCCCAGCTGGAAAATTGGCGAATTGGCCCCCCAGCCGAATTTATAATAAAAGTTTTAAAAAAAAGTGATAAATTAATTAACTACGAGAAGGGGAAGAAAAGAAGAGAGAAAAAGATCGTCGCTTTTTATCTAAGAATAAATTTGTCATATATATATATTTATACCGATTGTCAGATGTGTTTTCGATAAAGTTTATCACAAAAAAAAATTTTGTAAGAAAATATATTTTTTATGCAACATAAAATCTTAGTAGCTGGGACCATCTTTTGGTCTATTATTCAGTTATGGGTTGGGCGTAAGTATTGCTGAGTTCACGAAATCGTTTAGAGATAATAAAGTTTTTTTAATCGATTTGAGTGGTTTAATTAGTAATTGATCCTTGCATGATAAAATTTAATAGAAAATAAAATAAACCTTTATCACGTAAATTTTAAAGGGAAAAAGGAAAAAGTGCATCGGATTGGGTGTACGTGTCGAGGTGTCTGACCAGATTACTATTCGGTCCGCCCGGCCCATATGACATTAATTACCGGCTAGCTAGGTTTGATCGGATTTGTCGAAATTATTAACTTGATTTGTTCAGTCCAAATGTTTGTATCTTATGAATATATTATTATCAAGCTCGATAAAAAAATCGATGATACTACAAAATTGACAAAAATACGAAGTAGAAATAATATTTTTAATTAAATTATACCATGAAAGTTGAAGCTATAACCTTACTCCACCACTTCAGTCCACTTTTGGCTTTGGCTCACTCAATCAGATCAGCAGGTCAGATGTCCTGTGTGTCGACTGTTGAAGACTGGGTTGGCAGCTTCTTCCAGTATCGACAGGATGATGCTTAATTATCACCTTTGCGAAGTTTATTTATTTATATATGCTTATGGTTTGATGATGGGTTTCTTCAACCAGAATCTAAATAAGAGGTTTCTTCAATTCCACTATTTCCAATGAGAATGGCTAGCTGGTACATAATTAGTGCTTGTATATATATATATTAAAGTAAAAATGAGCCAGATTAGCAAAGCATAGAGAGAATCAGAAAAATATGGATCAGGGTGATTAAATGAAATATGAGGTTTCGCTTGTCATGCGCATATCAGTTAAACTAATTAAACAGCACACAAGTTACAAAATTTCAAGCAAATATATATATATATATATATATATATATATATTTTTTATCATCAAGCGGGAAGGATCTTCCTCCAAGATCGGACACAAAGGCAATCTGGTCTTCGTTTCTTTGGGCAGCTCCCTTCCCCTCTAATAAGACCGTGCTTATCTTGAAACTGACCTTGGTTTCATTTTTCTTCCTTTCTAGAAGACGTACGACTTAATTCCCTAATCAAGGTACGTAGGCTGCCAAGCTCTCTCCTGATCTCTTTAATCATCCTTAATTTCCCCTCGACCATGTATATATAATATATATATGTATGTATGTATGTATGCTGGTCTCCCTCTCCACTGAAGCTGAGCGGGCCATGACATTACAATATGGCAGGAGAAATAATGCTGAGCAAAGTTGTACCCAGAATCATTCGACGGTGGATGTAGACGACCTTGACCAAAAAAGAAGAAGAAGACAGTGGATTGTAGACCCACTGCACGTCAATATCTTTGTTAGTGTCCGATTTTTCCTTTAACTTTCTTGGAGTGGGGTTCTCTTCAATAGTATCATATATATATATATATAATTTCTCTCCCTCTCTCTCTCTCTCTCTCTCTCTCCTCTCTTCTTCTCGGATAGACTTCCGCTATATCTATTTACGCCGAATTAAGCACCTGTGCCGTGGTTTGAATATATATTACCTCATGTCCCGTTTGTTTGATTGTAAAATTAATCCTGCAAAATAGTGCAGATGCTCCATTTCCCAGTATCTTCACCTGTTTGGGTTGAAGGGTAAAACATTACAATATTGTTCTCAGAAGAAGAAAAAAAAAACTTACTATTTTGAATTACATGCGGAGTAGCTAGGTTGGGTCCGACGACAGGTACGTAGAGATGTACAGCAATTCATCTTTTTGACGGCAAGATGATCTGCCGGCGGGACAGGTACGCGGAGGTACAGCAATTCAAGGAGGTACGAGAACGTGGAGGCGGCGGCGTCCACAGATTTTGAGAGAGGGGTCGCCGTCGTCGTCCTCCTTACCTTGCGGGTGGCGGCGCCCGCAACAAGGTAACATAATTATCAGGTGATCTCTTGAGAAGTAACATAATTAAGTGTGCTAGCCAGAGGAGAAGTGTGATCTCTTGAGAAGTAACATAATTATTAGGTTAATCAACTAGTTTAGTTGATCGTTACAAATCTGTAATTAACGATCACACGTTGAAACGTAATATCATAACAACTTTTTATCTTGCATTTTATTTGATTGGTTTTAGATACTTTATTTTATGTCTTGAATATTAGATTTTCCAACACATATATCACTTGTTCTTGCTCATGTGCTTGCTAACTCGTTATCTCTATTCTATTTTGGTGGTTTGGGGGGGGGGGGTTCTTATCTCAATTTGTTGCCAACTCTATCTCATGTGTTAAAGTTTTGTTAATTTTAAAAATATTTAAATGAGAATTAAATTACTCTATATTTATTATAAGTCATAGTTCAATATTAAAAAAATATCCAATCTTGATTTATTCTAGCAGCTCGTTAAAATTAAATTTTTATTTTTTTAAGGTGACGAGATCGGCACTTGATTTAAATGGGATGGGAAAGCCTCAGGTAAGAGAGGTAAAAAAGAAAACCAAAAATATTAAAATTATAAAAGTAGCAGATTTAAAACCTCAAAAAATAACTTTTTTAAAAAGTGATATCTAAAAGTAATTTGAGGGTCAGGACCGAAAGTTGAAATTCCTTGAAGTTGTCACCGGAATAAGCCATTACCTTATGACGCGGCCTCGTGAAGGAGGCACCGACCCACGCCTTTAAAGCTGTCTTATCCATGTCAAGCGTTAAGGGGTTGGTTGGTACAACATTGATTCCGAGAAAACCCAGTTCATCACCAAATTTTAAGAACAAACTAAACTTATCTCTTACATAATCTGGTATCATTAAGAATTCATTTAGTTCGTTAATCTTGAAAGGATTGCCCGGTTTAGCCCGGGTTCATCGTCATGGTATGAATCTCTCGTGGTTACTCACACCAAATCATTTATATGTATATTTTGTTGTTGTTATTGTTATTTTTGTTATTTCAGATCACAAAGTTATCTATGTTGTTGCAGCAGTGGTTGAACACCACTCTCCCGCCCAGGTAGACACCTCGAGTGAGTGGCCCATTTCCACAATCATTGGGGTAGATGCCCAAAAAATGTCAGTAATTTTGCTTAGAATTTGTTATCTTACGTCTTGTTCGGTATAAATTATCATGAGTTATTTTAATTATTAATAACAATTTTAAACTTTAAAGTTAAGTAATACAAGTGTTAACTTGTATTTATTTTGATATGAATATTTTAACTTTTAAAAATATCAATATCAAAATTGATATGGTACTTGATTATCTATCCAACGGGTCCCTACATAACCAAAATTTGACGAAGATATATACATTAAACGGTCCAGTACACTTGAACAAAAGTTATGATACGTATGCTTTTCTTCTCATTTATTCCACTTTCAAGTAAAAATACAATATATGAAAGTTATTAAGTTAAAAATATAGCTTAATTTAAGATGTTATTCGTATTAAAAAATAAATATGATAAATGATCAAATTGAGGTCCAAACGAACCAATGGACTTAGACAAATGATTCCAAATTTGTTTGTATATTATATTAAATAAGCAAATTTAAACAAAAATAAAATAAAATTCATTCACGGGTTCAGTTTGAATAAGCCTCTACTTAGCTCGATAAGTTCATAAGTAACTTGATTAACTCTTCCATTAAATATTTATTTTAAAATGTCTTATAAATATTGATAGTCACGTAATGTTATTTAAATACATGAAATAAGTTAAAATAAATTTTAATTTGAGTTTATACTTTGATCGAGTTTTATAAATGAGTTGACATCTAGCTCGAACACAACTTGAGTAAAATAAACTAGTTAAACTCAAACAATGTACTTGCTAACTCAGCTCCTTTACACACCTATTATCAAAAAATAACTTAGAGGATATATAAGAGTAATCAAACGCCACCTTGATCCTGAATTTACTCAAGCAGTTCACCTTCTGACGAATCAGAATCAGAAATCGGTGTACAGGAGACGGATAAAAGATGGACTTGACGCGCGGTAACATGCATGCATTTTCATTGCTACGTTCCTTGGGATCTTCTCTAATCGGTGTGGATCTAAGGATTTTGCAGATGTGAAGATATATACATAGAAAGCATCGAGTGGACGGCATGCGATTGAATCAACGCTTTATTTATTTTTTAACAAAAGAAAAACAGGTACCAGTACATGGAGATTTGCATGTATGTAAATGCCGAATATGCATATCCTTTTGCTTACGAGGAAAAAGCCTACCAATCAGTAGTACCATTGTTCTTACATATACGATAGAAACATTTCACTTGATATACCCAAATATGCACGACCAGAGTGGCGTACAGTGCGGGAAGCTCATTACGGATTTAGAGTGTCGGAGTTTCTCCATGAGAAAACACTTTATAATAAAACTAAAAATATTGATGTGTTTTCACAATCATGACCAGAATGCGTTTATACTTGGGTTACCCCGTTTTCTACGTTCTTCGTAGAAGGCAACAAATACATATTTCTATTTATACTACACTAATTCAACATGGTACTTTGCCATCAAAATACATTGTTTACATACCATAGCCAAACACTCAGATTAGAAGTACGGTGTACATGGAGAAAATGTCCATTCATCGGTGGATAATTTCATTTATTAGTCCATATAGATGAATTGAAACACATATCGACAAATCCCAGTTGTCTATACCCTAAAGTTGAATTATTATGTGCATTACTCGTATACAAGAAAATTTTCCTCCGACTCACCTTGAATAACAGCTAAAGATAGGAAGGCCAAAAATAGTCTTACCCGCTAATTAAGGGGTGTTTGGTTGCATACCAATTTTCATACACTTGTATGATAAAAATTTATATTAAAATAAAATCTAAGATGACTACGTATGATACATTTGAGAAGATATGATAACAAAGAGTGAACTACAAGAGGTGGGGGACCACAAACAAAAAGAATGAGGTTATCACATTTTTGTAACAACTGCTAAAGACAGCTTTTTTAGCTTCCAAAAACATTTCTATAATAAAAACTCAGTGTCATGCAACCAAACACCCCGTAAAGTTGCACCACCGTTTCTTAATGGCACTGGATATACAAGACATGATGTACATTAATGATTAAATTGTAAAAGAAAATTACCGTACATTTAGATGTGTGCATTTCTTCAGTTCCGACATCTGATGGATATCCTCATTAGATACCCTTAAGATGCCGGACTGTTCATCAACCTTTTCAATCAGAAGCTTCAAAAGAGGCACCCTTGAAAGGGTTTCACATGATCCAACCATTATCAGCTTCTTCTGCATCCGCAACAACAGAAAAATGTGATTGTTCATTGCAAGATGCCCTTAAACACTTCAATGTAATTCATGCTCTATAAAAAGGCAATATCTGTATCAAACAACAATGACTTGTTTCCAACGATTCCTCGTAAGACTACTTAAATATCGCCTACTGTATTACTGTAAAAATCCATTCAGTTCAGAGTCCAGGCTTGTTGAAGTTATCGTTATCTTATGCCTTGTTTGTTTTGAAATTGATATTTCAGATAGAGTATCAATGACAAAATTGATAAAACTAACTATTTGTATCACAATTCATTTCTCGTTTACACTACAAATTTTAAAATTGATACCTTGTGATGATTTATATCAATATCAATTTTATAGTTGGAGTGTTTATTATCATTACTAAACATGCTATTAGGTACTGTTAGCATATTACATTGACAGCAAATTTAGCAACTTCACCAACCTTTGCCCGTGTAAGTGCAACGTTGATCCTATGCCAATCTCCAAGCAATGTTGTAAATGATGTTAAGCAAGCAGCGGACCTCACGAATGAAATTAACATGCAGTCCTTGTCTCTTCCCTGCTCAACCAAAGTGCATCCACATCTTGTAAGTAGGCATAAAAGGATAGGCATGCAAATACTGCAGATGGACCAGACAGAACGGCTCACATGTACGGACATTACGCCCAGTTTGGTTAGAATATCAAAAATGATAATATATCAATTTTGGTGTTGATATTAGTATATGATAGAGTATCAATATCAAAATTGATGCAGGTCGAAACCTGGATTACAAATCATACTTTGTTTCCACAAAGAGTTTCTATTGCCCTGTTTGGTTAGAGTATCAAAAATGATACCACATCAATTTTGATATTGATATTCGTAGAGGATGGGGTAACAATATCAAAATTGATACTAGTACACACTTCTATTGTTTGCAAGTTTCAATATTGATAACCAAACACCTATTGATGACTTCTATCATTATTATTTTCAAAATTGATAGTGACAGAGATGCCTAATATAGTTACCAAACAGTGCAATATTGACATTGATATCCAAACACCTAATGATGATTTTTATCACAATCAACTTCAAAATTTATAGTGATAGAGGTGCTCAATACAGTTATCAAATAGGTCGTTATAGCTACTGTGAAACAGAAGGAAACTCCTCAAGTTTGACTTTGAATTGCACAGGTAAAAGTAAAAAACTTCGAACTTTGAAGAAAGGAAGAAAGTATTGGTCTTGTGAGTGGATTGGTCCATTTGAATCAACCCACAATCAACCAACAAGGCCAGATTCAGTTTGTGGACAAACGGAGTGCCTCATAGTGAACACTAGCCTTGATCCCTAATTATTTGGGGTCGGCCCCATATGGATTCTCTTTCTCCACATACTGATTATTTTTTATGAGATATTTAAAATTTTTAAATCATATCGAATTACCCTCTTCCGGGTTAGGTTAGTTCTACCATATCATTTTTTTTTCATTTCAAATAAGGTAAAAAAAACAAAATAAGAAAGGTAGGTTGCCTTGCCACTTTCAGCAAACTGAGTTTTGTTCATCCAGTACTTAATAATTGGGCACATCATGTACAATCAAAGCTGAAGTTGGAAAAATCAACCAACAGTGCGAATTGAGCATATTTTCAACAGTTGGGAGTAAAATCACCTGGTATTTGTCAATGGTGTGTATTTCCACACTACTTTGAGTGACACGCCGGATTAGATCAACCTGTGAGTTGTAAGGAGTAATAACGCCAATACTCCTTTCAGCAACATCTCCATTGACCAATTCCCTAACAACCTAGAAAATAAACTATAAATGCCTTGTGCACTGAAAACTTCAAAGTTTTTAGAGTGAATAGGCTTATGACTAGGGATGACACAAAAAAATTGTTTCATCCAAGAAAGAAGTGGTGTCCCAAATATTTAGAGACAGAAAGGTAAAACAGAGTAGAAATGATAAATGAAGCATGATCGAAATAAGCCTAATATAAGTGTGCATTAAATTAAAAAGTGCAATCTTGTGATAATAGACTGTAACCTTGTCTTATAACGACGCTGAGAAAAGTAAGTCTCGTAAGTCATAACTACTCTGAAAAAAGTATAACCATGTCTACAATTTTCTCAGGACACGAATGGTGTTGAAGCATAATCCGTGAAATTATATTAAAATTCTGGTCATCTACTTGATATATATTGGCAACCACCATGCTAGACAGGTCGCATGGTCTAGACTTTTCTATACTTGAAATACCATAGGCTGAGGGCATGATGATAAAAGATCAGAAAAATTAAAAGTTGGCAGGACCAGCAGCAGGAAAACTGGTTCCATTATCTAACAATCAAATAGGATCTTTCCAATAGAATCCACCATTTGTCATTCCTTCTGATCTCTTTCATCAAAATCAAAGAATATATGGTCAGGTTCGAACCCTGGATCTGCAAGGGCAGACCCCAACCCAAGATCAAATGCTTATTGTAGACCTAAAATACTAGGTGAATAATAAGAAGGCAGTATCCTTCTGAATGACTAGAACATTTGTTCTTTTCCTAACCAAAGAAAAAAAAATGGAAAATAGAACAGCAAGTAAAAAGAACTAGTAGTAATTTGTCAATATAAAACGCAGTTCAAGACTCAGGTTCCACTTAATTTCATGATGTCATAGCTCTATAGATTGAATTAATCATTGGAATACCTGCGTTGCTGGAGAATCCTTATGAAACATTTAAAGAATGCCTTATAGACCATAACCAGGTTCTACTTCAGTTGTAACTGGCTCCTAATCGGGAAGAAAAACATGAGTTTTATCCATAAATGACCTGCAAATAAGTCAGACCTTGATAGACAGACCAAGATGAATAGAGCTTGCTCGAGCCACTGGGACTTTGTGAATCGCTCCTGCTCTAGACAGAGGCCTCCAAACACCAAGATGAGATGAATAAAATGCCAGGCAATGCTACCAGGACTAAGTTTGTAAGCAATCCATTAACTGTGTTCACTAAGTCTGTAAGACAGTATTATAAGCAATTTTGTGAACGTCATATTTGCATGATGAAATTACCTACAAACTAAAAAAATTGAAGTTATATGACAATATTAAGATCAAGGTGGGGTCTTGGGTTGGGGCCAGGTCGGCCCATCCCAAACCTGATTCGGTCAGACCGGGTTGCGACCCAGGTCCGACTAGACCCAATAACATTAAAAAATAAAAAATCCAGAAAATGTGCAACAATTGCAAACAATTATGGAAAAGTGGGAATATGACTAGAAATAAATATATTGATTTCTATTCAAATCTTACGTATTGTTGTTATTTTACATGATGAATATACTATTCCCAAGACATTTAGGAACAATACATTTAGTTGTAAATGCATATATGGTCATACCACTCTGCACTCCCATTTACAATCTCCTTGAGATAAAATCTCCAATATCCACCATAATTGTCATAATTGAACTGCATGGAAGTGTCTAATGACGATCTATAAGTAGGTTGAGTCATCTCATAACCCTCTTGATAATAAGAAACCGAGACTCTTGAGATAACTTAACCCCGTAAGGTGTAGTGTTGACGTCTGCCACATTGCATGCCTTCTCCACTTTGTGTTTGTGCACTGTGATCTTCGTCTAGTGTGCCGTGCGTGTTCAGCTGTGAACTGCATCGGTGGAGATTGTCATTCTGGCTCATTTCTATATGTGCTTAGAACAACTGCTCATTCATCTTCAAACCCTCTATCGCTGCTACTCTTTGAAATTGAATCATTCGACGATGTTGAGTTCTGATGTTTGGCTCCGACATCTCTTCTCGACTCTTGTCAATTACTTAATGATTTGTAAGGTCCAATAAATCAGTTACATGTTTATCTTTACCAAATGACTTCTTATCTTGGTAAGAAGATTCTCCAATCATCTATCTCTTTGCTACTAAAGGAGGGATCTGAAATTTCTCAGCTAAAGATACGTTGTCGAGTTCTCTTTGAACTCATTCTCAATTTTTTGTGTTGAACTTGAGTTCATCCAATCCTTTTTGATCATTGAACCAAACTTGCAACATATTTTGGTTCTCGTAGATCATGTCCAAATTGATGTCGTCATGTATAATAACCGTCTCACTACCGTCCAAGCGTTTCTTCTCTCCACCTATGTTTCTCCTAATTCTCATGTATCCTATACAAAATTTTCAAATTCGAGCTCATGTTACGATGACAGTATACTAACATCTCCAATCTTGTTGATGCCAGCGTATTCCTCTACTTTGTTCTGATTAGGCAGAACATAGACCAATTCTTCTCACATCATAAATTCGACAGGGTTTAACTCAAGACTCTTATTGTAATGTCTGCTAAGTCCTCATAACCCGTCGCCTTACCATGGTCTATTTACTAGTCAACTGTATGAGATTATTGTATGTTAAAAGATAATTGCAACAAATCATTATCAAATTTGCAAGAAATGTTCAAGATACATACTAAGACTGAGGAGCATAACTGCTCATTGTGCACTTGATCACCGTTGTCAAGACGACAAAGCGATTAAAGCAGCCAAGGGTCCTGTTACTGCTTAAGCACCCGTTTAAGCGACAAAATTAGTTGGGGAAATCCGTAATTAGCCCACTAAATACAACCATAGTTGTCAAGGCGACAAGGTGCTCAAGACGTTGAAGGGTACCAATTCCGCTTAGGTGACAAGGCGGCCGCTTAGGCGTCGCCTAGGTGGTCAAGGCGGTATTTAAGGAAGGATAGGTCGGAGGTCGGTATTCATAAAAATATGCATAAATATAATTATATTTTTATGTTATAATTGGTGTTTTATCTATGTATATAAGTAAATATGATGTGTGAAAGAGAAAATAGTTAAAATATATTTTTATAAAATTTAAGTATATAACACATTTATGATTATAAAATTTATATATGTGCGATAGTATAAGTGATAGTGAAATATTATTATAATATTATTAAACGGGAGGGACAGAGTAGTCGCGGAAAAAAGTATGTAATAGTATAAGTGATCTTATATATGTAATTATGAAAGTGTGGGTATTTATTTTTAGATAAGGAGTTAATCTTGATAAATTAAGTGCGAGAGAAAGCTAAAAGAGAACCTTATAAATTTTAAATATATAATATATGTTTATAAATATAAATTTTAAATATATATAATAGCATAAGTGATAGTGAAATATATTAATTTGTTCAAACTATCATTAAATAGGTGTCCCTTGTGGGGGATATCAAGGGAAAAACCTCCCAAAATTATTTTTTTAATCATGTAAAAATACCTAGAGCGTCTTGGGCACCTAGGCAGACGCCTTGGACGCCTTAGGTGCCTTTTTGGGCTCCCCAAACGACACCTTGGCAAGGTGCCTGACCTAAGGCACCTTGGTGCCTCCTAGGCGTCCGCCTTGACAACTATGAATACGACAAAAAAATCTAACAATAAGACATATATAAACATAAAATTTATCATTTTGCTTCATCAATAAACTATTAACACAACTTGACCCTAAAGTTAAAACAATATACGTTAAACAGTATATAGTTAAAACAATTTTCAATGGAAATGAAAAACAGATATAAAGTATATAATCAATACAAGTTAAAATTCAAGTATATATTAAAACAATATACAAATTAAATAGGTCAAATAGGAGGTGAAAATAGGCCAGGAGGACAAAATGGTACACAAGTTAAAATAGTCAATACAATCTTTAAACAATAAAAAATGACATAAAAAAAGTTGAAAATAGGCCAAGAGAAACAAGGATACAGTAATAGGCGAACGGTTCCGCGCTTAATGGATCTAGATCGAGCGCTTAAGTGGGCAAAGTGCTTTGGGTGCTTTGCCGCTCAAAGTGCCCAGGTGGACACTTTTTTAACAAACAATAAAGCATAGGCCTAGTCAGGCCTAAAATTCTGCTCAAGCACAAGCGGCACTTAGGCATTCTGGCAACACTACTCTTGATGTCCCAAAATACATTGACCTGATTCCAAGGATCGCAGGATCGGGATCAAAATAAGGATTGGTGGGTACTGATCTGATCTTGATTGGATTGGATCGGTCCGATCCTGACCGATCCACTGGAACAAAACAAATCCATAATCGGTAAAAAAAACATCGATCCTGATTCCGATTATGATCCGGACCGATCTCGACCAGAATGGTAGAAGTAAAAAAAACAGATTTGATTCCTATCCAATCCTGACCGACCCGACTGATCCTGATTGATTCTGTCAGAGCTTTTTCCAGATTGGTTCTTCGGCCAGGAATCAAATCGACAATGACCGATTCGATCCGGGAATTGGCCGATCTCGATCCAGATAGACCGATTCCGCAATCAATGATTGCTTTTATAGTCATTCATAATATTATATGTTATAATTGATTGATCATCTCCGAGCATTCTACAAATGACCGATTTCATATTCGGTAAAGGGTCATCGGATGCCTTCAACAAAAAACCATAACAATATCTAAGATTGAAAAAAAGAGTTAACACATACATATCAATAGAGAACAAAACATAAGAAATACATGATTTGAATTAATGATTTTACTTAATGACAAAAATAGTACATGATGCATATATTGGATGATACAATGTTCGCTCCCACTGACAATTAAGAATATCTCATCACTTGTTGAAGTTCGACATTGTCTTTGCAATTTCTTTCTTCACCCGCTCAAGTGCGTCAGAAAGATAGCCCATGTATCCCTTCTTATCCCCATCTACTATTTTAAAAACTTTGACTATGAGTTACACTATATGAAGCATACCCAAGCAATCTAACTAGACCATCTTGGTGAAAACATCATTTGGGTAAAAGGACGTCTCTGCTGCATTAAACTCTCCATAGAAATATAATGAGAAGAGAATCAAGTTGCCCCGGGCCATAGAAACTTTCAACCCTTCGTATGCACTCTTTCATTAGATTAATGATGAAGTTATAGTTGTAAATGAATGATGATACGAAGTGAGTCATCTTAACTACCTAGTCAATTTGAGGATCTTTGTATATGTCATCTGGCATCAAATCTAAGAAATGAGCAGAGCATGATGTCCAATACAAATACGGTCTCTTGACCATTAGCATTTGTCCAACGGCTTAATATGCAACTACATGGTCTATTGCTATTTATACAACTCGATCATATCATATCTCTTTGATAATATCGTCGATTACTTTAAATAAGTAGTTTGCATTCTTTACATGTCTAGATACATCCACGGACTTTCAAAATAAGATCCTAACTTGACAATATACTAAGAAGTTGATCATTGTCTTCATAGTTATACCTATTAAGAAGATCACGCATAAGTAATAAATTGTGATGTTTGTAAAGATAAGTAATAAGTACAAAGAATAAAATTATTATATCAGTCTAGCCATTCGTCATCAAAGTACATCATCTTTCTTACCAAATACGTTCAAATGGCTTGACTTCTTGTTTAATATCTTCCACCTCCATTAGCAGATAAGTGTTCGTACATTTCCTTCGGAGTCAGTTCAAGCACTCCTCTACCGATGTCCACAAAGGTGTCAATTATCGCTTCGTAATCTGGCCAATTTGCAATATTTGCTAGTATGTAACTAAAGAAGAACTATCTTGATGTCACCAGCCTAATCTTCTCCTTACATATCGACAAATTCTTCATTGTTATTGTGATTGTAGTTTGTATTTGTCGTGGGTGTGTATGATTACAAGCTCTATGGGTCCAACTCCTAGGTTGTCATCTCTTGTGAGATAATGGATCTCGTCTTCTTATTCATTGTTTAATCATCTTCCACTTCTAAATCTGCTTCCACTTCTGCGTCCACTCCCATTTTTAAAATCTTGACCCATGAATCGGTCGGTACGTCGATAAAGGTATTTATTTACAAATGACTTCCAACTTGCCTCTGTCATATATACCATGTCATCTTTTTATAATAATAATGATTAAATATCAATGTCACAGAGATATTGGTATCACTTACTAAACATTAATGACAATGTATCATCGTCAAAACCTTCATCCCAAGGAGCTATCGGGCAATCCTGTTTGGTTCCGTATATTTAAACTACATGACTTGAAAGTTCAGAAATTTCTTCCTGGACGGTGTCCCAATGCCCTTTTTTTCTCCCTTTGCCAATTCCATAGCAGTTAAATGTCTATAGAATTGTGATCTTACCTCAGGTGGAATCTGTGTACACGGGACAAAGTTGTCCTTTATCTCAATGAGGTGATGCTTCATTTGAAATATTCTCTCATGCATTATTTTTTTACAATACTTGCATTGAACTATTCTTTCTGTCATGGATATCAAATTGTAATGTAGCGAAGCCAGACTGTTCCGGGCATAGATGGCGGAATCGGCCGATTCTTGGATCGGATCGGCCATTGCCGATCCGATTCTTGGCTGAAGAACCGATCCGGAAAAAAGTTCCGGCAGAATCGGTCGGGATCGGCCGGATCGGCCGGAATCGGATCGGCCGAATCGGTCGGGATCGGAATCAAATCGTTTTTTTTCTTTCTTTGCTATTCCAGTCGGATCGACTAGGATCGGCTAGAATCGGTCCGAATCGGTCCGGAATCGGATCGGAATTAGAATCGGATCGAATTTTCTTTTGCTTTTTTTACCGATTCTGGATCGATTTTCTTCCATTGGATCGGTCGGAATCGGTCCGATCCTATCCGATCTGGATCAGATCGGTACCCACCGATCCCGATTCCGATTCTGATCCCGCGATCCTTGGTTCCAGGTCATGCCAGAAGTTTCGGTGTCATGGCTTATAGAAGACAAGTTGAAGTTTAAAAAAATAACACCTAAAACAATGGGTTACTTGTACAATTCCAAAAAAAATCTTGAAACGAATCCAAAAATCAAGAACTTTGAAGTGCTTTAGAGAAAGAGAAGCTTCACATTAAAAACACTTCAGAGATTTTAGAGTGAGAATGTATGAAGAATTGAGTGAGGAAAATGTGAGGGTGATAGAAGGCCCCCCAATCATAGATTGCAGAATCGGCCGATTCGGATCGGGGTCGGCCGATTCTTGGATCAGATCGGTACCCACCGATCCGATTCCAGCCGGAACTACCGATCCAGCCAGGACTCCCGGCTGGATCGGTCTGAATCGACCGGATCGGTCGATCCTGGACCGATCCAGGTGGATCGATCCGGGAATCGGTCGATCCGGACCGATTCCTTAGAACCTGGAAGGGTCCAGAATCGGATCGATTCAGGACCCGATTCTGGACCATTTTCTGGTCCGATCCCCCCCATAAGAGGGAGATCGGACCGATTCTCCCTTCCCACCCCTCATTCTCACTTCCCCCCTCCCCTTCATTGTCTAGGGCTCCCCCTAGACCCCTCCCCCTAACAATCTACCTTGAACATTGGCCGATCCCCCCTTAAATAGGTAAATTTAGGGGGGATCCGATCCGATAGAAGATTCACTATCATAGGGGGGATCCGATCCGTCCCGCTGATGATAGTGTAAACATATTAATATATTTCACTATCACTGATACTATCACCTATATAGAAGATTCATAATCATAAATATATATTATGTACTTAAATTTACATAAAGATCTATTTTAACTTTCTTCTCTCTCTCTTTTATATAATAATTTATACTCATATGACAGTTTCTTGAAAGGAACTTACGTTTTATGACATTGTTTGATAGAATGTCATCCACATTATTTTTTATTATTTTTAAAATTTTATTTATTCTATGATTTTCCTGATTTTTTCTAATTTTTTGAGGATTTTTATGATTTAAAAAAAATAAAAAAAAATTGCCCGATCCGGACCGATCCGATCCCGATCCGGATCGGATCGGTGGTCACCGATTCCGATCCCGATCCCGCGATCCTTGCCCCCAATAGGGTTAGCTGTTGGTGGCCCGGTTGGGCCGGATCCCGACCAAGTTGCATGGTTGTGCGACCCCACGCCAGGTCGCATGACCCAACCCCGGATCTGATGCAGGTCAGGGACCCAGTCAAGACCAGGCCAATCAACCGCAAAACCGACTGGATTAGGATCTTTATTGTGACCCGAGGCTTTATGATTACAGGGATGCTCCAGGAACTCAAATGTAAAAAATATGTTCTTCTGTCACCTAAGTGAGCAAACCAACCTAATGAGGTGTTTGGTTGCGTGATAATAGAGGTTTTTATTTTAATTTTTAAAAATTGTAAGAAAACTTGTTAAAAGAGGTGTTTGGCAACTATGACAACTTTATGTTTTGAAAGTGATTTTCTTCTTAAACAAAAAAAGAGGGTCTCACCTCTTTTTCTTTCTTGTGGTCCCCCACTTTGTTTGGTCATGTACGGTAGTTACTCTTTTTTGTTGTCACATCCCTCCAAACATGATAATTTTATGTCATGAGTTGGTTTACTTTTTATTTTAGTACAATTTTTTATCATGAAAGTGTACAAAAAATTATCATGCAACCAAACACCCTATAAGATATATCGATATCATGTTACATGGCCAATTATTTAATTTAGCTAAAGAACATGCCAGATTCTCACCTTTTATAACTAGGACCAAGCAGGAAATCCAGATAACATATTCACATTTATGGAGCAAGCAGGAACATGTCAGATTAGGGGTGGGCATGGTCTGGTTTGGTTTGGTTTATTGAGTGTTTTTCAGAAACCAAACCAAACCGAACTGAGTCTTGAAACCAAACCAAACCGCAAAATCTCCAAACCAAACCAGACCAAACCGAACTAGATTCGGTTTGGTCTACGGTTTGGGCCTTTAATAGGCATGCTCTACTTTATTTAATGAAAATTTTATAATTTTAAATAGAATTGCTTGTAAACAATTTGTAAACATGACTTTTTTAAAAAAAAAATCAAATTGCAATCAAACAAAGCCTATTTAAATATCTCCCAAACATAGACATCAAATCAAACAAGCATGTAACATATTTAAATTTATCACAAACACACGAATTGAACTAAATCCAATCCATCCCAATGACTTCAACGGGTTGGTTCAGTTTAGTGGGTTGGTTTGGTCTACGTGTGAAGCCAAACCAAACCAAACCAAACGGTTTGGTTCAGTTTGGCAAACCATTTACCCCAAGCCTCCAACCCGAACCAAACCGAAGTCTTCGGTTTGGTTTGGTTTTTCCGTTTGAACCGAATAATGCCCACCCCTATGTCAGATCCATATCATTTTTCAGATAAGGAAATACAACAGTCTGCTTACCTCACTATTGCACATGCTCCATTTATTATGAATGTACAGAACTTTATTACTTATTAACACTACAACTAACTAATATTACAGTTCCACAAATATTTTTTCAGACCATAACAACAGTTGTATCCAATAACAGATCATCGGGGATAAATAATGACGTGATAATTGAAAATCCCAAAAGTGATGATAGCATAAATAAAATAAAATGCTATAGCAAACAACATAGTACATGTCAAACTAGTTTTGGGTCATAAGCACTAGATTATGGTTGCCAGCATGGAGAAACAAAGGAATGAAGCTAATGAGAAACAAGGTTCAAACTTATAAAACTTAAACTAGGAGAAACGAAGCAAGAAGTGAACAGGATGTCAAGGTAACCACATGATCAGCCATACCTCCGAAATAATGTATGCTTCTGTAGGATTTTTAATTGCTTTTTTTTCTTTCACCTCTCTTGCAGGTATTTTATCTGAAAGATTCCATCAAATTTTAAAACATACATCATTTCTAAGACTTGCATAAGAATGATAACAAGACAGCTAAACAACCTGTATCTATGAAGATCACTGATCTGTTAGGATCAAGTACCTGCAGAGAAGAAGAAATAGAATGACCAGTTAAGTGGGGTTTGATTAAGATATCTGAAATCACTAAGATATGAATATGTTACATAGATATCTGAAAACTTAATGATTAAGATTGTTTGATGATTTGATAATTAATGTCTGAATATGAAGAATGAATATATCAAAGTTATTTGATAGCCATAAATTATCTTCTAAAATTTTAAAAAAATAAATATTAAAAAAATTTATAAACAGAAAAAATATTTAAATATAAAATTAAATATTAACTTGTCATAATTAATAAAAATAAATTTGTTGTTAATTATATATTACATCACAGTGGGTGCACCTATGCACATCAAAAAATATGAAACTTTTTATAATAAAAAATTCTAGAAGAAAGCAAGATATGTAACAAAGATAATATGGTAAATGCATAAGTTATCAAAGGTACCTTTTGTATATTAGAATTATATGTAAGATGGTAAAACCATAAGTTATCAAAAGATGACGTTTCACAACAATAGACATGGCAGTCATAAAAGACTCAGTATTAACAAAGTACAACCGCCAGTTCAGCGCTAAGTGAGGGAATCCTCACTTACCAATTAAGGTGTTAACAGCCAGGATAACTAAAAATAAGATCTAAATATTATAATTTTATCAAACAGTCTGAAAAGGTATACATCTGACCAATTCAGATTTCAGCCTCCATTAAGTACAATCAAACACCACCTTAGAAATGGGTTTACACAAAATCAGGAAACACATGGAGTCCATTACTAAAGAAACCAAAAGAAGATGGTTCCGGTGCGGACCAACCTACATTTTTTGAACCAACTGATATGTGCCATGCTGAAGGATCCAGAATTGGGGCCTTTGGGTGGGGGAGGAGAGATGGTTGTGGAGGCAGGACTGGTAACGAGGAAAGAGATGACAGTGGAGAGGAGGCCCTGTCACATGTGATGGCTGAAGGGGGGAATGCTGGGAAGGTGGGGATAGCAGTGAAGGCAGGGTGTAGGAGGAGGTCTGTGAGATGAGGGAGCCATGGAGGGGCTGTGGCAATTGTTGAAGGTGAATTAGGGATAGACAGAGGTAGAGATTATGATGGGGAACCAGTTCACTAGATCTTAGGAGTCATTTACTGTCCTTGAGGATTTGTTTGTAAATATTTTAAAGTTGCTTTTGAGTCTTTTCCATTGATTTCTATCCTTAGTGGACAGAATTGTAAATAACTTCTTTAGAGGTCCTTTTTGCAAGGAAGGCTCCTCAGCACTGTACGTGAAAGAAAATCAATGCAAATGTGAGATTTTTGGAAGAAGCTGCAAGGGCTGGCCCGTGGGCAAGGGGTTTGGCCCCAGTATCCTTCACTCCCCCCCATGGGAGGCTTCCTTCCTTGTCTTCAGAACTGGCCGGCTCCGTTTCACCTCCAACCTTGGTCGGTTCTGACATTTCCATCCCTTCTTTCCTTTGGGCCTCTGTGCCCTTCCCCTTCCCCTTCTCCCAGCAGCATCCCTTCAACAGTCCCACCTCCAACAGTTTCAACAACATCCAAGAAGCTGCTTCCCCTTGGAAGGGCTCCAGTGAACCTTGGAGTACCACGGCAGTTCTGTCATCGTCCAGGCAGCATCGGCCACCATCGCGCAGTTCCTTCTCTAATCTCCCGGCTTCAGACAGAGGTCAGCGCAGCACCCCCACCCTCCTCCTGATTTGCCAGAGGGGCCGTCCAATCTCCCTCACCCTTCGATGTCATCTCCTCCTGCTGTCCAGTTCTGCGCGACGGCGGCCTGGCAGAGCTTGGAGAGTCCGGTGATCCCCGGATCCCCTCCATGGTTCTCCCACGCTGTCATCTCTCTTCCCCATTCCCTCTGGACACCATCTATCCTTCTCCATCCCCAACCAATCCCACAGTCCTCTCCTATATCTCCGAAGGTCGACGACAAAGGAGACGAAGAAGGAAGGGATGATGGCGAAGGGCTGCCGGGAGCTTCCGGCCACCTCCGACCACGCGTCTGCCACCACCGGTGATGCCGCCTGCTGTGCCCACTCTGGGCTGCTCGCCTGGACATCTACTCAGTGATGAAGGAGCCACAATTCCGACAAAAAAGGGGGCTCAATCGCCCCTTCTGCCAAAGACGAAAAGAGCCCCAGCAGGCTTGTCATGACCTGCTGCTCACATGCATCCGGATCATGGAATGCGATCTCCCGAGAATCTCTCGAGATCTCCCGAGAATCTCTTTTATTCCGTGCATCCGAGAAACGAGATCGCCGAAACGAGAATATCTATGTAGTACTTGTGATACCTTGATCTTTTTTGCCTATTATTATCCCCAACTTGTTAGATGATTTTGTTAAGTTTCCTTCTTATATTGCCAATTTTAATATGGAATCCTTCCAAATATTCATCTAAACATTATTGTTTGATAAAATTTCATAACTTAATATTTTAATAACTATATATGTATAATTGACCCAAAATGTTATCAATCTCCTATCTATATTGCTCAAGATAAAATTTTGGTCTGACATAAGATCCTTTATATGTCTCATGCTAACAATACTTCACCATCTCTGTATTACATTTCTAATTCTCTCACAGTTTATTTTAATATTTAATATGAGTTATCTTGTCCTTTTTAAAGATATTATATGACATTCTACATCTAAACATGCACATTGATTGGTATTTCCAAGATCTAATCCCTTGAGATTTTTTTGAGATCTTTTATCTTCAATCTCCGTGAGATAAAATATAGATGTGAGATGGCAATCATTGGGTAAAGTATACCCTGCATAAATGAAATCCGAGATCCAATCTCCCGAGATTTTTCCGAGAATCTCACGAGATCTCTTCTCTTTCACGCTTCGAGATGAAGCCGAGATCCGAGACGACAATCCTTGATCCGGATGGTGCTGCCGATCATGCCACACAACCCCCATCAGAGGACGCCGACAACGCCACGATCCCGCAGGCCCGTTTCCAGCCACACGGCTCCTCTCATGTGTGCCGCGCACAGACCCTCCTCACACGGCCAGGAGACCCCTCGCACACAGGTGCCCGCTCACGGTCAAATTGTGAGGCAGCAGACCAGTCAAGCCGGTCCGACCAGGTCCGAACACAGTTAAACCAGATTAAGCCCTGTTCGAGCCAGTTTGCACCAGTTCAGCGCTCAAAGAGACCGGTTCAGGGTATTTTGGGTCAGTCTGAATCCGGTTCAATGTGAGTTGAGCCGGCTCGGGCCCATTAAGGCTGCTTTAAGCCTGGCTCACTTACATTTAGTCCTTTTATTTTATTTTAAGCGTTCTAAAGCCTTTTGCAGTGTTTTAATCCGGTCCACCTGTGCCGTTCTGCATCAGATTACTACAGAGGTAGGTGGAGGACAAAGAACCCAACAGTGATCAAAGACTCACGGAGAGGGAAGAAAAATGGGTTCAAAAATCACAAGAGTGGACTTAATTGGATGGTCCAACCTGATCTAGGCCCAACCGTACTTGATGAAACCAACCCCTAATTTCAGAGTGGATTGGATATGCTGACCCAACTTGGAATTTCAGGCAAGAGCCACAAAAGTCCATGTGCACGTTTGAGGTCCATATAACTAATTGATTATCATGCCTTAGTCCAACATTGGATAAAAGGTTGAACTGACAAGTGATTTAATGGTCCTCCAACATCAAGCAGCCTGTTTTGAGGTGTTTGTTAGTCCTGCACATGGGCAGGGCGTAGTACGGGGGACACATTTACATCTATGCGAGAAGCCATGTACAATCTTCCAATTGATGGAGACTTTTGTCAATATTGGAATTTTGCCCACACTGGAGCACGCATTGAGGAGTCATCTTTCAGGAACATCCTTCTTCCACTGAATCACTTATATCTTTCTTCTTGTAGTTTCCTTTTGACTTCTACCATCTTAGTAGAAGGTTCCATTTCTGCCTTGTTTTTTATTTTCTATTACCCGGTTTCCCTCATTAATAGAATTATGGCTTATTTTGGTTATAGTCACTACCAGAGGACAAAAAAATGGGTAAGACCTAAGGGACAAGCGGTTCCAAAACTCTACTGGACAATGCACAGTTGGAAGAGCCCAAAGGCAGGCTCAAGTTTGGACATGTAGAACTTGTCGCGCATCAGCCCCACCGAAAAGTCACGTGAACATAAATCTTTACAAGTGATTTGTTGCACTTCCAACATTGAATAGCACCATGGTTTACTGAATCAGTCGAATCGGATCGACTAGTCTCAACCCAATTTTCGCCTGGAGGACCGATCCAAAATTGATTCCCGGTCCCCGTGGAATCGGCGCTGAATCCGCAGATTCAACCAATTCACCAGACAACTTATGTCCCGGACTATTAACGATATCGGGCCTGATTTAGACTCAATATCGGCCCAATATCACCGCTTAAAGAGTGATATTAGGCTTGAATCGCTTCTCCCCTACCCATTCCATCCGAAGCACCTAGGGCACCGCTGATCCATGATATTCCGGGGATCCAGTGACCAATTCGGCTTTGATTCCTCCATCTTCAAGTGATTCCCTTCCCTTTCTCTCAATACAAGCAATTCCGATGATGGGTGGCAGCGATTCCCTCCCCTTACCAAAGGGTGACTGTTTCAAGTCAATGCTGACCAGAACAGCCCCACCCGGCCCCGATAGTCACCTCTTAGGTTGGAATCCCTTGCTAAGCATATAACATACGCACACTGCATATTAACTTATGCTAAGATGCCAAAATCATGTAAATATGCAATAATGATGAGTTATGCATATTAAATTTTGCTAATATGCTCACATTATGCATATATTAAAATAATGATGCACTATATATATTAAATTATGCTAAGATGCTCTTATTATGCAAATCATTGAATAATTATGAGCTATGCATATTAAATTATGCTAATATTCTCTAATTGCGCCAAAAAGACAAAATTAAATAAAAATTAATATGTAAAGAAACATATCTCCTACATACTCTTTTAAAATTCATAAAAAACATCAAACCGTAAGGCTAAGGACACGACATTAGCGACTCAAATAGCCACAACCATGCCAAAGCAACTCCTTATTTGCCTATGGAATGATTTCATATTTTTATCCAATGGGTCATGGCTCATTTATGCCTCCCATTTTATGTGAATTGTATCCTACAGATGTAACTGAATATTTTAGTTTTATGTGTCCATCCATGCTGTAGGGAATCAATTTATGTGCCCCATAGCCTTTAAGAATTAAAGAAATAATAATACATAAATATAATTACAAATAGACTCAACCAAAATTTAATAAGAATTAAACAGTCATTAATAATTTTTCAGCAATTACATAATTTAATAATTATTAAATAATTGACTAATAACCAAATAAAACAGATAAATAGTTAATAAATAAAATATTAAATAATAACCAACCAAAACGGAAAAATGGTCAGAAAAATCAGATAACCCTTTAAAAGCCACGAACAATAAACAAATGACTTAATAAATCATAACAAATACATAAATCAATTAACCGACAAAAAATAACTAAAAAATATAATAACGAAAGAAATTCCAAAATGCATTAGACTAAACAAAAAACTGAACTGGAAAATCTGCATTAGAAAAAATGAAACAGAAAACAGATACCAAAAGAACTAACATCAATGCAAATGGCAAAGAAGGCAGAAAGTTTAAAATAATAATATAATAATAATAACAACGACGACGACGAATAGAAAGGCCACTGTTAAAACAAGAGTAAATAAAAAACAGTAAAAAATATAATAATGGCAAAAAACAACAACCAAAAAATAAATAATGAAGCATAAAAA
This sequence comes from Cryptocoryne crispatula var. balansae, assembly GCA_036172225.1. NCBI lineage: Eukaryota > Viridiplantae > Streptophyta > Magnoliopsida > Alismatales > Araceae > Cryptocoryne > Cryptocoryne crispatula. The sequence goes on along the minus strand of CM069922.1, from coordinate 5,681,128 downwards.
AATGAGTGAAGAAACAGAAATAAAAAAGAACAGCAAAAGAGGGAAAACATAAATGATAAAGAAAATAAGAACAAAACGGGAAACAAAGGAACAAAGCAGAAGTAAACATCAAAACAAAAAAGAACAATAAAATAGACAGAAAAGGCAAGACAGAACTGAAATGAAATAAAAATACAAAACAGAAATGAACTAAAACTAAAATATATATATATATATAAAACAGAGCTGAATGAAATATGAAAGGAACATAAAAACAGAACTGAAAGTCTGAAATAGGATAAAAAAGAAGTACGAAGTGGAATTGAAATAGAAAATAAACACAAGTCAAAATAAAAAACATGATGAGCATAACACTGAAGCAGAAATGAAAAATAAAAAAGACAGAACACAGAAAGAAAAGCACAAAAAGAATACAAAGCAGAAATAAAAAATGATGGGTGGTAAACAAACCAAACAGACACTATTTCCGTTGCTACAGTGTTAGAGTGTTAGATGAGAGAAAATTTGACAACTCTTACCCCCCCCCCAACCCAACAGAAGGCATCGCAACCTCAAGCAAATTTACTACCTTTCAATGCATGTCGTTGGATGGCTTGACAGGAGCAAATTTCTGAATTTGCTGTTTGAAAATTCTCATGGATAGTAGATAGAATACAGAGATCAAAATTTTCAAAACAAAATTTAAAATTATGAAAGAGTAAAATATTTATGATATTTGATGAAATATACGTTCATCTCAATATAAATATAAAAGAATATATAATTATTAGATATTATTTGTACTGTATTTAAATCTTGGTTATAAGTCAAGCATAATATTTTTTTGCTCTGAATTCCAAACATATTGATATCTTGTAGTCATACATAAGATATAATAAATATGATGTGATAAATAGGGTTGTTCACGCTATAATCGTATTTTTAATTAACTAATGCAATAAGATATAATTAAGGTGATATAATATATAGATTACTGTTAATAAATGTTAATAAATTTAAATTTTATATAAGTAAATTATAATAAATTTTATTTAAACATATTAATACTTTGACGTAATATAATAAATTAATTAATACTTATTAACACCATAATAGTGTTAAAAACATTTATCATAAAAATATAATCTTATTTTATGACAGGCCGTCAAGCTACTTCCATGTAGTCATAAATAAGATATAAATGAAATTAGTATTTTACATTTTATATCATATTCAAAGGTCTGAATAAATCAAATATAGTAATTTTTTACTATAAAAAAATAATATTTTAAACATAATCAGATATAATTAATAAATAGATTTGTTATTCTATCTCAAATCGTAAAACTGTGCAATTATAAGTTAAATATAAGCAACAAACATAATAAGTAAATTAAAAATTATTTATTTATATGACATTTTAATTTTAAAGTAAATTTGATATGATAACTTTTAAATATAACAATAAATTAAATAATTATTAACTCACGGAAGAAACGAAGTTACTGCTCGTCCGTAAGAAGCGAATAAGAACAGTTATGTTCACCATTTCTTAAGGGCAATTATGTCATTTTCAATTTTATGTGGTGGTGAAGTGACAGAGAGGACCATGTATTAAAGAATTTCACAATGTTGAACTGTTGATGAAGTAAATTTGATCAATGGACTTATGGTAGAAGTCATTTTGTTAATTGGACCTAGAATCAACTTACCCAATCATAAATACCAAGAAAAGTTCAATCAATGTATATAAACCAAATCTGAAATAAAATTAGCCCCATAAAATCAATCTAAAAAATCATGACAAGATTGATCCCTTGCCAACAAAAAATAAATAAATAAATAAATAATTCAGAACATAAAAGGCCATAGAGAATGTCTTCCCAATTTCCTCACGTTTCATATTTAATTTTATGTGGATGTATGGCTTCATATGAATGAGTTGTCAAAATAACGGTAATCGAGTAGTTGTAAAATACAATTAACATTGAAATATTAAGTTTTGTGAGAAGAGATCAAAAAATATTTTCCATGAACCCATATAATAACCTCAAATAATTTAAATGTGGTTAAAGTTTCCTAAGCTATAAAGATATCCCTATGTTTACACTTCTGCAAATTTTGGAACAAGATCCACAGGTTCCCATATACATAGTACATACCACACCAAATCATATCTATGTACTTCCATATCATATCGCATCAATGATCATTAATTTTATATGAAAAGATGAGGTTTCCACAAAGGCATACCTTCATTAGCCATGATGCAAGTTGTTTGCTACAAAATAATTTAAGCTTGGCATCCTCTATGTCAGGTGACCCACAACGCAGCCTATTCCCATAAATAAGAGCATTGGATAGTTGCATAATACCTGCACACATCCTATACTGGAAGAAGGCGTTTTAGGTCATCATTTTATTCCATGATCAGAAAAGGTGGAAAGATGTTGAGTACCGATCACTGATACCTGGCACCGCAGAGCAGAAATTGCTTGAGGATGTGCTTCAGACAATCTACGAAATAAACTTATCCCCATTCCATTCTCCAATGCCTCCACACTCTAAGAAAATAGCATCACATAAATGATTTATAATTCGGTTAAAGACAAAGTCCAAAACACAATGAAGAAAATAACGGTCACCTGAACAAGAGGAGGCAACTGATAATGATCTCCAACGAGAACAAATTTTTCAGCAAACATCAAAGGGCCTAATGACACCTAAATAGAAAATAAATATATAAGATAAAGCACAATACTTAGATTTAATGATGCTTTTATAAAATAGGTTCACGGTTAGACCAAATGTGCAATTTTAGTTAGTGGTGTTCATAATTTTGTTTGAACCAAAAAAAACAAATAAACAAGGTTCAGTTGGACCAGATATCACTTGCGTTTGGTTTTGAAGGTTCTTCAAACCAAACAAGTTGAGAAACAGAAAATTTGAAATTAGACTAAATATTTATGTTGTCTTATTATCAATAATATTTTCATAATTGTTCATATTACAAATAAATTTTAATATTAATTAATATAAAATAGTTGTATATAAATATGTATTAACTATGTTTTATAAAATATGATTTGAACCAAACCAAATCAAACCAACTGAGCTTTGTTTAGTACGGGTTTGGTACTTTGGTTCAGAGAAAATTTCATCAAAACCAAACAAAACTACGACACATTATGACATTAGTTAGAACTTAGTACTGATTTCTAATGACAGACATGCAAAAAGCGTATAAATATTAAATACATCTGTATTTGTATGTCGCACTAAATGATAGTGGAGAAGAAGAAAAGAGTTATGAATATGCAAAATTGTCCATACAGGAAGTGTGATTTGCCCAGCTTCATCTATTATGCAAATGTCAAACTTGCTCTTCACAAGCAGGGCATGGTTTGTTGCTAAACAGGTAACTCCAACAACACGGGCATGTTCCATTCTTTGTTTAATGTCCTCCAGACTTTGATTTTCTGTTGAAAATTTAAAGTATATACATGTTAATTGATGATAAGAATTGTAAAACCAAAAACACACTAACAGCAAGGATCCAACTGCCATCTCATTAGATCTTCCCCAGCCATTTCTCCATCAGGTGTAAAGGTAGCCATCTTCCCCTTAAAATGATGTGCTTTAAGACAGACAAGCTCCCAGAGGCCACTTCACATTTGACATTAGAGGCATTTGCACAGAAGTTGAACAGAAAATGTTATAGCAAGGAAACTAACCTGAAAAACAATGCTCACGAATGTCATCATGCACAGCCTCTTTCCTTCCAATGCGTATAAAATCAACACCCTGCAAATAAAAAGATAGGTCCTCATCATCTTAATAAGACGACATAATAGTGAAGAAAAGCAAAGAACTTGAGTGACCTTCAATAAGGTTTCTTCTTTTGTAGTCTTCAAGATTGTTACTGTTATGAAAGCACAAGGCACTTATCTCAGTGGCAGCGGTGATCTCCCAGACAGATAGAAGAAGGAACTAGGAGAGAGACGGGGGAGGGGGGAGGAACAGGGCTTAGAGAGAAGAAACGAGGAGAACAATGATGCCCAATAACACACAGAGATTGGTTAGCTGAAAGAGGGAAAGACATGCAAGGAGAGAAAAAAATCGTAACCGTTGACACCATCAATGACAATGCACAGTGAAGAAATGAAGGCAAGAAGGTGGTCACTACTGGCAACAATCAGGTGGTGGCAGCATGGTGTCAAGAGATGAGGCCCTTGTAGCCAAGGATTTCTGAATCCAAATCGGTCACCGAATCGGTGGGAACCGATTTGATTCGAATCGGATTTGATCGGTCCGATTCAGATTGATTCTTAGAAAGAGAAACAGATCAGGAATCGAAATTTTTAAAAAAAAAACGATTCAGGCCGATTCGACCGAATCTTTTAAAAAAACAAAAAAATCAGAATTCTGATTTGGATCCGATGCAACCGATTCAAGACCAATTCGACTAATTCAAACTGATTCCAGTGAAATTCAGGTCAAAATCAGTCCTTCAAGCAGAAATCAAATCAAAATCGACCGATCCGATTCCGGAATCAGCCAATTCCGACCAATTCGACCGATTTTGCAATCCATGCTAGTAATAACACAATAAAGAGGTCAAAGATGAGGTCACTGTTGAGTGCAGACAGCACCATATTGAGAAAGAGAGGAATTGATAATCATTGGGTGGGTTTACATTGGTAAGATGAACCACTCAGGTAGATCACATTGGAGATTCAGTTTGCGTAAAACAGGGTCCTTGTTGAGGATTTGATGGGAATCCAGTTTAGTAGATTTTAGAAGTCTTTTTGCATTTCAGTCCGTAGGGACTTGTTTATAAATACCTCAAATTTTTTAAGTCTTTCTTGCATTTTTGTCCATAGGACATGTTTGTAAACATTTGCTTTGGAGGTCCATTTTTCTAAAGATGACCCTCCATATAAGAGCCCCACACTTATAATGACATGGATACACAGAAGAAATTTTTGGAGCTTGAAGCCATCGGGTTATGCGTAGGGGGTTTGGCCCCATGGTAGCCTTCTCTCCCTCTATCAAGAAGTCTTCTTCTCCACCACCAATAGGAGGCCAATTCCAAGATTCTCCTCCTCTCCTCTTATCATCCTCCGTGCCATTTCCCTTCCTGCTCCCCTTCATTGGTTCAGTAGATTTTAGGAGTCTTTTTACATTTCAATCCATAGGGATTTGTTTGTAAATACTTCAAGTTTTTAAAGTCATTTTCTTGTACTTTTATCCATAAAATATGTTTGTAAATATTTGCTTTGGAGGTCACTTTATGCAAGGATGGCTCTCGATATAAGAGTCCCACACTTGCAATGAAATTGATAGACAGAAGAAGAATGTTTAGGAGCCCAGTGGGCATTGGTTCCTACAGGGGCCTTGGCCCCAATAGCTTTCCCCTCCCCTCCATCGGGAGGCATGCTCTGCACCCCTGGCAAGAGGTCAGCAGTCTCCTTCACCCCAGGAAAGAGGCCGGTTTCCATTACACCCTAAGCAAGAGGCCAATTCCAAGTGTTCTCTCCCTCTCTCCAGTTAGCTTTCATGTCATTCCCTTCTACTTCCCCTTCCCCCTTCTTTGGCTCTCAATTCGATCAGCTGGAACTCCACCGGATTCCAACAAGTTGCTTCATCTTTGGCATCCAAGCATTGTTGGCCTTCTAGTGACCACCGCAAAGACAGATCCAATGATCCCCGACATCTCCTTCGGAGTCTTGCCATTCCCGGAGTCCCAAGCAACCTCACTGGCACCTCCCTCTTCCCGACAGCTTCGTTCTCTAGCCCCTCCAAGACCATCCTCCACCACGACCTCCCTGATCCACCAGTGCACAACAACACCCTACCACCTCGGGACTCCACAGCCCCTTTCGCCTCCCCCTCTTTGCATGAGGATGCCTCACTGCCCTCCACCTTCCCCTTCCGCCTCCGACTCCTCCAGATTAGCCATCTCCTCTCCCAACACCCTCCCACACGAGGACAAGAACAAACCGACCAATGCCCCTGCCACTTGCCCTGCTCCACTCTACCTTCCCGACGACAACAGTGACGAACATAGAAACTAAGAAGCTCTCGGTCCCTACTATTTTGTCAGGACCCTTCCACAGCGCTTTCCACGTGCCTTCGGGTGCTAGTCGGTCCAGCCAACTGGTTCACAATCACACCGGTTTTCCATCGGTTCAGCATGGGTTTAGAGCGGTTCGGTCCCGTTTAGACTAGTTTTAACATGGTCTCTTTCATTTCAGTTCATTTTAGTTCGTTTTGAGTGTTCTAATGCCATTTTGCAGCTTTTAATCCGATTCCACCATGTCATCATGCATCAATATTCATTTAACTCAGGATTTTATTGACTACTTCTCTAACCGATAGGACACATCATAGTGGAACACTTCCACGAAAGTGGTGATAGAAGTGATCATTTAAGAGATTTAGGCAGAGCAGAGGAGAGCTGGCACTGTCCCCTCAGCACCTAAAAGATCATCTCTTTCTTCTTTAATAATGTAATTCCAAACATCTCATAAGTAACAATAAATAGTGTTTGGAGGTTATTTACCATCCTATATGAATCTCAAAAAAATAACATTCTAAACATGGTTTTCTGGGTCCGAACTGGTGAAGTGGTGATTGACCCCGACTTCGACCCTGTTTTCTCGACTCTGGGAACACTGGAAAAGGGCTCCGCGAGCACACTTCCCATGCACACTGCAAGAAATTGTCGCAATGGCATTTCATTTTTTAATATTTTATAATATATTAGCTATAAAAACTATTTTAAAATTAGTTAACTAATTATTTTTATTATTATAAAAATTAATACATTTTATTATTTTATAATTTTTAAATAATAAATTATTTTTAATCAAATCCAATCTCAACATACCCTGGTTCGGTTTGCCCAGGGCAACACGATCCCAACCCCTAACTTGACTTACCTTGATTCTAGTCATTTTTGCAATGAGGTCTTATATCACTCCTTCATTGTCAAGACTAGTAGTGAAATTAAATAAGACAAGATAGTTAAATATTATAATAAGGTGTTGGCACCGAAAATTTTCAATATTTTTTTTGGTTTAAGTTACGTCAAAATACCAATAGAGGACATGTCTACCTCTTCATAAAATCGAGGGTCTGATAAAATAAGAATGAGGGAAGTCAAATGAAGTGAGCCCAATAATTAGGCCCAATAAGCCTAAATAGCCCCAGTGAGCAAGAATGAGGCCCAAGTCAGAATTCAAGTTTTATTCTTTGGAGAAATGCATGTCAAAAGTTGTCCCGGAGGATGAGTCTCCCAAATTTGGGACTTATTGGGTCAAAGATGTCAGAAAATAGCCTTGGGTCCCAATTTGCCATATTTCATGCTTATCGGTTCAAAATATCAAAAAAGATCACTCCGGATGACACATCTGATAAGTGCCAAAATTACTATCTAACAGGTACCAGAAGATGAGTCCAGATGGTAAAATCTCATTTCCGATGCTTATCGGGTCCAAATGTTCGAGATCGGACCCAAGAACAAAATGATGATGTCATATGGTCTCGATGAGTTGTAGTATCGTTGAAATCCCAACTGAGTCGGGAAATTTAACCAATATATGGCTAGATATTTACAAAAAGTCAAAATTTTCCCTTCTCTGGACCTAATAGCAAAGTTGACATATTTCATGTTTATCGGGCCAAAAATGTCAGAAGATAGGTCCGAACGACGAATCCAATGAATTGGATGTGTCGATTCACAAGTGATGCAAATTTGGCACATATGGTTTTTTGGGCTAAACATGTTGAAAGATGGACCAAGATAGCTTATTGGGCTAAGAATACCAAAAAAATGACCCCAAATGCCCAATTCAACAAATGTTTTAAGTACTAAGTCACCAATGGCAGAAAATAGACCCAGATGACAAAATTTCAAATTTGGTGTTTATTGGGCTCGAATGACTAGGAGTTGGCCCAATAAAAAATAATAGTAGCATAGGATATGTTAAACTTAATATTGATAAACGTCGGAATGAGATCAGAAATTTGACCCATATTCGGAAAGTTATGCTCAAAAGAGTAAATTTTGAGCTTCTCAATATCAGGCTTATTAGGCCAACAAAGGTAGAGATATGGATCCACATGTCAATGCCGGCAGAAGTCTTGGTAATAAAGTCACAAATACCAAAATATGGGCTTGGGTGGCAAATTTTCATATATGCACTTATTGGGCCCAAGCAACCTATGGCCAACCATTAACAAAGTGACATTGGCATAAGGTCCGTCCGACTTAATGTCGAAGAATGCCAGAATCGGATTAGAAATCCGATCAATATTCGGCAAGATATGCAAAAAAATCAAAATTTGAGTTTCTTTGAAGCACCTCATACCAGGGGCAAAATAGTCCCAATGATCAAAAAAACAACCCAAATAAGCTAGAATTGAAGTCAGATATCAGATACACTTATTACAAATTTCTTGAGCCAAAAAGGATATTTTTGTACTTCTCCCCGAATATAAAAAGGGGGAATAAGTGCTAAGACTCAATAATTGGGATTATTGAGATAGATTATATTATTTCCATTATAATCATGATACAATTAATGAGCTCAAGATGATGGACTGAGAAGATACATGAAATCAAGCCCGATTGAGGCTCAATTAAGCCCCGGATCATATTTATTTGAATATTTATATGATTTAGAAATCATATAAAATGAAATAACAAATATAGGCCATCGGAACGGCTATCAAGATGAAGATGGAGATGGAACACCAATCCAACGGTTTAGATGCATATTTATTAAGTAACGAATCGTTTCTTATTGGATCTCTAATGATAATAGATCCTACTCAAGTGAGGAACGGTTAAGATTAAATCAATGGGTATGAGATCCAATGGATGAGATCTAACCATAACTTAAGTTTCGGATTCTATGCTTATTAGGTCTCTAAGTGGCTTTGGATCTCTTTTAAGTGAAAGATCATTGACAGCCCTTAGATCATTTCATATGGATGAGAGGCTAGGTTAAAAGAAAGCCAACATACCATCTCTCCATAGCCACATGATCGGGTCAAATCTTCCATCAGTCCTCTCTCCACTTTCCCCACGATGGCAAGAAGATGGCGCATGGATCAAGATTCCTGCCACCTATTCTGGAAGTAGAGAAGAGACCTAAAAGGTAGGGAGGTGTGCACATGATCTCCTGGCAGTTCTGCCATCCTCCGATGCCTATCTCCTTATAAGAAATATGTTGTGCATCATTCTAGAGGTTGGAGACAATCTTCAGGTCGCCCAGCCGCTGCTGCCACATCCTCTCTACCCAAGGATTCGATTCTGATTCTCAGGAATCGGTCGGAATCGGCCGATTCCTAGGAAGGGAATCGATTCTGGAATCATTTTTTTTCTTTCAAAAAAATTCCAAAATAAAAAGAGAGCACGACTATGAAAGAAAAGTTTTTATTTCATTTCACAATCAATATGGAAATACATCAAGTAAATAAAGATGAGGAATGAGGACTGGGGGGACTTTAAAAAGCCATAAACGAAAAATCATGAGCATGGTTAGACCTGTAAATGGGTCAGGTTTGGGTCAGATCTGTGTGGATCCGAATCCAAACCTGATTACAAAAATTCAAATCCAAAATTATACCCGAAGATGTCATTCTCTCGGATTTGGATAAAACCCTGATCCGAAGTTGACTCGGATTCCCTGTCTTCCGTCCGTCCGGGTGTAGAGAGTCCGGGTGTAGAGAACGGAGTATAAGACACCTCGTTTCTCTCTTCTTCCCCAAGGACGGCGCCGGCTCCGCCAGCCCCAAGGCCGGTTCTGTCGCTTTGGAGTCTCTGGCAAGGGTCGATAGTGCAGAAATGTACGGGTCTCCGGCGAGTTCCAAAGATCTGAACCTCTCCTTTCAGCCGATGCCTCTGAAGCTAGGGAGTAAGGACGGCGATCGGAAGCACCATCATCACCATCCCCCGCTGTGCCGCCGTCACAGCAGTAGCAGTTGAGTGTTGGCTTGTTGCATTTCCGCTCCGCCCCGACCTCCCTGATGGGAGACCTGAGCGAGGACTTCCATCTGCAATGCTCCTCCACCAGCCACGAGGAGGACACCATGCTTGCCCGGTTCGTGTCCTCCGATCCTCGGGACCGGCTATGGGAGAAGCCGCCGCACCCGACGGCTCCCTCGGGCGGTACCGCCACCGCGCAGAGGGGCTCGCAACTAATACGGGTGATGGAGCACGAAGGCACGAGGCCGAGCCCCAGCACGGCGGAGGGTTCTCCTCCTCTCCGTCCTTACAGTTGATGTACCTCCCCCTACAGCGGCAGCAGCTTCCGACCCACCGCCTGGGGGCGGTGGCGGCGGCGGCAGAGAATTCTTACAAGGGGGGCGAGTTCGGCGGCGACGGATAGGGATCAGGCCGAGAATGGTGCCACCATCTCCGGCCTCGTTAGGCACAGCAGCTCCCGTGAGGGGCTTTTCGCCCATTTAGGCACGGAGAGCGGTGAATAAACAAAATTCATACTCTTCGATCCGAGAATTCCATCGAGATTTCCCTTCTTTGGATAGAATCAGACATGGAAGTATGAAGAATATGTTGGTCTCTGCAAGCTACGCGATGATGAGGGGCATGTACAGGCCTGGAGCCAGCCCCGCCGGAGAGGCGGCCTCCGAAGGCGGTAGGTTGAAGAGCCAGATAAGCTTCTCGTCGAGGCAGTCGTCCTCGTCGGGGCTGATGTCTCCGATCTCGGGCATCGGGAGCGACAAGGGGGTGGGTGGCCATGCTCCTCCCGAGGACAGAAGCCGTTGTTTCATTCCCGGCATGCCCGTAGCATCCTGGGAGGATCCCTCTTTGCTCTCCGATAGCTTCGTTGGCTCTTCCCGGCTGCCACCATCGCCGGCTGGAGCAGGTTGCAGGAGCTGTCCCGCACATTGTTGATTCGATGGCGCAGACGCTGAAAATTTCGTCTACGGCTGCCAGGTCATCCATCGGGGTTAAATATTGAACCTGACAATGGAAATCGGGTTTTCTTCGAATCGGGCACACTCGAATTAAATCGGGTTTCCTTCGAATCGGGTACATTCGAATTTAGATTTGAGATGTTTCAGGGTCACCAATTGAGTATCCAAATCCTGTTTTTATTTCGAATTCAGGTTGGACCGATGGATTATCCGGATCCATTTACAGCCCTAAGCATGGTGAGGATGTCTTGAGATATTAAGTCACTCTTTTTCCTTTGATTTCATGTCCTTATCGACATGAAATTATCTATAGATATGTTTTTTAGGGTCGTACACCCTTTCATATCAAACTAGTGGCATGTTTAAGCATATGATAGAATGTGTTTTTATAAACTAAGAGTTAACATTCCTTAAACCAACCAACCCCTGATCGTGTCATGACCTTCATATGGCATATTTTAACCTAACAGTTGTATCTTCTAAAGTCTTTGACCGGTGGGATGTCTGTGGGAGGCACACAAGACAAAGCAGGCCAGTGAGGGATAATCCACCAGTTATAGTTACTGGTCAGGGTGATCCCACCATCGATATGCTGCCTGTGGGGGTTCCACCAGCCAGATCTGAACAGTGGGATTGATCACAGAAGTAAAATTCATCTTTTCTGTCTTTCTCCATCATTTTTTCATTCTTTTTTAAATGATGGGATCTGCAATCCATCCCTATCTTTTTTTATTATTTTTCCATGGGTGGGGCACACCATAACTATCCCTCCCATTATCTCTCCCTCAATTAGGCACGAGAAAGAGAGAAAGAGAGATGATGCAGGTGCCAAGAGTCTCGAGGACTCTCCCACCAGCACAGCTGGTTGGGGGGCCTTAAAAGCCTCCCAATTCTGCCTTTTTTTATTTCCTTCACATTGGCAAAATCTAGTAGGAGATCAGAAAATTTGCACCAAATCCAAGCAGCCCAAACAGCCCCTCCTTCCAGGTAGAACAGTGGCAACCAGATGCTTTTTTTGTTTGGTGCAACAGAAACATTAGATTAGACCAGCATAGAGAATTTTGAACAGATTCATTCACAAAGTAATGAACAAAGACTTAAAGTCTAATGACCAATTACTTTGTCGGGCTTAAAATTTGCAGCTATTTTCTCATTATCAATCTAACTAGGAGGTCGCAAATGAAATGAGAAGCTAAAATATAAGGATGGTTGTGTCATGGTTAAAAAATTTTCCTCCAATTTGACAGCAGTTTCCTTAAGTTTCTCTCTGTATCAATTGCATTATCTCAAGCCACTATTACAAAATGTCCAAATCAATTTATTCGTTCTAGTGAGAGATAACGAACAATATAAGTTGCCATAATTCAAACCAACAGAAATTAAAGCATATATGAACTGGTGTTTTTCACTAAACCTTAGCCAGTCAATTACAAAAAAAAAAACATATGATACTGCGATCAATTATTAGAAATAGAATAACAGCAATAGAAATAGCAAGCATAAACTGCAAATAGTGGATATTCTAACAGAATAGAAACTACCTGCATTTTCAGTTTCATCAGAAGATTATCAACAGCTGAATTTGTGTATGATGTAAGCAAAATAGAAGCACCTCTAATCAACAATGCTTTCACTGCATGCACCATGGTTGAGGTTTTTCCCGTTCCAGGCATCCCTAGGATAAGTGTGTAATCCTTTGCAGCAAGTACCTAACAGAATTTCAGGCAGCAAAACTTACTGATGGTGCAATGTTAAAATGCTCTTTTAATAAAACAGTAAAGTAATAAAAGAAAATTCCTATGCTGAAGAAGGAAAAGAGATAAACTGCCTTGTGGATAGCTCTACGTTGGTCATCATTCAAAGTGCTTTCTGATTGAATATATGAAATTGCTGGATCTTGACTAACGATACCTTCGCTATCGAACCTTGGAACCTACGCAAATATTTAGTAACTGGAGAGGTCAAGGACATAGTTTGAAGATTGGGAATAAGCATTAAGCTTGTAGAATTACCAAACTGCTCACCTCAAGGTCAACAATAGCTTTTCTAAGATGAGAACTATGTGGACTAGGCAGAAACAATTGCATAAGATTGTATCTACAAAAACAAAAAGCTTCGTAATGGTCAGATATTGAGCTCTTCAAACAAAAACCTCCACTTTCAACCAACAGAAATTGTAACACCTCATTAATGCATAACAAGAAGAAGTTTCATCCTTGTCAATTCGCCAGATTTCGCGTGTGATATCACTTTCACATGTCAAGGGGCTTGAACCAAGAAGTTTCAGATGTCGAGAAACAGAAACCTATGCTAAATTGGGTCAAAGGTTAGCATTGCATGTTCTTATGAATGTGAAACTTTGAGTACATGTTCTTAACGATGTCAATGATGGTGAAAAGCAGTATATCCTGCAAAGATTCCTACCGAAACACCATCCTTGCTAACATCGGTTATCACCCCACTGGTAACTGCTTTTCGTCCACATACTGTGCTAAGTACCTGGATAGATGTTAGAATGCAGGGCAGTTAGAATGTTTGATAGTAACTAGTTAGATTATATAGAAGCAATCACTGTGAGAAAGGCCCATAGATGGAACATGCTTGATGAATAACAAGAAATTAGTTCTTGTAGTTGTTCTTTCTGTTATTCTCTTTTTCGTTTTTTTTAAGTTTCCTAATTAGTAATTCCCTCCTTACATGTCAGTTAAACAAGGTACATATCGATACACTGTAAAAGGTATATGCGCATATTACAACATAAAATGATATTGGTGAATTCGTTTTTGAATAGAACTTTCATGAACAAAAGAAGCAACTGTCCCATTTCTAGTGTGCATTCAGTAATGAGATAAGCATCTTCATGACTGTCAATCAGCAGTCAACACATGATGCCATCATTGACAAACACCCTCCATCAGATATCAACATGCAGGAGTCTAGAACTATCATCCAGACTATTTATTTTTAGTTTGGTATGTGGTACCATGATACTGACCAAGATCTATTTAGCTATAGGTACAGTGTTCATATAGACTCTTACGATGGCCTGTGTCCCTGCCAAGTTGGACATTGTACTTATCTGATTCGCAAATAAATACTTTGCAGGTAAAAGTTCAATGCTCCAATCCCTAAAAAAATAGATATAAAATTTTGAAGGTGCAAAAGGCCTTGGTCCAATAAAAAAAGCATAAGGTCAATGATGTAACCTCAATTTTAAAATTCAAAATTCATGTATTTCTTTTATAGAAAAAGAAATCTTTGGCAATTGATTTAGCTTGAAGAACCAGAAAAATATGTGATATTTTATAAGAGTGTTAGCTAATTCAATGACATGTATAAAATATGCATTGAGGTTATTGAGTTCTTTAAAAATGTTTTATTTTTTATCTCTCCCCATCAAACTTATCAATGTTAATTACATCGAGCAACAACTTACATACCCTTGAATAGCCACCGTAACAATGCGGGCACAGAAAATATATATTGACAAAACAAAAACTTAGAAACAACGGTCCCATGAACTTGCAGAATGCAAACACTTAGTTTTTTGGATTTAGTTTGATTGATTTTTTTAATTGATTTTAGACTTGTTTGATTTGTTTTTGATTGAGGCTTGGTGTATTTCATCTTCGAGATTACTTTTTTAGATTTCATTGGAATTGATTAAGATTTATTGGAAGATTTGATATGGTTTGCTTCCATTAAGACTTATGGTGTCTTTTGATTTGAGAATTTATTTTGAATTTGTGAGAGTTTGATTGAGATGGAACTTACGTTGATTAAGGTTCATTTAGGGATTTAGTTCATTTGTGTTGGTTATTTATTTTATCAAGACTTGGTATCTTTTAATTTTGGGGTTTCTCTTTTTTATTTAAGCTTCAAATTTCATATTTGTTAGTTTAATGGCTTGAGATTTTCGCATTTTCAGATCCTTAGGACTTCAGTAAGATTGTTTTCCAGTTTTTTTTATTTCCAGCCCTTGTCAGAACTTGGTGAACGTCCAGACATGGGATTTCTTGGTTCCTTTTCATTTCCGATTTTGCTGCATTCTTCTTCTTTTTTTATATATTTTTACATATCTTCTGTTTATGTTTTCCTCATTTGTCGTCTTCCCTTTTTTTATTTAACCTGTTTTAGATTATAAAAATGGGTGGATTTTAACCTTTAGGAGATTTCTTGGCTGTTTCTGATTTTTTTATCTTGACCTGTTTCGAGTATTTTCATTTTTTATTTGTTTGCTTTAAGGTTTATTATGTTTATTTAGGTTACTAAATGGGTTTCTAGGGCTCTAAAAAACTAAAGTTTTAATCATCTCAAAATTTGAATCCGGGTTAGAGGACCTCTGTTTGACTGATTTTGACCAGTTTTTGTTCTTTATAGATTTAATTTAATTGCCCCCTTTTTGTTTGCATCCATTTAATTTCGTATGTCTGTCAATGCTCCAATCCACATAATGAGTAACATTGAACATGACATTGTATGGCTCAAATCAAATTGATTTAAAAATAGATGAGAAAAGGCAACAAGGCCATGACTTCCAAATTTTGAATGAACTAGAATCGAATCTATTTGGCCTTTGATAGGCATTATGGAATTCGTCCCGATTGATTTAGGATAGGATGCACCCAGCCTTTGATGGCATGTGGAGATCCTTCTCATTGACTTAATATCGAGTGTACCCTGGCCTTAGATAAGCATGTGGGGACTCATCTCATTGTTTATAGACCCCATTAGCATATGGTTCAACATGTCGGCATGTTGAACATACCTAGCCTTCCCATAACTTAATGGGTGCTCCTCCCTTAGTGGGGGTATTTACCCTATCAGGATTGACCTTTGGATGTCAATCTTAAGAACGTAGGGGCGTGTTTGACCCTTCAACTAGTCTCAATTTGTTTGATTAAATTAATACATTATTATTTAAGTTTAAGTTTAATTGTTTATTTTAAAGTTCAAATGATCGTCCGGTCCGTTCATAAACTGTCATAGACCAATGGATCTGCTGTCGGTCATTGAATGCTCGATGCGTGAGCCGAACTCCACCTTGCCATCAGCCTACGCATCTGCCACCTCGGGGGCTACCCTCTTCTCTTTTTTAAGCCCTTAGATCAAGTGGGGCCCATGTAGGTCTGAGTTGAGAAAAGCATTGTGCTTGATTGGCCTCACCTACCTATGTCCGTTGAAGGTTGTTCACGATGACCGCAGCTGGAGTGAGGACGCGGTGATGGCAAAAGGGGACGACGACGATATTAGGAGAAGAGGCAGGAAATAGCCT
Organism: Cryptocoryne crispatula var. balansae; assembly: GCA_036172225.1. Taxonomy (NCBI): domain Eukaryota; kingdom Viridiplantae; phylum Streptophyta; class Magnoliopsida; order Alismatales; family Araceae; genus Cryptocoryne; species Cryptocoryne crispatula. Next base: position 5,664,924 of record CM069922.1, on the reverse strand, counting down.
CGAAGGAGCCGGCTTTGACGAGAGTGGGAGAGGTTGATGGAATCGACAGTGCCAGCAGCAGAGGCTGACGGAGTCGACAACAACGAAAGGGGGAAGAGGCTTCAACAGCAGAGACAGAGGAAGGAAACAACGTTGGCGGGGGAGGTGACTGGCCTCAACAACGGCGGTGGAGGAAGGAAACAATGTAGGCGGGAGAGGTGACTGGCCTCAACGACGGCAGCAGCGAAAGAAGAGGGCCCCATCGGTAATGCTAGCAAGGAAGGGAAACTCCGACAATGGCAATAGGAGATGCGGAAGATCATCGGGGTGACAGAAGAAACAGGGGAGGATATTGGCGAGTAATGGGAGATGATGACAGCTTCGGTGGTGTGTTACGGGCCGCGGAAGAAGGGGATAACGCTGGCAGAGACAGGGGATGCAAACGACTCCAACGGCGTAGGCAAAAAACGATGACAACATTAGAGAGACCAGAAGAAGACGATGCCGGACAGCCTCCTGGCTCCCTTCTCAACTCTCTCTCTCTCCCTTCTCCGTGTACCCTCTCCCTGTTTTCCCACCCAACGGACGTGTCACAGAGCCTTTTTAATAGGCTGCCAGGCCTCAGTTATCAAGGACCCCCCCCATCGACAGTTCATCTGCACACCGATTCCAGGAAATGTGGCTCCGCAAGATCCTATCGCGATCCTCTTGCCTCCTTGGCGGGAGGTTGAGGATTCTGTTTTTGATCCACCACCTGTCTCTTGCCATCAAGAAGAGCTACAGAGAAGGCACGACTCCATAAACGGCAACCACAGGAGCCACAAAGGTTCTCTATCTTTCCCGGATGGGTACAGTCAAACACAGCAAGGACTTAACTCTCGATCACCACCAGACTCTATCGGGGCAAGTTCCCTTCACACGGGGGATTGCGATCATGCCTCTGGCTATTGCGGTCGGGCTGGACAGAGACTTCGGACTTCCACTCTTCAAATGGAAAGCGTTGTGGCCTATTTCCTTGTTCAATCATTCTGGAAGTGTTGATCTCGACAACGATGGATCCTCTCCTTCCAGAAGGGGCTAGCTAGAAGCTTTGCGTCGGTGCCCTCTCGACCTGCTATTTCAGCACGTGGGGTAACATTTACCTCTATAGCGCCGTTCGAAGTTCTGGATCCCACGATATCGCTCTAGGTATCTTTTTCGATGGCTCAGTGATGTGGGGGAGTGAAGGCAGGCCCAAAGCATTTAGGCGGCGGTCTCCATGCTAGTCACCCATGGCAGGGGACCGGAATTGATGCCCATCTGGACCTCAAGTTGAGCTGGGCCGCAGCCCATCAACCCCGCCCCTCCGGAGGAGTGGGCCGACGGAGATGCTTAGTGGACTTAGTTTTGCGCATGCCCCTGACTGGTCAGTCATCAACCACAGTAGGCCCCTCTCACAGGTCCAATTGTCCATCTTTCTTTAATTCAAATTTACTGTTCTAGTACTAGATGTGTGGGGTTGTCTTCTACAATCCGCCTACCAGTCGAGCATTTTGGAAACAAGGAGGGCTTAGGCCCTGTGTCTTGACCCACTGAGCCACCGTGTGACCAAAAAAAAAAGGAGCCTCCCCCCTTTCTGTGAAAATATTTGTTGTTGTCTGGTCTGTCCTCAAGAGTACCTATCCTCCTTTGTTATCAGTCCTTGCCGAGCCTACGAATGGAGCCTTCTTCTCGATTTTACCCCATTGACAGCGTCCAGTGTGATGAGCCAAATGTGCCAACTTTGAAGATTTATTCGCGGGGACAAACAGGTCAGCTCATGATGTTCAGACCCAAGCATGAGGGGCTAAAGGGTGTTTGGTGACTGATTCTTTTGTCACGGCAGGGCATATTGGGGGACTCGGAGTTGTTTGGTTTAGAGGGGTATGAACAGAGTATTTCAAGGTTCGGGTGGTCTTACATTTTTTTCTTCCCTTGTAAAAATTATAGGTGTCAACAGTCAATCAACAAATGAAATTTAAAACAAGCTAGTATTATGTTAGACTTGTTTATTTCACTTAGAAGAAATAATAGCTACAAGCCACACATTTGAACTCCCCTGTGCAAGCTTACATAAGAAGCCCTATGTTGTATAGTCTAGAATGCAGCATAAGAAAACTTAAATCTTGCAAACACAAACACAGATGACTATTGAACGAAAATAAAGCAGGACGTCATGTAAAAATGAAAAATGAAAAAAATAGTTCAAATTCAATAACATGCTAAAGATTGTAAATGAAAAAAAAAACAGAACAATAACAGTTAGAGCAAAAGAAGACTAGTTAAAATACAGCAAGGATTTGTACCACATAATCCCCACATCTAAAAGTGCAATCTAATCGGTCTTGCGGAGACAACGCTGTTTCTGCATCTGCTTCATTGTGGCTCATCTGATGCATGTCTCTTTGCACAAAATGGTAGACGTTTCGCCCATTTTTTGAGGCATTCACTGAGTGCATCTTAGAGATATCAAGAACAAGTGAAGTCAGGCTGTCATGATTTTCCTTCGATACTACTCGTTTTGCAACCTAAGTTCAAGGCCAGAAGTAAGTGGCGTGAAAAGCAATCCCTGAAGTTCATATTGACTGAATAAAAAGTACCAGGGATGCTCTAGCTTCCAAGTCTATCAATCTATCCCAATGCAGCAAAAAATCATCATGGGAGGCAGTTAAATGACCCACAAGAGGACCAAACAACTCCCCTAGTCCACTACTTTCCCTGTCTCCTCCATGAGCCTAAGGAGTACAATGGTGAAACAGACAGAGGATGATATATTTGCCTAAGAAAAATGAAGATAAGAAAATAGAACCAAATAAGCAATAATGACTATGCTGAAAAGAAACCATGATAGATCATTGTTTACTAGCTCAAGAGTCCATTTGCTACAATGGTTCCTTTTTTTAAGGACACAAGCTATGATATCAGATGGTTGTCAAAGAACATCTAATGTAACCTCAAAAATTAAAATTTTTAAAATTTTGGAAAATTCATTTTTGTTTCATTGATTTAGCATTACCTACTAAGAAAATATATGATATTTCATAAAAGTATTAGCTAGGTTAATGATACATATAAAAATATATGTTGAGGTTGTTAAGTTCTTTAAAATTTTATTTTGACCTCTCCCCAACGGACTTGCAAACTACCGATGTTAATTACATTGAACAACCATTCAAACACTCTTGATTATCCATCATAGCATTTCATGAAATAAAAGACATCCACAAAAATAAACACACAAGAGAAACAACCCCATGAACTTGATGGAATGTAAACACTTAATGTGTTTTAAATTTAGTTTGGTTTGAACTAAAATTGATTTGAATTTGTTTGTAAAATTGGATTTGCTTATGGGTTATGACTTTCATCTTGAGATTATTTAAGATTAGTTTGGATTGATCTTAATGATCTGTTTTAGATCTTGGTTAAGATTTTGCTTTCAAATGTATGGCATTTGAATTGGATTTGATTTGATTTGATTTTAGTCAGTTTGGGTTTATTTTGAAGTTTGTTTCATTTGGTGAGAATAATTGATTCAATTTGTGACTCTGGTTTTAAGTATGTTTAGAGATTTGGCTTGATTTTTTTATTACGACTTGGAGTCCTTTTTGGGATTGAGAGATTGTTTAAGTTGCTTTGATTCTTCTTGACTTAAATGTGTTTGAAGGATTTGATTTGGTGTCTTTTGATTTTAAATTTGCTTTGGAGATTCGATCTGTTTTAGGTTGTTTATTAAAGGTTTTGTATGCTGGGGAATTCATTGAGTTTAGTTTGAATTTAGCTCAATCGGCTATTTCAGATGGAAGTTTTCAGATTAAGAGTTCATTCTGACTTCAGACTTTGTGACTTCCTGATTTTGGTGGGTTTGACTTTAGGTATAAGAATCTGATTTTTCTTTATGTCTGATGCTTTATGTTTCATTTTACAGATTTCTGAATGATTATTTTTTATTTTAGGTTTCATGATTGACCAGGATTTTCTGGTTTGAATTGATTTTATTGTTTCTGTTAACTAAGACTTGCAGGTTCGAATGGAATATCCAAGGCTTTGAAATCTGTTTGTTGTTTTTTATTTATTTTTAAATTACATTTTCAGATTTGGATATTTCATGATTTCAATCCCTTTTCTGTTTTACACAATCAGATTGAGAATTTCCTTTTTGCTCTTGACGCTTCACGGTTTGGATTTTTTATCCTCAGTCATGGCAGCTTGTAAGTTTATTAAAATTTTAGATTTCTTTCTTAGTCCTTGCATTCCATCAAGCTCACGAAGTTAATGATTTACCCATTCAGTATCAACTGTGCATCGAACATGGAATTTCTTTGTTGCTTGAATGGCATGAAATACATGTAAGTGAGGGAAGGCGACGGAAGCCATAATTCCGAGAGTATGAATGAACTTAGGATTAGACCCATATGACTAGGTGAGGTGGACTTCATCCTCGTTGATTGGGATAGAATACACCCGGCCTTTATTAGGCACATGAGGCTTCCTCCCATGAGTTAAGATCGAGTATACTCGACATATGATAGTCATGTCAAGACTCATCTCATAGTTGATGAATCTCAATAGCTCATAATTTGACATATCGGCATGTTGGACACGCATAGCTTTCTTATGACATAATGGGTATGTTGCTCCCTGTCGGAATATGGTAAGACATTAGGGCATAGATCGCGGAATCGGCAGATTCCTGGATCGGTTCGGCCATTGCCAATCCGATTCTTGACCGAAGGACCGATCCAAAAAAAAGTTCCGGCAGAATCGGTCGGGATCGGCCGGATCGGTCGGAATCAGATCGGAATCAGAATCGTATCGGCCGTATTGGTCGGGATCGGGTTCGGGATCGAAATCGGAATCAGATCAATTTTTTTCTTTTTTTGTTATTCCAATCGGATCGACCAGGATCGGCCAGAATCAGCCAGAATCGATCCGGAATCGGATCGGAATTGGATCTATTTTTTTTTCTTTTTTTTGCTTACCAATTCTAGATCGATTTTCTTCCATTGGATCGGTCGGACTTGATCTGATCCAATCCGGATCGGATCGGTACTCACTGATAGGGATGAGCATTAAACTGTTCAAACCGAAAAACCAAACCGAACCGACCTGTTTGGTTCGGTTTGAACCATGTTCAGTTTGGTTTGGAAGTCCTCCAAACTACTTTAAATCAAACCAAACTGTTTAAACCGATTTAATTAAAATATATATATTATATATTATTATTAAAAATGAGATTTTTATAATTTTATAATAATATAATATTTATTTTGATTTTTTTAACTTAAAAACCATGATATATATGTAAAAAATAATTAATTAAAATATTTTTATATATTTTCAGTTTAAACCGAACCAAACCGATTTGGTTTGAGGGGTTGAATCGGTTTGGTTCGGTTTGGAAAAAAATGGCCCAAACCAGACCAAACCGAACCGTGCTCACCCCTACCCACCGATCCCGATTCCGATTCCTATCCTGCAATCCTTGCATTAGGGTCTTTAAATAGCCTTTTTATGTCTACTTTAAGGACGTAGAGGTGGGTACAAGACCAACCCACCAACTAGTCCATATGTTCTATTTCTTTTAAGCCAAGTCAATATCATGGGATGTGCACAAGGCCGGCCTGATATTTGTCTTGGTTCGTGAGATTAATTAATGAATTTTTATTTAGTTCCTTGTTGATTTTTTGTTTTAAAATTTTTTATGTTAGCCATTGGCCAGTATATGAATAGTCCCTAGCCTATAGAGCCTATGATTGTCTTCGGATGTCCAATGAATGGCCACAAGCTCTGACAGTCAGCTGCTTCCAAACAATGATTTTCTTTTCCTTTTTTAACACCTGCTTCCGAATGATTTTTTCTTTTCCTTTTTTTAACACCCTCTATCGAGTGGGCCCGACATCATTTGACCCACGGGAGTTAAACAGGCCGGGCCTGTCTATTGATGCAAGGGGCGCAGCCAGCCGGGCTTAGAGATGGGCTCCAGAAGGACTCAGTGGCTCCGGGAGGTGCCCGACAACAGCGCTCGGAGGAAGATCGTCGGGATGGCTTAGAGGACTCACGGACCTCGTCGACGGCAGCTGCAATGGGTGAAGAAGGACGCTATGGCAGCCATTATTGACAACGTTGATGGCAGACGCTTGCAAAGATGTTGCCGGCGACGGAAGTGGTGTCGTGATCGGGATTCCATGAAGAAGGACGCTATGGCAGCCATTATTGACAACGTTGATGGCAGACGCTTGCAAAGATGTTGCCGGCGACGGAAGTGGTGTCGTGATCGGTATTCCATGGAGAGGTGGCCGGGAGCCTCGTCAACGGCAATGGCAGCACAGCCTGGGTTTTTCGGGCGCCTTGATAACAACAGACGCACCCGCAAGCCTCTCGGCAGCAGACGACGACACCCAAATCGGCTTCACGCTTCCATGGCTCCGGCGACGGTAAAAATGGGGGGCCGCAAGGACTGTCAAGGGTTCCTACGGGCAAGGGGGATGACTCCAACAATCCCGACAAGTTAATGGGACAGCTGCTGGATACCTCGACGATGGAGGAGGTGAAGGAAAGTGACGTGGCCGATTGCGATGTGGAAAACAGGGGAAACAAAGGACCCCTGATGATCGCGATGAATGGAGGCAACGGAAGAAGGAAACGCTCGGGAAGACCTCGGCAATGATGAAGGAAGACCAGGAAGATGACGCGGCCGCGGGCGGATGACCTCGACGGCAACCCCTTTTCTCTCCTCCCGTCTCTCTTGCTCTCATTCGCCGTGCTCTCCCGTGCAGCTGCCTCTCTCCCCCTTTGCTCTTCTTTGGGTCAATGCCTTCCGAACCTAAGGGTCCGTTTGGTTTCATGTAAAACTTAAATCAAAGAAAAAAATTTCGTTGAATCCACTTTTCAAGGAAATTGAAAACGTCAAGTTGGCATTTGCTTGTCCGTAATTACTTTTCTATGACTTTGTTGATTATTGTATCATCTACGAGTAAATATAACAAAAAAAAATTCTACAATATTAATTATTTTAAAATAAATATTTTTATTCATGACAAAAGTGTGTTAACTTGGCTAAATTATTTTGAATAAATTAATTTATTTAATAAAATTTCTTTACTATTATGATTAACAGTTTACATAAAATATTCCTTAACAATCAGACTCCTTCTGCATATAGCGTACAAAAATAACTTTTATTTGAAATTGACAATCTTACACATATTAATCTACTATTTTTATATAACTATAATGCACTTGTTAGTTAATTTGATCCATGTAAAATAAAATTCAAGCGAAAGTCATTTTTAAATAACAACTTTTCCAAAAAAAATAAAAATAGAATATGTTATTTGGTAATACATAAATTTTTTTTTCTGAGAACACAATGTTTTACCTGAGTGTATATTTATTAAAATATTTTTTTGTTATTTGATTTTTAAAATTATTTTTAATAATTTTATGTTTTAAAACTTTATATATGTAAAGTAATATATACTTTAACTAATAATTTTTTATAAATTTTATTATGTTTATCACTTTAAAATATTATACAGTATGGTGTTTTTTCAAAACTAAATTTTTATAATTTTACTATTTTAAAATTCAAAATATATTAAATAATAAATTTTTGAGTGTTACAAAAATGGTCTGTGTCCGTTCCATCTGGAAAATGGCGTCCGGATGAAGATCTCGGATGCCAAAATCCATCATTTTCAGAGTCAACGGAGAACCATTTCATTGACTGGCCAATTTTTTGGCATCCAAATAGACCGCATGATGGAGTTTTCCCGAAAAGATGATCCTGCGGCCCAATTTACGGACAAACAAACGGTTCCTAAGTGGAGAAAGATGATTTGAATATCTTAAAAAAGTAACTCAAAATCATGGTAGACAAAAATTAACTTAGAGGAGAGTAACCAACATGATTTAGATGATTTGAATATCTTAAAAAAGTAACTCAAAATCAACCTAAGTGGGGAAAGAGAATCCACATGGGTGACCTCAAAATTTTGATATTGAGATTTCGAGCTGAGTCTGCATTTAGAGAAATTAGCAAACAATTCAATGTCATGGTTTACTAACAAGAAGCTATAACGGTTTACCTTATGATACATGGCACATGTATTGAGATGGCGACAGCTTTTACACATGGCCAGACTCTATTAGATAACACAAAATAAAAAAAAGGTCAGGGCATATCGAAGGGAAAAGAGAATGATATATTTCTCACGAAGCAGTTTAATAATCACAATACCTGGAGCATTGGGGGTAACATCTGGATGGTTGATGCCTTCAAAATGTCGCTGGCAAGTTCATTGCGACGCATGATTATTCCAATCAAATCAGACCTATGAACTTCAATCCCCTTTATCCAATGGTAAACCACAGTCAGAAGCAACAAGAAAAACAAATCAACACTGAAACATCTATTTTACCTGTGTCTGATCTGTATGAAGGTAATAAATGAGTCCACAATCAATGTCCTTATTTAGGTAGCTGAAAAAGTAAAAGGGCATGGGACAATCATTTTCATATATCTGAAACAAAGTACTACCCAACGGTGAGAAAAAACCTGCTTGAACCAAAAGAAAAGCATAAATGCTACAAATAAAATGCTAAAAAAGTTTTTCCATCACACCTTTCAGACATCAGCAAAGTATAAAGAACCACCTGGGCTCTATGTTCCATAGCAGCCTGCAGAAAAAGAGAACGAGTGGTTACTTTATACAAAATTTCTCATTCTCAAAAGTATTCGCAGCACCGGCACCCTTAACAACAAGATTTTGGCCTGTTTGCATCATGCAATCTTGCAACATTTTTATTCTGACCAAAAAATTAAGCTAAATGCAATTTTATCCCAATTCTCATATTGCCATTAGCAGGTTAGGCTTTCATGTTTAAAGGCCCAATACTCATGTTCTTCGTACAACATTGAAATGGTCATGTTACAGAGTAAAGAATTATTATATGTGGAGTATGTGGCATACTCAGCACTGAAAGATTAAAAAAAATGTGACTGTATATGCAAGAAACTATCTGGGACTAGGTAGTAGAGGCTAGTCATTGAATCATTTTTACAACATGATCATGACAATTGACGTACCAGCATGCTTTAGTGGCATCCTAATAGAAGTGGACAAAATGCAAACAATTGACCATGCTATACTTAGTTTATCCAGATTACCACAGAAGGCATGTTCCTTGGGCACAACAAGCAGATATCCACAAGCATGTGGATACCTCTGCAGGCATTGTTTGCTGGATAGGCACCAGCCAATCTAATCCTGGAAGGTCAGGGGGAACCAAATTCGAGAATTTCTTATTGCCAGGATTGGGCTAAACAAGGCTGGATCAGCCTAGATCAGCCAAGACTTCGAGAGGCAGCTCTGAGGACAGAGAAGCAGTTGTCGACCACCCCCAGTGTGTCTCCCTGCCCTGTTTTGGGCAAGAAAGACAGACCTGGAAGAACTGATAAGATAGGCATCTGAAACTTACAGTCATGGATCTGGTCTATTGGGACCCAATAGCTGCAGATGCAGGGACCACAACTTTTAAGTTGCGGATCCCTCAGCTATCAGATCCAGGGGACATAACTACCTGTTTTCCACACCCAAAATGGGCAAGGAAGACAGTTACAGAGGCAGGGGGTGCTGTGGTAGATCCATGGTGGCCATTCCCATGCATGCAACAGCCAGTGGCGGCAGGGAGTGCTGCCACCCTAAACACAGCAATCGGCAGTGGGAGAGGCAAAAGTAGGTGGGTGCAGATCGGCTGCCAATCCAATCCCAATCTGGAAGAGATTGACCATGGCCAATCCAGAGGCTGATCCCAATCTGAAAACCCTTGGCTGCAGGTGATGAACCTAGTGATGTCATGTGCTCAGTTCTAAATACTACTTATAATACACTGAGCATTTGACTTTGAATGGATTTGAGGGATAGAAAGCCAACATCTCTTAACGTTAACCTAACAAATTTGTTGTGTCATCATAGAATCTTCATAACAAATACTAGCAAAACGTTGTCCAAGCAAAATGCATCACTTCAGCAGGTATGAGAGCTTTACCTGTGAATATGTGAAATGGAAAACCAGTTCACATAAACAAAAAAGAACTTAAAATATCATCATAAAGGATGACCTATAAGAACAGTAAAACCCATAGCAAGAAATTATGGTAGTGACTCATTCACTTTGCCCGTCCGTAGCAACATAAGTTTTATTATATATCAAATCAAAGAACAGTCAGAATGTTATAATTAAAATGACACTAGACTTTCGAGAAAAAGACACGCAGGCTCAGATTAAGACAAGATTGGATATGCATACTCCAGATTCTATTCAACTTAATGAATCAAAACTATTAGGCCAGATTCTATTCAACTTAATGAAACAAAACTATTAGGCTCGGAAGTTTAAGTTCCATTGTTTGCAGCATCAGCCAATCCCTGCCATAAGGCAACTCAGTCAGAATTGTTCAACCCAATGGATCACAACCGCTAGGTTAAGAAGTGAAACTTCCATATTTGCAGAATCAGCCAATTTTTATCCAGTTTGGGACCCTGTAATCAGGTAATTTGAATCAGAATTGACACTGGCTGATCCAGTGCCTATAGCATTCTTAAAATCCATAAAAGAGCCAACTTTTTGAGTAAACTAGAGGTGAAAATTTGTGACATATATAGAAAATTTAAAATAAATAATTGAAAATCAACAACCAAAATGACTGAACAATTTAGGTCACCAACGTCAGCACTGGGATCAGATCCTAGGCACAGGTCCCTTGATAATAGAGATCAAGAAACCATGCACTGCAACTTGACACGTGCATTATCAAGGACAAAAGATACTTCATAAACCATAAACAATGCCTATAGAACAAAAAAACTGTGTTATTCAAGGTTTCGAGGATGGCCACTGAGATTTTTAAATATGTGCTTGTTCACTCACCCTAAACTTTTTGAGGATGCTTAGTTTCAAGTTGATGGGCGACCCAAAGGGTTCTTCCTCAGCCTAAACACCTCAAATGCCAACTCGATTCCGACCAAATTTGCTGGACCAAACAGTGGGAATGCTCCAACTGGAGGGCCCAGCTGCTGCCGTCTCACCAAATTTGTTAGACCGGACGGTGGGAATACTTCAACTGGAGGGCCCTACCATTGGCCATGTCACCAAATTTGCCAGACCGAACCATGGGAATATTCTAACTGGAGAGCCCTACTGCTGGCCGTGTCACCAAATTTGCCGGACCGAACGATAAGAATGCTGCAATTGGAGGGCTCTGCCACTGGCTGTTCTGGAGTTAAGTTATAAGAGGGCCACCTGTGACCCTGCTAAGCACCATGCCCTTCATATCTGGCATTCCCTCTCCCTTTGGTGATCCCTGGAGTTGAGTCATCCTCCCTCCAACACAACAATAAGCAATCTGGCAGAGACCAGAACTGATCAGCAGTCTGTTCACTGGCCCAGCAGCTTCTGAAGTTTGATCAACCGTCCAGCACACCTCCATTCTGTCACTGCTGACTGCCTGATGGTCCTGCAGCACCTGCCTGGCCCTATCAGGCAGGGAAGGCAGCTGTATGTCAAGGGACCCAATATCCCAAGATAGATTTTCAGCTCCTATCCAGTCCAATGGAAAGATAGGAGCCTCTTCAGGCAGGAAAGATGCAGTGCCGCTGCAGGATACCACCGACAGAGGCTGATTTCATTTCGGCTAATTCGGGCGAGAATCCAGGGGTGGATCAACCCCCCCCCCATCAGGTCGGCTTTGCCGATCCAATAGTTTTCAAGGTGAATAATACTACCTCATTGCCTAAGTGACAAGGCGATAAGGCAAGACATTAGGCTACACCTTTTTAAAGTAAAATTGATACAATAACAAATACATGAGTGACGACTAATATAAAAAGACAATAAATAGCTATGACAACATGTAAATCAATTAATAATGTGTAAACGCAAAGCTAAAGAGACTAAATAACAAGAATACCAAATAAAACTACTAAGTTAAGTTAATTTAATACGTAATTTGTATTAACTAGTAGTAAATATCTATGAAATTACTAAATCCTAATTATTATTCCATCATAATATGTATGTATAATCAAATTAACTATAAGAACTAGTTATTTTACTTCAAAATCACACAATTAAGTAATATTGATACTTAATCATTATTTATTCATAAATTAGACAAAATAAGACAATTATGTGACTCTCGACTAGGTTCCCCTCTCCTTGAACGGTGAGAGGGCACCTTGTTGCCTAGGCGACGTCTTGAAAACAAGGGCTGATCCCGCTCCGGAATCAGCGATTGTGCATTTCATGCCCCCGCTTCTTTGCATATGCCCTCAGCCAGCATGAGCCCGACACCCGACTCACCCTCCTCTCATTCCTGTGCAGTCTGCCATTCCCCATAACCCTCCCCTGCCATTTCCGGCCCTAGGAGAGACAAGATTTAAAAGATAGAAACAATTTACGAGGCATTGAGGATTGGAATCAGCATTGAGATCAACCAATGTTGATGTCTTACATAGGCCAATACCAGATTGCGATAAGCAATGATTTGTCAGATTAAAGTATGCTAGTTCAGATTTAATCATGGTTTGCAGGATCCACTTGTCCAGATTGGAACTGGCCGATCTGGATCAAAATCCACACCTCCCTATCTGTCAGAGGGTAGGCACCGGCCAAACTTATCTCTGACCTTGAATATTTTGGATTCAGATCAGCTGATTCAACAAATTGGGCATCACTATCTCTATGCATGTCCAACATGCAAAGATTCACCTAAAACCCACTCAACATACAAGTGGATGAACTGCACGATATATTCACAAGTATAGAATGATGAGGATGAACCTTACACCAGAATTCAGACCTATTGTGAGAACACAGATTTTGACGAGGCATATACATACCTGACCAAGTGTTCCCTTTCCTGTTTTGAACTCTAAAGGGACAATCTTCTCAGCCACACGATCATCACAAATTTCAATCTCCATACGTACAGATGCATCAATCATTCCTTTCAAACCATATATTGGTGCACGTATTGTCTCTTCAATATCTATCACCTGAAATCACCAATAATCATTTTAGGAACTGACATACTGCATGAACTGTTAAAAGATAAGTAATAAAGAAAAACTAAGAAACATACCGCATGAATCTTTACAAGATATGTATAGAAAAATTAAAAAATATTTGTGAGTGAGAAGAGAGAAGTTGGGGTTTGGATATGGAAATTAAAAGAATATTCATTCTACCTATCAATTAGTAGGGGCAGAAATGAAAAAGTAAATAAAGATAAAGCATATCAAAAGAAAGAATTAGCACGTCAGTTTTACTTACTATATATTTGGGATATGAGATGATATCAAAATAAATCTAACCAAACTCGATAAAGTAAATAGTAAGACATGCTACTAGAAAAAGACACAGATGATACCTTTCAGTAGAGAATATAGAACTATTAATGGCAGCATAAATGGAAGACACTATCAACTAGGAAGCTAGGTAGTTGGTTTCATGTAAGCGTAGGTAGAAGACAGAATTAGCTCTCCTTTTCTCCAGCATTCAAATGCTAGGTGATTGTACATAGAACTGCTTCTAAATAGTCAGAAAAAAAAAAGAATTGTGCAGAAGAGAACTGAGGTATGCAAAAAATAAGACAACATACCTCAGTTATTCTGATCAATTTTTCTCCAAGATGTTTCCCAAAATCAGCTGTCGATTTTCTCAAGCCCTGAAAGCAGAATAAAAGACAGAAGTCATGTCAGGGGCTTTTCAGATAAGGTTGATTCAGAAGAAATAAAAAAGCATAAATTATGAGCATAAGAAGTAATAGTTTGAAAAGGAAAAACCGTTTCAACCTCATCATTGCTGGTAACAAGCATCTAGTTTCATGAACGTAGAAACACTAAGCCACTGTCTGCTTTTTCTAACAATACCTTTTATCTTTCACATAACAAGAAACAGATATTTTTATTAGAATGTCAGATACCAAAGGAGAAACCTAGTTTATTGTAAGTCATATACTCAAGAGACAAAAGGTATGGTTACTATGAATGACTGGTTTACCAATATACAAATCTAAAACTTCGAGATTCTTAATGTGGTATAGTGAGTTCCCGTTCTGAGTTCAGAACACTTTCAGTCCAAAGCCATTGGCATTGGAAAACTGAGACTGAAGCAAAAAAAAATCAATACCTAGAAAGATTTCAAATTAAAGAATTTGTCGAAAAGCTCTTAAGGTGAATTCCTCTGTTTAATTCCTCTGTTTACTTATGTTGCATCCTCTTAGTTCATTCTTATTTTGGAACAACCACGGTATAGATTTTTAAATTTCTGAATTTTCCAATGTTCATATGATTTTTCTTGGGTTATGGAATTTTCCATTGCATGTCAGACCACCGTGAAGGCTCCCATGAAGAAAAATTAATTAGGTCTCCTTTTTTATTTTGGTTGTCGTTTTGTCTTTAAGGACATGTTTGTAGATACTTTTATTTATGGGTGCAATTGTCAAAAAATTGGCCTATATAAGAACCCTCAATGTACTCCTGAATCAGTTGAATAGAGTGAATATTTGGAAAATTCTAATTCCTATAAAGGTGCGCCATAGATAGCGAGATCAAAATCAGGACCCGGATAGGACCGAACCTGACCAATTCTCCAAGAGAAACCGATCCTGAAACAGTCCGGATCTGTTCTTCAAAAGTCTTAAAAACCAAAAAAAAAAACTCTGGGCCTAGATCAGATTAGGACCTTTGGAGCAGAAAGTGGCCCCAAAATTGGCCATAAAGGCCCCCATGGTGGCATTGTGCCACCAAGGCAGTCTTCCCACCCTATGGGCAAGGAAGATGGGGTTATTGGGACTGGTAGGTGGTAACGTAGATAGGGAAGGAAAGACTGTCACAACGGTAACCATAAGACAATGTCGCCGCCGCTGCTGCAGCTTCTCACAGGAATTGGTTGAATCGGCCGATTCTGGTCCCAATTTGACTGTTCTGGGCCAATTCCGCTAGGATCATTATACCAAACTAGTTCTTCAGCCGAAAATAGGATCGTCATGGCCGATCCGATCTAAGCACCGGCCGATCCCAATCTAGATCGGTCGATTTTGCAAACTATGGGTGGTGCTATCCCAAAAGGTATCCTCTATTCTCCAACTCAATACGGCTAATGGTCTTCATCCTTTTTACTCTCCTAGATGTTTCTTCCGCTTCACCTTCGATGATCTATGCTTTTCACCTCTTCCTTTCTTCCCCATTCCAATTTTTCTCCTCTCTTATTGTCAGTTTGTCAATTATGCATCATCAACATGTGGATCCCCAATCGATCACAAACTTGCGATCAACGTTCACAGTGCCACAAACGCTAAGTCAAAACTATCACCTCAGAACTTGCAAACGATTTAATCCATGAAGCCTTCTTAGCCAATGGCTCTCCATCTTGCACAACATTCAACTTGGCAATAGCCAAATCCATAAATGTCAATGATTCCTGCAAGATCGTGTTGCCTCCTCCCTACGAAGCTTCCCCGGCCATCTTCAATGCCAAAACCAAGGTATTGGAGGTAGATTGTCGAGTCTGGGGATCCACCACCAAACTCGTCCGGATTCCTCATGCAAGCCGATTATTTTCTCTATAATCCCCCTCCCATCTTCTCCGTCATCGGCACACCATTCCTCCCTTACCCCTCAACTCTGCACCACATCAGCACAATCAACTCTCAACACTTTTCCACACTCCCTTCATAATCAATTATGCCAATCACCAGATCTCGTCACCTCAGGAGCTCCTTTGAAACTCTTCGTTCCCCCTTCCCCCATGTGCAGCCATCACCCACCCATGTTTTCCCAGTATGAAGCCCACTTAAGAGATGTCAACGAAGAAACAATACCCATGCCCACAAAAAAAAGAGTTAAGATCCCCTAAGCCGACTGGCTAAGGGAGCTTCAGCCGGGGCTAACTGGTGGGAGCCACACCCCAACTTCCTCATGTGAGGACTTAAGTGGTGGGGGGTGGCTCCCTCAGCTGATTGACTACGGGGATCCAGAGAAAAATAGTGTCACACCTTTCTCATGGACCTCACCCATTATCCTTTTGTGTGTCTCGTTCACATGCCACGCTTTTATTTCTTTGGACCGCATCACCTTAGACTGCCCCTTTCCCACCATGTGACATGGTTTTTTTGTTAATAACATATTAACCCCTGCAATTTATTACTAACCCAAGGTTAATAATATATTGCAGGGTACTGGATTACTAATATACTGTAAAGGTTAGTAATGCTACTAACCCCTGTAATATATTACCAACCCATGAAATATATTACTAACTCCAAATTAATTATATGTTACATGAGTTAGTAAGGTTACCAACACTAAAATAAAAAGAAAAAACTTACAGCCTCCTTCAATGGCACTGCAAGAAACTCGTATGAGGCAATTATGGCTCTTTTTTCTTCCCCTCTCCCACTAGCGCAGGCTGCCAAACCCCTCTTGTGCAGCTGGATCACTTCACGCAGAGTGTCCCCAGGTCCATGCGAAGCAGTTCCCATGCAATGGCAACACCCTCCCTAGCCAAATGGCACCTGAATTGCCCAGAGTAACAGGGGCTTACATGCAGTTGGGCCTTGTTTGGGCCGGTTCTAACCGATTCAAGTCAGTCCAAATTTGATTCAGCCTACATGATGCCAGTTCAAGACAGCTTAAGCCCAATCAGCTGTGGTTTTAGTCTGTTCAACTTAGTTAAGCTTGTTTATCATTTTATCTTCGGTCTTTATTCTCTTTGTACTCTATGAGCATAGTTATTGGTCCTTTGTCAACAATGTTTGAGCGAGGTTTGTGAGAAAGCAAGGGCAAATGAGTAATGGGGTCAAGGAGGACAGGGGTGATGGGATCCAGTGGTTGGTGCATAGTCACAGAGGAGCTCCAAAGGTGATAGATTCGGTGGTTGGCATGATCGATGGTGGAGGGAGTGCGGAAAAGCGTCGAGCATTGGGTTGCGCTGAGCTGCTGATGTGGTGCAAAGTTGAGGGGTGTGCCAATGATGGAGGAAACAGGGAAGGGAGATGCCGAAGAAAATAACCGGCGTGCACGAGAAAGCTAGAGTTCAATAGTACATGATGCACCATCTTTATCGTTGGAGTTCTATGTTATCAAAGGTGATCATCTCAGTTGCCTAGGCGATGAGGCAGGGCGAGACAATGGTTTTCCATCTCGTCTTAGCCAATTTCGTCTCAGGCACCTCGCTCACCTTAACAGCCTCACTTACATGACCTAAGACTTAAACCATCACCAACTTCTGTCATTTTAATTTTTTGTGGTTATTAACATGTTAAAATTAATTCAATTAAGTTTATGCATTTTCCAATTTTAAATTGATGTTAATACACTTTTTATTTTAAATTTTGGCAATATTTATATGTTGTTAATTGCCGTAATCTTAAAAATTTTGCTTTTGTTATTAATTTTTACAGCATTTCTATAAGCTTTATAACTTATTGGTCCTATTTAGTCATTCATAGATGTTGCATTATTGATGTTGTTGATCTATTTTTTTTAAAATTGATTCACTTAATTGTTGTCACTTTTTATGTTAGTTGTATTTTTTATCCTATAGTTCAATTTTGAATTTATGATTTATCATTATCTCATATAGATACATATATAAAGAAATAAAGTGTAAATATATATTAAAAATATACTTGGCCTAGGTGCCTAAGACATTTGTCTTAAGCACCTGAGGCTCTCCTCGCCTCGGGTGTCTCGCACCCTGGATAACATAGTTCAAGGCAGACTGCAAAGTCTGGGGATTATTAGAAATCTGCAGTGCATTGTGATGCTATGATTTTGGTGCTGAAGATCACCGGTGAAGCTTCGCAGGGAGGAGGTGATGCAATCTCACAAGAATCATCGACAATCAAAGATCCGGTAAATTCTGAGGTGAACATCGTGCAGGATGGAGAGCCACCAATGCTTCATGGATGAGATTGCCTGGGGCGTCTGATGATGAATCGCTATGCATCAAAATATTATGGGGCTGAGGTGATGTTTATGGGACTGTGAACGTCGATCTGCAGGTTGACGACACAGAACTGATGAACCAATAAGAAGAGAGGAGATAAACCAGGACAAGGAAGAAAATAACAGGTGAAAGGCACAGATTGCCAGAGGTGAAGGAGAAGAATGTCTAGGAGAGATAATGAAGATCCATGACCGGAATGCGGGGGAGGGACCTACCGGGGCAGCACACCCCTTGTAATAACCAGAACTTTCCAAAAAATTTCACTCTAAACTAATTTAAGAGAACATAAAAGGCTTTCTTATAGAGCCAATGTTTGACAATTGGACTCCTAAACAAAATTATTTACAAACATGCCCTCAAGGACAAAAGGACACCTAAAATTAGAAAATGAGAAACAGCTAATTTTTCATCATATTCTCGAAACAACAAAAACTCATCCCCAAGCTTTTTTAACAATTGTACCCCTAACCAAATTCATTTACAAACATGTCCTTAAGAACAAAAATAAAATTAGAGAGAGAAAGACAACTAATTTTTCATCCTATTCTCCTACCAACGAAAATGTAAGGGGTTTAGTTCAACAAAATTTCATAAACTCGTCTCATGGCTTCATGTATTTTTAAATATAAAATGCATCTCTTGAACAAGAGAACATTACAATTTACAAAAATAAATATTTTAGAATATTTTTAAAGTTTAGAGGTTTCCACACACAATCATCACCGAGTACAACTAAAAGAGAAAATAAGTATAGAAGATTTAACAAGTGTCAACTTTAATAATGACAACTTAGCAACACAGAAATCCATCAAACATGCACGATTAAACATCACAGAAAAGAACAAGCTGGAGCTATTAAAATACAAAAAAACAGTAACCCAGTTGAAAGACTTGTAAATGATGATTAGATAAGGTGTTGTAATATGATTACATGATTGATATTGAAACTGTACCTTTTTGGGCATAAATGTGTTAATCCAATTCAGCATCCTTGGAATTGCCTCTAAGAGAGTTGCATATATCTTGCTTTCATTGACTGCAAAAATAGTTACAATTAAGAATGTTAAACGATTGCAAGAACTACACACTTTTATAGAAAACTGATGCGACTTCAACAATTCTAATCTAACCTTTTTGGAAAAGGCGTAGTTTTTGTTTGGCTTTAACAACAATAAAAATATGTGGTATTCTATAGAAGAAATAGTTAATTCATGATATGTAAAAATATATGTTGAGGTTGTTGGGCCTTGAAAAATTTTTGTTTTTGACCTCTCCCCACCAAACTTGTGAGGCTCTGATGCTAAGTGCATCGAGTAACGACCGGAATACCTTTGTTAAACTGCCATAGCAATCCATTTGTAAAAGACATACATCCACACAAAAAAAAAACATTCGGGAGCAATGGCTCCATAAACTTGCTAAAAAACAAAATTAAAGGGTATTTCGTTGAATTTTATTTTTTATATAATGTTATGACAAAAAATTATATTATAAATATAAGTATGACAACTTTTAAAAATAAAAATTATAATATTATTGTTCTTGTCAAAAAAAATTAGATTTTTAAAAATAATAATAAACTGTTTAAAAAAGTTTTAATTAAATTGGACATAGCTCCCTGCCAATCCAGCATGGATCTAAAATAAAAAATAGAGTTGACAAAATAAAAATAACACCCCATTGTCAAACTTCTTTTTTGGTTTCTTCAAGATAAAAAATAGGGTTGGAAACCTAGATATTCAGAAGAAGAGGACAAAGAACGGATAGACATACACTTCCAATTCCAAACCACTTGTAGATGTAGATCAAAACTCCTCAGGGCACGGAAAATACAAAAAATCAAGTACAACCCTTAATTTTCTCTTTGTTACTTAATCATGCAAAGATCAACTGGGATTGCATGTAGAAAGGAGGAAAAACAGAAATTCCAAAAATCTGCCTATTCCATAAAAAAAATTCCCAATGGGATTCTACATAGACAATTTGAGATCGCACCAAAAATGACAAACTGCAGATGCAAAAAAAAGACAGAAAAAATAAAAAATGAAACAATTAGGGATCGGTTAAGGGTGCGATGCTTTTTACAGTTTTGAAACTTGGGGCCACGGTTTGAAGGTAGGGCAACGAATTCAATAGGAAGGGACTCGACAACGGAGATAATTCATGGGTGCGGCACGCCGGAACTTAATTCCAGATTCCAAGCCTTTCTAGTTAGTTGTGCTCCGAACAGATTGGATTGGAGAGAAGAGGGAGAGGGAGTGGGGTATTTGCGGGCTTTCGGAGCAAGCAGTGCCTTCAAATGATGACTAACTGCCGATCGTGCTTTACAGTAGCTGACAGGAGAAGCGGGGCTCCGATGCCCACCACCGACCAGAGGAGCTGAGTGGAGGAGGAGAATGAGGATTTGATATAGTTTCAATGCCCACTGTCAATGGGTCTTCCCGTCACTTTCGAGAATGAGAGAGAACTACAGAGAAAGCTTTGAGAAGAAAGAAGAAGTGTAACAAAAAATAAAAGAGGTTACTACCTTTTTTTGCTTGTGTTTGCCAGGTCTGATAGTTTCAAAACAACTTTAAGATCATGCTGGATTTAATTGAAGCTGATTAAAGATCATTCTGGGGATTTAGTTTCGTTTTGGATTAGTTGTTCATCTTTTATTAAAACTTGATGTCTTTTAGATTGAGGGTTTGTTTTGAATTTAATTAGTTTTTTATTACATTTTTTTAGTTTGGTTTCAATCGATTCGTATTTTTTATTTTAAATGGATTTTGTTTAGTTTTGTTCTTTTGATTAAGACAGGATATCTTTTAATTTTAGGTTTTGTTTTAGAATTTGATTTCTTCTGTGCTTTAGATAAATGCCTTTTCAATTTGAGGTGTCTTGATTTTCATCTTACTCAACTTATTCAGATTTGATGTGTTTGGTAGAATTCAATTTGAGTCGTCTCAGTGAATTTTCAAAAGTGGGATTTTAAGTTTGGGAATTTGATGCATTTTCAAGTTTGGATTTTTTTATGAGTTTCAAAATTTAAGATTTAAAAACTTCGGGTTTGAGCTTTATTAAGATTTGAGTTTTAATGGGTTCTCAGATTTTTAAACTTTCAACTTGCTAGGATTTTTAAGCTTTAGGAAGTTGATTTTCAAACTCTCTTCTGTCTTTGTTCTCTCTCCCTGATAAGAGTGGGAAGGGCTCCACGGCGACGACGACAACGGCTCCAAGTAGCATCCCTGGTGACGGCGACAGCACTAGCGAAGGGGTGTCCTCCCCAGCTTCTTTAACCGGCGGTTTTCAGCTCAATGAATCCCAAAGCATGGTTTTTTTTCTATGGCTCCTTCCTTGCGGCAAACTCCTCGGTGGTTCCTCCTTGCAGCGGCAATGGCAACGATGGGCTCCAGCAACAACGACAACGGTAGGAGACAACGGCAGTGCTTCCAACCTCCTCCTTCCTTTTGCTTTCTCTCCCCCTGATCACGACAAAAACAGAGACCTGCACGGGGTCTCCTTGCGGCGGCAACATCATTGACAGCAACAATTTTGGGCTACTGTTGCATTCTTGTTAGTGGACCCCAGCAACAATGATAGCAGGAGGTGATGTCTGCGACACCTCTTCTTCCTCCCCTCTCCTCCTCTTCTGCCAATAGTTGCGTGCACAGAACCTCTAGCACAACAATTTCTTCTTGGCAACTCCCTCTAGCAACGGTGGCGACGACTCCTGGTGGTGCCTCCGACGACAGTGGCTCCTAGTGGTGATGGTGGTGGTGATTAGAGATAACAGTGGCACCACCTCCAGCCTCTTCTCCCTTGTTTGCGATAGAAGACTCCTAGGGGGTTTCTTCTTTCAACGCATCTTCCTCGCAGCAGAAGTCCTCTCGACGGCTTCTCTTTTGCATAAGGAAGCGCACCAGGTTCCCTCCCCTCTTTGAGGGTTCTATTTAGCATAGGCGACGTCGGGCGGCCATGACAGCGTTGGTTTTTGGTGGAGACTACGTCGAGCTTCATGGGAAGATTCTTGTTGACAACGGTGCGTGCAAGAACAAGAACATTAGGCCCCTTCGCAGCACCTTCTGTCTGTGGTGGTTCCGGGAGTTGACAATAGTGTTTCCTATTCACTGGCATAGCAAGAGTCAACGGCGCCTATTCCCTCTTTTCTTCTCAACATATAGGGAGCCCTTAGGGCTTTTTCTTCCTTTGACAGTGGTGACAATGTTGGTTCCCAACGTTGATGGTGATGGCAACAGAAGACCTTCGATCTCTTTTTTTTAACAACGTTGAAGCATCGACAGTCTCCGAATGATGGTAACGATGCTGCCCTTATCTTGTCTCTTTCAAACGGTCAATTTCTCCAACCGTTTTCTCAATGGTTTCATCTTGATTTCGAGGACCTTTCCTCTGGTGTTCTTGAAGGTTCGTTAATTTATGACAATCTATCAGGGTTCCGATCGGAAGGGTAGGGGTTGAACCCCTCCGATCCAGCTTCATTGTACCGATATCGATACTCGTTGATTTGGCACTTATGCTTTCACATCGTTTATGTATTTTCCTTTAGGAAGTTAAAATTCCAGTTTCACAATGACCGAACTGGGAGCATGGGGAATTTTTTTTTCTTTGACAGACCTCCTAGCTTGATTATTAGCTAGAACTCACATTTGGAGGGCAACTAGGTTTCCCATTTGTGGAATTCTCAATCACTTGGAGTTAGTCTGCCATGTACCCCCCCTAAGGCTTGACATCCTTCATGACTTGAATCTGGCCTTCACCACATTTACTGTCTGCTCATCTTCTTTTCCTTCTTCCCTACCCTTTTTTGCGAGAAATTGAGTGCTAACAAAAACAAACCACTAATATGTTGGTTTATATTTCATGCTACATGTGTACTTTTTCCCACCTCCTCAAATGTCCAGGGTTTATCATAAATTCGTAATATAAGCTTGTACATCAGATTACTCAATGTCGAAAAAGGATTTCAATTCTTGTAAATCTGTGGAAATTAAAGGCAAGAGACTTGACCTACCCTGTAGTATTTATATGACTCATTTGGTAAATTGAACAAGCATATGAAACAGAATGCAGCAAGTTGTTGAAAACTTAAGTGACCAGCCCTACAGGCAAAATCAAGGAAGACCCACCCCCGCATGCATACAGACTGGCAATGTTTTGTTGTAACACAGTCCCCGCGTACTCTTCCATGAAAGCTGTCGTCGGAGGGTCTTTAAGAAGTCCAGCCTGTAGAAAGCATAAACTTAGCAGCTTTTACCAACCAAATAAAACTAAAGTCCTCTCCATTAGACCTTTCTCTGGATTAGAAAAGTATACAAAATATGTTCATTATGTAATTTAAATAATTTGATGGAGCTAGGATATTTTCACACCGATGAAAAAGCTAGACTACCTGAAAAATCTGATGAAGTAGGGTTCCAATTAGTGCAGAAGTAGAATGTTCTGTAGCCTTCAATCTCTCGTCAAGAACAGCTCGCCTCGGGCAGCTGAAACTAGAAGAAACCTAAGCATTTGGAGAAATAAGTTTTATGGAAAAGAAAATTAAAAACAAGTGAAGTTAAATAATGCTCAAGAAACATTAATTTCCACTATAGCCAGAGATGTCTTAATGATAAAGGCAGTTACCCTTGTTCCAGAGACAAGTACGTCCGGATGAACAATGAGTACATTTTTATCTCTATCGATAACACATGTACCCCATTCATCAAATTCCCCAATGATATTTACTGTATCCCCAGGTACAACCACGCTGAAGAACCTAAAATTTGGTGAAGACAACATCAAAGTATAACCTTACAAAAATAATCATAAATTGAACTTGATTTCCATGGCATGTTCGGCGTGAATGCTCCACTCTGAATGCAGAGAACAGAAAGAGGATGCATCTATTTCACTATAAAGAAAAGACTACCATCGTGAGAATCTTCAACGGATCCTTAGAACACATCTTTTAAAATTTGTTTATCTTTACCCTTTCAAGAATTAAACAACTTGTGGTGCCTAAAAGCAGAAGAATACCCTAAGAGTTTTATCCGTTATTTCTTGTTTCCTATTGTGTGCATGCCAAGGTAGGGACTTTAACTATATGTAGGTTATGCTTCAGAAGGATAATCATCCAGTTGTTGATCTGGATAAGTATTGAGAAATTAGATTATCTATCACCTTTCCATATTCTCTCAGCTTATAGCTATATATAAGGTACTGATTGTACAAGAAAGTTAGCAATCATGATGGGGATAATTAACATCCTGTTGATGCTAAAGATTTATCTTCCATCATATGACATTAGAAACTGTTTTTTTCAATTATTGTCAAATTATCCTGAAATTCAAATCCAAAGACTTATTCCAGAAAACTAATCCTTTTAAGGGCCTGTTTACTCAAGGTACAAGAATAATTTGGGGATAAACTTGACAATCCCCAAATTTTAGGGGATAAAGCAGGTTTATCCCCTAACTAATCTGGTACAAAATGGATCCTTTGGAGATCACATCCCCTTTTGGCCATTCAAACCAATTGTCTTGCTGATCTTCATGGACTTCGGAGATTTTTCTTTCTTGTCTCCTTGGCCATCTTTGTTAATTCATGGAATTTAAGGGCCTTATTCATTGGTGCAATGGTTCTCTCAAAAATTTCAATAAAACTTTCATTTCACACTTGAATTGATTAGCATTCGACATCAACCCGCCACTTTGAATCATCTGCAATTCCATTGACTCTTCCCAGGGCTCGCAGTGGTTGAGAAGGACCAAACATACAAATCTACCTCTGAGAAGATTAAGTCTTGAGATTGAATCGAGGTATAAACCTTCAGGAAAAATGTGTTAATTTTTCTATTAGCATTTGGAACAAGGTTCTAGCTATAGCAAAATCAGAACAGTCAGTGTTCTGCTCATACTTGGACTTCATGCTGACCTGGGTCCAGTATAGACCTTGGCTCTAAGTCTGTTGCCGAATTGCAACACAAGTCATAGATAGAGAGAACAAGAGCATTCTGAATCTTAAGAGGAATCAACGTTGAGACCAGGAATGTTGATCTAGTTGTTAAAAGTTCCAGTGTAAGCTTGGTGGTCCGTAAAAAATGATGCCTCTAGGTCACATCCTCCGTAAAAGTTTTCAAGCTTGGGCAATAAATGTGAATCACACAGCGGCCATAGGATCCCCCAGTTCTTAGCTTTCGTGTAGGCAAAAGGTCATCTAAAGTCTAAAAGACAGGTCAAGACTGAAATGTTGAGTTAAATCCAATGATAATTAACTTTAAGCATGACGCCAATCAATAAAAGCATGAAGGCCAAACATGATATTGTGTATCATAAAAATGTGCTCACCATTCATCACACAAGTGCAGAGCTCTCTCTTGACCACATTTTTCATCTAGTAGCCGGAGCACCTAAAACAAAATAAGACCGGACTGAACAACCATTCAGGGCGTTGTACCATTAGGATTGGTGGAAGACAGATTTGAGATCACCTTCATGGGCTGTCGCATGTGTGATGAGTCATCTTTGTGCTTCTCCAACACCTGCGGTATAGAAACAATGCGGATGAAGTACGCTGACTCAGTTTTCTGATGTTTGTAATTGGAGCACAAATATAGGCAAACCTCCAGTACGAGAAAATTCTTATTGAATGGTAAGCTAAGGTCTCCATTTGATTCGTTTGTGGGCATTACGAATTGCTCTTTGTGTCTCATCGACGTGCCGCAAACACTTTCATTCTGCTTTTCTGTTAAATATTTACAGGAACCATCTGGTAGTGAAGCATCAGCAATTGCACCTTCCACTTGATCTAAAAGCTCAATCAATGCCTAACATGGGACGCATAGATGAACGTACAACTAAGTCATAAAGGAAAATAAAAGGCCAACTAGCACCGGAAAGTAACAAGTCGACATGAAGAGGTTGCAGTGAATTGCGTGACTGGGGATGGGAGGAAAAAACTGCATGAAATAAATGAGCATGTCTCTCAAACCTTCCTGTACTGCGTTGAGCCATGCTGATCGGAAGTTCCATTGCACGAAACACCTCCAACAGACTGGCGCCAGGCAAGATAACAAGATAAAAACCCAATATAGAGATGTAGGCACGTTAGTGAAGTCCAAAAAAAAGGAGAGAACAATTATATCACCTCAATAGATACGTAGGATGCCGAAGGAGGTGTACGGAAAGGGCTCTGAACCTCCGGGTTGTGAATGGTGCTTGGACCGCCATTACCGTCACCAACTGCGGGTAGCATATCAGAGAAAGAAACTCGTTTGGAGTATCCCGAAGTCCTTGCTGGGGCAGTAATTGTTGGAGAACGTGTTTTTCCCTCGAGCTTTCCGACCAAATAAGGTGGATTCTGCGAAGACAAGTTACAGCTTTTGTCGTCAACTAGTTTGGTGAAAACACGTGCAAATGTTACTCCTAGTTCATGTTAAGAGAGATCCAATATAAAAGACCTCCTGGGAACATGGACGCAAACGAGAAGCACTGGTCTTGGTAGCGATATGAGCAACCGCATGTGTATCCTGCTGTTGCTTGGCGGCGAAAGAACGTAATCTCTCGTTAATCGGAGATATCTTCCATGTTACCTCCTCTGCGCCGTCATCCTGGCTCTCTTTTATCAGCTGCAGTTCCATAGCGTCAAATGGATGCTTCAAACAATCAAGTAAATGCCTGTAGGGAGCCAATTGCAGACGGAGGTAGCAGGCAAATGGAAGAGGATGTACCCACCATTCCAGGAGAGAACCTGACGCGCTTGACGGAGATCGCCTTGCTGACCTCTGGCGAGATCGGTGAGGGTCCATCGCCATCTTCCCCCCCGGCGATCGCAGAGTCGGCAACGGTGGTTGTAGCATCGCATTGAGTGGGTTCCGATCGTTGGGCTGGAGAAGGGTTCACGGAAGTAGAGACTGTTGAGGCTGCAGCGGTGGCCTGGGAGTGGCGTTCAAAGAAATGCTGAATGCCGAACTTAGCGGGCTGGGAACCCTGGTTCGATTTCCTGGAGGAGGAAGAAGACGAGACCGATCGTTTCCTCGGGGCCATGGGGTGGAAGAGCTAGGGTAAGCGCTCCATGACGGACGCTGAGGACGGCAGTAGGCTGGCAATGGCAGCGTGTTGAGTTTTTCCCGCCTGTCGGACGGGAATAGTGATGGGTCCACCTGTTGGGTGGTGGTGATCGACAAAGCCAACTCGTAAAGCAGTCGTTTCCCGCCCTTTCTGTAGACCCTGATTGGAGCGTGTCATGTGGGCGGACAGAAATTATTATCTGTAACGTATTATCTTTTAAATTTTGAAAATTATAATTACTGGAAGTTGTGTGTGTATATATATATATTCTAATGTCATGTTTGATAACAGTAATAAATATCCATATTTCTGCTATTTTATAATTATTTTTGATATAAATCGTGATAAGGTGCTTAGTTAACAATGACAACTTGAAATTTAAAATATAAATAAAATATCATTTTGTTTCGCGATTTCCTATGTATTAAAAATATTAAAATTAAAATTAACATGATAACATTCTCAATACCCTGATCGAACAGGTGATACAAAAGGCAAGCACTCGCCTGCCTCCGAAGACCGTAGGATCTTGACTGCTGTCAAATTTCCCGTTTGAATTATTGACGGGTTTTTAGCCTTTGAAATGACTGACCATGATAGATATGTTTCTCCCTTTTTTATGATAAATATGTAAGAATACATACAAGTGTTTTAACACTGACTTCCGATGAAGTGTTGTACGGAAATAAGAGTAGTTAGTGATATAAATTTGTCATGTTTAGGGAGATGGGATAACTAAAAAGTGTTGAAGCTCCATGAAATTAATTTGTTGTGGCACACAACCATCCTATCATTTAAATATTTCATTGTGGAACAGTTTATATACTATGGCCCATGTGGGATAAATAATGTTCGGGTTTATACAACATATTTTGTTCCAACTACCCGGTGGACTGTGCCGGACTTTGTTATTTTAACTTTCAAGCTTGTTCTCCGCCTCTGGCAATATTGAACGGAGAAGCTGGAAAACCCACAGGTTGTTTGATTACATGATAATAGAAGTTTTTATTTTAATTTTTAAAAATTATAATAAAATTTACTGAAACATGTGTTTGACAATCATGATAATTTTATATTTTAAAAATAATTGTCTTCTTGAACAAAAAAAAGAGTCTCATCTTTTTCTTTTTTTGTCGTCTCCTACTTTTGTTTGATCGTATATGGTAGTTACTCCTTTTTTTACCACATCCATCCGAACATGGTAATTTTATATCACGAGTTGGTTTTATTTTTATTTTAATATAATTTTCTTATCATGAAAATGTACAAAAAATTATCATGCAACCGAACATCCCACACTAAATATACGTTGTATATATACTCCTAGATTTATTTTCATTGAATAGTTATTCCCATGTCACCAATAAAAATCTATGTTGTGCATGTACTTTTAAATGTATGCAACGTCGGCGTTGAATTCTTCGTCTTCGCTGGGAGGCCTTTCAACGCGAAACTGGGAGAAGAAGAACACGAAAAGGGGGAGGGAATCGGGAAAAGAAAGGAAAAAGTCCGAGCATGATATCTAGGCGATGAACGAATGAGAGAGGGATAGATCGAACAGAAAATATTGTAGGGTGTATTTGAGGAGATGGGGAAAATAAAACGACGGACTACGAGAAATTCGGAAACCGCAAGGGCGATGGCCTAGCTTGGTCGTCGAATTTGAAAGCATACGGCCCGTTGTATTTTTTCTTCACTCGTTTCGCTCTCCCGTACGTATGTATATTTGAGACGTCGGAGGGGTCCAACTGCTCGGGTGATATATAGTCGGCGTGTATTAATGCAACTGCACAAGTGGTTAATGCCATGTTTGATAACATTATTAGGTACTCTATCACTATCAAATTTTTAAAAATATTGATAGAAATTATTAAAAGATGTTTAATTAATTGCATTAATTTTAAAATTTATAGTATAAACCAAATACATTATCTAATATAAGTGACAATTTATATTACTTTTTATATTGATATTTTAATATTTAAAAATATTAATATCAATATTGATATAGTATCAAAAATGAAACTCTAATCAAACGGGACATAAAATAAGGCGATAGATAAATATTCATATAAAAATAGCAGAGAATATCTTACGTCTTGTTTGGTAACACTATTAAATATCTCTATCACTGTCAATTTTAAAATTGATATTGATAAGAATTATTGAGAGGTGTTTGATTAATTATATCAACTTTAAAAACTTTAGTACAAATAAAACATATTACGTCTTGTTTGATAACATTATTAAGTATCTCTGTCACTATAGATTTTAAAATTGATATCGATAAAAAATATCAAGAGGTATTTAATTAATTGTATCAATTTTAAAATTTATAGTGTAAATATAACATATTATGTAATACAAGTGTCCACTTGTATTACTTTTGATATTGATACTCAAACGTTTGGAAATATTAGTATGAATATTTATATAGTATCAAAAATTAAACTCTAACCAAACAGGATAGTATGTAATGCAAATGTCAATTTATATTACTTTTGATATTGATACTTTAATATTCAAAAATATTAATATCATTATTAATATAATACAAACAAATGAATTTCTAACCAAACACAACATTAGTATTCGTTTTGCAATATTCCCAAAGTCGCGTGGAGTTGGGTCAAGCGCATTTTGCCAACTGTTGACGTGCTGGGCTTAGATTTATCGTGCTAGTCTTCTCATTGGACACAACACGCCCCTCCCCTTCGCTGCGTATATAGACAAATAAATCATATTCCCCGTGACGAGTTCTCCAGTACGCTGAGGAATTATGATTGATTTCTTCTTATCGAAAAATACTTCATTTTTCCAAGTATGTTCGCAACCACTCGAGAGCGCTTAATAAGAAGTGCGAAATTCGGCATGTATTTGTTGACTTAAAGTGGTGATAAAAAAAACAAATCAGCCAAGTGTATGTATACTGCAATAAAGATATCGAAAGATGTTTGAAAATCACGATAAATTGCAATTTTATACATTATCAGACAAAACGGCATGTATTGTCTCGTGGTTTCCAACACGGCATTCGTTTAACAAGACAATACACTATAACAGAGTATGGAAACTTTGGGTAGTTAGTTACGTCTTAAGCATTATTTTTAACAAAATTTCCTTTACATGATTTTGCACAACATACTATAGCCAAACACCCCACAAGTCATAACTGCAACAATAATTGTCCGGAGGTAATTAAGCAAAATTCCAGGTATTATTATGTTTTCTCTCGGAGAATGTAAATTTTTGTGCCCCATTTAATAACATTATTAGATATCTCTATCATTATCAATTTTAAAATTGACATTGATAAGAATTATTAAGAGGTGTTTAATTACTTGTATCAATTTTAAAATTTGTAGTGTAAACAAAACATATTATGTATTAGAAATGATAATCTATATTATTTTTGATATTGATACTCTAATATTTAAAAATATTAATATCAATGTTGATATAGTACAAAATATGAGACTTTAATTAAATAGGACATCAAGTGTGGATTATTTCAAAACACGACAAACACTTGCGCACCGCAAGAGAAAGTGCGGAGTGTGCCGAAGGAAGAGATAACAAAGAAGTATTAAACAGGAATACTAATGGTAAAACAGATCATACGAAGGACTGTTTATAAACCCATAGACGGAAATATTCACGGGTAAATTGTTGTAAATTAGACGGAGTTCCACGGGGAGATAGTTTTAACTTGCAAAATTTGTTGGTCATTTTATTTTGTCCGGGTGCTTGGCACCGGGAAGAAATCGGGCGGCGTACCAAGTAAATTTGTTCGCACAATAAATAAAATATTTAAATTGTTTTTTATTGAATGCTCTTACGTTTTGAACTTTCGGTGGTCCGTGGTCCACCAGAAAGAGTAAAACGCCGAACGTTGAGTTGGTCACGCAACCGACGAAGCTGGCCACCACCCAAATTTGACCAAGAAACGGACACGGCGCGCGGACGGTCTGGATCCGCATGGACCTCTGATCTAGTCGGCAACTCACCGACTTATTAGCCTATTTAAGGGACACCGAGGCGACGTCTCCCGTTCATCCATTCGCGGCTCGGAGTTCCGTGGTCGAGGTTTTTTTTTTTTTCGTTCTCTACGGTTTCTTCTTGTTTGGGGAACCGGTCTCCGATGATGGATTTGGCCTGTCTTCTCCGTCATCGCTCATCGGATTGCTCTTCCGGATCGTGTCTTCGCG
The DNA here is from genome assembly GCA_036172225.1 of Cryptocoryne crispatula var. balansae. Lineage (NCBI taxonomy): Eukaryota > Viridiplantae > Streptophyta > Magnoliopsida > Alismatales > Araceae > Cryptocoryne > Cryptocoryne crispatula. Next base: position 5,633,654 of record CM069922.1, on the reverse strand, counting down.
CTGTATGTCGAGGAAGAATCTGGCCGAAGGACGGTGACCTATATCTCTGTTCTCTTAGGTGACGAATTTCCGTTATCGTACGGCGAGTTCGTCAATCGAGCTGTCGAAAGATTATGCCAGTCCACTTGGTTTCTTTCCTTCTTGTTTTATCATATTTACTTCAAAAATGATCGTACAGAATGATTTGTCTTATTTTTTTTCCATCGTACAAAAAGTTTAAGCGTCTCTTGATGACCATCTATGTATACCAATACCCTTATCGTTACTTTGCCCGTTGTTGCATGCATCCGGAAGATTGACGATTGATCGATTCCACATGGAAGGCACAAGTGACGAGTTAAGTTTGGATTCAGAAGACGATCAAGGACGAGAAACAAAAAGAATTTGAGTCAAATATAGGATCCTGCTTTATTCGTAGATGCCTCGTCACGAGGATTTTTCTGCAGGTTATTAGTTGCTTGGTTTTGCCTTGTTCTTGATTGTGAAGCATTTCCCCTGATTTTTCCCTGACGTCAAATGGCTAGGATTTGCCCCGGGCTTTGCAGATAGGATAACAGTTCTATGTTGTTCTGATTTTATCATGCTTTGCATATCTTATTGTTGTTTCTATCGCTCCTCATGCTTAATTTTCCAGGTTGGCCGTTGGATGATATAGCGTACTTATAGCCATAAAATATCAACAATTTTGTCATTGGACTTAGCAAACCAAACTCATTGTTATCTAGAATTTATCAGGATCACTTCACATTTGTTATTCAGGAGGCTGCCTAGATGATTAATTGGGCAGCCTATAATGATAATTCTTTTCACTCATTACCTATTGAATGCAATTTACATGTTGGATAACACGTATCTTTTTCTTAGTTTAAATAATTTTCTCATAAATGTTTCTTATATTTCCGACACTTTATAAGGTGCGATTTATATATTCACAGTGTCTGGTATTTATATCAAGTGTATTTTACAGTCTTAAGTATGCACATTCTGCTTTTAGCTTTTCACCATTTTGTCGTATTTTAGAGTGCTTATATGTTTCTTTCTTGGAGCCATGCGTTGGCCATCTAGGTTCAGCATATACTCGACTGAGTTATTCTAGATTACTTGATTTTTAACTTGAAAGATTAATTACTGTTTGGGACTGTTTTGATGGTTTTAAAACATCTACTGACTACACTGTTCCCTTTGTCAATTTTGTTCACACCTTTTGGTATCTTTAACATGTAGCACATGTTCTTTCCAGAAGAGAGCGAATTATCCAGATTAGTGCATCATTTGCTTACCGGGTAAATTTTGCTTCTATACTTAAATTGAAGATGAAATATATTGTCATGATGCATAGGATTTCTGGAAGGAAATGGAAGTATGCCAGTCTGAGGTATACACACAAGGGAGTATGTGGAAATCTTGAGGAATTAGCATATCAAGTTTGTTCTATAGGATTAAGGTTCCACAAGCTATCATAGGGATATATTACCCTAACAAATTTGTTCTGTCCTTTTAAAAGTGGTTATTTGGATTTCAGCACAGCTATATTCCAAGCAGTCAAAAGATTCCAGATCCAACTTTTAAGCTGGTTTGATGGTTTTGAGCATCGACAAGACTTACTTTGCTATGAAGGTAAATCCCCGTTTAAGTCTTTATATTTGAATTTTGTCTGATTGAACCAAACCAACATGGCACTTTATCCCATTGGTGCAAAGTTTACCATGTAGGGTTGGGGGGGGGGACCGAATGCAGTTTTTAGTTTGTTGGGCAGGAAGGTTACTGAAAGTCAGTTTTTGGATATTGTAGATCTGCAAGAGAGATCAAGTACATTTGTCGACGTGAGAAAATAGAAACAGGTAGAAACAAATGTGACAAATGAGATGGTCCAGATGATATTGAGTTTAAAATGCATCCGAAGTGATGATATGGTTGGATTTAATTTCTTTTTTTATTGGATATAATAACTTATTAGGTATGGAGGTGACCATTGAGCTTGCTGCCCGAAAGCTTTTGCATTATTGCTCTATTAAATTTTCTCTCAATCGAAGGGGAAGTTGCTTTTATGTCATGAACAGTTTTTTCTGGATTTGACAGAGAATGCGTACTTAACAAGTTGGGAAATAAAGCAGGAAGCAAAGAACGAAACAAAATTGTCTTGCTTTGTATTTTATCTGATGGTTGTGGATGGTATTATCCATGATTTCTTCCACGATTGTTTATCTACGTTAATTGGATTTTTCCACAATTCTTTATACTTTGTTCTCTTATTTTGGAAACAATAAGCTCTATTATAGTTCTACTACATGGCTGGAGGGAAGCATGGTGTTGAAGATTATATATGATGTTTTGAGTTGAATGGTGCCATGCCTGTTCACCTATATTAATATTGTCCACAAGAGATATGCAAATCTGATATGGCGATCAATTACAGTTTCTTTATCTTGTGTGTTTAAATGGAAGTTTTCTTCGCACTTGGAGATCCCGCTTGATGCGATATTGTACTTATGATCTATATTCATGCATTTGACCAATGAATTTTCAACTCATTATCATCACTCGAGATAGTCAAGTAAGGTGACTGCTTAATTTATCGTTTTCATCAATGTTCTGTCATTATTTTTTTCTTCCTTCTGGGGATTTGCAAATGTAGAACGAAACAAAATTGTCTTGCTTTGTATTTTATCTGATGGTTGTGGATGGTATTATCCATGATTTCTTCCATGATTGTTTATCTACGTTAATTGGATTTTTCCACAATACTTCATACTTTGTTCTCTTATTTTGGAAACAATAAGCTCTATTATAGTCGTACTACATGGCTGGAGGGAAGCATGGTGTTGAAGATTATATATGATGTTTTGAGTTGAATGGTGCCATGCCTGTTCACCTATATTAATATTGTCCACAAGAGATATGCAAATCTGATATGGCGATCAATTACAGTTTCTTTTATCTTGTGTGTTTAAAAGGAAGTTTTCTTCGCACTTGGAGATCCGGCTTGATGCGATATTGTACTTATGGTCCATATTCATGCATTTGACCAATGAATTTTCAACTCATTATCATCACTCAAGATAGTCAAGTAAGGTGACTGCCTAATTTATCGTTTTCATCAATGTTCTGTCATTATTTTTTTCTTCCTTCTGGGGATTTGCAAATGTAGGAAACTAGGACATGCATCATGTTTGAAGAGTGAATTGTCTAGAGTAGTGCAAACATTTCTATTTAAGGTAAAATATGCTTTTACACTTTAGTTGAAGATGAGATATATCATCATAATGTATAGGGTTTTGTCCATGCAACGTATTGTCTTAAATTTCTGCATAGGGAAATGTGACTCCTTCAAGTTAAGCCGTAATTGAAGATGTCAAATTCCTTTTGTTCCTACATTTGTTGTCATCTTCTTGCTTTTGTACTTTAATTGAAGATGAAATATGTTGTCATGATGCATAGGATTTCTACAAGGAAATGGAAGTATGCCAATGCGAGGTATGAGTTTATAAGGGAGTGCGAAATATTGAAGAATTAGCATACGAAGTTTGTTCTTTAGAATTAAGGTTTCGCAAGCTTTCATAGAGACGATTTCAAGGATCGCGGAATTGGAACTCCAATCTGATCCTGATAGAATTGGAATAATCAGCCCATCCATGGTCTAGAATCGGAATTAATCTGATCTAGAATCGGTCTTGATTAGTGCTTCAAACTAAAAAAAACAAAATTACCATGTAAATAGGATTCTGATCCGATCTAGTATATTTGGGACTGATTTTGGCTCCAAAATTGACCGTAATCGGCTGTCGTGGTGTCTGGTGGTGAAGTTACTGGGGCCCCAGCCATATTGGGTTCACAATATGGCATATCCATGATCAGCCGCTGCAACTGGAGTCCCAATTCCGGCGATAATTTGGTGGAATTGGATCTATGCCAATTCCAACCGGTGATCGGCTTGGATTGAATCTCAGGGCCAAAATCGGATCGCGGGATGCTGATCTAATATGGGAATTGGATGATTCCGATATGGTTGGCCTATGAAACAAACTATGGATATATTACACTGACAAATTTATTTTGTTATCTTTTAAAATGATTCTTTAGAACTTGTAACAAATAAATTCCAAGCAATCACATTTTCTGTGCATATATTGAAGACAATTTGTCGCACAGACTCTTTGGTTGTTATTTGGTACATAATAATATCACATTGTTGTCATTTTTTTGATTGCTTCCTTCTTGTTTTGTTGAGATGATATCATAAAATAGCTTGGATCATGTTATTTCTCAATTTATTTTATTTGAGCAATTTGTCTTTGTTATCTGAGCAGTGAGGGTTTTTGAAGAGATCCCATAGTCAAGTTAGTTTGATGGTTTTGAACATCGATATGACTTATTGTATGAAGGTAAGCCTCAATTTTTGTGTTATATTATTGAATATTTTCTGATTGAGCCAAACCGATGCAATGCTTCATTTTTTGCACTCAGTCAATGATTATTTTCTGATTGACTGGCAGTTTCCGTGAGTATGATTGGGGTACCAAAGTTTGTTGTGCGTTGAGGAGGTTGTCTACTGAAAATTAATCTTTAGGATATTCCAGTTCTAGTAGAGAGAGAAGCACCATTGACCATTTGAGAAGTGGAATCAGGAGGAAGAAACTGAGAAACTGAAGTGACCAATGTGATTATCCTAATGGCTGTGTAAAATACATCGAGAGTAATGCTATGGTGGGTTCAGTTTTTTCATATTTCATTGGATATAATTTGTCTGGTATGGACGTGAACATTAGAGCTTTCTATGGTAAAGTTTTTGCAGTATTGTATATTTGATTGTTCTGTCAGTTGGAACAAGAGGCTGCTTTTATGATTTGGACTGATTCTTCTGGTTTCAGTAGAGAATGGAAGCATAGTTATCAGGTTGATAAATGAATGCATGAAGTAAAGAAGGAAACATAACGATCTTGCTATCTTCCCAAGGTCCGTCCTTAGGGTGTTGGACGGTATATCCATGATTTTATTTCTATAATAATTGGATTTTCCTACTATTGTTTTTGATTTGTCTCTCACCTCCCTTAACGTTTGGAATCAACAAGCTCATTATATTTGTACCTACGTGGTTGGATTGAATAACAGAAACTCCATTAGTTGGGGAGGGAAGTCTGATGTTGAAGGTTATATGTGAAGTTTTGAGTCGAAGGGAACCAAGTTTGATCATCTAAATTAGATATTGTTCACAAGAGGTATGACAATTTGATTTGGAGATCAAATCCAGTTTCTTTCATCTTGTACGTTTAAATGGGCATTAGTTATGACATCATTGTGGACTCGATGCAGTATTGTACTGTTGGTTGTTGTTCATTTATATGTGCAATGATTTTTCAAGTCATCACCACCACGAGAGATGGTCGAAAGTTCGATATCTGTGGACTGCCTAATTTGTTGTTATCAGTACTGTTTTTTGACAACTTTTCCTTACCGTTCGGGGATGTTCAACATGTAGGACATGCTTCTTTCTTGAAGAGGGTGAATCATCCTGAATTTTATATTAGTGCAAACATTTGCTTCTTTGGTAAAACTTGCTTTTATGGCTTGCATTGAAGATTATATATATTGTCATAATGGCATAATGCATAGAATTTCTGTAAGGAAATGGAAGTATGTCAATGCGATCTATGAGTTTGTAGTGGGAGTATGTGGTATTATTGAAGAATTAGCATACTAAGTTTGTTCTTTAGAATTAAGGTTCCACAAGATGCATATAATTTCTGTACGGAAAATGGAAGTATGCCAATGCGATCTATTTCATTGGATAGAATTTGTTGGGTATGGAGATGATCATCAGAGCTTTCTACCAGAAGAAAGTTTTTACATTATTGTATATTTAAATGTTCTGTCTTTTGAAGCAGGGAGTTGCTTTTATGATTGGACAGATTATGTAAGCATAGTTATGGGCTTGAGAAATGAGTGCGGAAAGCAAAGAAGGAAACACAACATACTTGCCATCTAACCAAGGGTGATGGATGGTATTATTCATGATTTTCTCTCTCTAATAATTTGAATTTCTACTATTCTTTCTGCTTTGTTGTCTTTCATCATCTTTTTATGGTTTGGAATCTATTTTATTTGTGCATACATGGTCTGATTGAACAACAGAAGTTACAATAGGATTTGGGAAGGGAAGTCTGATGTTGAAAATTATACGTGATATTTTGATTTGAAAAAGGAACCAAGTCTGGTCACCTAAATTAAATATTGGCTGTATGAGGGTTTATACGCGATCAAAGGCAGTTCCTTTTATCTTGTACGTTTGTATGGACATTTCTTTGCACATCAGCATCGCTCAATGCGGTATTGTACTTTTGGTCTTTGTTCTTTTATATGTTCAGTGAATTGAAGATTATACATGATGTTTTGAGTTGAAAAAGGAACGAAGTTTGGTCACCTAAATTAAATATTGTTCACAAGAGGTTTGAAAATTTGTTGTGGCAATCAAAATCAGTTCCTTTTATCTTGTATGCTTAAATGGGAATTTTCTTTGCACTTCAGTGTAATTGTCGCCCAATGCAGTATTGTACTTTTGGTCTTTGTTCTTTTATATGTCCAGTGAATTTTCAAGTCATTATTACCTAGTGAGATGGTCTGAAGTTGAAGCTATGTGGACTGCTTAATTTGTCGTTATCGGTATATTTGTCAACTTTTCCCTACATTTTGGGGACCATCAACATGAAAGAGGTATTTAATTCTTGAAGAGAGTGAATTATGAAGATTTGTGCAGAAATTTGCTTGTCAGGTAAAACTTGCTTTATAATTGAATTGAAGATGAATATTGTCATAAAGCATAGGATTTCTACAAGGAAATGGAAGTAAGCCAATGTGAGGTATGAGTTTATAAGGGAGAATGTGGAATTATTAAATAATTAGTAATTTAGGTTTGTTTTTTATTATTAATGTTTCACAAGCTATCATAGTGATATATTACACTAACAAATTTGTTTTGTACTTTTTACATGTGATTGTTCAGATCTTGGCACAAATAAATTCCAAGCATTCACATCTTTCTGCCCATGTATTGTTGACAGTTTGTCGCACCCACTCATTGGTTGTTTCTGGGTAGATAGTAATATCACATTCTTGTCTTTATTTTTAATGGCTTCCATACAGTATTGATGAGACGATTTTATATGAGGGATTGGTTCATATTATTTCTCAATTTACTTTGTTTGAGCAATTTGGCTTTGTTATCTGAGCTGTGAGGGTTATTGAAGAGATCCTGAGTTAAGTTAGTTTGATGGTTTTGAGTGGGGATTGGACTTCTTTTGTATGAAAGTAAATGTCTGGTTTTAAGTTCATGTATTTAAATTTTTTATGATTGAGAATGAAATGGACGGAACGCTCCATCTATGCACTTAGTCAATGATTTGTTTCTTATCAACTGACGGTTTCCTTGAGTATGATTGGGGACTGAAGTTTTCTGTGCCCTGAGCCGGTAGCTTACGAAAGTCAGGTTTTGGAAATTGTAGATCTGGCAGAGGGAGTTTTGCACTGTTACCGATTTGTGAAGTAGAAGCGTGAAGGGAGAAACAGAAGTGACTAATGTGACAGTCCCAAATGGTTGTGCAAAATACATCCGAAGTGATAATATGGTTCGGTTTAGTTTATTAATATTATGTTGGATTGAATTCGTTCGGTGTGGAGGTGAACGGTAGAACATGCAACAGTACAGATTTTGCAGCATTGTATATTTGAATGTGCCGTCCGTTGTAGTGGGATGTTGCATTTATGATTTGGTCAGTTTCTTTAAGTTTCAGTAGATAATGGAAGCGTAGTTATCAACTTCAGAAATGACTGCCAGAAGCTAAGAAGGAAACGTAAAGATCTTGCTCTCTTCCCAAGGGTGATGGACGGTGTTATCCATGAATTTATTTTTATAATAGTTGGATTTTCCTACTTTTTTCTCTGCTTTGTTGTCTTTCACCATCTCTGAGGTTTGGAATCAATAATCTTCGTTATATTTGTACCTACATGTTTGGATCGAATTACAGATGCTACATTAGGAGTTGGGAAGGGATGTCTGATGTTGAAGATTTTAGGTGATGTTTTGAGTTGGAAGGGAACCAACTCCAATCACCTAAATTAAATATTTGTCTATAAGAGGTATGAAAATTAGATGTGGCTATCAAATGCTGTTTCTTTTATGTTGTACATTTGAATGGGAATTTTGTCTGCAATTCGACGTCATTGTCGACTCGATGCACTATTGTACTGTTGGTCTTTGTTCATTTATATGTCCACTGAATTTCAAGTCATCATCACTATCAGATATGGTTTAAAGTTCAAGCTATGTGGACTGCTTAATTTGTCATTACCAGTATTGTTATTTGTCAACTTTTCCTTACTATTTGGTGATCTTCAACATGTGCGACGTGCTTCTTTCTTGAAGAGAGTGAAATATCCAGATCAATGCAAACGTTTGCTTCTGAAACTTGCTTTTATACTTTAAGATGAAATATAGTCATAATGCAATGGATTGCTGTAAGGAAATGGAAGTATGACAATGTGAGGAATGCATTTATAAGGGATATACAGAGTTATCGAAGAATTAGCATGCTAAGGTTGTTCTTTTAATCAAGGTTCCGCAAACAATCATAAAGATATATTACACATCTTTTTGCCCTGTTTTACTATGTTTGTTTCGATCTTGGCACAAGTAAATTCGTAGCAATCACATCTCCTTGTGAATATCGAAGACAGGCTCTTTGGTTGTTTTTGGGTACATAATAATATCACAATTTTGTCTTTATTTTTAATTGCTTCCATCCAGTTTTATTGAGATGATATCATATGGGATTGGGTCATTTTATTTCATTTGAGCAATTTGGCTTTGTTATCTGAGCTGTGTCGTTGAAGAGATCCCAGAGTCAAGTTAGTTGGATGGTTTGAGCGTGGATAAGACTTATTTAGTTTGAAGGTAAATGTCAGTTAAGTTTATATATTTGAATTTTTTCTGATTGAGCCAAAGCAACACTTCATCTATGCACTTAGTCAATGATTAGTTTCTTATTGATGGATGGTTTCATTGAGTATGCTTGTGGTGGGGGATTCTTTGGTGCCCTGAGCAGGTAGCTCACGGAAAGTCACATTTTGAATATTGCAGTTTTGGTGGAGAGAGCTACGCATCGTTGCCAAATTGAGAAGTTGATGCCTGAGGGAAGTAAAGGAAATGACTAATGTGACAGTCTCAATGATTGATTAAAGTACATACGGAGTGATATTATGGTTTCATTGAGTATGCTTGTGGTGGGGGATTCTTTGGTGCCCTGAGCAGGTAGCTCACGGAAAGTCACATTTTGAATATTGCAGTTTTGGTGGAGAGAGCTACGCATCGTTGCCAAATTGAGAAGTTGAAGCCCGAGGGAAGTAAAGGAAATGACTAATGTGACAGTCTCAATGATTGATTAAAGTACATACGGAGTGATATTATGGTTTGATATCTTTATATTCCATTGGGTATGAAGTATGGACATGAACATCAGAGCTTGCTGCCAGAAGAAAGCTTTTACATTGTTGTATATTTGAATGTTCTATCATTTGAAGCAGGGAGTTGCTTTTATTATTTGGATAGCTTTTTCTGGTTTTTGTAGATAATGTAAGCGTAGTTATGGGCTTGAGAAACGAGTGCAGGAAGCACGGAAACAATCTTGCTATCTACCCAAGGGTTATGGATGGTATTATTCATGTTCTTTCTATAATAATTTGAATTTCTACTGTTCTTTCTGTTTTGTTGCCTTTCATTATCTTTAAGTTTTGGAATCAATAAGCTCCATTATTTTGTGCCTACATGGTTGCATCGAATAACAGAAGTTACATTAGGATTTGGGATTGGAAGTCTGATATTGAAGATTATACACAATGTTTTGAGTTGAAAAAGAAACCAAGTCTGGTCACCTAAATTAAATGTTGTCCACACGAGGTATGGAATTTTTTTGGGCGATCTAATGCAGTTCCTTTTATCTTGTACCATTAAATGGAGTATTGTACTTTTGATCTTTGTTCTTTTATATGTCCTGTGAATTTTAAAGTCATTATCACCAAGATAGATGGTCTCAAGTTAAAGCTGTGCGGACTGCTTAATTTGTAGTTATCAGTACTGTAAGTTGTCAATTTTTTTGTACCTTTTGTGGATCTTCAACATGTAAGAGGCACGTTATTGTTGAAGGGTTATAGTTATCCCAATTAGTGCAGGCATTTTCTTCTCAGGTAATACTTTCTTTTATACTTGAATTGAAGATGGATGTGTTATCATAGTGCATAGAATTCCTACAAGGAAATGGAAGTAATCCAATGCGAGGTATGAGTTTAATGTGGAATTGTTGAAGAATTAGCATATTAACTGGAGTATTGTACTTTTGATCTTTGTTCTTTTATATGTCCAGTGAATTTTAAAGTCATCTTCACCAAGATAGATGGTCTTAAGTTGAAGCTATGTGGACTGCTTGATTTGTAGTTATCAGTACTGTTATTTGTCAACTTTTCCTTACCTTTTGGGGATCTTCAACATCATAGTTGTCAAGGCGCCCGCCTAGGCGGCGCCTAGGCGCCGCCTAGGCGGCGCCTAGGCGCCGCCTAGGCGGCAAGGCGCCTTTCCAAGGGCGCCTTGCCAGGGCGCCTTGTCTGGGGCCAATAAGGCGCCCAAGGCGCCCGCCAAGGCGCCCAAGGCGCCAGCCTAGGCGCCCAAGGCGCCCAAGCAAGGCGCCTTGGGTATTTTTACATCATTAAAAAAAAGTTTTTGAGAGATTTTTTTCCCTTGATACCCCTCACAAGGGACACTTATTTAATGATAGTTTGAATATATTAATATATTGTATTATCACTTATACTATCATACATATTTAAGATTTATGATTATAAACATATATTATATACTTAATTAAGTTCTTTTTCAACTCTTTCATCTCTCTTTCTTTGTCTCACTTATACTATTACATACTTTTAATAATAATAAAAGTACCGATCCGCGACTACTCTGCGCCCCCCCATTTAATAATATTATAACAATATTTTACCATCACTTATACTATTGCACATATATAAATTTTATAATCATAAATGAGTTATATACTTAAATTTTATAAATATTTATTTAACTTTCTTCTCTTTCACACACACATCATATTTACTTATGTGCATTGATAAACACTCAAATTCAATTATAACATAACAAATATAATTATATTTATGTTTTTTTATATATAACAACCTCCGACTCAGCCTTCCTTTAATACCGCCTTGACCGCCTAGGCGACGCCTAAGCGGCCGCCTTGTCGCCTAAGCGGAATCGGTACCCTTCAACGCCTTGGGCGCCTTGTCGCCTTGACAACTATGTTCAACATGTAAGAGGCACTTCATTGTTGAACAGTATTAGTTATCCCGATTAGTGCAGGCATTTGTTTCTCATTGTTGAACAGTATTAGTTATCACGATTAGTGCAGGCATTTGTTTCTCCGGTAATACTTGCTTTTATGCTTGAATTGAAGATGGATATATTATCTTAGTGCATAGGATTTCTACAAGGAAATGGAAGTAATCCAATGTGAGGTATGAGTTTGATGCGGAATTGTTGAAGAATTATCAAGTAAGTTCTTTAGTATTAAGGTTTCACAAGCTATCATTGAGATATATCACACTAACAAATTTGTTTTGTGCTTTTTAAAAGTGATTGTTTAGATCTTGGCACAAACAAATTCCAAGCAATCACATCTCCCTGAACAACTATTGATGACAATCTATCGTACCCACACTTTGGTTGTACCCACACTTTGGTTGTTTCTGGGTACATAATAATATCACATTCTTGTCTTTATTTTTAATTGCTTGTATCCAGTTTTGTTTAGATGATATCATCAGAGTCTGGATCACATATTATTTCTAAATGAGCAATTTGGCTTTGCTATCTGAGGTGAGGGATGTTGAAGAGATCCCTGAGTCAAGTTAGTTTGATGATTTTGTGCTTGGATAAGACTTCTTTAGTATGAAGGTAAATGTCAAGTTTTAAGTCCATGTATTTGAATTTTTATGATTGAACGAAACGGGCGCAATGCTTCTTCCATGCACTTAGTCAATGATTTCTTTCTTATCATTGGACGGTTTCCTTGAGTATGGTTGGGGGACTGAAGTTTTCTGTGCCCTGAGCTGGTAGGTAGCTCACAAAAGTCCAGTTTTGGATATTGCAGATCTGGCAGAGGGAGCTTAGCACCATTGCTGATTTCTGAAGTAGAAGCATGGAGGAGGAAACAGAAGTGACTAATGTGACGGTCCCATTGGGTGCGTAAAATACATCCAAAGTGACTATGGTTCGGTTTAATTTATTCATATTTCATTGGATAAAATTTGTTGGGTGTGGAGGTGAACATTACAGCTTCAGTCTCTTCTTCTGGTTTTGGTAGATAATTGAAGCACAGTTATCAACTTTATAAATGAATGCTGGAAGTCAAGAAGGAATCATAACCGTCTTGCTATCTACCCAAGAGTGATGGATGGTATTATCCATGATTTTTTTATAATAATTGGATTTCCCTACTATTCTTTCTGCTTTGTTGTCTTTCACCATGTTTATGGTTTGGAATCAATAAGCTCCATTATATTTGTACCTACATGTTTGGATTGAATTACGTTGCTACGTTAGGTGTTGTGATGGGATGTCTGATGTTGAACATTATACGTAATGTTTTGAATTGTAAGGAACCAACTTCGATCACCTAAATTAACAAGAGGCATGAAAAGTTGATGTGGCTGTCAAATGCGGTTTCTTTTATGTTGTTTGTTCAAATGGGCATTTTGTCTGCAGTTCGATGTCATTGTCAACTCGATGCACTATTGTACTATTGGTCTTTGTTCATTAATATGCCCACGTCATCATCACCATCCGATATGGTTTAAGGTTCAAGCTGTGTAGACTGCCTAATTTCAGTACTGTTATTTGTGAACTTTTCCTTACTACTTGGGGATCTTCAACTTGTCGTGCTTCTTTCTTGAAAAGAGTGAATTATATCCAGATCAATGCAAACATTTACTTCTCAAACTTGCTTGTATACTTTAAATGAAACATAGTCATAATGCAAGGGATTTCTCTAAGGAAATGGATGTATGGCGATGTGAGGATTGTATTTATAAGAGTATGTGGAGTTATTGAAGAATTAGCATACTAAGTTTGTACTTTAGAATTGAGGTTCCCAAAACAATCATAAAGATATATTACACTGATATCTTTTTGCCCTGCTTTAAAATGACTGCTTAGATTTGGCAGCGACATAATTTCATAGCAATCGCATCTCCTTGTGAATATATTGGAGACAGGCTCTTTGGTTGTTTTTGGGTGCATAATAATATCACGTTCTTGTCGTTATTTTAAATTGATTCCATCCAGTTTTGTTGAGATGATATCATGAAGGATTGGGTCATATTATTTCTCAATTTATTTTATTCGAGCAATTTGGCTTTGTTATATGAGGTGTTATTATTATGGAAGAGATCCCAGAGTCAGGCTAGTTTGATGGTTTCAAGCATGGATAAGACTTGGTTTTTATGAAGGTGAATGTCACTTAAGTTCATATATTTAAATATTTTCTGATTGAACCAAAGCAACGCTTCATCCATGCACTTTGTCCATGATTAGTTTCTTAGCGATGGATGGTTTCCTTGAGTGGGGGGGGGTTTCCATGCCACGAGCAGGTAGCTCACCAAAAGTCATGTTTTGGATATTGCTGTTCTGGTGGAGAGAATTACATATTGTTGCCAATTTGAGAAGTTGTAGCCAGAGGGAAGGTAGGAAGTGACTAATGTCATGGTCCCAATGGCTGGTAAAGGACATCCAAAGTGATAATATGGTTCATTTACTTGATATTTCATTAGATAGAATTTGTTGGGTATGGAGGTGAACATCAGAGCTTGCTACCAGAGGAAAACTTTTACATTATTGTATATTTGAATGTTCTGTTATTTGATACAGAGAGTTGCTTTTATGATTTGGACATCTTCTTCTGGTTTTGGTAAAGAATGTAAGTGTAGTTGCAGGCTTGAGAAATGAATGCTGGAAGTAAAGAAAGAAACATAACTGTCTTGCTATCTACCCAAGGGTGATGGACGGTATTATTCATGATTTTATTTCTGTAATAATTTGAATTTCTAGTATTCTATATGCTTTGTTGCCTTCCATCTTCTTTAAGGTTACGAATCAATGAGCACTGTTATATTTGTCCATACATGGTTGGATCGAATAACAGAAGCTACGTTTGGATTTGGGAAGAGAAGTCTGATATCGAATAGAGTTGAAAAAGGAATGAAGTCTGATCACCTAAAATAAATATTGCCCACTTGCGGTACAGATAAATGGAGTGTTGTACTTTTGGTCTTTGTTCTTTTATATCTTTAGTAAAATTTCAAGTCATCATCACCAAGAGAGATGGTCTGTAGCTCAAGCTATGTGGACTGATTAATTTGTCGTTATCAGTACTGTTTTTTGTCAACTTTTCCATACCTTTTGGGGATCTTCAACATGTAAGACGCACCTCATTCTTGATGAGAGTGAATTATTCAGATTAGTGCAAACATTTGCTTCTTAGGCAATACTTGCTTTTATGTTGAACTGAAGATGAATATATTGTTATATTGCATTTGCTTTCTACAAGGAAATGGAAGTATGCCAATGCGAGGTTTGAGTTTATAAGGGAGAATGTGGAATTATTGAAGAATTAGCATATTAAATTTGTTCTTTACTTATAAGATTTCACAAGCTATCATACGGTTATATTACGCTAACAAATTTGTTATGTTCTTTTTAAAAATGATTGTTTAGATCTTGGTACAAGTAAATTCCAAGCAATCACAACTCCCTGCCCATGTATTGATGACAGTTTGTCGCGTCGCACCGTCTCTTTGGTTGTTTCTGGGTTCATAATAGTGTTACATTCTTGTCTTTATTTTTAATTGCTTCCATCCAGTTTTGTTGAGATGTTATCATCAGGGAGCTTGGATCATGTTCTTTCTCAATTTTCTTCATTTGAACAATTTGGCTTTGTTATCTGAGCTGTGAGGGTTATTGAAGAGATCCCTGAGTCAACTTATTTGGCTGGTTTTGAGCATAGATATGACTTATTTTGTATGAGGGTAAATGTCGATTATGTTTGTATATTTGAATATTTTCTGATTGAACCAAATCAACTCTTCATCCATGCACTTAGTCAATGATTAGTTTCTTATCGACGGATGGTTTCCTTGAGTATGCTTGGGGAAGGGTGAATTTTTCCTTCCCCTGAGTAGGTAGCTCACCGAAAGTCACGTTTTGGATATTGCACTTCTGGTGGAGAGTTTTGCATCGTTGCCAATTTGAGAAGTTGAAGCCAGTGGGAAGAAAAGGAAGTGACTAATGGGACGGTCCCAATGGCTGGCTAAAGTACATCCGAAGTGATGATATGGTTTGGTTTCCTCACATTTCATTGGATAGAATTCGTTGGGTATGGTGTTGAACATCATAGCTTGCTACCAGAATAAAGTTTTTACATTTTGTATATTTGAATGTTCTGTCATTTGAAGCAGGGACTTGCTTTTATGATTTGGACAGCTTCTTCTGGTTTTGTTAGAGAATGTAAGCATTGTTGTGGGCTTGAGATATGAATGGTGGAAACAATGAAGGAAACATAACTGTCTTGCTACCAACCCAAGGGTGATGGATGGTATTATTCGTGATTTTCTCTGTAATAATTTGAATTTCTACTATTCTGTATGCTTTGTTGCCTTTCATTATTTTTAAGGTTTGGAATCAATAAGTTCCGTTATATTTGTGGATACATGGTTGGATCGAATGACAGAAGTTACGTTGGGATTTGGGAAGGGAAGTCTGATATTGAAGATTATACATGATGTTTTGAGTTGAAAAAGGAACCTAGTCTGGTCACCTAAATTTAATATTATTCACATGAGGTATGAAAATTTGTTGTGGCGATCAAATGCGGTTCCTTTTATCTTGTACTGTTAAATGTAGTATTGTACTTTTGGTCTTTGCTCTTTTATATCTCCAGTGAATTTTCAAGTCATCATCTTGAAGATAGATGGTCTGGAATTGAAGCTATGTGGACTGATTTATTTGTCTTTATCAGTGTTATTTGTCAACTTTTCCATGCCTTTTGGGGATCTTCAACATGTAAGAGGCACTTTATTGTTGAAGAGTGTTAATTATCCAGATTAGTGCAGGCATTTGCTTCTCAGGTAAATACTTGCTTTTATACTTGAATTGAAGATTAGTATACTGTCATAGTGCATTGGATTTCTAGAAGGAAATGGAAGTATGCCAATGCATGGTATGAGTTCATATGGGATCATAAGCTGTCAGAGATATTTATTACACTAACAAAGTTGTTTTGTGCTTTTTAAAAGTGATTGTTCAGATCTTGGCACAAATAAATTAGAAGCATTCACATCTCCCTGCGCTCATGTATTGATGACAATTTGTTGCACCCGTTCTTTGGTTGTTTCTGGGTGCATAATAATATCGCATTCTTGTCTCTTTTTAATTGTTTCAATCTAGTTTTGTTCGGATGATATGACAAGAGTGTGGATCTTATTATTTTTCAATGTACTTCATTTGGGCAATTTGGCTTTGTTATGAAGTGAGGGTTATTGAAGAGATCCCTGAGTCAAGTTAGTTTGATGTTTTTGTGCGTGGATAAGGCTTCTTTTGTATGAAGGTGAATGTCTGGTTTTAAGGCTTCTTTTTTTTAAGGCAAATGTCTGGTTTTAAGTCCATATATTTGAATTTTTTATGATTGAACCAAATGAACGCAAAGCTTCTTCCATGCACTTCAGCAATTATTTGTTTCTTACCAGTGGATGGTTTCCTTGAGTATGTTTGGGGGACCGAAATTCTGGTTTTGGATATTGCAGATCTGGCCGAGGGAGTTTAGCACCGTTGCTTATTTCTGAAGTGAGGGTATTGAAGAGATCCCTGAGTCGAGTTAGTTTGATGGTTTTGTGCGTGGATAAGGCTTCTTTTGTATGAATGTGAATGTCTAGTTTTAAGGCTTCTTTTTTTTGAAGGCAAATGTCTGGTTTTAAGTCCATGTATTTGAATTTTTTATGATTGAACCAAATGGACGCAACGCTTCTTCCATGCACTTCAGCAATTATTTGTTTCTTACCAGTGGACGGTTTCCTTGAGTATGTTTGGGGGACCGAAATTCTGGTTTTGGATATTGCAGATCTGGCCGTGGGAGTTTAGCACCGTTGCCAATTTCTGAAGTAGAAGCATGAAAGAAGAAATGGATGTGACTAATGTGGCTTTCCCGATGGCTGTGTAAAATACATCCAAAGTGACAATATGGTTTGATCCATTTTATTCATATTTCATTGGATAGAATTTGTTGGGCATGGAAGTGAACATTAGAGCTTGCGACAGTAAAGATTTTGCAGCATTGTATATTTGAATGTTGTCTGTTGAAGCGGGAAGTTGCTTTTATGATTTGGTCAGTTTCTTCTTCTGGTTTTGGTAGATAATGGAAGCGTAGTTATCAACTTCAAAAATGAATGCTGGAAGCCAAGAAGGAAACATAACAATCTTGCTATCTACCCAAGGGTGATGTACGGTATTATCCATGATTTTGTTTTTATAATAATTGGATTTCCTGCTAGATTTTTTTTGTCTTACTATTTTTTGTTGTAAGTTTAAATGTTCATTTTGTCTGCACTTCGTCATTGTGGACTCGATGCACTATTGTACTGTTGGACTTTGTTCATTTATATGCCCAATGAATTTCAAGTCATCTTCACCATCAGAGATGGTCTATAGTTCAAGCTATGTGGACTCACTGCCTTATTTGTCATTATCAGTACTGTTATTTGTCAACTTTTCCTTGCTATTTGAGAATTTTAAATATGTTGGACATGCTTCATTCTTGAAAAGGGTGCAAAATTTTCAGATCAGTGCAAACATTTACTTCTCAAACTTGCTTTCATACTTTAGGATGGAACATAGTCATAATGTAAGTGATTTCTGTAAGGAAAATAGAAATGGAAGTATGGTGATGCGAGGAATGTTTTTATAAGGGAGCATGTGGAGTTATTGAAGAATTAGCGTACTCAGTTTGTACTTTAGAATTAAGGTTCCACAAACAATCATAACGATGTATTACACTGATATCTTTTTTCCCTGTTTTAATATCACGTCTCCTTGTGAATATATTGAAGACGGGCTCTTTGGTTGTTTCCGAGTACATAATAATATCACATTGTTGTCGTTATTTTCAATGGCTTCCATCCAGTTTTGTGGAGATGATATCATGAGGGATTGGGTCATATTATTTCTTATTTTATTTCATTTGAGCAATTTGGCTTTGTTATCTGAGCTGTGATTGTTATTGAAGAGATCCCAGAGTCAAGTTAGTTGGATGGTTTTGAGCGCGGATATGACTTATTCTGTATGAAGGAAAATGTCTGTTAAGTTCTTATATTTGAACATTTTCTAATTGAACCAAGCAGCGCTTCATCCATGCTCTTAGTCAATGATTAGTTTCTTTGAATAATTTCTGATTGAACCAAGCAACGCTTCATCCATGGTCGTAGTCAATGATTAGTTTCTTATCGACGATGGTTTCGTTGAGTATGGGGTTGGGGATTTTCTCTGCTATTAGCTGGTAGCTCACTGAAAGTCACGTTTTGGATATTACAGTTGTGGAGAAAGTTGCGCAACTTTGTCAATTTGAGAAGTTGAAGCCCGAGGGAAGAAAAGTGACTAATGTGACATTCCCAATGGCTGGGTAAAGTACATCTGAAGTGATAATATGATTTGGTTTCTTCATATTTCATTGGATAGATTTTGTTGGGTATGGAGATGTGCATCAGAGCTTGCTACCAGAAGAAAGTTTTTACATTATTGTATATTTGAATGTTCTGTCTTTTGAAGCAGGGAGTTGATTTTTTACTTGGATAGCTTCTTCTGGTTTTGGTATAGAATGTAAGCGTAGTTGCAGGCTTGAGAAATGAATGCTGGAAGCAAAGACGGAAACATAGCTGTCTTGCTATCTTCCCAAGGGTGATGGATGGTAATATTCATGATGTTCTTTTTGTAATAATTTGAATTTCTAGTATTCTATTTGTTTTGTTGCCTTTAATCATCTTTAAGGTTACAAATCAATGAGTACTGTTACATTTGTCCATACATGGTTGGATTGAATAACAGAAGTTACGTTTGGATTTGGGAAGAGAATTCTGATATTGAAGATTATACATGATATTTTGAGTTGAAAAAGGAATGAAGTCTGGTCACCTAAAATAAATATTGCCCACTTGAGGCATGAAAATTTGTTGTGGCAATCAAATGCACAGATAAATGGAGTATCGTACTTTTGTTCTTTGTTCTTTTATATCTCCAGTAAAATTTCAAGTTATCATCACAAAGAGAGATGGTCTGAAGTCTAAGCTATGTGGACTGATTAATTTGTCGTTATCAGTACTGTTATTTGCATAGTTGTCAAGGCGCCCGCCTAGGCGGCAAGGCGCCTTTCCAAGGGCGCCTTGTCTGGGGCCAAAAAGGCGCCCAAGGCGCCCGCCAAGGCGCCCAAGGCGCCAGCCTAGGCGCCCAAGCAAGGCGCCTTGGGTATTTTTACGTCATTAAAAAAAGTTTTGAGGAGTTTTTCTCCCTTGATACCCCTCACAAGGGACACTTATTTAATGATAGTTTGAATATATTAATATATTGTATTATCACTTATACTATCATACATATTTAAGATTTATAATATTATAAAAATATTTTACCATCACTTATACTATTGCACATATATAAATTTTATAATCATAAATAAGTTATATACTTAAATTTTATAAAAATTTATTTAACTTCTCTTTCACACACACATCATATTTACTTATGTGCATTGATAAAACACTCATATTCAATTATAACATAACAAATATAATTATATTTATGTTTTGTTTATATATAACAACCTCCCGACTCATCCTTCCTTGAATACCGTCTTGACCGCCTAGGCGACGCCTAAGCGGCCGCCTTGTCGCCTAAGCGGAATCGGTACCCTTCAACGCCTTGGGCGCCTTGTCGCCTTGACAACTATGGTTATTTGTCAAGTTTTCCGTACATCTTGGGGGATCTTTAACGTGTAAGAGGCATTTCACTCTGGATGAGAGTGAATTATTAAAATCAGTGCTTTTATACTTGAATTGATGATGAATATATTGTCATGGTGCATAGGTTTTCTACGAGGAAATGGAAGTAAGCCATTGTGAGGTATGAGTTTGTTATTTGGTATTAAGGTTTCACTAGCTATCACTCAAATATATTACACTAACAAATTTGTTTTGTGCTTTTTAAAATGGTTGTTTATATCTTGGCACAAATAAATTCCAAGAAATCACATTTTCCTGCGCATGTATTGATGACAATTTGTTGCACTGACTCTTTGGTTGTTTTTGGGTACATAATAATATCACATTCTTGTCTTTATTTTTAATTTCTTTCATCCAGATTTGTTGAGATGATATCATAAGAGAGAGCTTGGATCATGTTCTTTCTCAATTTACTTCATTTGAGCAATTTGAGTTTTTGTCTGATCTGTGAGGGTTGTTGAAGAGATCCCTGGGTCAAGTTAGTTTGACCGTTTTGAGCATGGATAAGATTTCTTTTGTATGGAGGTAAATGTGAGATTTTATATTTATGTATTTGAATCATTTTTTATTGAACCAAAACGGATGTAAGCTTCATCAATGCACTTAGTCAATGATTTGTTTCTTATCAGTGAACAGTTTCTTTGGGTTTTGTTGGTTGACCCAATAGTCAGGTTTTGGATAATTCAGATCTTGCGGAGGGAGTTTGGCACCTTTTCCAATTTGTGAAGCAGAAGCATGAAGGAAGAAAGGGAAGCGACTAATGTGACGGTCCCAATGGCTGTGTAAAATACATTGTAAGCGATAAATATGGTTCGGTTCAGTTTATTCATATTTCTTTGGATAGAATTTGTTGGGTATGGAGATGAAAATTAGAACTCGCGACTGTAAAGATTTTGCTGAGTTGTATATTTGAATGTTGTGTCCATTGAAGTGGGAAATTGTGTTTGTGATTTGGCAAGTTTCTTCTGGCTTTGGTGGATAATGGTAGTGTAGTTACCAACTTCAGAAATGAATGCTGGAAGCGAAGAAGGAAACATAACGATCATGATATCTACCCAAGGGTGATGGATGGTATTATCCGTGATTGTCTTTTTATAATGTACCTACATGTTTGGATCGTATTACAGTTACTACATTAGGAGTTGGGAAGGGATGTCTGATGTTGAAGATTATATGTGAAGTTTTGAGTTGAAAGGATGCAACTCTGATCACCTATGGTTGGATTGAATTACATATGCTACATTAGTAGTTTGGAAGGGATAGCTGATGTTGAAGATTATGCGTGTTGTTTTGAGTCGAAATGAAGCAACTCTGATCACCTAAATTAAACATTGTCTAACATTTGCTTCTGAAACTTGCTTTTTTACTTGAAGATGAAATATAAAGTCATATCGCAAGGGATTTCTGTAAGAAAATGGAAGCATGGCAATGCGAGGAACGTATTTATAAGAGTTACTGAAGCATTAGCATACCAACTTCCTAGTTTAGAATTATGGTTCCACAAACAATCATGAAGATATATTACACCGATATCTTTTTGCCCTCTTTTAAGATGCTTGTTTTGATCTTGGCACAAATAAATTCATTGCAATCACATCTTCTTGTGAGTATATCGAAACCAGGCTATTTGGTTGTTTCTGGGTACATAATAATACCACATTTTGACTTTATTTTTGATTGCTTCAATTCAGTTTTGTTGAGATGATATCATAAGAATTTGGATCATATTTTTTGTCAATGTACTTTCATTTAAGCAATTTCGCTTTGTTATCTGAGGAGAGGGGTATTAAAGAGATCCCTAAATGTCAGGTTTTAAGTCCATGTATTTGAATTTTTTTATGATTGAACAAAACGGACGCAAGGCTTCTTCCATGCACTTAGACAATGATTTGTTTCTCACCAGTAGACGGTTTCCTTGAGTATGATTGGGGGAACAAAGAATTCTTTACCCTGAGCAGGTAGTTCACGAAAGACCAGTTTTGGATATTGCAGATCTGGCCAAGGGAGTTTACCACCATTTCCAATTTCTGAAGAAGCAGCATGATGGAAGAGACGGAAGGGACTAATGTGATGGTCCCAATTGCTTTGTAAAATACATCCGAAGTTATAATATGGTTCGTTTCAGTTTATCCATATTTTATTGGATAGAAATAATAGTACCACATTATTGTTGTTATTTTCAATTGCTTCCATCCAGTTTTGTTGAGATGATATCATGAGGGATTGGATCATATCATTTCTCAATTTATTTTTAATTACTCAATTTGGCTTTGTTATCTGAGCTGTTATCGTTATTGAAGAGACCCCAGAGTCAGGTTTGTTGGATGGTTTTGAGCACGGATAAGTCTTATTTTGTGGGAAGGTAAATGTCTGTGAAGTTCATATATTTGAAAAAATTCTGATTGAACCAAAGCAATGCTTCATCCATGTGTTTCCTTGAGTATAATGCTTGGGGGGATTTT
Organism: Cryptocoryne crispatula var. balansae; assembly: GCA_036172225.1. Lineage (NCBI taxonomy): Eukaryota > Viridiplantae > Streptophyta > Magnoliopsida > Alismatales > Araceae > Cryptocoryne > Cryptocoryne crispatula. The sequence continues at coordinate 5,611,044 of CM069922.1, read as the reverse complement.
TCCGTGCTCACGGAAAGTCACGTTTTGGATATCGCAGTTCTGGGGGAGAGAGTTATGCATCATTGTGAATTCGAGAAGTTGAATCCAGAAGGAAGAAAAAGGAAGTGGCTAATGTGACAGTGCCAATGGCTGGGTAAGGGACATCCAAAGTAATAATATGGTTCGGTTTTCTTATATTTTATTGGATACAATTTGTTGGGTTTGGAGATGAACATCAGAGCTTGCTACCAGAAGAAAGTTTTTACATTATTGTATATTTGAATGTTCTGTCATTTGAAGCAGGGAGTTGCTTTTACGATTTGGACAGCTTCTTCTGGTAGAGAATGTAAGCGTAGTTATGGGCTTGAGAAATGAGTGCAGGAAGCACAGTAAGGAAACATAACAGTCTTGTTATCTACCCAAGGGTGATGGACATTATTATTCATTTTTTTATGTAATAATTTGAATTTCTACTATTCTATATGCTTTGCTGCCTTTCATCATCTTTAAGGTTTGGAATCAATATGCTCCGTTCTGGGGGAGAGAGTTATGCATCATTGTGAATTCGAGAAGTTGAATCCAGAAGGAAGAAAAAGGAAGTGGCTAATGTGACAGTGCCAATGGCTGGGTAAGGGACATCCAAAGTAATAATATGGTTTGGTTTTCTTATATTTTATTGGATACAATTTGTTGGGTTTGGAGATGAACATCAGAGCTTGCTACCAGAAGAAAGTTTTTACATTATTGTATATTTGAATGTTCTGTCATTTGAAGCAGGGAGTTGCTTTTACGATTTGGACAGCTTCTTCTGGTAGAGAATGTAAGCGTAGTTATGGGCTTGAGAAATGAGTGCAGGAAGCACAGTAAGGAAACATAACAGTCTTGTTATCTACCCAAGGGTGATGGACATTATTATTCATTTTTTATGTAATAATTTGAATTTCTACTATTCTATATGCTTTGCTGCCTTTCATCATCTTTAAGGTTTGGAATCAATATGCTCCGTTCTGGGGGAGAGAGTTATGCATCATTGTGAATTCGAGAAGTTGAATCCAGCAGGAAGAAAAAGGAAGTGGCTAATGTGACAGTGCCAATGGCTGGGTAAGGGACATCCAAAGTAATAATATGGTTCGGTTTTCTTATATTTTATTGGATACAATTTGTTGGGTTTGGAGATGAACATCAGAGCTTGCTACCAGAAGAAAGTTTTTACATTATTGTATATTTGAATGTTCTGTCATTTGAAGCAGGGAGTTGCTTTTACGATTTGGACAGCTTCTTCTGGTAGAGAATGTAAGCGTAGTTATGGGCTTGAGAAATGAGTGCAGGAAGCACAGTAAGGAAACATAACAGTCTTGTTATCTACCCAAGGGTGATGGACATTATTATTCATTTTTTTATGTAATAATTTGAATTTCTACTATTCTATATGCTTTGCTGCCTTTCATCATCTTTAAGGTTTGGAATCAATATGCTCCGTTATATTTGTACATACATGGTTGGATTGAATAACAAAAGTTACAGTAGGATTTGTGAAGGGAAATCTGATATTGAAGATTATACATGTTTTGAGTTGAAAAAGGAACCAAGTCTGGTCACCTAAAATTTGTTGCATCGTTAGATGGAGCATTGTACTTTTGGTCTTTGTTCTTTTATATTTCCAGTGAATTTTCAAGTCGTCATCACCAAGAGAGATGGTCTGAAGTTCAAGCTATGGGGACTGATTTATTTGTCATTATCAGTGTTGTTATTTGTCAACTTTTCCGTTCCTTTTAGAGATCATCAACATGTAATACGTACTTCATTCTTGATGTGAGTGAATTATTCCGATTAGTACAAACAATTGCTTCTCAGGTAATACTTGCTTTATTACTTGAATTGAAGAGGAATATATTGTTGTTGTATTGCATTGAATTTCTACAAGGAAATGGAAGTATGTTAATGTGAGGTATTAGTTTATTGGGGAGAATGTGGAATTATTGAAGAATTAGCATATTAAATTGTTCTTTACTATTAAGGCTTCACAAGCTTTCACATAGTTATAATTTTATTATGTTCTTTTTAAAAATGATTGTTTAGATCTTGGCACAAATAAATACCAAGCAATCATAACTCCCTGCCCATGTATTGATGACAATTTCTTGCACCGACCCTTATTAGTTTATAAGGGACAAGGAAATGGAAGTATGTCAATGTGAGGTATTAGTTTATTGGGGAGAATGTGGAATTATTGAAGAATTAGCATATTAAATTGTTCTTTACCATTAAGGCTTCACAAGCTTTCACATAGTTATAATTTTATTATGTTCTTTTTAAAAATGATTGTTTAGATCTTGGCACAAATAAATACCAAGCAATCATAACTCCCTGCCCATGTATTGATGACAATTTCTTGCACCGACCCTTATTAGTTTATAAGGGAGAATGTGGAATTATTGAAGGATAAGCATATTAAATTGTTCTTTACTATTAAGGTTTTACAAGCTTTCACATAGTTATATTACACTAACAAATTTATTATGTTCTTTTTAAAAATGATTGTTTAGATCTTGGCACAAATAAATTCCAAGCAATCATAACTCCCTGCCCATGTATTGATGACAATTTCTTGCACCGACTCTTTTGTTGTTTCTGGGTACATAATAGTATCACATTCTTGTTTTTTTATTTGCTTCCGTCCTGTTTTGTTGAGATGATATCATCAGAGAGCTTGGATCATGTTCTTTCTCAATTTTCTTCATTTGAGCAATTTGGCTTTGTTATCTGATGAGCTGTGTGAGGGTTTTTGAAGAGCTCCTTGAGTCGAGTTAGTTTGATGGTTTTGAGTGGGGATAAGATTTCTTTTGTATGATGGTAAATATCAGAATAACCAAACGGACACAACGCTTCATCCATGAACTTAGTCAATGATTAGTTTCTTATCAACAGACGGTTTCTTTGAGTATGGTTGGGGGATCGAAGTTTTTTGTGCCTTCAGCAGGTAGCTCACGATAGTTAGGTTTTTGATATTGCAAATCTGGTGGATGGAGTTCAGCAACGTTGTCAGTTTGAGTAGAAGAAACATGAAGGAAGAAACAGGAGTGACTAATGTGACGGTCCCAATGGCTGTGTAACATACTTGCGAAGTGATAATATGGTTCGGTTCAGTTTATTCAAATTTGTTGTGTATGGAGGTGAACGTTAGAGCTTGCGACAGTAAAGATTTTGCTGCGTTGTATATTTGAATGTTCTGTCCATTGAAGCGGGAAGCTACTTTTGATGATTTGGTCTGTTTTTTCTGGTTTCGGTAGATAATGGAAACGTAGTTATCAACTTTAGAATTGAATGCTGGAAGCCCAGAAGGAAACATAACGATCTTGCTATCTACTCGAGTGTGATGGACAGTAGTATCCATGATATTCTTTTTATAATATTGATTTTTCCTACTTTTCTTTCTGTTTGTTGTCTTTCACCATCTTTGAGGTTTGGAATCAATAAGCTCCATTATATTTGTACCTACATGTTTGGATTGAATTACAGGTGCTACATTCGGAGTTGGGAAGGGATGTCTGATGTTGAAGATTATATGCAATGTTTTGAGTTGAAAGGAACCAATACCGATCGCCTAAATTAAATATTGTCTACAAGAGGTATGAAAATTTGATGTGGCCACCAAAAGCAGTTTTTGTTTTACGTTTAAATGAGTGTTTTGCCTGCACTTCGACGTCATTGTCAACTCGATGCACCACTGTACTATTGGTCTTTGTTCATTTGCTTGTCCAATGAATTTCAAGTAATCATCACTGTCAGAGATTGTGTAAAGTTCAAGCTATGTGGACTGCCTAATTTGTCATTATCAGTACTGTTATATGTCAACTTCTCCTTAATGTTTGGGAATCTTCAATGTATAGGACGTGTTTCTTTCTTGAAGAGAGTGAATTATCCAGTTCAGTCCAACATTTGCTTCTGAAACTTGCTTTTCTACTTTAAGATGAAATATGGTTATATTGCAAGGTATTTCTATAAGGAAATGGAAGTATGGGAATGCGAGGAATGTATTTTTAAGGAGTATGTGGAGTTACTGAAGAATTAGCATACTAAGTTTGTAGTTTAGAATTATGGTTCTAAACAATCGTGAAGATATGTTACATTGATCTTTTTGTCCTCTTTTAAAATGTTTGTTTCGATCTTGGCACAAATAAATTCGTAGCAATCACATCTCCTTGTGAATATATCGAAAACAGGCTCCTTGGTTGTTTCTGGGCACATAAGAATATCACATTGTTGGGATTATTTTTAATTGCTTCCATCTAGTTTTGTTGAGATGATATCACTAGGGATTGGGCCATATGATATCTCAATTTATTTCATTTGCAAAATTTGGTTTTGTTATTTGAGCTGTGTTATTGAAGAGATCCCAGAGTCATGTTAGTTTGATTGTTTTGAGCGTGGATGAGACTTATTTTGTATGAAGGTAAATGTCAGTTATGTTCATATATTTGAATATTTTATGATCGAACCAAAGTAACGCTTCATCCATGCACTTAGTCAATGATTAGTTTCTCCTCAATGGATGGTTTCCTCGAGCATGGTTTGGGGGGGGGGGGATTTTTCCATGCCCCAAACCGGTAGCTCATATTTTGGATATTGCAGTTCTGGTGGAGAGTTATGCATCATTTCCTATTTGGTAAGGTGAAGCGAGAGGGAAGCAAAGGAAGTGACTAATGTGACGGTCCCAATGACTAGGTAAAGTACATCCAAAGTGATAATATGCTTCGGTTTCTTCATATTTCATTGGATAGAATTGGTTGGGTGCGGAGATGAACATCAGAGCTTGCTACCAGAAGATTTTTTTTGCATTTGTGTATATTTTGAAGCAGGCAGTTGCTTTTATGATTTGAACAGTTTATTCTGGTTTTGGTGGAGAATGTAAGCGTAGTTTTGGGCTTGAGAAATGCGTGCAGGAAGCGAAGAAGGAAACATAAAAGTCTTGCCCTCTACCTAAGGGTGATGGACGGGTTATTGATGATTTTCTTTCTATAATAATTTGAATTTCTACTATTCTACATGCTTTGTTGCCTCTCTTTATTTTTACGGTTTGAAATCAATAAACTCCATTATATTTGTACTTGTACCTACATGGTTGGATCGAATAACAGAAGTTACATTATGATTTGGGAAGGGAAGTCTGATATTGAAAATTATACAAGATGCTTTGAGTTGAAAATTTGTTGTGGCAAAATATTGTCCACATGAGGTATGAAAATTTGTTGTGGCGATCAAATGCAGTTCCTTTTATCTTGTATGCAAATGCAGTGTTGTACTTTCGTCTTTGTTCTTTTAAATGTCCAGTGAATTTTCAAGTCATCGTCACCAAGAGGGATGGTCTGATGTTCAACCTATGTGGACTGCTTAATTTGTCGTTATCAGTACTGTTGTTTGTCAACTTTTCCGTACCTCTTGGGGGATCTCCAACATGTATGAGGCACTTAATTCTTGAAGTGAATTATTCAGATCAGTGCTTTTATACTTGAATTGATGATGAATGTATTGTTATAGTGCATAGGTTTTCTACGAGAAAATGGAAGTAAGCCATTGTGAGTATGAGTTTATAAGGGAAACTTTGGAATTATTGAAGTAACATATTTAGTTTGCTCTTTGGTATTGAGGTTTCACAAGCAATCACACATATATTACACTAACAAATTTGTTTTGTACATTTTAAAATAGTTATTTGGATCTTGGCACAAATAAATTCCAATCTCCCTGCGCAATGCGCATGTATTGATGACATTTTGTTGCGCTGACTCTTTGTTTCTGGGTACGTAATAGTATCACATTCTTGTCTTTATTGTTAATTGCTTCCATCTCGTTTTATTGAAATGATATCATAAGAGATCTTGGATCATGTTCTTTTTCAATTTACTTCATTTGAGAAATTTGGCTGTTGTCTGAGCTGTGAGCGTTATTAAAGAGATCTCCGTGAGTTAAGTTAGTTTTCACGGTTTTGAGCGTGGATGTGATTTCAGGTAAATGTGAGATTTTCTGTTCATGCATTTGAATCTCTTTTGAATGAACCAAAACGGATGCGACTCTCCATCCATGCACTTAGTCAACGATTTATTTCTTATCAATGAACACTTTCCTTGAGTATGGTTAGGTGACCAAAGTTTTCTGTGCTCCCGATAGTCAGGTTTTGGATATTGCAGATCTGACGAAGGGTGTTTAGCATCGTTGCCAATTTGTTAAGTAGAAGCATGAAGGAAGAAAGGGAAGTGACTAAGGTGACGGTCCCAATGGCTGTGTACAATATATCGAAAGTGATAAATATGGTTCAATTCAGTCTATTCATAGTTCATTGGATAGAATTTGTTGGGTATGGAGGTGAACATTAGAGCTTTTGACGGTAAAGATTTCGCAGTGTTGTATATTCGAATGTTCTGTCAGTTGAAGTGGGAAGTTGCTTTTATGATTTGGTCAGTTTCTTCTGGTTTCAGTAGATAATGGAAGCGTAGTTATCAACTTCAAAAATGAATGTTGGAAGCCAAGGAGGAAACATAACGATCTTGCTATCTACCCAAGGGTGATGGACGGTAGTATCCATGATTGTCTTTTTATAATAGTTGGATTTTTCCTACTGTTCTTTATACTTTGTTGTCTTTTCTTTGAGGTTTGGAATCAATGAGCTTCGTTATATGTGTACCTACATGTTTTGATCGAATTACAGATGCTACATTAGGAGTTGGGAAGGGATATCTGATGTTGAAGATTATGCGCGATGTTTTGAGTTTAAAGGATGCAACTCTGATTACCTACATGTTTGGATCGCGTTACAGATGCTACATTTGGAGTTTGGAAGGGATATCTGATGTTGAAGATTATGCGTGATGTTTTGAGTTGAAAGGATGCAACTCTGATCACCTAAATTAAACATTGTCCACGGGTGGTATGAAAATTTGATGTGGCTATCAAATGCAGTTTATTTTATGTTGTACGTTTAAATGGGCATTTTGTCTGCACTTGACGTCATTGTCAACTCGATGGACTATTGTACTGCTGGTCATTATTCATTTATATGTCCAATGAATTTCAAGTCATCATCACCATCAGAGATGGTCTAAAGTTCAAGTTATGTGGACTGCCTAATTTGCCATTATCACTACTGTTATTTGTCAACTTTTCCTTACTGTTTGGGGATCTTCAACATGGAGGATTAGCTTTGTCCTCGAAGAGAGAGAATTATCTAGATCTGTCCAACATTTGCTTCTGTAACTTGCTTTTATACTTGATGAAATACGGTCAGATTGCAAGGGATTTCTGTAAGGAAAAGGAGGTATGGCAATGCGAGGAATGTATTTATATGGGAGTATGTGGGGTTGTTGAAGAATTAGCATACTAATTTTGTAGTTTAGAATCATGGTTCTACAAACAGTCATGAAGATATGTTACACTTCTCCTTGTGAATATATGGAAAACAGGCTCTTTGGTTGTTTCTGGGTACATATTAATATCACATTGTTGTCGTTTTTTTAATTGCTTCCATCCGGTTTTGTTGAGATGATATCATGAGGGATTGGGTCATATTATATCACAATTTATTTCATTTGAGCGACTTGGCTTTGTTATGTGAGCTATGTTATTGAAGAGATCCCAGAGCCAAGTTAGTTTGATGGTTTTGAGCGTGGATAAGAGTTATTTTGTATCAAGGTAAATGTCAGTTATATCTCAATATATTTGAATATTTGGATATTGCAGTCCTAGTGGAGAGAATTACAGTTCATTGTCAATTCGAGAAATAAATGCAGGAAGCAAAGAAGAAAACGGTCTTGTCCTTATGTGAGGTGTGTATATTTACAAGAGAAATTGTGGATGATGAACTTCTTGAAGAATTAGCCGATCAACTTTGTTCTTTAAAGTTCAGGTTACACACTTCGCTCAGAAGAAATTCTTTTTCTGAATCAAAGTTTAGAATTCCTCATATTGGTGTATTAATTGTTTAGATGGTCCTGCTGTTGAAAGGTTTTCAATATTGCTTAAGGTTTCTTCAGGGCTAGTTCTTGGGACTTGGACCGTTCCTATGCAAATGTTCATGGAGGCAATTATTGATCAATTCTGTAACTTTTCCTGTAGTACACAACTTTTAATTGTTGTCTCTGTATAACCAGGAGCTTGTTTATTAATCACTTACCTGCCGCTTATGTTTGTGAATCACTAGGTTAAGTGTTAGGGTTCAACAATGTGCCTCTGGCCTCCTCTGTGTATCTCTGGGGTGGGACACTTTCGAAATTGTTCTCTAAAGTCACTTTTAAAACTGAATTCATGTCAATTTGGATGGTTGATGTTTCAGAGGAGGTAGGTTTCTGGTTAGCTTGCTCTTGCTGTTTTTAGAGTTCTGAATTGCACAATTTGGATGTCTTTAAGGTATAAACTGCCCCTATGGTGTTCGAAGCTTGTTTTACGCTTTTGGCAACCATTTTTGTAGTTCAGATTTTAAAGCTGTTTCAAACAATGAGAAAGCCTCTGGATTTCTTTTAGCACCTTATTTTGAACCAATTGAGTGTTGACCATACAGTTTGTGGAAAATTGTTTGTTTCTATTAGATCAGTCAGCAGCTTTGTTGGGTACATACAGTGATACTTCGATCCAAACTCTATTGGACAGTCTATTTGCAGCTGGGCCTGAGGTATCCTCTAAGTTATCATGATCCAGCTTGTTCAAATATGAAAGTTCAGTGTAGAATCTGTATATAGAAGTTACCAGTAAAAATGGATGGAAGGTATTTTTTATTGGGATCAGCTGATCCAGGTTGTGATTGTGGCCTGCTCAGCCAATCTGATTGAAGAAAACATTCTGGTATCGGCCTTTAAATTGGTTTTTATAAAAATTATAAAAATAAAACACTTGCTGTGGGTGGTAGGATCTGATGGGATACTGCCAGAATATGGTGGCCGCCCTGCAACACCTTGTAATCGCCGTTGGTATGGTCATCATCTTTGTTATTGATTTTGGTTTTTTCCTGAATCTGCAGGATGGTGCAAGCAATGATTAGGCCTGCCCCCTATCAGTATCAGTTAGGCTGGCTGTGGCTGGGGTGTTTCAAGAGGAATGTCCAATCCGCTGGTGCCACATGTTTTGGGCAATCGACGGAGGTGGGACTAGCACCCACATACTGAGATTGGGCGAGGTGTAATTAGACCTTGTGGGCCTGACATTTTTGGAATTTGTGGATTTTCGATCACTTGGTCTTAAGTTGTGGATCCTGTGTTGTTGGATCTGCACCTTTTATCTGCTTCCACTGGAAATAAGGTGGGGAGCCTCAGGTGTGCAGGGGACTGCCTGCCTGCTGCTAGACTCGTAAATGGATACAGGTAGACCCGTCAACTACCCTGAACCCGATTGTCGAAGCAGTTATGGGCATTTGGTTGGTGCTCCCGGTAAGCGTTGGCATCGGGTTTCATTACACCCGATTTTAAACAGACCCAATTGTCACATCTCGGGTTCTATTTGATAACCTGATCGCATTATCGACGACCCGATTGCTCTTGCAGCCTTGCTTACTCTCGGGCCTCGACTTCTCCATCTCCAGTTCTCATCGTCTTTGCTTGCGGTCAGCGCAATGGCAGCCGACAGGTGGACTCCGCCCGGTGGTGGTGGTATCCCACGGCAGCATGGGAGATTGAGTACACAATTGCTCTTGTTCTCTCTGCTTCTAGTTGCTCGGTGCTACGGCAGTGCCGACTCCGCCTGGTGGTATCCTGCGGCGGCAGCTAGGGTTCCAGTTCGCATCGGCAGTCCGGTCGGCTTCTCATCGCTCAGCCCTTTGACAGTTCGACACCCCTGGCTTGGTGGTATCACATTCCTGCGGCAAGCAACGGTGATTGTATCTTCCCCTTGCTTCATCTCTGCACCGTTGTCCATTTTTTTGTCGTATGTTGCACGAGAGTGCCAAACTCGCAGACGGCAGACCCCCAACCGTTCTTCCCTTGTTTTGCTTGGCTCCTCATCCACCCTTTCTGCAGCTCCTATTTTAGGTTTGGGTGATTCGCAATAAATGGCGCCTTTGGGCTGTTTCAGGGATCAAACCAAACATCCGGGGACCATCATCCATCACCTACGCGATTAAGAGCCATCTCTCTACCCGCAGCGGCAAGAATTTGTCACGACGCAGGGGGGTCAACTCGTGGTCTGCGCATTTCTGTAATCGGGACTCCCCGATGTTCCCTCTTTGTTCTCCATCCCTCTTTGTTTCCGATTGCTCCTGGAAAGGTACCATATTTTGTTTTTGTTCTTTCTTGCCCACAATTCAGCAACGTTCTTTCCTGCATACTGATTTCCACAACGTCATCTTGTTGTAGTTTACGCTTACTGGATATGAACCAGAAGTCATTTTAGTAGTTCAGTAGCAGGTTTCGTGCTTTATAGTAAGCACCGGATTATTATTTTTTGTAAAAAACCCCTTGACATGATCTCTTTTCTTTCGGTTGATTTGTTAAGTTCATTTATAACTTTTATCTCACAAGCATCGGCCCTCTTGTTTTGGCAGCATATCTGTGCGGTATTCTCTCTTTCTTTCTATCTCGTTACCTACTTCAAGCTGCTCTGACATGCCTGAGAGAGTACAACTGATGTGTTCCATGTTTTCTGGGGTCTGTATCTGCCTCTTCTGCTCGTAAGTTGGAAGAAACTGGATCTCCCTATCTTTTTATGCTTATTTCAATGTCTCAAGAATCAACTTGGTGAACTTTCATGGGATCTTGCATCTTGTTCTATCAAATTGTGCACGCTATCTTCCAATTCTATTTTCTCTGCACGGCAATTTACTAACCTCATGTCTGATTTTAGTTCTGTCGTGTCTGGTAACTGGCTGGCTCATTTGCCAAAATTTTCAGAATCCAACGATTAGGGGTGTTTATGGTTTGAATTCTTTGATTTGCCTTTTGTTTTGGTGTTTCTGGATGTATGCTTGGAAAATCAGGGACCTGTGGTATTATTCCTTTATTATTCTTTGATTCTGTCAAACGTTTTTTTTCTTCTCTTGCCTTTTTCCTGGCTCTATGTTTCTACCACCTCAATACAATTAGTTTATTTTGATGTACTGGGTTGTTGCTTTTTTTGTTAATGAGTCATTATTTGGGTTAGTCAAATTTTGGTATGTCACTTTCTAAAAAATAAAAAAGTGTTGCATGCAGTATATAAGGAAAGGAAAAACCAGTTAAAATCTGGATGAGATTACGTTGCAAGAATGATCCCTTTCTAGAGGGAACGTTTGAGTATAATTGCTCGTTACTGGTTTTCTTACAAAATCCTAGTCCCAGTTTAGTTTTGATACTATTAACAAGCAGATCTGTAGCTCGACCTTAGGATCGAATGCTTTGTTTATGAGCGGAGATTGAACCGAAGGGGTGGGTGTGGCTCGTGATACTCGTTTGTCCTGTAAGCAGGCTCATTATTTTTCTTATGTTTTTATCCCTTCAAAATAATATTTACTAGATCTCTTAAACATTTCTTACAGAATTATTTTAATAATTAAGTTACACCCCAAGATAATGTGAATAAAATAAGTTCTGCCTAAACTCATGTTTCAAATTGGGCAAACTCGAGCCTAGTTTTTCTGCTCTTCTGAAGTTTAAGAACAAGCTCATTTTTAGAGTTGTTTAGGCTCAGGTTGGCACCATGGCCAGCCCTAGCAGCCTGGTTTTCGAAGAAAGTGATCAGTGAGTTTGTTTTGATTTTGGAAAACATAAAATATTTTAGCTTTAAAAAGTGTTTTTACATGCACCAGTTTGTTCCATTTTTATAGTGTAATATTGTCAAATTAATGGCCGTGTTTACTTTGCATGTTGCACATGCAATGAATGCAAAAGCCAACCTCTATTATTCTTCCAGGTTGATTTTGGTTGATTTGTTAAGTTCATTTATAACTTTTCTCTCAAAGTAAAAGATTATTTTGTCCTTCAAAAGAAAATGTATTCTTTTATAATTGCTTCAATATCATAACCTCTTTGCATTCTTAGTTTTGTGGTCTTCAGCTCATTTGCAGAATCTGGTGTCTGAGAACAGTCTTAATTCTTAAACACTAGGGTGTGAAGAGAAATTAGCGGAAAAGGCCGTAGGCAAAAATGCTCACCCTATTGTTAATGGGGAGAGTTAAGCATCTCATGTGTATAAGGATTTATCTGAAGATAACATGATCTCAAAAGTAGAAGGGAGAATTACCACTCACTCCATTTAACAAAATGAGTTTACCAAAAACTCCATTAACCAAATTTTCATCCCATTTAATCCATTGACTCCCATTTCACTTACCACCCACTCCAATGCCCATGAAAAATTCCTATTTTGCTCTCAAAAATAACTAGATAACGTAATGCCAATGGAGTTTTAAACACGATACTTTTTCATTCAAAATATGATAATATTTTATTGTTAAAACAATATAAATATCATGATACACTAAATAAATTACTTTTAATATTTAACATTATGTAATAAATAACATGATATTTAATTATATATATCATATATAAATTTTGATATGAATAAAATATGATAAATTTTTATTCCAAACACATCAATGTTTTGTTATCATAAATCACATGAAAATTTAAAGTAGTTCTAAAAGTTGAAAATAAAATTAGAGATTCTAATTATCCATTAAATTTGAAATTTTTCGAAATCTAATATTAAGAAGAAATGTTAGTACTTTGTTTAACATTAAAGGGTAAAAATGACATTTTCATTGAAAATTGGAGTGGGTGCGATGATATTTTGAAATAACGGACCTAATGGAAATGTGTTTTTGAAAACGGACGTAGTGGTAAAGTGGTTTACTTGAAATGGACCTAGTGTGCATTTTGCCAAAGTAGAATCTTCTGGGGTTCCTGAGAAGTTAAGCAGTGCTTCCTTTTATGTAGAGACTTCATCAATTTGTATGTGTCATGACTCATGACGTATCTATTGTCAATTTTTGTTCAGGTCATGACTAATATTTTTCTGGTGGGACATTGTGGCTGTGCAGGACCTGATTTTAATTTATTTTACTCAAATTTTTAGATCATGTGTTTGTGCATTTGAAATCATGTGATTTTTATTCTGAAAATTTTAATGGTGCAGCGGATGCAAATTTCTTTAATGGCGCAGGGGATGTGCGGGTCCTGTACAGTATGCGGATGTAAATTTGTAATGACAGATGTCTTAATCGGCATATAAAAACAAAGTGTACAGTGTGGATGTGCAGTTCTTGCGGTTCTTGTGGTCAAATTAAATCGGCTGATATGCATTGCATTGACGGTCGGTGTAACGGATTTACCTGGATGCGAAATTATTTTCTGATTTGGGTATGGGCCAGATCCGAAATTCAATGATTTATCAGGTTTGCTATTGGATTTGGATATGCTTTATCGGATCGACAGGTCTAACTGCTGCTGGTCCTTACAAAAAATATCCAAATTGGCATTGAAACTTGGCAGCTGTGTTCTTTGACAAATGTCGTTTTTCTTAAAATTATTCTGGGCTTGCATATGTAGATGTTCGGTGCAGAGCGACTTTTTTTTGGCTTGCATTTGTAGATGTTCGGTGCAGATTTTTTGTGACCCGCTGCATGTTCTAGGGATATTTTTTCACTAGGGATAGTTTAGCTTGTTTTGGAAAGTAGATTTTACAGCCGGTGCTCCGGAAGGGAGGCGGGGAGGGAGCATCAGAGGAGGAATGGCAGCCGAGGAAACAGAGGACGTGGGTGGAGGCGGAAACGACGAATACGAAGGTGATGATCACCATGCCTAGGTTTTGAGGAGGTGGAGGCTGGAAGGAGGGGACCAGCGTGTCGCCCATTGGTTGGCCCAGGCTTCACCAGCTTGCCAGCCTGCTAGTCCAAAACAATTGTTTAACGCGATGCTCAGCTTTTGGTTAATCCAAGTTCAGTTCACAGCCTAAATTGGGGCGGTTAGCTCCGTATTCGCGACGTTGGCTTATTTTTGAGAATGCGTTGGACGGCAAGTAGCCAGCGAGACATCCCTTTCAGGCCTATTAGGATGTGATCGACTTTTGTATCGAAAATGGAAATACTTATTTTATTTTGCAAGACTACGAGTGTGTTCCTAAGATTGGCAGGGGATGGTTTAACAGCTGTTGATTGACTGTTATCAATAAAATCAACATTTAGCGTGATGTAGTGCTTTACGTGGAACAATGTAAAAAGGAGGAAACAATTCAGTAAATGTGAAAAATTTTGGTGTTTTATTTGGGTGGGGCCGACGTCCGCAATGGGGAATTTTTAATTGCGGGACAATAAGAGATCTCAGGTGCCGCTTGATAATGCTGAAATTTGCTGAAGCAACTGAAAGCTGGATAAATTAAGACAGTTGGCTGAAACATCTGAATTTATCAGTCTTATTTTTGGTCCTGGCCATTCGGTGTCAAGTGCACCTCTCACTTAGCGTTTCACATGGCAACTATCATGATTAACTTTCTTGGGAGATACGGAATTTAATAGACTTGTCATTCATAGTGTGTCAAAATGGCATTATAATAATTTTCACTTTATAAAAACTAATCATATATGGTTTATACTTTTTTGGCTAAATATTTTTCCCCCCTGTTGAGACCAGCCGCCCGACCCTCTGCCCTCCCCCCTTGGCTTTGTCGTATGACGTTCGTGCCACCACACAAACACGGAATCAATCAATTTGTCAAAAAATTTAGATTCCGTTTAGAACTCGGTAAACGTAGCCGCTCCAATAACACAAATAGGTACACAGTTAGGCACAGACACACGGGCATGTCAGGAAGTCGGACACCAACGAGTGGGTATCCTGGCAAGAGGCAAACGGACCACGACGGGCAGGGAGTTTTTCCCAGGGTCGAATCGTGCTGACCAAGGAAGGCTAGCTCTAGATTCTTAACTTTTATTTTATTATTTTTTAAATTAAAAATATAAAAAATGTCAAAAATTTATAAAAAAAGGATCAGAAAAAAATAACATTATTTCAACGAAAAATTCATCAACTTTAGTCAATATAACATAATGTATATTTTTAAGTAATTTATGTACTATTCATATGCCATTAAACATAATATAATATAAATATACATGATAATTATATTCGTCACTTCTTTAAATAATTATTTTAAGATTAGATCTCAAAGAATTATCGTAACTATAAGTGGATTAGATTAAAATATTTGATGAATTCATATAATTTATTTCACAGTATTTTTGATCGTATATCGGAATCAAGAACTCTGAATTGAATCATATCGTGATATTATCTTTCATAAATCATTTAAATATTTATTTAACTAATTAACTATTAATTAATTAATATATTATTTAATGAACTAATTAAGTAATTAAACGAAGAAGAGAACGCAGATAAATACAAATTTGGGTCACGCGGCCTAAATTGATCGAGTTTGACCCGGGTTGCAACCCGAGTCCCGGCCCAGGAACCATGATGCCAACAACGCTGGCCCCACCCGTCGCCCCCTTCTCTCCCTCGTTCTCTCTTCTCCTTCGGTAGAGGAGTCTAGCGCCACCATGGCAGAGCGGCGCCGCCGCGTCTCCCCTCTTTCCTCGCGGCGCCCAACCGCATTCGGCCCGCCAGATCTGCCGCCAACAACCTTTCCCTCATCCTGCGGACCAGCCGTCTCAACCCGCCCTGGTGGGCTCTGTTCTCTCGTTCTGCCTCGCCCTCGCTCTCCTCTGCCGTGAGATGCAGCACCCCTTGCAGTCCTCCCTCCGCTGTCCGCTGGTGCTGTGCTCCTCTCTACGTTGCTATTCCGACCTCGACGAACCAGCGCCCTAGTCGGTTCGCGCTGGACGCCTCCTCTGCCGGCTGCAGCCAGCAGCCCTTTTTCTTGTGGTGAGCGCCCTTTCCCGGTCCTCTCAGGAGCCCGACGCCCCTGGCCTCCCTCATCGTCGATCTCTCTCTTGGCAGTGAGAGCGGTGGTGCCATCGGCGTCACCAAGCATCCGATCGTCGTCACCCCAAGCAACGCCATCCAATTCGCCTTGAGCCACTGTGGGACGCTGCCCGAACGCCCTTTTCTACCGGCTGCCTCTGCTGGATGCTGTGCGCAGCACCCCCACCCCGGTGAGCACCTTCCTCCTCTGATGGCGCTGTGCCTTCGCCTCTGCCTCCCGCGCTGCCGGCGGTCGATCTCCTCCTCTCCCCTTCCACGGCGTGCGCTCTCGAGTTCCTCCCTGACTCGTCTGACCAGCTTCTCTTCGGGTAGGAGTCGGATCTTCTTCCCGCTCGGCTTCCGTTCCCCCAATACCACAGTCGCTACCAGTCTCTTCTCCACTTCTACCTCCACTGCAGCCCTCTCCTCGTCTCCTTCCTTTTCCATTCTCCCCTTTGCCAATTGCGCCGCCGCCGCCGGTGGCCGCGACGTTGCCCTCGTCTCCTCTACCTTCAAGGAATGGTTCAAGACCTCCCGGCCATACACTCTCTTTGACAGCATCTTTGACGCACTCGCAACCCACACCGAGGCTGGTGATGCCGCCCTGGACCGCGCTCTCTCCGCGCTTCATCTACGTCTTGACGAGGCCCTCGTCATCCAGGTCCTCCATCATTCCCCCAGTCCCTCCTCTGTCGCAGCCTCCATAGCTCGCGATCCTGGTTCCGCCGGCTGCGCTGACGCCTTCCTCCTCCTGCGCCTCAAGTTCTTCGACTGGGCTGGACACCAACACGGTTTCCAGCACACTCGCGCCACATACCACACTATTTTTCGGCTTCTCTCCCGTGCCCGGCTAATGTCTGTTGTCATTGACAGGCTTGAGGCCTTTGCTGCTACCCGCCATGGCTCTTCCGCTGGTTACTTGCACCGGCGCCATGTACGGTTTCATGATATTCTGGTTGTGGGGTACGCTGTGGTCGGCCGCCCCGAGGTTGCCCTTGAGGTGTTTGGTCAAATGCGTTTCCAGGGTCTCGACCTTGATGCATTCTCTTACCATGTGCTTCTCAACTCGCTTGTTGAGGAATCTGCCTTCGATGTTGCCGACACCATCTTTTCACAAATATCTGCCCGTGGTCTAGATAACCATTTTACATCCTCCATCCGAATGAAGAGCCTCTGTAAACAGAATCGTTTAGATGAGGCAGTTGCCTTCATGAAAGAGCTTGCGAAAAAAGGGCTGGATGATGATGTAATTAAGAGAAATGTCGCAAGTGTCCTCATTGATGCCCTTTGCAAGCAGCAGCGTTTTGAAGAAGCGAGCAAGCTGGTGGAGGAGTTTGGCACAGCTCATACCTATGATGTGTGGTTAGGAGGGCTTGTAGATGCTCGTAGAACTAATAATGCATTAGATTTTCTATACACTAAGAAAGAATCAGAGGATTACATTCCAAATGTATTTTTCTACAACAAGCTCATATACCAACTTCTGAGGGAAAATCAGCTAGAAGAGGTCTATGAGATTCTTATTGCGATGAGAGATGATGGAATCACTCCTGACAAGGTTACAATGAACTCAGTCCTCTGCTTCTTTTGCAAAGCTGGTATGGTAGATGTGGCACTCATGCTGTATAAATCCAGGGCAGAGTTTGGGCTCTCACCAAATCACCTGGCCTATAATCATCTGATTAGTGCACTCTGCACCAAGGAAGATGTGAATGAAGTTTATGAAATTTTGGAGGAGTCCCTAAAGCATGGTTACTCTCCTGGAAAGAGGGTATTCCACATGCTTGCAACCATGCTATGCCAAAAAGGACAGCTAGATAAAATGGGAAAGCTGCTGAACGTGGCCTTTCAGATGAATAGCACACCAATGACTGCTGCATGTTCTATATATATAGCTGCTTTATGCAATGCTGGAAAGCTGGAAGAGGCTTATACAGTCTTGCAAAAGGTTGCTGGTGCAAAGAATATGAAGAAAAGCTATACTAGCCTAATTAGGGGATATGCACAACACAAAAGAGGCAACATGATATGCAAGCTCCTAATGGAAATGCAAGACAATGGCCACTTGCCAAACCGAAGCCTATATAGAGAGATCATCTGCTGTTTGTGTGACACAGGTGATTATGACCAGGTGCTTAACTTATTAGAGACACAATTAACACGGAAGGAAACAGATCCACGTACATGTTACCATCACTTCATCTATGGGGCAGGGCATGCCAAGAAGTATGAGCTTGCACTTGAAGTGTTTCAACGCATGGGGAGAGCTAAGGTTGAGCCCAATGTGGACACTAATGTTCTTATGCTTGTGTGCTACCTAAAGAGTCATCGAATCAGTGACGCAATCAATTTTTTCTACGATATCTACAAGGGAAGGGAACCCAGCAATAAGATGTATAACATATTGATTGTAGGCCTTTGCAGAGCTCAAAAGCTAGACCAGGCACTTTGTTTCTGGAGGGAGGTTAGGGGCAAGGGATTGATCCCATCTCTTAACTGTTATGAGGAGCTTGTGCATGCATTTTGTTCTGCTAGAGACTATCATAACTTGGTTAAAATTCTTAAAGATTTCGAGGAAACAGGTAGACAAGTTTCTTCCTTTATATGCAATCTGCTATTGTTGCACACATTAAAGAGTTCAGAACTAAGTCGTACATGGCATATGGTTGGTGTTCATGACAAGGAAACCATGATAAGTGATAGGTATGATGATTCCTTGCATTCTGGTCGTTTAATGCTAGGTCAGCTCGTGTCAGCATTTTCAGGTGGAATCAAAATTAAAGAACGGCTTGATTGCTTGGAAGAGGTGGTCGAGAAATATTTTCCTGTTGATACTTTCACTTACAACATGCTGTTGAGAGCACTTACTATGGCTGGAAGAATGGATTATGCATGTCAGTTGTTTGATAGAATATGTAAGAAAGGTCACCAACCAAACCGTTACACATACGACATCATTTTGCATGGTTTTTGTAAGCATGGTAGGAAAAAGGAAGCAACAATTTTGAAGGATGAAATGCTGAAAAAAGGATTTTACCCAACCTTGTATACTATTGATTTGTACAATAGAGTGCCAGCTTAATGTGGAGCACTGGCAGATATTCCTACAGTTACGTTATTCTCATCATTATCACAACTTCAACGGTGGATCCCATAAAAAGGTGAAGCTTATGTGCCTTCCCCCACATGAGATCAAAGAACAAAATCAATTGCATAGAAGATGAACCTCATTTTTGCATTTGAATCTGGTTTTTATTTGTGCTTATTATTGTTTTATTAAATTTTTTACCAAATAATGTTTGAGAAAAGTTTTTATAAAATTTAATATTGCAATCTTTCTGGCAAAAAGAGCACTGACCATTCGTTTGAAAGTTCGACAATTCTTCACTCACAATGTTAGTCCACACGGTACTCTCAGCACTACAGCTTGTTGTAATACATAAAAACAATATAAATTTTTATTTGAAAGAGTTAATTTATTTATGCATAAATATACATCGAGATATAGTTGACAGAAAAATAGTGATTAGGAGATTCGTTGGTGCCAAGATCGACATTCTGTGGCAAGTGCGTCAGGGGTTGTGATGATTACTGGTGCAACCAGTTGATCCACTGGGAAGCGAGAACTTAGGGTGCCGCGTGCCATAGAACGTGTGCAAGAAATAGCACAGCAGTCTGTTCCATACTTTATGGCCTGTTTGGTTAGAGTATCGAAAATGATACTATATTAGTATTGATATTGATATTTCTAGAAGATGAAGTATCAATATCAAAATTGATACAAGTTGACACTTGTATTACATAACATGTGTTGTTTATGATACAAATTTTAAAATTGATACTATTAGCCAAACACTTCAAGGTGATTACCAACAATATAAATTTTAAAATTAATAGTGATAGAGGTGTCTAATAGTGTTACCAAACAGGGCATTAGGCCCTGTTTGGTAACACTATTTGACATCTCTATCACTATCAATTTTAAAATTAATATTCCTAGTAATCACTAAGAAGTATTTGGTTAGTAATATCAATTTTGAAATTGGCAGTGAAAACAAAGCACATTATGCAATACAAGTGTCAACTTGTATCAATTTTGATATTGATACTTCAACTTCTAAAATTATCAATATCAATATTGATATAGTATCAAATTTAAAACTCTAACCAAACGGGCCATTAATTATGCAAGATCTGACAGGAAGATAAATTTGTTTGCCATTCCATTTAGCAGAGAACAGTTCTTTTTTTTACTTTATTTTTTTGCATGATGTGATGCTTTTAAGTTCTTTTTTATCCAATCTTTCTATAATTAATGAGTTAGTGACCAAATTCGTGAGTTGGCAAGAGATAATTTGTACGTTAAAGGATACCAAAAAATGGATATATTTTAAACCAAATTTGTTATCTATATATAGTTACGATGCCTTTTTCCTCCTATGGGCTATGGCATTCGACCATCGATTCCTTTGGCAGTTCTCTCATCTTCCTCGCCTCCTCTGGTGGGTCTTTTATCCTTTTTTTGAGTATTGATTTAACACTCTAAATACTAGAGCCTTTGATCGGGTGTGAAATTTTAGTTTGAGAAATCTTGAGTAGAAGTGTGTTGATATTATAACTATATATTCATATTCTTCTTTCTTGCCTTTATATGTAAAGGTATATTGTTTTAAATTGATATTAACCGATGTAGACTAAAGTTAGTGTAATTGTAGTATACTAAAGTTGTCCAGATATTGACATCGGATATAGATATTAGTATTAAAATTGATATTATCTAATATTATATGTAACATAGATCGAGATGTTTGATCAAGTATCCAAACATATCCTTAATTGATATTCAATGTCTTGATAGAAATTTAGATCCAGTGTGTAGTTATATAGGTTGCTTGTCACATTCAGTTTACATTCATATAAAATCAGTTTTACGAAAAATATTTGGAGTAGATTTAAAGTTATGATATACATAAGAGTATATTATTAATATATTTGAAATATAAGTACCTAAATTTTATGAAGATGTTTTCCATTGTCATTGAAATCTATTACAAAATTTTAAATACTTGTTTATCTAAATGAAATATATTTAAAATTCGTTGACATTCACATGGTCTAAATTTTTATTCGTTAAAAATATGCTATATGTGAATTCAAAAAATTTATAAGAATTCAAGTTTAATTTATAGTACTTTATTTAGATTTAAATATAATAATAGATTTTATCAGATTCTGATCAGATTGATGTTCGGATTCTTATTAATCAAACCCAGTGATCTAATTAGATTCTTGCATATATTATCTTTATATATATATGTTAATCGTCTCCTAATTGATAATAGAAAATAGCTCATGGATAAACTCGTTCCCCATAATTAACAATAGATATTTTGTTTATAGGATATGGATATAGATAGTGCCACTTTCAACTCACATCTAACCCATTGACATCCTTATGTCCCTTGTGTATGATTCAAATCTTTTCTTTAATTCCTGTATGAATATCTTAGTACTGTCCATCTCCTTTAGTACTTGGTTTTAGCATTTAATCTTCTGGTTGATTCTTGTATTTTGGATATGTTCTAGTGTCAATTTCTATCTATACTTGCTTTTGCCACTGTAAATACATAAAAACATTAGGTACTTAAGAGTAAAAGTAAATAGCAAGGGAATTATTTGCAACCTGCAATAGACATGCAAAACAATATCATGTTGACACAGCTTAGGTTCATTTCAAGGGCAACTTATACAAAAGGAAAAGATAAATAAAAACAAGTATAAAATCATTAGGTTTCTGATTGCTGGTTTTATTACTCTCCAGTGATGGGAAGATGATAGGAAAATATGATAATAAAATATATCAGATTGAAGCAACAAATCCAATAGAGGGCCTTGTCCCAATTATCAATGAACGAAAGTCTGATTCCAAAAGCGTTGGAAACACTGGTTCTAAAACAAGAGCTTAAGTCGTCTGTCATATTTTGCAGGAGATAGAGCAGTGAGGGTAGAAACCAATCTCCGGCTGTGTTTCTCCCTCTTCTGTCTGTCATGTTTCTTGCATCCACCCTTCTACAGCTTTTATTGAAGTACCTCTTTCTAAATATTAAAGGTTCGCTATCATGTTTGAGGGATCTTAATTTCCTTGTTGATTTGAAGCACCATCTTGTCTAAAGATTTTTTACCTGCCGTTTCTTGTAACAGACTCCATTTTTTCTCGAGCCGTGCAGTGAATCAAATACACTTCCAACTGATGCAAAATATAAGGATTTTGTGTTTTAAAGATATTGTTTTATTTTTGGGGCCGGTTTGACACAAGTATAATTCAGAGAGAAATTTGATTTGTCAACTTAATATTAGACCTTTTGATCAGGTGGGATCCTTTATTTTTTCCAATTTACTCGGTGATCTTAGGTGTTTATTGTTTGTAAGTGGTCTCGACCCTCGACACAATATTACAATGACCTGCTAAAAACTATCATTTTACTTCTTCAGGTAACTATCTAATATCTTTATTTCATCATATTATTACGCCTGCATTTTTTCACTTTGAAAAACCATACTGATAGGTGAACATCTTTCTTCTTTGGAATGGATCTGCAGCACATGGATGACAAAATATTCCTGCAAAGATGCACTCTCTATTAAAATACCCAAGACTAATCAAACGTTGTTACAGAAGCATCTGTGTATGTTCAGAACTTCATACTGCACCTGTCCTCATGAAATGAAATCCCATGACATCTCTATATTCTCCAGTCCCAAGGCAACGGGTACAGTACCCAAGTCCGCTTCCACCACAAATCTTGCACCTGAAGAGGTAACGAGATGTGTCTTTCCCTTGTCAATAAAGACGCAGCCACGAAATTGGACAAGAAAGCTGGAGTGGACCACTCACCACTTCGGCCATTCTCCTTTTGGAAGTATAGCTAGATGCACATAATTCGTCCGTCCTATTACAGCAAATGAATGTAGCATATGTTAATAAAGGATCTGTTCAAGCAGGGAACGAGTGTGTGCATTGTGTCTATAGTACATATATATGGAGAGAGGGGGGAGGGGGACCTCTCCCCTGACAATGGTAGCAGGCAATTCTTCCAATTCCATTGCAGACTGAACAAGGCGGGTTAGGCTTCTTGTTTTCAATTTTCAGAACATTGGACTGCATTTAAAGACGCATTAAAAGATATATCAACATGGTCTACAAAAACTAACCCAAGAAAATGGAAGGTCTTCAGTTCAATAATTTCCAGATAACGTGAAACATTGAAAATAAAGCTAGCAGTACAGTGAAGAATCCATTTAAAGCAAAGGAGAGGACCCAAAATATACACAGGTTTGATCATGATATTCTGATATCGTTTATGTTCTGAGATTCGAAGATGTTAAGTGAAAAAAAAGAACATAACGGTAATCTTCTTCAACCAAGGGAAAGTTCCAACAGAAAGACAAACAAAAATGCTCTTGTAAAGAATGCTGTTTTATAAATTAATCAGTTATCGTAATGTCAGACTTGACAGACTGCTTCAGTAATTTTCAGTTGCAATATTCAAAGAAACAAGTAAATGATGCCAAGGCAACTTCTTGTTGAAAATAAAGACAGTAAAACCTCTAAGAATTAACAGATGAACCTTGGTCATTTGTAACATTCGCTGAAGAAAACAGATTCTACCACACATACAAAAATGAAATAGAAAAAAAAACTAAAAACCAAAAACCAACTTGTTCTGTATTGAAAGGCCCACTCCATCAAAACCAAAACATGGAAGGGCATCCAGAACAACTAAATAAAAAGTAAAAGTATTAGAATTCTATATTAGCTATAAAATAATCATCCATCCCTAGATTCTCTGAATCTTCACCAGTTGATTTTCCATTCACCTCAAAGCACCAGGATGGTGTTTCATAATTTCAAATTTCACCCTCTGGCCTCTGCCTCAAACTGCTAAATAGACAATGCATAGCCATTGTTGAGGATCGCGGTAGATATCACTGATATAGTGCGGAACTAATATACCGACTCTGCAAAGAATAAATAAACAAAATATATACGAGAAGTAGAGATAGAGAGGAGCACACCGGGATTTACGTGGTTCGGAGGCGATAAGCCTTCCTACGTCCTCGGGCGAAGACGAACGACTTCCACTATATGAGAAACAAGTACAAAGGATGGAGAATCTCTCAAGACCCAAAAGCCCTTTACACCCTCAAACTCTCTCTATGATATCTCCTAAGAGAATACAAGAAATAGAGAAGAAGAGAATAGGGTGGTGGTGGCTCTCTCTTGCTAGCTTGGTCTTGTCTTGCCTATGTGTTATGTTTCTCCCCCTCCTCATGCCTTTATATAGAGGTGGTAGGAACTCTCTAGATATGCCTAGAAGATACCCTTTTGGATATCTCTAGAAAATATCATAGCACTCTCTAGATGTGCCTAGAAGACATCTAAGCACTTTTGGATGTGCCTAGAAGATATGGCTAGAAGAGTCCGGAAGATTCCTAAGTTGACCAAGTCAACCTTTACAAATCTCCACCTTTGGCTTGGTCAACTAGAATTGTGTTCGTCTTCTCCAACCCCCGAGGATTCCTTGATCTTGTGAATACCAATTAAGTTCAAGCAATGCTTGAACTTAGCAAGCTGGAAGAGGTTTTGTTAACATGTCTATTTTGGATTGTCTTCTCGTACCAATCTTTTTGATATTGATCTCTCCTCGAGAAATAATATCTCGAATAAAAATGGTACACGACATCAATGTGCTTTGTCCTCTCGTGATACATCGATCCTTAGTCGAGTGGATGGCACTTTGACTATCACGATAGACGATAGTCACATTCGATATGAATTAAGCTCGCGTAACGGACCTCTTATCCATATACCTTCCTTTACCGCCTCTGTAATTGCCATATATTCAACTACGTGGTAGATAATGCAACGGTAAGGGCGTAAGGTGGCTTTCCAACTAACAAAGACATCCTCCAACGGCGAGAAAATATATCCATTGAGAGATCTTCTTTTATCAAGGTCACTGTACTGAATCAACATAACTGCTAAATTATCACCATTTCTCTTAAACACTCAAACAAGTGTCGATCTTTGCCACGGAGATATCTCGAAAATCCACTTTCTTTGCGCATGCCAATGTACTTTACCTCGGATTTGCCATATATCGACTAACGACATCGATTGCGTACGTGAAATATACTGACGAGTACATACCATAAGCATACATCATGCTGCTGCACTCGAGTATGGTATCTGTGACATGTACTTTTCTTCTTCGAAGATTGTGGTGATAAAGAAGGCGAAAGTTTGAAATGAGCGACTAGTGGTGTAACGGCGGTTTCGCATCCCATACGTAAAGCGCTTAAGTACTTTCTCAATGTACTTAACTTGAGTAAGATGTAACTTCACACTTTGGTCTCTCCGGATCTCCGTACGAGAATCTTCTTAGGCTTCCCGGATCTTTCATCTCAAACTACATTCTTGAGTAGTGATTTTAGCTTGTTGATATCATTTCTTTTCTTTTACGCAATTAACATGTCATCTACGTATAGCGACAAGTAGATAAAAGAATTTTCTCGATAATTTCGAAATAAACACGACTATCAAATTTAGCTTCTATAGTAACCCGTGTTGTACCGTGGAATGAATCAAATCGCTATACCATCGCATGCAGGAGATTGCTTGAGCCATATAAAGATTTACGAAAAACAAACATGGTCTTCTTTTCCTTTAATCATGAAACCTTCCGGTTCTTTGCGTATAAATTTTCTCTTCAAGTTCGCATGGAGAAAAGCAGGTTTTACGTCCATTTGCTCTAACTCGAATCATAAGGAAACTGTAGAGATAGCATATGCGAATAGAGCTATGTTTAACAACAGTGAAAAAACATCATTATAATCGATACCTTCTACACGACTATAGCCCTTCGTAACCTTGCTTTGTATCCAGATCTAGTTCCTTCATCACTTGTCTTCCTTTTCTTGAAGACCCATTTTGCGGCCAACAATTTTCTTTTCTTTGGGAGCCTTCACTAACTCCCAGTCGATTCTTATGAAGAGACTCGATCTCTTCTTTCATATGCAAATAGCCACTTTATCGCATCCTTACGAGATATAGCATCCGAAAATGTGGAAGGCTCATTATCATCAAGTGTTTCTTTCGCAGCGGATAAACGCATAAGCTACCATATCTGCGTATATATCTCAATGGTGGCCTAATATCTCTTCGTTGCCCTGTCTCGAAGCGAGAGAATATTGTTGTAGTTGTGGTGCTTCCTCCACACGTATTTGTTCGTAGCACCGAGTTTGGGAAGATTTACGAGGTGAACTTGTAGTTTCTAACTCCACCTTCTTCGTAGTACTCCCCCGTAAAATCTACATTCGTGGAGACAAAATCCTTCTTTGGATAAAGTAATGTAGATTCATCAAAAGTGACATTCCTTTCAATCATAAATTTAGGAGATCTTGGATCGAACACCATGTCTATATCCTTTAACTCCTGAAGCATAACCAAGGAATATGCATTCTTTCGCCAGTTCTAATTTACCGTTATCAATGAACATAAGCGGGGCAACCGAAAACTTCTTAAGTCGAGAATAGTCTCGGAGGATTACCTCGACCATACTTCGGAGGTTTTAAAATCAATAGCGGAGGCTGGAGATAAGTTCACCAAATAACAAAGTTGTGGACAACATACACTTTAAAAGTCTTTGTTAAGACCGCATTTGATAGCATACAACGGGCTCTCTCGAAGTGTTCGTTCGTTCTTTACCAACACCATTCCGCCGAGGTGTATATCTAATCAGTACGGTGCTCGACAATACCTTCATCTTTGCGGGAATTCATCAAACTCGTGGAATGTATTCAAGCCCGTTATCTCTATCCTCGACCTTTTAATTTTCTTCCCAGTTTGATTTTCAACTAAAGCCTTCCATTGCTTAAAATGCTTAAACACATCACTCTTTTGCTTAGCGTAAACACCCAAACTTTCCTTGAATAATCATCAGATGAAAGTTAGAAAATAACGAGCACCACCTTTTGACGGGACTTGAGAGGGACCCCCAAAGATCGAATGAATATAATCAAGAAGTGCTTTTGGTTCCGTAATTCTTGTTTTAAGCTCACTTTTCTTGCTTCCCGAAAATGCACGTCAAATCTCTACCCTTCTAAGATCTTGTACAAAGCAAACCTCTTTGACTTAATAGGGTCATTCCCTTCTCGCTCGTATGTCCCAACCTCATATGCCGTAATTTGGTCAGATCATCTTCGACATGCAGGTGGATGCGGCACCGCTTGATGCTGATAGTGCCCATATGGGGTGTATAAACCTCACGGATCTTTTCCTTTCATCGAACGAGGGATCCTTTCTTGATTTTTATAACTCCACCCTTGGTAGTACTTACATCCATTTTCATCTAGTGTACCCGAAGAAATAAGATTTTTCTTCAAACTGAACGTACGACATTTCGTCAATGTTAATAATGCCATCATACATTTTGATCCGCCCCGCAATCCCAACTGCCTTCGTACGTGGAAGCATCATTTCCCATCAAGACAACTCCACCATTCCGACTCGTATGTGGGAGAAAAAAATCCCGATTAAATTGCATAATCTGAGCATCCGGAATCTAAGATCGATCATCTTTGGATCGTACGGCTTGAAAGAACATAATCTTCGTACTCCTCTTTAGCAACACTAGCCTCTGCTTTGAAGTTTCCTTTCGAAGACTCTTTCTTGTCTTCTTTTTGATTCTTTCTCCTAGGTTTCCAACAATCACTTTAATGTGACCCTTCTTGTGACGGTAGTTGCGAATCTTACTTTGTTTCTTGGACTTAGATCTGGATTCACCACGATTTTTACCAAATTGATTTCTTTCTTTTGGTCTTCCTCACGACGAAGACCCTTCAGTTGATGTCCGAGACTACCACTAGTCATTATCTTTATCCATCGATTCTTTCGAAACAGAAGATTTTACATCTTCACCGAGATAGAATCTCTACTATATAGCATGATTCTCGAAAAGTCTTATATGACGGCGGTAGAGAACAAAGCAGCGAGGCCTTATCTTCTTCGTCTATCTTCACATCACTACTTTAAATCTATCGGGATAGAATTGAATTCATCAAGATGTGATTTTATGAACGTACCTTCGGCCATCTTGAGCGTGAAGAGACGCTCGCTTCAAATATACTTGCTAGTCGAGACTTCGTCGTATACAACGACTCCCATTTCAACCATGATGCGTAGTTGTTTTCTCGCCGAATGACTTCTCGTAGGACTTCGTTAGACAAGCAAGCGAATTGAAGCTAGTGCCTTCTCGTCAAGCTCTTGTTTCTCATCATCGGACATAGTGGTGGCATCTTCTCCTTCCCACGAGCCTTCGTAACCGCAGATGGGTTAGAAGTGCTTTCATCTTGATACTGCCGTAAATTGAAGTTGATGCTCCGGTCGAACTTCTCGATATCAAACTTTGCGGACATCGTGCTTTTCCGAAAAATATCGGTGAATCTTAACACTACTCGATACCCAGTTTGTTGAGGATCGCGGTAGATATCAACGATATTGTGCGGAACTAAAATACCGGCAAAGAATAAATAAACAAAATATATACGAGAAATAGAGATAGAGAGGAACACACCGAGATTTACGTGGTTCGGAGGCGATAAGCCTTCCTACGTCCCTCGGGCGAAGACGAACGACTTCCACTATGAGGAAACAAGTACAAAGGATGGAGAATCTCTCAAGACCCAAAGCCCTTTACACCCTCAGACTCTCTCTGATATCTCCCCAGAGAATACAAGAAATAGAGAGAAGAAGAGAATAGGGTGGTGGTGGCTCTCTCTTGCTAGCTTGGTCTTGTCTTGCTTATGTGTTATGTTTCTCCCCCTCCTCATGCCTTTATATAGAGGTGGTAGGAACTCTCTAGATATGCCTAGAAGATACCCTTTTGGATATCTCTAGAAAATATCATAGCACTCTCTAGATGTGCCTAGAAGACATCTAAGCACTTTTGGATGTGCCTAGAAGATATGGCTAGAAGAGTCCGGAAGATTCCTAAGTTGACCAAGTCAACCTTTACAGCCATCATGCTTATTCAACTAAGTTAAATCTAGCTTGTGAAACATGGATGACTAGATGGAGAAGGAACATAATTGGAAAAATGGTCCAATTTCTCACTTCTTCCCCACATAAAAAACAAAAAAACCATTTTATCAAGAAACCATAACCATGCGTTTCAGTCTTTTGTGCTGCCACAAGAAGCACAACTAGAAGTTGCTGCCATGAACACCAATGACCAATCAAGACAAGGTAGGTAAGCATCAGGAAATAAATATAAGAAGATTTACTAGGATATGTTTGGTTGCATTAACGAGAATTTAGTTTGCACAAATGTATCTTGTAATAAACTTGCCAAAAAGGGTGTTTGGCAACCAGAACAAAAATTATCTTGATAAAGAAACTTCTTGAAACACATAGGGGCATACGTCTTCTTTTCCATCTTATGGCCCCCAGTCTATTTGTGCTGTGATCCTCACCTCATAAGCCATTATTTACCCACCAAACATGAAAGTTACACACTTCTTATCTTATTTTTTAATATATTATTTTACCACACAAGTATACAAGTTTATATCACAAACATAGGCTATAAGACATGAAAGAAGAAATATGCCTGAAAAGTGAAAGCGTATGTAGTATGTACAGTACCAGGACAGGTTACAGATTAATGATTTCTTAAAATTTACCTGAATTTTCTTATGTGCCACTACTACTAAATACTAACAGGACATCCAGTGCCCACAAGGCAACAAGTAACCACTGACATTGACAACAATCAGCTTCTCCTATCTGAGTAGTTCAGTACGCAATTTCTTATATCCCGCAACTTGGAGTTATTTCATAATAACAACAGTACCAATCAGGAACCAGATTTTCGCCCTCAACTTAGCACTAGGAGTAGTCAGGGTTAATTTGGCATAGGAAATCTGCTGAAACTCCACTTTGGATAACTGGACTTCTGGCACACAAAAAAAAACTGAAAACCAAAATGCTTTATAACGGAATTTTATGCTATTTTTAATCCTTCACTAAGACCTGGCAATGAATCTCAAATTCATATATTCAGCATGTCCGAAATGAATGGCTTTACAATACAGGTTTAGGTTCGCCATATCGCTTCGGCAAGTTCCAACATAAATTACGTCTTTAAAATCATCACTAATAACAGGCAAACTAATTAAACCTACCGTTGCCGAGTAGGTGCGAAGACGTGACAGAAATTATGTATATAAAAAAAACTATCCGGAAGCAAAGCAAGAGACGGCTAAGCTTAGAGACAGTCCAAAAGCGGTAAAAAAAAAGCCCCAATCAACACTTAGTTCTTCACTCCAATTCGTGTATTGAGAACAATGAGGCCAAAACCGTGCAGGCTCATGTCCCTTGAAGCTCACATGAGCTAAAAATTCTTCTTTCTGTTTGGTTTGAACTTTGAACAGACCACAATCTGGAATGCAGGGCAACGCTGTGTGAGGACGACATCTTCACCAACTCGAATTTGCCAGCGAACTCCGGTGGGAACTTCTGAGGAGCCAGAAAGAGAGAGAGAGAGAGAAATCACTCTTCGCGGCTGCATACCTCTGAGCGGACGATCCACGATGGCTTGGGAAGGCTGAAGCGCCCCTCAGTGGAGCCGAAGCGATGGTTCCTCGGGAAGGGGAGTTCGCCGTCGACAGTGGATTCTGCCCTCGGGCCCATGGCGCGCGCCGGCAGCGCTACGGCGGCCAACGCCATATCGCCCGGGAGAAAAACCACCGTCCCCTCTCTGTTCACCGATAAAATCTGTAGAAAAGAGCGAGAAGCTGAAAAGGCCGGAATACCCTTTTCTTTTCTTCTCTTTTTTAAAATTGTTATGCTTGATGGCAATTCAAAGACCCTTCAACAGAGCCGATACAAAGGTTGATTAAAACACGTGCTTGTGCGTGCTTAATAAGCAATTTATGCATGAAAAAATAAAGAATTTTTACAAGTAAAGCTTTATAAAAATCTTAGGAACCCATGCAATGTTGTGTTATTGAAAAATAAGTATTTCTGCCTAAACATCTCCAAAAAAGGTCGCCGTAAGGCTCTTTCTTTTTAACGTACATAAACATCCTCTAATTTTCTAACGATATATACATACATATATGTATAGAGAGAGAGAACTAACCAATGGCATTTTGAGAATTTTTAAAAGGAGTGTATTTTCGAACAACCAATATATAAAAATCCTTAAAAACTAATGGGGTGTTTGGCTGCATGATAATTTTTTTACATTTTCATGATAAAAAATTGTATCAAATTAAAAAGTAAACCAACTCATTACATAAAATTGTCATATTTGGAGGGATGTGACAACAAAAAAGAGTAACTACCATGCATGACCAAACAAAGTGGGGGACCACAAGAAAAAAAGAAAGAGGTGTGAGACTCTTTTTATTTAAGAAGAAAATTACTTTCAAAGCATAAAATTATCATAGTTGTCAAACATCTCTTTTAATAAGTTTTCTTACAATTTTTAAAAATTGAAATAAAAACCTCCATTATCATACAACCAAGCACCCCATAAGAAACTTTAAATGATCCATTTTTTTTTCTTTCAACTGAGACGTGTCTGAGAGTACAACTCTGACGCCAGGAACCATATATATATTTGACATCAATCAGGCATGCACATTGAGAAGAGTATACCAAGAAAGCATACGTACAAATCTTGAGGATAATACATGACGATGATAATAAAACGATAATGTAATGACAGTAGAATAGTAATAATAATAATAATAATATATGAATTAAAGAAGACCTAGCTAGTCCCCATGGGATTTTTCGTCAACTGCTTCACCTAAAATTACTGACACTGTGCTCCATCTTCGATTGGGATGCAGATAGGACATGATAGAGAGATGGGTTGTATCTGCAGGGAATTTAATTCTCCATCATTTATAGTACATCATCTAGCTCTGGAGAACCTCGTACATCATATCTGAAAACAACTTTCCACAGTCTCCAAGCCGCTCTACCCCGTCAGGATGTGTCTCAAAACCACCACAGTAGTCGAACTGGTCTGGAGAAGACGATGAGAAGTGATCTGAAGGAGCTGTAAAAATAAGGGCATTCTCTGGAGAGTGGTGGCTCAGGACGGCAGCACCTCCGGCCTCCTGTACGAACATCCTCCTGAGATGGCTTGTATGGGCTTCCATCCTCATCTGCAGCTTTCTCTGAGCCTGCAGCTTTACCTGTAAGAGGTTAGAGTACCGAAAGGGTTTGGGTTTCCGGAAGAAGATGCTTACAGGGTGTTCGGTTGCTTGACATGACATTGAGTTTTTGTCACAAGAATGTCTTTATAATAGAACTGGTTAAGCGATATTGTGTTTGACAATCAACGTAAATTTATATTCTAAAAGATATTTCTTTCTTGGACAAGGAAATATTTGGTAGCCCCCCACCTCTTTTGATCGTACGTCATATACATATATATAATTTCCACTAGATCTTTTTTGTCATCACATATCCCCAAATATCATATATAATTAATTTTATGTCATTGGCTAATGTAGGTTTTGTTTTCAAGATAACTTTTTTATCATGTAAATATATAATAATTTATTGGGCAACCAAACACCCTATTAGCCTAGTACTTGAACTCGATTATTCGCTGTCGGTTCTACCTGTAGATGCTCCTGCAAACATTCTGTTAGCTGCCGTCTGCAGACGAAGAGCCTCTGCAGTACTGTACAGCCCTCTGTTTAATTGATTCCGTGGGAGAGCACAAGGAAGAATCAGATATGACAGTGAAATGGTGCAAGTTGGTAAGGGAACAATTAGCATCTACAACAGTACTAGTAGAGAGCAAGAACGGTAGTCGTCGTACCCTTCAGTGTTCTTCCCGCTGCTTGAATTTTTCTTGCATGGGCGCAGATTCTGCCTCCGCTTTTCCCTGTCATGAGACCACCAATTAAGATGACTCTTGATTATATAGTGTGAAGCATCAAACTACCGAAGTGCAGATCACCTTAGATGTTCTTAGGAGGGAAGTCTCTCCATCGACATTCAGAGGGAGACGCATACTTTTGTGTCATTTAATAAAATTTTCTTATCTTGTTATTAAATCACTCTTATAATTACTAAATGGTACACATAGTTGCTAAATTCACTATTTTTTGAGTTACTAATCCCCTCTAAAATGTTACTAAGCTCTTTAGTAATTATATACACATTTTAGTAATATTTTAGAAAGGGTTAGTAACTCAAAATAGTCTATTTAATAATTATCTATACCATTTAGTAATTATATAAACTATTTAGTAACTAAAGAAAAAAATATGCTAAGTGACTCGGGAGTATGTGGCTATCTCTGACTCTGAGATTTTTCTCCTATAGATCACATCTAGTTAGGCACTCAATATGATCATGTTTCTTTTTCTTATTAATTTTTGTTGATGTAATATAGGTCTAATTGATTAACTTGATCGTGGGGAGTACTCGACTGAGAAAATTTGTACGACTCTAGTGATTAATGTCCTCATGAACCTAGATGAAATTAGGTGAAGAAATAATGAGTAGTACATGTTATGTACAGGAGAGAGAGCTTGTTAGGTTAATATATAGTTTCGTATCGGAAACAGGAAAAAGAACTATGAGAATATAATTGTGTGATGTCTACTTTACTCATGGTTTAATGTTTTGAGTTGTATAGCCTATCTAACATGTAGGGAATCAATCAAGGCCATGGGTGCATGCACCCCTATTTATGATCCACATAACTCCCTTTTTTTTTTTGAAGAAAGACAGGACCATATTCATTTATACAAGACTAAAGAGAATACATAGTTTGTACAATAAGAAAGATAAAACAGTAAAGCACTAGACCGAGTCATCAAGAGAGTTATCTTGGAAAAATAAATTTCCAAGAAAAGACTGTATCACCACAAGTTGACCAGCACACACCAGTGCAAACGTGGTTCGGTGGTAAAAGTAGGAACTCCTACATAGGAGTTTGTCAACTGCATCGAGACCGGAATATCACTCCAAACGGGAGTGGATAAAGCCCAAATCAATGGTCTCGGGAAAGTATTAGCGTCTAAAACGCTAATAGAGATAAAGTTGGAGTTATAACTCGGCCTTAGGACTACATACAACAACGACACAGAAAAGAAACTGAACAAACTTAAGTATGCCGAACTCCACAAATCCAACACAACAAAAAGGTACAAAATGCCTAAAATCATTTTTAGGCAAAGTGTTGGAAAAGGGAGAGTGGGAGGGAGGGAGGTTCCTCCCTCCCAGGACTAAACGGACCTCAAAATGACTATGCTAATAACACGATCAAGGAGTGGTCACCGGCTGAGGGTACGCTGGTTACGAAGAAAACTGGCAGGAGTACCGCAAGAGGATGCCGCCGTGCGAAGAACCTCAACGCGAAGGTGCTGCCCTACTGGAGAAGAGCCGCTGGACTTCACCGGGCTTCGAGAGGCTCACGCGGGAGAGGTCGGCCGCCGGGGAGGGTTATCGCTAGGAAGGGGAGTCCGTCACGAGGAGGAAATCCGTTGATGAGGATCACCGCCGGGGAAGGTTACCACCGGGAGAGGGGCCGCCGAGCGAGAGGGCCCGCCGGCAAGGGTTGCCGCCGGGGATGGAACCGACCAGGTAAGGGAGGCCACCGGCGAGGGTAACTGCCGGGGAGGGAGACCGCCAAGCGAAATTGATGTCCACGGGAAGAGGTGTGTTAGAATAATCTAATATTAGAGATATAAAAAAGAATTATATATGAAAATATAATTTTTGATATCTATTTTAAGATAAGAAGGTAAAATAGAAATAATGTATTCGTAGTCTTTTACCATTAAAAAAACTGACTAATTGTCCTATCCAGAGATACTAAAACCCAAAGTAGCTATTAGGGCCGTTTGGTACAAGATTATGGGGGGGAATCATTAATCTTGCAGGTAATCTTGTAGGTACTTGGGTTATCAAGTACGTACAAGATTAATTTAGAAGAAAAGCAAGGTTTATATGTTCTAAAGATAGATTAATATTAATTGAAGAACAGCTTGGGTACGTAGAATGATTTATAAAAGATTAAGCATAAGAACAACAGAGCAGTCAAACTAGTTCCTACTACATTAATACGTACGTAATGTGATGACCAGTACGAAAAGAAAACATCCCACTCTCAGTATGTGCTACACAGTTGATAACAGTGACAACAAAGGAGAAAAATAGAAATAATAAAAGACCACAGAGTAATTAAATATCAGTATCAACAAGTGGCATGCTGTGATTTATCTACGTACGTACCTCGATCACGATGCGGAACAAGAGATCGGTACTTCTGCAAATCCATATGATTCCACCGTGAGCTACGTACGTACGTACGCGTACATATACATAATAAATGACTCAAGATTTTAATAGAAGCACAATCATGCATGCATTCATTTATCGATAAGAATGAAATCATCACGTGCAAATCTTAACAGTTGGAGTTACTAAATTAAAATTCATATAAACTCGGTATACGTACATACATATATATATATAGAGTCCACCCAGAAGTAGCAGCTGTACGTTGACTCCTGATTTTTGGATAGCGAAGAAAGATCAGAGCTTCATATATATCCGCTCCTCTTCATAAGAAAAACTAAGATTATTTTCTATCGATCTTTTACCTACAACGACTTAATTCGTTAAATACTCACATTCACCCCCTCTCTCTTTCTCTATCTCTCTATCTACCTATCTATCTATCTATATCTTGATAAGGTGGGCACAAGAATCTGAAGAGAGTGGAGGCATGCATTTGCTCCTTCATCACCTTGCACTGGAATGATAAATAAAGAAGATTAATAATATTCCATGCGCGTTTCAGAAAAATAACCTGGAGGTGACTCTTCACGTGGAAGATGGTCAATCCATCGTTCTGCATCAGACTCAGGATCCCCTTGGGAGTTGCCTCTGAGAATACAGGGAAGACGTACGTATATATGGGCGTTAACCTAGCTAGCTAGCTGGCTA
The DNA here is from genome assembly GCA_036172225.1 of Cryptocoryne crispatula var. balansae. NCBI lineage: Eukaryota > Viridiplantae > Streptophyta > Magnoliopsida > Alismatales > Araceae > Cryptocoryne > Cryptocoryne crispatula. Next base: position 5,575,137 of record CM069922.1, on the reverse strand, counting down.
GTTTAATTATTTTCCTAGAGATACATAGTTTTTCTTTTTTTCAATTAGACCAGTGGATACATCTCCTACTCACTTGCTGCGCCTCCGAGGCGATCGACAGCCTTGACGAACCGCTCGTGGAGCTCGCCGGTCCACCTGATCCGCCGCTTGCCGGGCGTCGCCCCGTGGTGCAGGGAGCCGGCGGCAGCTGCAGCGGCCCGCACGGCAGTACCATAGCTGCCGGGAGGACGACCGAGTCCGGGCAGATGGTGGGTAGCCTGCAGGGGGCAACGCATGATTATGCTGCTAGCTAGCTCCTGGTGGTGGTTGTGCTCTCGTTCTTGAAGCAGTAGCAGCCACAATATTCAGGCCTGATCGAGCTCCAAGGATGATGAGATCAGAACCGCACAGCCCCCCGCTTAATTATATGCAGTTGGGCAAGCACAATCACCATATTGGAATGGATGACCCGGCCGTGATCTAAGGCCGGCCCGTTTCAATCTATCGTCGGATATATGGGAGCGGGGGCCCTTAGGCGGTCACTTAGAGTGTACCGTCAGATCTCTCGTAAAAAAAGAGATATTTAATGTCGCCGAAGTGAAATAATTATCAAATCGATCATCAAATAAAACATTAAATTATATTTTCGTGTGAAAGACCCGACGATACACTTTTCACCTGAGAGTCTCCGCTCTCCATGTACATATATATGTCTCTAAGAAAAGATAAATATATCTTGGTTTCTTTCACCGGACGACGGTGGAGAGTTTTCTGTCGATTTTTTTCATAAATGTCTTATCAGAAAAAAGTTAAATCACACTTGATTTGAGACTGATCACCTGATCTAACTTATTTTTTTGATAGGACATTTGCGAAAAAAGAACGGAATACGGACTCATATTTATTTGCCAAAAGGGGTGCGGAATTACCGCCCGATCAACTGCTCACTAATTACCCCCTATTTAATTGATATCTGCAGTGACGTTATTCTCGTTCTCTTTAATGGAGCTTCTGATTCTCTCAATTATTATTATTCTCACATATCTTCGCGCACAAACGTCCCTTCTCCTCTCCCCTCGTAATGAGTCAGCTTTGTGATGCCGCATTACATGCATTGATGTGCACCAAGTTCATAGTCTTTTTTTTTATTATTCAAAATTAACATCTAAATGACGAAAGTGCTGGATGATGAATGGGATGGATAACCTTTTTAATTAAGAGACAAATTGAGAAAGATACACATGCTTGAGAATGTGATTGACAACTTGTTGGTAAAATATTTTAGTATCTCATCAGTTTTATCTGTACAAGAATTATTGTCAAACAAATATTTGTATCATAAAATATTATTAATCCTCTAATAGATCTAGTGGCACCACTGAAGTGAAATTATTCTTAGATCCTAACCCAGTTAAAAAGGGCACATATATGCCTACTAAGAAGTCTAATGAGATGAGTTCGGATCACCTCAGGACGCCTCCTGAGGCGACTCCCGCAGTCGCCTATCCGCGAGCGCCACGTACGCGGCGGGACCGCTGCGCCAAACGTCCGACGCCCGCTCGTCTGACGCCGTTCGCGGAACGGCCCGTCTGACCGAACGAAACGGCGCCGTTTCGCGACTGCCGGCTGACGCGATGTTTGAGGGTTAAAAAAATATGTTGACAAGATTAAAATTTGGGCGCGCGAGGTTTAGGGGTTTGAAGATTTCTGCTTACACGCGCGGAGGTCGTCTTCGCTTCTTCGTCATCGTTTTCTGCCAGTCGTCCGGAGTTTTTAGGTGCTCTCCGGCGTTCTCAGGGAGGTGCTCCCTCCGTCGCAGTCCTCTCGCTCGTCTTCTTCTTCTTCTCATCGCAGTGCCCTCGGTCGATTTTCCATCCGTCCGCAGAGCCCTAGTTCCGGAGGTCTGTTCGCAGTGCCAGAGGTATTCTTCTCATCACAGAACTATTCTTCTGTCTAACGGGTATTGTCGTGCTTACATAGTAATTTCCACATATTTAGAATATTAATGGCGTCGACTAGGGTTTGTGTGAAATTGTATCCGCTAATCGGGAAAGTGACACATGAGGAGTGATGCAGAAGAGACGGCACGAGTATTGAGCGGGAATGACTTAATGTAGAAATTCCTACCCAGTTCTTACGCAATTTTGCGTGTCTATCTATCTATGAAAATTGGTTTCCGGGGCAATGTAAAGGGTTAGTAACATAGGGAGAGGGTTAGTAACATAGGGAGAGGATTAGTAACTTCTGAAAAATGGTTTCCGGGGGCAATGTAAAGGCTTAGTAACATAGGGAGAGGGTTAGTAACATAGGGAGAGGGTTAGTAACTTCTGAAAAATGGTTTCAGGGGTCCATGTAAAGGGTTAGTAACATAGGGAGAGGGTTAGTAACTTCTGAAAAATGGTTTCCGGGGTCCATGTAAAGGGTTAGTAACATAGGGAGAGGGTTAGTAACTTCTGAAAAATGGTTTCCGGGGGCCATGTAAAGGGTTAGTAACATAGGGAGAGGGTTAGTAACTTCTGAAAAATGGTTTCAGAAGTCCATGTAAAGGGTTAGTAACATAGGGAGAGGGTTAGTAACTTCTGAAAATTGGTTTCAGGGGTCCATGTAAAGGGTTAGTAACATAGGGAGAGGGTTAGTAACTTCTGAAAATTGGTTTCAGGGGTCCATGTAAAGGGTTAGTAACATAGGGAGAGGGTTAGTAACTTCTGAAAATTGGTTTCAGGGGGCCATGTAAAGGCTTAGTAACATAGGGAGAGGGTTAGTAACTTCAGAAAAATGGTTTCGGGGGTCCATGTAAAGGATTAGTAACATAGGGAGAGGGTTAGTAACTTCTAAAAAAGGGTTTTCGGGGGCCATGTAAAGGGTTAGTAACATAGGGAGAGGGTTAGTAACTTCTGAAAATTGGTTTCAGGGGATCATGTAAAGGGTTAGTAACATAGGGAGAGGGTTAGTAACTTCTGAAAAATGGTTTCCGGGGTCCATGTAAAGGGATAGTAACATAGGGAGAGGGTTAGTAACTTCTGAAAAATGGTTTCAGGGGGCCATCTAAAGGGTTAGTAACATAGGGAGAGGGTTAGTAACTTCTGAAAATTAATTTCAGGGGTCCATGTAAAGGGTTAGTAACATAAGGAGAGGGTTAGTGAAAATTGGTTTCTGGGGGCCATGTAAAGGCTTAGTAACATAGGGAGAGGGTTAGTAACATAGGGAGAGGGTTAGTAACTTCTGAAAAATGGTTTCAGGGGTCCATGTAAAGGCTTAGTAACATAGGGAGAGGGTTAGTAACTTCTGAAAAATGGTTTCAGTGGGCCATGTAAAGGGTTAGTAACATAGGGAGAGGGTTAGTAACTTCTGAAAATTGGTTTCAGGGGTCCATGTAAAGGGTTAGTAACTGAAAAATGGTTTCAGGGGGTCATGTAAAGGCTTAGTAACATAGGGAGAGGGTTAGTAACATAGGGAGAGGGTTAGTAACTTCTGAAAAATGGTTTCAGGGGTCCATGAAAAGGCTTAGTAACATAGGTAGAGGGTTTCAGGGGGCCATGTAAAGGGTTAGTAACATAGGGAGAGGGTTAGTAACTTCTGAAAAATGGTTTCAGGGGTTCATGTAAAGGCTTAGTAACATAGGGAGAGGGTTAGTAACTTCTGAAAAATGGTTTCAGGGGGCCATGTAAAGGGTTAGTAACATAGGGAGAGGGTTAGTAACTTCTAAAAAATGGTTTCAGGGGTTCATGTAAAGGCTTAGTAACATAGGGAGAGGGTTAGTAACTTCTGAAAAATGGTTTCAGGGGACCATGTAAAGGGTTAGTAACATAGGGAGAGGGTTAGTAACTTCTGAAAATTGGTTTCAGAGGTCCATGTAAAGGGTTAGTAACATAGGGAGAGGGTTAGTAACTTCTGAAAAATGGTTTCAGGGGGCCATGTAAAGGCTTAGTAACATAGGGAGAGGGTTTCAGGGGTTCATGTAAAGGGTTAGTAACATAGGGAGAGGGTTAGTAACTTCTGAAAAATGGTTTCAGGGGTTCATGTAAAGGCTTAGTAACATAGGGAGAGGGTTAGTAACTTCTGAAAAATGGTTTCAGGGGGCCATGTAAAGGGTTAGTAACATAGGGAGAGGGTTAGTAACTTCTGAAAATTGGTTTCAGGGGTCCATGTAAAGGGTTAGTAACATAGGGAGAGGGTTAGTAACTTCTGAAAAATGGTTTCAGGGGGCCATGTAAAGGCTTAGTAACATAGGGAGAGGGTTTCAGGGGGCCATGTAAAGGGTTAGTAACATAGGGAGAGGGTTAGTAACTTCTGAAAAATGGTTTCAGGGGTTCATGTAAAGGCTTAGTAACATAGGGAGAGGGTTAGTAACTTCTGAAAAATGGTTTCAGGGGGCCATGTAAAGGGTTAGTAACATAGGGAGAGGGTTAGTAACTTCTGAAAAATGGTTTCACGGGTTCATGTAAAGGCTTAGTAACATAGGGAGAGGGTTAGTAACTTCTGAAAAATGATTTCATGGGGCCATGTAAAGGGTTAGTAACATAGGGAGAGGGTTAGTAACTTCTGAAAATTGGTTTCAGGGGTCCATGTAAAGGGTTAGTAACATAGGGAGAGGGTTAGTAACTTCTGAAAAATGGTTTCAGGGGGCCATGTAAATGGTTAGTAACATAGGGAGAGGGTTAGTAACTTCTGAAAAAGGGTTTTAGGGGGCCATGTAAAGGGTTAGTAACATACGGAGAGGGTTAGTAACTTCTGAAATGTGGTTTCAGGGGGCCATGTAAAGGGTTAGTAACATAGGGAGAGGGTTAGTAACATAGAGTGAGGGTGAGTAACGTCTGAAATGTGGTTAGAGGGGGCCATGTAAAGGGTTAGTAACATAGGGAGAGGGTTAGTAACCCACGGAGAGGGTTAGTAAGTTCTGGAAAATGGGTTTAAGGAACTTATGTAAAGAATTAGTAACATAGGGAGAGGGTTAGTAACTTCTGAAAATTCGTTTCCGGGGGCCATGTAAAGGGTTAGTAACATACGGAGAGGGTTAGTAACATAGGGAGAGTGTTAGTAACTTCTGAAAATTCATTTTAGGGGGCTCTGTATAGGGTTAGTAACATACGGAGAGGGTTAGTAACATAGGGAGAGGGTTAGTAACTTCTGAAAATTCGTTTTGGGGGGCTCTGTATAGGGTTAGTAACATACGGAGAGGGTTAGTAACATAGGGAGAGGGTTAGTAACTTCTGAAAAATGGTTTTAGGGGGGCTCTGTATAGGGTTATTAACATACGGAGAGGGTTAGTAACCGTTGGAGAGGGTTAGTAACTTTTCAAGAGGACTTTAATGTGCAGACCCTGTAACCGATTGCAATGGTGTTCAGCAGCAACCGGATGTAAACGGTTAAATGGAACAGCACATGAATAAGAAAAACAGAGGACCCATACAGGAAAACCACACCTAAATGAAACAAGAAATGTTCTGTCCTTAGGATTCGTTGTGCGTATCCAACGCACATTACAAAACAGAGTACATTAAACATTGTATCGATGTGCGTATCCAATAAACAACAACAGAGCACCCAATAAGTTCTCCACACATTCGAAATATTACACCACTTGAGAGTACATTACACATATCATCTGGTTTAAAGTGGGGTCCGGGGAAGGGAGGGGAGGGATCAGTGGTCTGACAACTTCTCCATCAACAAGCATATCAATTGTACTCTTGGCCCTAGATCTATTAGCGGATTAATAATATTTTATGATACAAATATTTGTTTGACCCTCTCCCTATGTTACTAACCCTCTCCGTATGTTACTAACCCTATACAGAGCCCCCTAAAACGAATTTTCAGAAGTTACTAACCCTCTCCCTATGTTATTAACCCTCTCCGTATGTTACTAACCCTTTACATGGCCCCCGGAAACGAATTTTCAGAAGTTACTAACCCTCTCCCTATGTTACTAACCCTCTCCCTATGTTACTAATTCTTTACATAAGTTCCTTAAACCCATTTTCCAGAACTTACTAACCCTCTCCGTGGGTTACTAACCCTCTCCCTATGTTACTAACCCTTTACATGGCCCCCTCTAACCACATTTCAGAAGTTACTAACCCTCACTCTATGTTACTAACCCTCTCCCTATGTTACTAACCCTTTACATGGCCCCCTGAAACCACATTTCAGAAGTTACTAACCCTCTCCGTATGTTACTAACCCTTTACATGGCCCCCTGAAACCTTTTTTCAGAAGTTACTAACCCTCTCCCTATGTTACTAACCCTCTCCCTATGTTACTAACCCTTTACATGAACCCCTGAAACCACATTTCAGAAGTTACTAACCCTCTCTGTATGTTACTAACCCTCTCCCTATGCCCCTTGAAGCCCCTTTTCAGAAGTTACTAACCCTCTACCGATGTTACTAACTCTTTACATAAGTTCCTAACCTTTCACTTGGGCCTCTGAAACGTTTTCTCAGAACTTACTAACTCCCGGCGCGTCGTATACCCCGTGTAAAACCCTTGACATACCGTGTAGACCCTGAAGATAGAACTTCTGAAAAGGTGTGCAATCGGTCAACAGTGACGTTACCGCTTCGTTTTCAAAAAGACCGCCTCTCCGTATACGCCATCCCGAATCCTCTGCCGCCACGATCCGAACTCTCCACTCAAAACTTCCAGAGCTACGACCAGCGGCGACTCAACGCGAGCTCTTCCCTCTCCTCCTTCGGTAAGTAGGTTCCTACCCGTGTCTAGCTCGTTTTCCTTTATACTGAGTTTTAATGGTCGGAGCTGTAGAAATGGAAAAGGGGAAGAACGTCCTCTCTACCACTGCAGACCGTAAGAGGCGGTGCACGATTATGTTGGATCCAAAAGATGTGCCGAGTACCGGCGGAAACCCGGCGGGAAAAGACCATCGAAGAGAGTTGACGATGCCGTTTGCATTTCATCCCTGCCCCTGCGGCTATTTTCAACCGCCCGACGAACGTGGATGGGGGCAACATTGATCTTCAACGTACTGATGATCGCGCACGACTTCAGCAGGTCCTTCATCTCTTCAGCGTATTGGTCGACAAGGTGGAGAAGTGTAAGATCACTGGGACGAAGTGCCCGTGTATGTCGTCCAGGCTGGACGTTAGAATCTTTATGGTTCTGAGGAACAACCAAATCACACAACTGACCAAGTATTTGGGCGACGTTCCTGGGGTCGAATTTGGGGACAAATTTCGCTACAGGGGACAGCTCATGTGCTCCGGTCTCCACTGCAACCTAATCTGTGGCATCGACAGCATGATGCATGGAGGGTTGAGAGTTGCTACATGCATTATCGCTTCGGGGGCGTACGTGAACCACCTTGACAACGACGTGCTAATATACTCCGGAGAAGGGAAACCCCAACTTCGAGAAGCGAGAGGAAGAAGCCGTCGGACACCGAAGCTCCGGCGCGGAAATGCGGCATTGGTGAACGAGCTTCGCGCCAACACGCCGGTGCGTGTTATTTATGGTCTCCGTAATTACGCGCCGGCTATACCCTCGAAACCACTTCGGGGACGGCCTCGACCTTTACGTACGATGGCTTGTACAAGGTGGAGCGAAAAGGGGAAGAGAAGGGGAAGAATGGCTACATGGTTTTCAAATTCCAGCTGAGAAGGCTGCCCAGCCCGCTGCGTAGCCCTCCCCATCCCCTTAGGAATTTTCAAATTGTGACAGGGTAAACGGTGCGTGTTGTGCAGACAATGAAATCTGGGATCATATGTTGGTTGACGTCTTCATAATACTTGGGCTTTGTGTAAATTGATTTCAAGATGTTAGACCTTTATGCTTCGTTAAGTTAGATGTGCTTGGTGACCCTTTGCATGGCCCCCTGTAACCCTTTTTCAAAAGTTATTAACTCTCTCCGTATGTTACTAACCCTCTCCGTATGTTACTAACCATCTCTAGAAGTTACTAACCCTCTACAGAGCTACCTGTAACCTTTTTTCAGCACTTATTAACCCTCTCCCTATGTTACTAACCCTTTACATGCCCACCTGAAACCCATTTCTCAGAGGTTACTAACCCTCTCCTAACTTACTAACCCTTGACATGGACCCCTGAAGCCATTTTTCAGAACTTACTAACCCTCTCCCTATGTTACTAAACATGGACCCTGAAGCCATTTTTCAGCACTTACTAACCCTCTCCCTATGTTACTAACCCTCTCCCTATGTTACTAACCCTCTACATTGCCCCCTAAAACCAATTTTCAGAAGTTACTAACCCTCTCCCTATGTTACTAACCCTCTCCATATGTTACTAACCCTTTAGATGGTCCCCTGAAACCAATTTTCAGAAGTTACTAACCCTCTCCCTATGTTACTAACCCTCTCTGTATGTTACTAACCCTATACAGAGCCCCCGGAAACCAATTTTCAGAAGTTACTAACCCTCTCCCTATGTTACTAACCCTTTAGATGGTCCCCTGAAACTAATTTTCAGAAGTTACTGACCCTCTCCCTATGTTACTAACCCTCTCCCTATGTTACTAACCCTTTACATGGCCCCCTGAAACCACATTTCAGAAGTTACTAACCCTCTCCGTATGTTACTAACCCTCTCTGTATGTTACTAACCCTATATAGAGCCCCCGGAAACCAATTTTCAGAAGTTACTAACCCTCTCCCTATGTTACTAACCCTCTCCCTATGTTACTAACCCTTTAGATGGCCCCCTGAAACCAATTTTCAGAAGTTACTAACCCTCTCCTTATGTTACTAACCCTCTCTGTATGTTACTAACCCTATACAGAGCCCCCGGAAACCAATTTTCAGAAGTTACTAACCATCTCCCTATGTTACTAACCCTCTACATTGCCCCCGGAAACCAATTTTCAGAAGTTACTAACCCTCTCCCTATTTTACTAACCCTACACAGAACCCCCTGTAGAGGGTTACATTAAGTCCTTTCATACTTCTTGGTAACACAGAATTAATTGCGGACAGCGTAGATGCTTCAAGACATGTACACTTCACTTCAAAATTCAGTAGTGAGAACTCACAAAGTTGCTTAGCTCAGAAAATAACGACAACTGTTTACAGAAATGACTGAGTAGGCACAAGATAGTTAATTCATTACACAATGGAGTAGAAGACATTGTTCTACATCGCATGTTTCGTCCACATATATACATTAACATGTCCGTATGGCTCACACTTTGTTGCGTGGCCGTTTGTGATGACAATGGCATGGCAGCTCGAAGTAGACGAAGAAGGGTCTGTGTACATAATGTTTTCCGAAGGGCATGGTTCTTCTTCCACATCACATCTATCAAGTGGTTGCCCTTGCAAAGAACTACCTCTGTCAGATTTATTTTTTTTCCTCCTTGTCTCAAGGCTGGACTTTATCCTCCTTCGTCGTCCTTTCTCTATTCCGCCCTTCAGGCGAAATTGTTGTGCAGGTTGTTGATCAGGGTTAACCTGTTACGAAACAAATAATTATGTAACGACTTGTAAGCAATCCAATTCTGATAGTAAACAAGAAAAACATGTGATTCATGGTCAACATGTACCTGTGATTTGGATTCAAGGACCTGCGATGGTTCAGTGTCTTTATCTCTGTTTCTGTCTGCAGCTGGTACATACGCTCGAAGAGACAATCTGGTGTACTCGTCGTGTGTCTGTCGGCAAAAGTTGAGCAGGTGTTCATATGTTTCTTTCGACTTTCTTTGCCGTTGCACATAGCTCAAAAACGTTGCGCCCTAAATGCATAAGCCTCGTAGCAGAAAGTGCCTTTTCGTCCGTTGTATCAGTACCATGGACAATGCGATTTTCAGCAGACATCTTCCATGGATCCCTTGTCCACCTTGTCCAAAAATGCTTAGAAGGAACCGATCTAATCCGAGCGTGTAAGAATACACGTATGACGTGCCTACATAAGACATACGCCCGCGAATTCAAATTTCTTACATGAACAAGTCACATCAATTTCTTCGAATCTATTGAATTCTACCCGATGGTAGTGCTTTGCGTCGTCAAATATTACAAATGCATTGGCCTCGCACGAGCCGCAATACGCGGTCAATGGCCTTCAAGTACTCATGCTCAAATGTTTCATACACAGCCGGTGTATACCGCTCCTTTGTTTCTTGGAGCATTATGGAGTCAACTGCACATCTCCTAAAGGTATGCCTCATTTTATGATCCGCGAGATCTTGCTGGTATCTCCGATCATCAAGCAATTTTTGAAAGTTTTCAAAAAACAGATTCATTGTTTTCCTTATGTCCAAATAATCTTTGAGTACCTTGTTCAAACTCTCACACCTCTGGGTGCTGACCATGTCCGCAGTAAATGTGCTTCGACCGTATACCAAAGCCCACTTTTTCCTGTCCTCATACAACACTTTCAGCCAGTGGTTGTCTTCGAGTTTATACTTTGTCAACATTTCAGCCCATGCATCTACAAAAGAATCCTCGTCTTCGTAATCGTAAATGCATCTTTGAAAATCTGTCTTAAAAGTATGTGTAGCCTTGAAAACCCGATTTAGATGCTTGCATGCATTTTGATACATATGCCAAACACATATTCTATGGTATGTTACGGGCGATTCTTGTGCAATGGCATTACTCATAGCCTTGTCTTGATCGGTCAATATGGTCTTCGGCTCCTTACCATGCATGACATTTATGAAAGTGTTGAATAGCCATCGAAATGTGTGTATGGTCTCATCATACAATAAAGGTCAACCGAAGATTATTGTTTGTTTGTGGTGGTTTACTCCAACGAAAGGAGCAAAAGGTCTCCCATATCTGTTGGTCTTGTATGTTGTGTCGAAACACAAGACATCACCGAATCTTTCGTAGTCCTTGCGCATTCTCCGATCGACGAAAAGATGTTGGTAATGAGGTCATCTTGATCCACTTGTATGGAGTAGATAAAGGAAGGGTCTTCCGTTTGCCTACGATGGAAATATTGAAGTAGTCCCCCGGTGTCAAATTGAAGCATTTGCTGCTTTCGTTTGGTCCGGAGGTAGTTCTTCATATCGACCGTCGAACCCTAAGTTGCTTCTTCCACCTACTTGGTTGGACATCATGTGATATAGTTGCGTTGGTTTCAAGCCACTACTTTCTCCAATATCTACAACTGATGCATGAACTTCTTTAAACTTACGATGTGATCTTAACATGTGTGCCTTGGTTGGGCTTTCAAGATCATGATTGTGTTCTACATCCCATCTGGTGATTCTATACATCCCATTGACGTTCAGCCCAAAGGTTATCCCTGCCAGACAACCTGATCGGGTCTCAGCTCGTTGAATGACTGTGTTAGAGTACCAAGGATCTTTCTTCCTCAAACCTTCTTTGGAACATACTAACCGCATGTTTCTGACAAGACCTTGCTTGTCCTTAGCTAAGTGATATCTTCTAACACCAAATTCTAGACCTTTGGCGTACGTAAGGAATGCTGCATATGCCTCATCAACAGTTTTAAATTCGGAATCATGACAGAGTCCCTCATGCCTTATGTTACAAGCTGCTTTTAACTGATGGCTTTCTTCCCTGTAAAAATAAATACAATCTTTCGTAAATGCATTGCTACTGAACCCTTCGCATATTTGGCCCCCGGAAATCAATTTTCAGAAGTTACTAACCCTCTCCCTATGTTACTAACCCTTTACATGGCCCCCTGAAACCATTTTTCAGAAGTTACTAACCCTCTCCCTATGTTACTAACCCTTTACATGGACTTCTGAAACCATTTTTCAGAAGTTACTAACCCTCTCCCTATGTTACTAACCCTTTACATGGCCTCCGGAAACCAATTTTCAGAAGTTACTAACCCTCTCCCTATGTTACTAACCCTCTACATTGCCCCCGGAAATCAATTTTCAGAAGTTACTAACCCTCTCCCTATGTTACTAACCATTTACATGGCCCCCCGAAACCATTTTTCAGAAGTTACTAACCCTCTCCCTATGTTACTAACCCTTTACATGGACCCCTGAAACCAATTTTCAGAAGTTACTAACCCTCTCCCTATGTTACTAACCCTTTACATGGCCCCCTGAAACCATTTTTCAGAAGTTACTAACCCTCTCCCTATGTTACTAACCCTTTACATGGACTTCTGAAACCATTTTTCAGAAGTTACTAACCCTCTCCCAATGTTACTAACCCTTTACATGGCCCCCGGAAACCATTTTTCAGAAGTTACTAACCCTCTCCCTATGTTACTAACCCTTTACATGGACCCCGGAAACCATTTTTCAGAAGTTACTAACCCTCTCCCTATGTTACTAACCCTTTACATGGACCCCCGAAACCATTTTTCAGAAGTTACTAACCCTCTCCCTATGTTACTAACCCTTTACATGGCCCCCCGAAACCATTTTTCAGAAGTTACTAACCCTCTCCCTATGTTACTAACCCTTTACATGGACCCCCGAAACCAATTTTCAGAAGTTACTAACCCTCTCCCTATGTTACTAACCCTTTACATGGCCCCCCGAAACCATTTTTCAGAAGTTACTAACCCTCTCCCTATGTTACTAACCCTTTACATGGACCCCGGAAACCATTTTTCAGAAGTTACTAACCCTCTCCCTATGTTACTAACCCTTTACATGGACCCCGGAAACCATTTTTCAGAAGTTACTAACCCTCTCCCTATGTTACTAACCCTTTACATGGCCCCCTGAAACCAATTTTCAGAAGTTACTAACCCTCTCCCTATGTTACTAACCCTTTACATGGACCCCTGAAACCAATTTTCAGAAGTTACTAACCCTCTCCCTATGTTACTAACCCTTTACAAGGACCCCGGAAACCATTTTTCAGAAGTTACTAACCCTCTCCCTATGTTACTAACCCTTTACATGGACCCCGGAAACCAATTTTGAGAAGTTACTAACCCTCTCCCTATGTTACTAACCATTTACATGGCCCCCGGAAACCATTTTTCTGAAGTTACTAACCCTCTCCCTATGTTACTAACCCTTTACATGGCTCCCCGAAACCAATTTTCAGAAGTTACTAACCCTCTCCCTATGTTACTAACCCTTTACATGGACCCCTGAAACCATTTTTCAGAAGTTACTAACCCTCTCCCTATGTTACTAACCCTTTACATGGATCCCTGAAACCATTTTTCAGAAGTTATTAACCCTCTCCCTATGTTACTAAACCTTTACATGGCCCCCTGAAACCAATTTTCACAAGTTACTAACCCTCTCCGTATGTTACTAACCCTTTACATGGCGCCCTGAACCCATTTTTCAAAAGTTAAAAATTCTTTACATATCTTCCTAACCCTTTACATGCGCCTGAACACATATGTTTCACAGGTTAATAACCCTTTACATAACTTACTAACCCTTTATATATGATGTTCAGCCTTCATTTCACACGTTACCAAATACTAAATACTAACCGTTTACATATCTTATTAACCCTGTACACATCACTCATTATGTTTTTTCCAACCTATTGACTCTGGAAACGTGATCTTATTAGTGTACATTTAGTGCTAACTACCTATTGTAACTTCTCGTACGCCAAAGACCACAAATTCATTGCTCACTAAATGCATCTGTACTACGATCGGTGGTTTTCAGAACATTAAATACACTACATTCAATATCTTTTAACGTAAATAAACATACTAACATGACGGCTGTCTCTGACGAGGGGCCAACACAACTTGCTTCAACTTCTGCTCGCCTTCGTCGTCCCAAAATCACAGTCCATTGCTTCGATTCTTCCTCACCCCGCGCACAAATGCACCAGGAAAATGGAGGAGGAATGCTCCGATGAACATGCGGACGAAGACGACTATGACATAGGGCGATTCATTTCCCGCGCAATTTTCATCGTGTCACCATTAAGGAGGACTTGACAGCGTCATGATGGCATGGTAAGGCAGAGACGGTGGAGTCGTCCGCAGCGGCAGTCGCGAAACGGTGCCGTTTCGTTCGGTCAGACGGGCCGTTCCGCGAACGGCGTCAGACGAGCGGGCGTCGGATGTTTGGCGCAGCGGTCCCGCCGCGTACGTAGCGCTCGCGGATAGGCGACTGCGGGAGTCGCCTCAGGAGGCGTCCTGAGGCGATCCGAACTCCTAATGAGATATATATATCAGTCTAGAGGATAGATTGGTGATTCGGGCTACGGGCTAACATGATCTGGTCAGATGCATATAAATAATCAACGTACTCTGTGACAGTGATCAATCTCAATATATGTTCTTAGAAATATATATATATATAGTCACTTCTCACGGAGGTTTTCAAATGTACACAATGAAAAGAGTAGCATGGTCTATTTCTTCTGGCTTTCCAGCGGCACGTACGTCTCTTTCGACCAAAGAGATATGTAAGTTTACACGGTCATCTCATGCATGGTTCATTTGAACCGGATTCCCCCAGCCCCTTCACAAAACTTGTAATACACAGTAGCTGGAACAGCAGTATATATTCCGATCCATGTTATATATATATATATATAGAGAGAGAGAGAGAGAGAGAGAGAGAGAGAGAGAGAGAGAGAGAGAGACTTGCACACCATGGAAGCAGCAGATCCGACAACGTCCCAGATGAGATCAGGGCAAAAGGGAATATTTATATGTATGCTAGTTCGGTGTTCATCAGGAGAGAAATAGCTGAGCGTGATAAAAAAGATTCAAGCTAGTTAGTACGTACAGCTTCTGAGCCACCATGAAGCCTCCCTGAGGTGGGGAAAAATTAGCTGCAAGTAGATGGTCATGAACATATTCTGATTCGAGGATGTCTTCTTTCGTCCTCAAGCTTCGACTGCAAGCTGCAGATATTGAGGTGATTAGGATATAATAAATATGGAAACACTCTAAATGTGAGATTATGTGAAAATTAAAGAATACATAAAACAATGTCGTGTGAATATAAGAATAGGTTACGGGACGGACAAAACTCTAAAAATTTACCTATTCTGATGTCATGTGAAAAATCTCAAAAATTAGACATTGAGATAATTAAGACCAGGTTTAACAAATATGACAATACTCCCTCTAATATTTAATGTGGGACAATGCCACTCAGGAGAATTCTCAAACCAGTAACTGTGTGTAATTAAACGCCTTGGTAGATTGTAAATAGTTTGTTTTCTGGTGAAGGAATTAAACTCTGGCGTTCCCTCCCCCATTAATGTGACCAGTACGTGAGATTTTAAGTAATGTTTATTTTTTTAGAGGAGATCCGTTGACAAGCTTTGAGCAGCCAAGAAAAGAAAAAAGAAAATTTGATTAGCGGTCCATTTACGAACACTACTCTTAATTAGAGGAGATCCGTTGACTAAAAAAACTAGAAATCATGGTAAATTATTTTTTATTTTTTCTCTGAGAAAATCCCTACATCATATGTTATTACTATGATTGTCGAATGTTTATTAAAGATATATATATTTGTAGTAAAATGATTTGTATGCTATCGATTTTCATCTGAGTTAGTTACTTAAACAACCTAGCTAGCATCCGGTTAATAAGTTCCTAATTTCTAGTATAAAAATTTATTTTTAACAAAACTTGTTAAGAGTATTTGATATTAATCATGATAAAAACATATTTTACGATCAAACACACGTACGTCATATACTCATAAAAATATCACTACACTCATGCACTTGAATTTATTAATGGGCCATAGAAATATCTAATCAACTTAATCCCAACTTAACACATCAAGTTTCTTAAGTAACTCTCCTACACCTAAATTTAAAAAGCAAAGAGGTCTCTTTATTCTATCTGAAATAGTAACTTCAGGAACTTACTCAAAATTGAAGCGGGAATGAAGAGAATTTAAAATTTTAGATCTCTTATCAAAAAAACTTAAGTAGTAAGACCATGGTGTTAAACTGTTAAAAAATAGGTCCCATGAATTGGACCTCCTGTTGTTATCTCTACAAAAAAAAAAAACACTAAGAACTTATGCATGCTAGTAGCTCAGAGTGACCACCCTTTGAAAAGAAGACACTAACTCCAGCACCAGAAAACTTTCTAAAATGTTGTATTGTAATTATCTCTTATTTTTTGTTTACATGAGTTATAGCTTGGGGGTTTTAATTTTCAATCCTAAATTCGATCGCTAAATTATTTTAGGTCCATCATTAGAAGAACTTAACTTTCAGTCTCAAAATATTATTCTTTAATTTTTAAAGTCCTTTCAATACACATTTGTCTCCTAAAATTGTACAGGTCTATTATACCATTACTACCCCCACAACACCTTAATCTGCTACCAAGTTTTTTCCTAAGAATTTTAAAGATAAATCTACATTATCTCTCTAAATAATCTGTTACCAAACATTGAACCCGACACAAATTTCACTATAACTCAAATTGATTTCATTAATTGACTGAAGTCAATTTGAAATTATCCCCTACTTGACTATAATATCATGCTTTTATATGGAGACTGTGAATCACCTCATTTTCGGCCTCCACTCTCTCACGCGTGAGGGAGTGGAGTGCAGCAAATTAAAATGAGGGTGAATAGGTTTTTGATGTCTTCTCTCGTGTGAGACGGTTACCTAAGTCACCTGATGATCCGGTTTCACTTTTATGAGTACGTAGCATGTAATATGATCTATCACATCTAAGTACAGTGACATATATATTAATTGGGTGTTTGGTTGCATGATAATGGGTATTTTTATTTTTATTTTTAAAAATTGTAAGAAAGTTTGTTAAAAGGGGTGTTTGGTAACCATGATAATTTTATATTTTGAAAGTGATTTTCTTCTTAACACAAAAAAAGAGGGTCTCACATCTTTCTTTTTTCTTGTGGTCTCCCACTTTTGTTTGGTCATATATGGTAGTTACTCTTTTTTGTTATCACATCCCTCCAAACATGATCATTTTATGTCATGAGTTGGTTCACTTTTTATTTTAATATAATTTTTTATCGTGAAAATGTACAAAAAATTATCATGCAACCAAACACCCTATAAGTCAATAACACCACCAATGATTTTGGCCATTTCCTTTTAGACTTTTGAGTAAAGAAAAAGCACTTAAAAATGTTAAAATATCTGAAATATTTGTTGCATACGTTGAATCATCCCTAGTACGTAGTATAATATATTCAATTTACCAAAACATGTAGAGAAAAGTAATTCTAATAGGGTGTTTGCTTGCACAATAATTATTTGTACACTTTCAAGATAAAAGGTTACATTAAAATAAAAAATGCACTAGCCAATGTCATAAAATTATAATGTCCGGAGGGATGCGATAACAAAAAAGAGTGGATACCATATATGACCAAACAAAGTAGAGAATCACAAGATAAAAAAAGATGTGAAACTATCTTTTTTGTCTAAGAAGAAATCTACCTTAAAAACATAATTTTGTATTGGTTGTCAAACACCTCTTTTAACAACTTTTATTACAAAAACATAAAAATATAACAAAAACTCAATTTATCATATGCAGCCAAACACCCACAGTTTCTAGAAAAGATTTTGGATGCTATGCATCGTAAATGTTACCGATTCTGTTGCTAGCTAGCTTTGCATTGCTTTAATATTGGGAGGGAGAATTAACTATGTGAAACATTCTATCTTCATAATTTATTCCCATTAATTTGAAATGATACCCACATAAACACTTAAGACTATATGTTTGGTTCGGGGATAATCATGGATAAATCTGGTTTATCCTCCATCTATCATTTATTTTACAAATAAAATGAGATTTAACTTGGATTAACTCAATGTGGTTTATCTCAAAAAATAAGGATAAAGTGAGGGATAAGTCATTCCATCTAGTACATGGGATATTTTATTCTTAAATTTTTTTTGAGAAATAGTCATCCCATTTAGTACATGGAATGTTTTGCATTATCGTTTATGTATTATTTATGATATAAATTTTATATTTTATATTAATAGTCAAATAATATATATATTAATTTTAAAATTAAAAATCATATATCATACCAAATATAAGACAAGGTTATCTTTTAAACATATCTTAACTTAAACCAAACACAATGTGGATAAAGATAATCACTAGGAGTGACTTATCCCCATGCTCGTGAATTTTATCTCCGAACCAAACGGGACCTCAAATATTCTACAATGAAATTGATATGGATAAGTTTCTGTTACCATACACAAAATTAATATATTCATAAATTGGAAAGCTACACAAAATGTCCATAAAGGACTTAAAATACCTTGTTCTGTTTAGGGACAATCTATACCAGGTAAAACTCTATGATCTGCACGCAATATTCAAATACAAAACTTATATACGTAAGATGGCATTTCATTTGCCTAAATGAGATATCTAAAGTCCTAATTTTATGTTTTATCTCTTTTGTGAAACATAAAATATTAATTATCCACCTCTAAACATAAAAATATATGGTGAATCGTTATTTAAGAGATTATTATTATTATTATTGTATTCAAAATTTTTACCAAATAGTCAGACATGGACATAACAGCAATTAAGTTAAAACAAATGAGTAGAGATTTGAGATTTACATATGAGAAAACCGTTGAACTTAGTGTAATAAAAGCTATCGTGGTTTAAATTTCATTCTAAACTCCATTAAGCAGGCAGAATCGGGAACTCTGACGGCTTACCAGATAGAAACTTGAATGGGTCAATTTCTGAGTCTAGTCTCTGTTGCATACCCTGCGTTATTGCATGTTTCAACGTAACGGTGAAAGCATACTATAAGAAATACTTATCATGAGGTTGATGATATCACGAAATAATATATGATATTTGTCGTCACTAAATTCATGACTACTACTCAACTCAATTCCAAACTTAATATAAAATTATTGGAGATTAGTTGTATGGGTCATCTTTCTCCACTTCACTTGATTTTGAGTTATTTGTTTCAGAGATATTTGAATTATCTAAATTATATTAAATTATTTTTCTCCGATCGAGTTGACTTAAGTCCACACATCTTTTTTTATTTTAATACTTTTACTTTTCTACTAAAATATTCTTGGTCCACATTTAGCATATCAAAATTATTTGACTTCCTATTCTTTTAATTTATCTATAATTGTCGTTACTCTTATTTTTTATGATATATTCATCTATCTAATCTATCTACCTTAACATTCTCATTTTAACAACTATTAAGTAGAAAAAAAAATTGTGAACAACAACTAGGCCTGATTGGCTCATTATAGTTGCATAATGATTGGGTAATTTCAAATTTCCATTTTAACTTATAAAATAATTTATTTTATAGAATGTCAGCTATGAACTGAAACTCTAATTTTGAATTTTAAATTATGAAAAACACTCTAGTTCCAAAATCAAACGTTATACGGCAAATAAACTAGGATGCTACGAGAGTCTACAGATACCCCGTTTAGTATTTTGAAGTTCGATTCCGGAGAAGTTTCGTTTAGATTAGACGTAACTCTCGGGAAGGATATATTATAGCAACTTACCATATGTTTAGAAAAAAAAAAATATCAACACGTACTCCATGCTCCTCCAAAAATTAATTTGCATATCCTTAAAAAGGTTAGATTTTTTTTTGTGATACAACCCATTTGTCCGAAGAAATAAAAATACATATACATATATATTTAGAGAGAGAGCGAGAAGAAAGAAAAAGCTAATCAGACATCTCCTCAGGGGTTAATTCGAACTAAATATCAAACAAATTATCAAAAGGTCAAGACAATGTTATATAGCACGCAACCAGCATGTAAAAAATATTTTCCAAGGTTACATGAAGATCGTTGGCAACACATTGACATCATTCTTACTTTTGATAATTATTATTTGCGACAATTATCTATATTTAGGATCGCATTAGTCAATACTAGATAATAAGAATACCTAAAATCTAGAGTTGGCTAACCAGAAGAACAATACGCAGATCAAGATATTCAGCACAAGGGGAAAAAAGAAAAAGATTGAAAAAGTCAGAAGCAACATGCAACCTCCTCAGCAAATATTATTTACTAAATTGAAGTCAAAAAAAAAAATCTGAACACTTATAACTTTTTTTACTCGAAAAATGACTCAAGATTGCTTCACCCGAATCAAAATGCCCATAAACCAAGTCCACAGATATGTCAACATTTCAAGAAATTAACAAAAAAGCTCTAAATAAAATGATAAAGTTGTCGAAGCACAAGATAAGATGGGTAATAAAAACAAGAATGCGCCTATACCTCTCTTGTTTAGAACTAGAAGTAACATGAGAACGACAAGCAAGAATCAAACCAAGTTCGCCTAGAGTGCCAATGATCATCTGTTCGCTGGTCTAAATAGTAAGTGGAAACGCAAAGCTTCTACGCTGTTAGTGGTTCAAAGGTGTAAAATGTTCCTGCGCCAACGCTTCTGGCAAACGCAGAGCATGTCATAACCTAATTTTTATCGTTATATTCAAAACATGTACGGATACACGCAAGATGCGATCTCAAGGATGCATAACTCCTAAATGACAGCGATGAACAGATCTTCGCAAGCAAATGATGACCTCAATAAAGCACCAACCAATGATTCCTCCTGTTTAAGAAAAGAGGATTTAAATCGGTTCGTCATTGCACATCAAAATTGGGGTTTTTGGTAGGTGGGGTTGGGGGATATATGGCAATCACTGAGAGTGAAGAAAAAACCAAGTATGCCAACTGCCAAGGATTTCAAAAAGCTAAACATAAATTAAGTGAGCCCAAACGATCATTAATACGAATGGGATCCGTCCGAGTGACAACCCACGAAATGAAATGAGCACGTCAGGGTGAGCACCCCCCCCCCCCCGCGCATATATATATCAAGAAATGAAAAATGAGAAAAAGCAAACCAAGATCCGGGATCAGCCGATCTAACAATCAATTGCTGGTTCTTCCAGGGTCCAATGTCGGTCACTGAAAGATGCTGCTGACGGAGCAATCGTCATGAACGCGCCAAATGGTTTCTCCTAAAAGATTTGCCACCGATAGGACCGTCAATTGAGGAAAATAATTATTCTCTGGTACGGGAATGGTGTTGGTGATGATGACTTCTTGAAAAAGGCCACTGGATAGCCTCTCAATCGCCGGAGGACTGCCAGAAAAAAATAAAAAGGATGTGTTAGTGTCATGAACAAGTACAGCGAAAGCTACACTGTGGATTGTATCAAAATTAAGCCAACTCAAAGAACCGTAATCTTAAATTATTTGGGTTAGTTATTTAGAATCTGTTTCCACCCTGAACAATTTTAGGCGCCCATCTTCAGAAAGATCTAAATCATATCATACTAGCACCAAATTAATCTAGAACCCACTTCACTCCTCTGATATGTTCTACGCTTCTAACTTGAGCTTTATTGCTTTATGCCTGATTCGAACCATCTCATTTATCTCCATTTCATACTATTCATGTCTTCCTCTAGTAATGTTTGCACGTTACGACTTCTATCTAATTTAATGTCCACACAACCACGTCAACTCAAAAAAGTTAGCCCACTACGGCCAATGGGGGGTTGGCTATCTAATTTACCGATGTACAAACATCCACATCCACATCCACCTCAACTTAAAGAAGTTAGCCTTCGGACAGCCAATGGGTTCGGAGAAGATGAGTCAATCCATGCAGTGCGGAGTCTAGAATTTGGCACGAACTGGCATGACGTCACGACTCCAGACCAGCTCTCAAATCGATCTTAGGCCATCACAGCCAAGCCAGCTAAGCGTAATCAGACAGAACTACTCATTCTGACTCTTGGTAAAGAATCTGCTGGATCAAATCTTGATCTGCTTTACTCACAGCCATGGCCGAATCTAATGTGGATCAGTCAATTCCACTGCTACCTCAATGCTCATTGTAGGAAAACACGTTACCCCTTAAATGCATGCTACCATACAACATTACGAGTTTTATTACAGGAGAATCATAAGGTAAAAACATCAGACATTTTCAAATTCAACTTCTTCACGCACGAGTCCCATAGGCTCAAGTGACTGTTTAGCCACCAGATACCATTGATACGACAGCCGACTATGAAGCCAGATTCGGATAAACAAACTTCTTAGTTGAATCAAGTGACCTGGATAAGGTTCAATCATCAAGTGCATCTAAAATACAATTAAAATTGTATGCATATAATTATAAATCAGTCATGCTCATTTTTGTTACTTGTAATTGGCTTGTCTAAGTTACTGAAAGTAAGAAGCACGTAAATAACTAAGCCAACTTTTGGCACGTGCAGAAATTGGTTTGTAGTCCGCATCAGCTGTTTCTCCATTTAAAACATATTTTGTACTAGCATTGGTATCTTATTAAAAGATACGTACAACAAAGTGAACTAAATTAAAGGTACCTGAACACAGCATGAGTGCTACATGCATAGACCTCTCTAGCTCCTTCCTGATGCAATAAAGCTGCACCCTTTGAGATTGTCCCTACATCAACAAACAAGACATCAGAATGTATTCATGAACCCAGGTACAAGCTTCACTTACTCCCAAAAAGAATTGAAAGTCAAACAGAAAATCTTCATCTCAGAGGTGAAAAGGTAGAAATTGTCTAAATAACCCCAAAAGAAATCTGACGTTTAGGTAGTATTTATAAAGTAAATCTATTTGCATGAAAAAATAAAAAAGAATCCAAAACTGAAAGGGTGAGATCCCAAACATGAGGCAAGATAAGCTAATGACTAAGTAAGCTTCACAAAAACATGACAAGAACATTTGGCAACTTATTCAATGGTATTGTGAGCTCACCAGCTGTATCAATCATATCATCCACCATGACCGCTACCTTTCCCTTCACATCCCCTATAAGATTCATGACCTGCACGAGTTGTATAAATAGTAAGAACCTACATAAAGCTTTGAGATGTCATTTACAGGAGATTCCAAATTGCTCTGCATAAAATAATTCCTGTTGTAGCACAATGCGGGACCCATAGTCAAAAGATTAGTTGCCATGAAACGAAGTTAAAGCAATAAAAAATGGGCTCCACTAATTGATAAAATGTGTAAAAAAAGGCTCCTGAGCCCTAGAGTGTATAATTTTGATGGAAAGTAACTTCATGCCCTCAAGGAACAACACAAGTTGAATCAAGCCATCCTCTTACCGACTTAATCATCATAGAAAGTTGGATTATCCAGCAACACATTGATTTCAACTTCTGCACCCAAAAGTAGGGGTGTCAACGGGCCGGGCCGGGCCGGTCCTGAAGCCGGCCCAATCCAAGCCCAATTCAAAATATAACAGCCTTGCCTGCACTATGCTTCTGGCCCAACCCAACCCGGCCCGCATAAAATTTAGATTTGGCCTGGTCCAGCCCAGCCCGACCCGATCTTTTTAATATATAAAAAATAAAAAAGAAAAGGAAAAAAAAGTTGTGCATGTCTCCACATGTCAGTCATCACAATCACATGTATTTCTAAAAAAGAAAATAAGAAATGTCGTGTCTCTCATCCGCTGCTTCAATTTATTCCTGCCCAGTGAAAAAGACTAAGCTATCACCTACTGGTTGTGTGATATGCATCTGAATATCAGTAATAATTACAACATCACAAATTTGTCATTTGAAGAAAAGTATACAGGTAAATATTTCTCTACAACATCTTTAAATATGTCATTTAAAGTTGTTTTCAATCACCCTTGTCAATCTTTCTCTACAATTTTATCTAACAAAGAGTTAATTGTATAAATATCAGCATGAATCACATAATACCACCCCCGGCCAAGAGTTTTTTTTAAATAACATAGCTACTTTTTTCCACTGACAGAGCATTAAATGCTTTAAAAACTATTTACTTCCACTTGCATAAAGCAAACAGTCGATTCAAAATTTATCTGATCCATTCGAACCAATGAATTTGAAGTATTTGAAACTATAAGATTGGACTTCTAAACTTCACAAAATGAGTAAGTTTATGGATTGAACGGTCAAGGTTGTTTCAACTTAATAAATTTTTGGAGTTGAAATCAGGATATCCGAAAGTCTAACCCCAAGTTTTAAGATGTTTCGATTTCATTGAACGGAACGGATCGTTCAAATTCAAACTCTACAATCAAAATTTTTAAATGTCTATTAGTGCATTTAATGCTCCATGAGAAAAAAATAACCATGTATAATTTTCTGCAGCTGCATTGGCGTTGGACAAAGTTGGGATGTGGTGCATCGGTGGTGGACACTAGACAGGCCGAAGCTAAGCCCCAGCCCACTAGCGCAGTAAAGGATCATGTCTCGCTCATGGGTTGGCCCGAAACTCCTCCAATGGCCTGACTTCGGCCCACGGGCCTCTTCTGTTGGCCCGAAACAACACCTGAGAATGACCCGGCCCGAGGGTCCATGGGCAAGTCCAATGCAGATGCAGCATATATGCGGAGATGGGTGGCGGCCTCAAGTAAAACATACAAGTAGGGGTGTTCACAGGTTGATTCGGTTCAGTTTAGAGCAAAAAAATTTTGATCCAAACCAAACTGATTAGACCTGTCAACCTGAACCAATATATTTCAGGTTGGTTCGGGTTGAACAGAAAAAACCCATAATTATTTAACTTATTAATAAATAATAAAAATAATCTCATTATCTTAAGTCAAATCCATCGTTTAAATGATATTAATCACTTAATGGTAGGGGTGCAAACGAACCAATATACTCAACAAGTAGCTCGAAGCTCAGCTCGATAAAAACTCGACTCGGCTCGTTTATTATGTTAAATGAACAAGCTTGAACAAAAAATAAAACTCGACTCATTAAACGAGCCGAGTTTGAACAGACTCCTGCTCGGCTCGATAAGTTCGCGAGCAGCTCGATTAAATATTATATTATATATTTATTTTTAAAAATTAAATTTTAAGTATTAATATTTATATATTGTCACTTAAATATATTAAATAATTCAAAATTTGACTTTAAACTTAGATTGAGTTTCATAAATGAGTTAAATCTAAAGTTTCACAAATGATTTTTCATTGATTTTGGGTTTATAAAGGAGTTTGTATATAGCTTAAGTTTGAATATGAATTGAATTTTAGTCTAACTACTACTCGAGTTCGAGCTCGACTCGGCTCGATTAATAAACGAACCAAGCTTGAACAAGGGTTCCACATACTCGCTAAAACTCGAGCTCGAACTCGAACTCGAACTCGTGTAAAATAAACGAGCCGAGCTTGAACACCATACTACTCGGCTCGGCTCGGCTCGTTTGCACCCCTACTTAATGGCCTGTTTGGTTAGAGTTTCAAAATTGATACTATATCAATATTGATATTGATATTTTTACTAGGTTGGAGTATGAATATCAAAATTGATACAAGTTGATATTTGTATTACAGTACATGTTTTGTTTCCACTATGAATTTCAAAATTGATACTAATAGTCAAACATCTCTTAGTGATTGCTATGAATATCAATTTTAAAATTGATAGTGATAGAGGTGTCTAATCATGTTACCAAATAGGGCCTGAACATGGACATAAGACACAGGCATCTCTCCACAACGTGAAAGAGTGACCATTGAGCCTGCTTTAAAAACCTCCGCCTATCGCTGCACCTTCACATATCCGATATGAACTAAAGAAGATGCTGCTGTGCTGTGAAGCATCCACAAGGTTAGTCCCATATTGGCTAGCCCAGGGATACTATTCCCTTTATATACTTCTTCACCATCTAACCAAAAGCTTAAAACTACAACGTGCATGCTATAGCTTCTTGGCAGAAGGGCCTCTTTAGGTTCGCGGGTTGGTTCAGGTTTGATGGGGTTCATACTTTTTGAACCCGATTAATCTGATCCACTTTGTCAATCCAATACAACCTGACAATTTCAGATCGGGCCAGTTCGGTTTCTTGGATTGACCCGAAAAGTGAACACCCCTACTTACAAGGCAGTGGTTAACCTTCGCAAGAAAGAGCAGCTGGATGACATAAAGCTCACTCCAAAAGGATATTTTAAACATCTTACTACATGCAGCCTCAACCAACTTTCCACAGAGGTTTCTCTGGTTCTGAAACCATTGCAGAAAATTAGTCAGAGTAGACCAATTTCAGTAATTTATAATCAGCGTATAGCCATTGCACAGAAGACATTTGTAAAGATGAGTCCAAGACCAAGGCAAAGCAAAATTAGGTTAAAAGACATGGCAAGAAGGTAGAAATTTTGAACACGTCAAGGCAATGATCAAGTGCAGCACAAACTAAACATCTCTCTATTTTGTATGATCCATATAAAAACCTGGTTTACGAACTTCTTTTCCTTGAGTCAAGAAAACTATCATTTTCACTTGGGCACTTTAACTAGTCTCTAAGAAAGGAGATAGAGCTGGGCATATTGCAGAAAAAAAAGGAAGTAAATATGCTTCAAAAGAGAGTGAGTGGGATCATCATGATAGGAGGAAAGATAAAATATCACTGATGCTATTAATCCAACTTGTTAAAACGAAAACTGAAATCTAGCATTAAAAAGCTTAGAAAAGACAACAAGTAATGATAAATATTGTTTCCTACAATGCATGATCATGTACAATGGAAGGTACTTGTATGGGGAAAACAAACTGTCCCATGTCTCAAAACATGGAACCACATAACCAAAATGGGACATAAAGCTGAAAAACAGTGTGAGAAGGCAGGAGTTCTTTGTGGCAACAATGCGTAAGACAGTCTTACCTCAGCAACATTGTGGCTCTGTCGTCTTTTATCCACAATGGCCAATGGAGCATCTGATAACTTCTTTGCAAAGGCTCTTGCCCTTGCAACACCTCCAACATCTGGTGAAACCACCACCAGCTCATCTGAACAAATGGTCTTGCTTGCCAGGTAATCAAGTATAACAGGCTACATAAGCACACAAGAATATCATGGTGCTGATTTGCCAACTATAGAAGATGTAAATCTAAAGCCAGATTAACAAACATAAAAGCAGCATCCTAGAAAAATGTAACATATTGACAAAGAGAATTACTTGTCCGTACACATGGTCAACTGGAATGTCAAAATAGCCCATTGACTGGCCTGAATGAAGATCACATGCAAGTACACGATTTGCACCAGCTTCAGTGATTACGTTCGCTACCAGTTTGGCTGCAATTGACTCACGCCCCTGAGTCTGGAAAAGCACAGCACATACTTAAATGATCAACCATACATCACTAGTTAGTCATACAGAAAACACTTCAAGGTTATCATGCAAATAATTATTAATGGAAAACTTAAGGATAACACATGCTCTTAACAATCCAAAGCAATCAACTCATTAGAGAATATATCCAGTTGCTTAACATGCTTTTGCATTCTTTCCACAAATGTAGCCATTTTACCTTCCAACAGCATTGCGAGAGCCAAAAAAGTCACCTTTGAGAAACTAAGCAAATCTATGAAACAATTTGAATGCGTGGATTTTTGATGTAAGATACTATGCCAAGCATGATTACAAAATCAACCGAATTTGACCAGGATCGAGTGATATGGATCAGAATTGGCAGTTTTGCATCATAGGAGCAAAAAGAAGAAAAGGAGCAAATGTCATCCGGATTGAGTTGCGAACATATTAGAGCAATGAGAAACCAAGTCTCGAAAGGAATGACACCACCAAAGGGTACAACATACTCAAATTAAAACAAGGGATACTTTCCATTGTCAAAGGGAAGTTTGGAGGCAAGAAATGGAATTGGAGTCATTATCAACACATTTACTCAGAAAGCGACAGTATTTACTTCTAACAATTCTCACGCAAAATGTCTTCTATCTCAACCATCCATATATCAGCAACACTGCTTAATACTTTGTATTGGACAAAGGTCACCCTCATATTTAGGCTTGCTAAGTGTTTCACATTTGATAATTAAAACCCTTCTCTCCCACATATCTTCCATTAAAAAAAAGAGCAATATCAATCTCTACAATCTGATTACAAACACCAGAGAGCATAGATTGCAAAATCTGCTGATTTAGATCGGGATAGGCACTGCCAACATGATCTGTGAGGAGCCTAGGATCAAGCTCTAACCTACCAGATCCAATTCTGGTCTGATCCAATCTTGATCAGGATTGGATAGGTGCACCGGTGGAAGACAGCGTGGCTGCCGCCCTTGCATCTTCCTCACCATATCAGTATCATATCAGGTCCATGTCTTCCCCGCCCTAAGACGCAGGAGCAGCAGCAGCACTTCCCCTCTGCTATCTCCCAATGCCGATCTGACCTCAATTGGGTTAACTTTTTTTTTTTTTTAAATCTGATCTGGGCTGATCCAATCATGATCCAGATTGAGATTGTCCCTGCCCAATCCCAACCCTGATTCCAACTTGGACCTTGCCAAAGCGAACTTTAAACAAGGAAAGCACTGAACAGGTGCTAGACACAACTTCAATAAAAGTCAATCTGCCACCAGCTGATAGAAAGCTGATTATCAACACTTGCAACTTACCTTCCACTAATAAAATGATAGATTTCAGTTTGTCCTCTAAATTTTACCATCAGGTGGACCAATGGACTTGATAGGAAGCAACCCCATGGTGTACTTAAGATCGATGCAAAGATATCATCCTATCTCATGCTTGTTACCCCCTCAATGTCCAAGAAACCCTCTTTGAGCCCCAGTTCCTCAATCTCAACCTCTCCTTGGCAAACCCTGAGGCAACTGCCTAAGGCAGCTGAGAGAAGGCAATGCCTTGCCTCAGCATCCATCCCACTGACTACTTTGCGAAGGCCATTGCCCCTGATAGCTAAGTGATTGAGGCAAATGAAAATGCCTTCCACTTTTAGCCTATGTCCAGCACTCTCACAGGCAATACATATCTGATTTTGACAAAACATTTGAAGTATGCATGACAGTGTACCAAACATCTGACTTAAAAAAATTATCTTAAAAAGCCTATCATTTAGCTAAATCACACAAATTTGGTGACAAGGTAGTGCATGCATTGCAGCACCGTGCATATGGATAGTGATCAGCACTGGCTGAACTGATCCTGAATTCCTTGAGACAGCAGCCATTAGTTCGACAAAAAAGATTACTGATATGTTTTCGATGGACCATACATATGAAAAGTGAAATCTAGAGGATTCGGTACCACCAATTAGACTCTGTCAACATCAACATCAAGTGTATAATATTTTTAAGAATGTCAAAGTAAACATTAGAAATTAAAAATATTTGAGTCATAAAAAAACATAATGTTTTTTAAAAATATTAAAGGGTTTAAATTGTAAAATTGTGACTATATAAGAAAGTCAGTTGTACTTTAAAAAATTATAAAATTCAATGAAAGAAATGCAGTGAAGTCTGTTTCTGTTTCTCTCTTCCTCTCCCTAGTTTGTCCTCTCCTATCCCATTGCTTCTGGTTCTTCCTTTCCCTTGTTTCCGTTCCTCTTCTTCCTAAGGTACTCCTCCTCCTTCTCTCCCTCCTATTCCCTTACCCCTTGCAGCGAGTCACAGCCATGCCAAAGCCACACTAGGCCTCAGCAGTGCCTCGCCACTGACCAGACTGGCTGGCCACCTTGTCTGACAGCACCTGGTGACACGACGCCGCAAGGCCGGCAACCCCTGCAGAAATTCCCTCACAATGTTGGCTGAAGAAGTGCTGAACTGCCCCCTGACAACGTGTACGGATTGACTGGGTTGCCCACCACCACAATCATCCAGCCGGGCCACCTGCCGCCATGCCCCCCTTCGTATGGTGGATGGTCCTTAAGAGAGTATCAAGGTCTGATTGTAGTTATAGGTAGTTCAGGCAATTGCCAAGGAATTGAGCAAGGTAAAGTAGCCCATCCTTGCCTTAAGGCCTTGAAGAACTTGTCTTGGCCCCTCCCTAGCCATTTCAATCTATTTATTTTTATGACACATTGTATATGTATACTTCTGTTACATTGGTCATTTTATCTTTATTGTTTGCATTTTCCATTTGCTTTGTGTTTTTCTTATGAAAGAGAGGACACTAATTCCTGAAATTACATCATTATTCAAGAAAAATGAAAGAGAAAGAAAGAAAACTATTTTTGGCGAACCAATATGAACTTGATCAATGAATCACTTGATTAGAAAAAAAATACCAGTTGCAACTTCAAATATGACCAGATTAGTCTTAATAGACCTCTTCATAAAAAGAGAAAAAAAAATCCCAGGCAAATGGATGAAATGTTTACCAACTGGAATGGCACATGGATTTACCTTCCTGTCAGCTCTGGCATAACCAAAGTATGGAATGACTGCTGTGATATTTTTAGCAGATGCTCTACGGCAAGCATCTATCATTATTAGAAGCTCCATAAGATTCTCATTTGCTGGGGGGCAAGTTGGTTGCACCAGAAAAACATCACAACCTCTGACACTCTCTTGCAACTGGACATAGATTTCACCATCAGCAAATCTCTTTATCAATATTTTTCCAAGGTTCAAACCCAAGTAGCATGCAATTTCCTGAAAAAGCAAAAATCATAAAAGGCAAGTTTTTAATTAAGAACATCAGAATTCATAAAAGAAATGAGGACATGAATGGATACTTAAATCAGAACATATTTTTTGCTCAGCACAATAAACAAGCCTGACGAACTTAAGAAAAGAGAGACAACAATATACTGCTAAAAAAGGATGGAGGTCACAAGTAAGGGTGTCAGTGGGCTGGGCTTGCCCGCGGACCCTTGGGCCGGGCCAGCCGCCAGCCTTGGGCCTAGTTGCAGGCCAAGGAAACAAGCCCGTGAACTTAATTTGGGTTACTGTTTGGGCCAGGGAGACAAGCCAGCAGGTTCAAAGCAGAATCCCCATGTCAATTAAAAAGAACTGGAAGTTTTGGCAGTTTCACAAATATGGAAGAGAAGAAAAAAAACCCATCAGCAGAAAATGGCAATCGCCTCCTAGCGATGCCACTTTATTAAAAGGGTCAAGAAAACAGTCATGTGCATGATCACTAAGTGTGTGATGACTGACCGCCCACGACAAGATTTGACGAATTTTCAATACAAAATAATATAAATATAAAATAGATTTTAATTTTATAAATTTGTTAATATTTGCATTCGTCAAAGTTACAACAGCATAATATATCAAACTTCAAAATTCAGGATGAAAAACACACAAGTTCTATACGTGACCATACGGAGATACGTTCACCTTATTATAAATAAAATAACATAATTTTCATACAAGATTCATCCAGCATATAAAAAACAAGACTGGAGGTGTGTTATATTTATAAAAGATCAAGTCAGGTCGGGCCGGGCCAGGCCAGGCCAAATTTATATTTTATATGAATGGGCCTGAAGTCGACCCAATAAAACCCGGTTCAAGATATAGTGGGCCGGCCTGGCTCAGCCCATGGACACCCCTAGTTACAAGTTAAGGCCCAACGAACTACAATGTTCTTCCATTGAGGGAAAACCCTGTTTTTTATCAAAAGTGCAAGATAGAAGCAACCAATGCAATGAAAAGCAGAAATTCAACAGTATATAAACATAAGCCTCTCTCTTGAAAGAAGATGCAGAGAACTGCACAATCTGCAGTCACGTTTTTTTATCAATTTACAAGAAAACTGTGGCAGTTTCCATATATCACACAAGAAACAAGTATGCTTCTCAATATGTTTAGAGAAACACCCAAATCAGTTCCTCAAAAAAAATAAAGCACTTATAGGAGCAAGTGTAGACTACTAGATCGTGATAGTTAATCAAAATAAGACAAGCTTGATTTTCCAAGATAAGATAGCCTGAAACAAGGGCAAAAAAAGAGCGTAAATGAACAACATGATATACCCTATCACAAGTTCATTAGCGTCAGATACCTCGAGCTCCAAAACATGTTACACTTCCAGGACGCTCTTCGTGAAAATTAAAATACAAAACAGAGTAAGGAATTGCATAAAGCTACCAAACTCTTGATCACCTGAGCAAGCGCAAGATTGGCGGTGCCGGAGAAAATACGCAACCTCTTGTTAGTGCTACCCTCCACGTCCTGCAGTCGCCTGGACGTCGAGAAACCGCGCAGCACGGTATCATTCAGAACGGGGATGCACGGGGGAGCCCCATTAGTATAGTTCAAAGGTTCAATCAGGTGGCATCTCTGCAAAAGGATGCATGCGCCATGAGAAGAGAAGAAAAACAAAACATCATAAATTTCCCTCGAAACTTCCAATTCACTAAACCTTAAAAACGGAAATTATCGAAGATATACAGACAGTCAGAAGATCATGAAAGAACAAGTGAGCAGAAGAATTACAACGCCGGGCCGAGCATAGTGGACTCCGCGTCGGAAGCTCTCCAGCGGCGCGAATCGAGACACATCCCCAGCACAATGCGAGTGTCGCGAAGAATAAGAGGATGACGCGGAGAACGCTAGAGACGAGGCCATCGCCCTTACTCCTCTTCCTCCTCTTCTTCTTCTTCTTCTTCTTCTTCTTCTTCTTCTTCTTCTTCTTCGGATACGATAGGTGCCGAGGAGACGCTGAAGAACGCTGGCCTTTCGCCTGCGGTACTCCTGCTCGTTGCGAACGTCGCCTAGGTGTTTGAAGAAACTAGAAAGCCCTCGCCGGCCAAGTGGATGGCGGCAGCGCGGGGCCGCGGGCTCGACGATACGTGGGGAACTCCGGGATGAGTCTCCGACACGGAAAGGCAACGGGTATGTATATATTGGGGTTTGGTTGGGGCGGTGGTGGATAACGGACGAGGGAGGGGGAGGAAGCCTCGGTGGGCCAGCGGTATCTCCGATACTGAAGAAAAGGCCTCTTTGATGGGCCGGGCCCATTTCTTTTAACGACCTGTTGTGGTGATACCTTCCGCTTTTCCTTTTTGTGTGGGCCAGGCTTGGATTCGGAGTCTCGGACCCCTCCGGATTCTGACATCGTTTATGTGAATCATCGTTAGTGATTTTTTTTTCCTGTTCACAATCAACAGACATATGTCCAGTGTGCAACCAAATACACACCAACTTCTTGAACTTGGTGAATGAGAGATTTTATAAGAGATGACAGAGATAAACATAACAATAAAATCTTTTAAAAGTTGGTAGGAGGTAATTTTACGGACAGGAGAAGAGGATTTTATAAGGGAAAGACGCTTGAACCTTAATTTTTTCATTTATTATCACTATTTTGTTAGATTTGTCAAAGAATAATAAATAAAAGGTAAAAATAGATATTTAGTTAAAGACGTCCGGGATGTCCTGTTAACATGCCAAACAGAATTTTAACACTAGTCAAGTATTTATGTAAAATTGGTGGAGTGCCCAAAAAAAAGACATGCAAGAGATTTTTCATAGAATCTATGTGGTAGGAATGCCTACCAACGCAACCTTAGCATCATTTTGGTTGACAGCAAAAAGGAAAACAGTGAAAATATTTCAGAGAGAAGAAAATAGAGAAATCACTTATCTAGCAATACTTTCAATTGTCTGGTTTCTCCGAAAGAGTTAGAATGACACGGTAATGTGTCCATATAGTTCGTTACAGGTTTTCTGTAAAATTAGGGCAGTGTTTTCAGTCTCAGGCAGCTCAAAACTAAAATCAACGATTGCGGAATCAAAGATTTTAGAATCAACTGATTACTTTGCAATGCACCGAACCATTTTCTAAAACAAGAACACATGCATGTATGTCGATCCTCAACGTGAAAATACGAAAATCATTAAATTTATAATATATATAGCCTAGGGTCGATAGGAACAAAAATAAGAACATGTTTTCTGGTATCTTCAATTCAAGTGGTTTCCCAAGAGGCATATACTTTTTTTGTATTGAATAAGATAATTCATCACCAAACAACCTAATAAGAGGTAATTTGGTGCACAGAAACTGATTATTAATTTTAAAAACACCAATTATGGTTTCCAGCCATTTGAGTGTAAGAAATCAAAATTTATGAAAACCAAGTAGCTGCTTACACCGTCCAACTTCAAAATTCATCTACAGCACTCCAAGAACAGATAAAAATCAAAACGCACCCTCATAATTACATCTATTTACAATATCTCACAGTATATCAAACAAGCATCTAAAAAACTAAGAATAACCGTCCGGGTGAGAAATTAATATCCCATCTCAGGTACCGCAAAGATATCCGAGCTGTTCGACCTTGGATACGTAAATGCCAACCTTGAGTGTGTGTATATATATAACGTCCGATCGAGTAATGCTGACCCGTTGCTAACGCCGGCGCATGTACAAAAAACTGAAGGGGGCGTTTCAGATGTTACCTTCTTTTAGTTCTTCTTTCCACGCGCGGTTAACGTTGCCACACAGGTATGTGTGTGTATATATATATATACATACCGATACATGTTCGGCCCTCCATACGATCAGGCGTCGTCTAGCCCAGAGCCACTGCTGGCAGAGACAGAGCACTGCCGGCGGCCAAGATGAAGAAGGCAGGTTGTGGGTTCTGTGCGCTGCTTCTCCTCGTCGCATCCATAGCCCTAACACGGGCAGCAGTCGCCGAAGAGAGCAGTCCGCCCGCCGCCGCCGCCGCCGCCGAGCCCACGGCGGCCGGGGTGGATGGGTTGGACTTGGACCAGCCGGACGTATCGGAGTTCAGCCTTTTCCCGGGTCCCATCTTCGGCGACGACGACATCAGGCTCATCCGGTGCCTCCGGTCCGTGGTGGGCGTGGGGAACTGCGTCACCAGCATCCTCGACGCCCTGTTCGGCGGACCCACGCGGCTGAGCTGGGAGTGCTGCCAGGCCGTCGACGGCGTCGGCGACCACTGCTTCCACAGGATCATCCCAATCCCCGTCTTCAGCTTCCCTAACCTGCTCAGGCGCTTCTGCGCCGCGCACCGCCCACACTGAGAGAGAGAGACAGGGGGGGAGAACCCCCCCGCCGGAGCGAAGCCGTAGATCATACAATTAAACAACAGCAGGCTACGTCATCGCTCTTACCAATTCGTTCTTGGATTCAAATCGATCGTCGTCTGGATGGTTGTTGAGATCATACATACATACATATATATATATATATATGATGTGATGCCTCTCTGCTTGTTGCGAGGATACATATATATATATATATATTCTGAGTCATATTGTTTCTTCGGGACTGTGCTTATGATTAATTACTCACACAGTCACACGTCATGATCCTAATGCATCAGCTTTAATTCCGATGCCACCTACTGATTAATTATTACCGAAATCATTCGACAAGCATATATTAAGGAAAAAAAATGTGAGTTATACTAATACAGCGTAAGGTGGTGCTTGAAATCTAGATAAATCAAGGTAATGTCGATGTTCTGTATTGTGTCAAATAGATTAATGGTGTTTATAATTTTATAAGTGACAGGATTAATAATCCATAATTACAATTTTAAACTCATGTATACATCTAAAATATATGTGAATAATATATTTCTTATGGTATAGTCTGATTAATCCTTTTTCTTACCAAAAAAAGAGAGAAAATAACGATCATGTTTTTCAGTTTACATTAGATGACAAGAGAAAGGACACCGGCCGTGCGAAAAGTATTATAATTAAGAAATAACCTTAATTATGTCATCTCTTAGTACTTTAACATATTTAATTGAACT
Source organism: Cryptocoryne crispatula var. balansae (assembly GCA_036172225.1). Taxonomy (NCBI): domain Eukaryota; kingdom Viridiplantae; phylum Streptophyta; class Magnoliopsida; order Alismatales; family Araceae; genus Cryptocoryne; species Cryptocoryne crispatula. The sequence goes on along the minus strand of CM069922.1, from coordinate 5,539,755 downwards.
ATTTTTAGTTCAAGATACATAACTAATATCCTTTTTAAAAATTGTTTTATAAACGAGAGAGAATTACGACAAAGAAAGAAATAGATGAACCGAGATCTTGCAGAAAACTCCTCCCGGACGCCCAGGACTTCTAATTAATTAAGTAGGGATGTTCTCAGGTACCTTTTATTTAGGTTCGAGTTGAGGCCATTTTTCTCGATCCAAACCGATTCAAATAACTCTCTGAACTCCGATCAAACCAAAATATTTTAATTCAATTTGGTTTGGTTCAAATCGATATCTAATTATGTATTAGTTAAAATGTTTTTATATATTTAAAAATATCAATATATAAGTTAAAATATTCATAAAACACAATTTTTATTCATAAACGTAATTTGTTAATTGTTAGGGACTAGCGATTTTTGAAACACAACCAAACTATAAGGTGGTCCAACATCAATGGAATCCAACCAAATATATTGATTATGATCGATTCACTTGACTTGAACCCCCCTCTTTTTCATGGAACTATCTTAGTAGTCCGGTATGGTAGGCGCAACGGGTGGAACTTGGAATCCGATCGGAAATTGGAATGAATCATTTCCTTGTGATGTGCTTTCCGATAAGTCATTTGGGGTAAAAGTACTCCTCTCTTAAATAAGTAGAAATTATTTGGTATCAATTTCTTGATAAAAAATAGTTCTCCAAAAGATAAGTAAAACTCCCTAATATTTTATAATATATATACTAAATCATGCGATAAGTATACTTGAATTATATTGTTTCAAATAAAAGTATATAGTGTATATAACTTATTTAATGGTGCAAATAAAATTATGTTATCAAATATTATATGAATACTATTATAAAATATATAAATAATTATTATTGTGTAATTTTTACAGTAGTGTACAATTTATATAAATTATTATAAATATAAATCAATATATATTAATATATAAATACTATACTAGTAAATTAATATCACAATTTATACATAATTTTGATATAATATATAATTTTGATTAAGTTAAAATTATATTAAATATAATCTATAAATAAATTATGCTTAAAATTATTTAAAATATATATTATTATGCATATTATATTACATGAAATATCTATTATTGTTATGATACGTCAATATATTATTAAAAATTTTATATTATTATTAAACAAAATTAACATTATATTATGTTATGATGTAATTTATGCGATCAACATATAAAAATAACTTGTTTTATATAAGAGAATAATATAATAATATTTAAATAGTATATCATAATGATGTTATTTTTTTGATGAAGTTAGAAAATATTAGAAATACTTTAGTTCGTTTTTGAACAAAAATGTATTTATCTTAAAAGTAAGGTGTTTGGAATGAGAAATAAATTTAAGAGAGGAATCTAAATTGTTACATATTTGAGAAAATTACTTGTCTTAGAATTCATAAAAAAAAATAGTTCTGAGATGTTCCTAAACGGACCTTTACCGTTGGACCCTTTTCTTTTCAAGCAACCCACTTTATTTTTTATTTAAAAATAGCAAGGAAAAAATTAAAATTAACGAAATAACACAACTTGGTGAGATCAGGACATTTTTACTCAAACACTAAGGCCCTGTTTGATAGGGCTTAATCAACCACTTATCTCTGATTCGGTCAGAGATAAGGTATTTGACAGTGTTTGATAAAATGACTGAAATAGTGTCTGAACGAAGATCTGATCTCTTAAAATGCTCTGATCAAATGCTCTGATCAATTCAGATCCGTGATCTAGCTTTTTCAGGTTCAGACGTTGCCCAGCCTCCTCGACGCCGTCTTGCCCTTCATCCTCGCCGTCCGCGCAGTTGCTCCCCCGCACCATGCGCAAGTTGCTGCAGCCGCACGGAGGAGCCGGCGGTGAGGCGGGTGGCGGCGGGTGACCATCGCCGCGGGGGGAGCTCTAGGGAGGGAGCTCGAGCTCCGCGGAGGGGGCGCCGCGGGGGAGCTCCGGGGGGAGCTCCGCGGAGGGAAATCCGCGCGGAGGGGGGGGGAGCTCCGCGGAGGGGGGGGTGAAGGGGGCGCCGCGGGGGGAGCTCCGGGGAGCTCCGCGGAGGGAAATCCGCGCGCCGGGGAGGATGCCGCCGCAGTGCACGCACGGTTCGCGGAGGCGGAGGCGGGGAGGGGCTTCGAGGGCGTCGGCAACGGGGGCCGCTCGCCGTCACCATCGGGGGCTCCGACGACGTCCTCGCTCTTCGACGGAGGCCGGAGGTCGTGGAGGGAGCTCGCGGAGGGGGGCGTCGCGGGGGGAGCTCCGCGGAGGGATCCGCTCGCGGGGGGGGGGGGTGAAGGGGGCGCCGCGGGGGAAATCCGCGCGCGGGGGGGGGGGGGGAGCTCCGGGGGGCGGGGGCGGTGCCGCGGAGGCGGGGGGGGGGGAACGGGGGGCGTCCGCCGAGGAGGGGGTTGGACCGCCGGGAAGGAAGGGAAGGGGGCGCGCGGGGGAGCTCCGGGAGAGGGAGCTCTGGGAAGGAAGGGGGAGCGGGGGGAAGGGGGGGTGTCTGCGGGAGGGGGGGGCGGACCGCCGGGAAGGGGTGTCTGCGGGAGGGGGGGGAGGGGGCGCCGCGGGGAGCTCCGGGAGGGAGCTCCGGGGATACCATCTGTTGCGTTGCGTCGGCCGGCCCATGCCATTCAGATTTTTTTTATCAAACAACATAAATCATTTATCTCTTACTCAAATTCAGCACTTTTTCACCACTTGTTAAGAGGTTAGATGTGAAATTAAGAGTTAAGATTTTCAGATTAAGTCTAATCAAACACCACCTAAAAGTGAGACTTTTCGAGTCCACTTTCATCCAAAATCTTAAAATCAGATTTTTTTTAGTTCGATTTTCACTCAAAATATTAAAATCTATCAGACTCGAGAAAATCTGACTTCAACATTAAAGAGGGAGATATTTACTTCGACTTTACTTATGATGACCGATGCAAAAGCTAACATCTCTGCTGAAAGTCCTAATTTCACCCCCCCCCCCCCAGGTGGAATTTGAGACTCAAATCATTTAGGTGAAATTTACCCAAATCATGTTTTTTTTTGGTCACGCGATGACCGCTGAGGCCCGCTGCACTGTGGGCAGCGGAGGTTCGAGCTCTCCCCGAACCTCACAGTACACTCTCCCGGGGTGTCCGACTTTGATCGCGATATTTTTAATCTGTATCGCGATATTTTTAAGTAAAAAAACAAAGATTCTTATTTGAAAAAAAAACGTTTGTTGTTGTGTTGTTGGGGTCTTACATCAGTGTTGACTAGTGCGTTCATCTTTCGGTGCCGTCCGTTCATTATTTTTTCTTAATATAATAAAAAAGGCGGTTGGTGAACGACCAAACCATCGTGGGTACCGTCACCTATCTTAAAACATCTGTACTGTCCACTTCTTCTGAAAACTCTCCGATATAATATATTTTGATAAAAATTTAACACTTTATGAGATATTTAGTTGGATAATAATTTTCTTATATTTTTATGATAAAAATTTATATTAAAATAAAATACGAACTAACTCATGTCAAAAAGTTATCGTGTTCGGAGGGTATGATAACAAAGAATAGTATTTATCCTGTACGACTAAACAAAGTGAGAGGACCACAATCTAAGAAAGAAATCATTTTAAAAGTATAAAATTATAACAAAAATTTAAATTATCATGAGATCTCATTATAATAGAATAAGTTTCAGCGAGCCCGATAAAAATTTAATAACTTATAATTAATGCGCCACTGGGTTAGGTGATTACAGCGCAACCGACGTTTCTGACAAAGTGGCGTGCACGCCTTCAATAAAATGTGAAGGCAATAGAGCTAGAACGTGACGTGAGTTTGTTTGTTTGTTTGTTTTGGAAATAAAGCATTTTTATTTTTTAATCGACAAAATAAAAAGATAAAGATTTAAATCAGAAAAATAACATGATTTGAGTGAAGGCCGACTTCCGCTTAAAATCTGGACGTAGGACTTTTTGAGTTTCAGTACATATGTTAAAATTGGATTTTGTTTTAGTCCGATTTTAATTTTATTATCCATCTTTCGGAACGGAGGAGAGTTTTTTTTTTGAATCTAAAACAGGATTTTTCTGGGTTCAACTTCAACGCAAATCCAACTTTAACCATCTTTATTTGATGGAAGAGGGGCTTCTTGTGTCCCACTACATCCATTCTATTTCATTAATTTAAATTTGTACTCCCCAATTTTCACAATTAAAAAATTACTTTATTTCAAAAAATAAAAAAACTCGATAAACACGGAAGCCTCGTCGGGGAGGTAATCAGGCAGGTCAGAGAGAACCTCGGTAGTGCCGCAGCATCCGAACTCTGCTGGCATCGGTGTCGTCTTCTCCGGGTGGGAAGTAAGGCTCAGATTCATCCTACGGAAGAATTAACGCCCATCGATCTCTGATTGCAGAAGAGTTGCTGGATGTTCTCGTTTCTGAGTTCGATTTCTCAAAATTATCTTCTGCTCCGTGCGTGGGCGTCTTCTTCCTACGCCGAGCTTGTTGGGAAGAAGGGTCGAGAGAGACGGGGGGAGGAGGAGGAGGAGGAGGATGGAGAGACAGGGCAAGGGTTTGGGGGTGGTGTGGGAGGTAGCTGTCCACGGCATGTACCTGATAGCTTTCACCGTGATCGGCAAGATAGCCGAACGCCTGCTGGAGGTCGCCGGGGTTTACTGCCACAAGATTCGAGGTTGGTGGAACCCTCGCGTGGAGGTCGTCGTGCCAGAGAGGGGCAACGAGTACTGGTACGACGACAACCCCCTCTTCTCGGCCATCGACAATTACCTCTGCGTCTCCGCCTCCGAGCGCGTCCGTCGGCTGCACGCCCAGGCCGACGAGGACGACAACGTCACGTACGCCATGGACAAGGGGGAGCACCTGATAGACGCCTTCCCGGCCGGCGGGGTGGGCAGTTTCGAGGTCCGATGGGACTTCTATGCCCAGCGAACGCCCTCGTCCCACGGCCGTCAAGTCGAGCAGCGCTTCTACAAGCTCTCCTTCGATCCCCGGCATCGCTCCGAGGTGATCGGCCGCTACCTGAGGCACGTCGTCGAGGCGAGCAGGGAGATCGAGGCGAGGCGGTCGAGGAAGAAGCTCTACTCCAACTCCATGGGCTCGTCGGACGGCCTCTGGACGTCGGTGCTCTTCAAGCACCCGGGCACCTTCGCGACGCTCGCCATGGATCCCAAAAAGAAGCAGGCGATCATCGATGACCTGACCGCCTTCAGCAAGAGCAAGGACTACTACGCCAGCATCGGCAAAGCGTGGAAGCGGGGCTACCTTCTCTACGGTCCTCCGGGGACGGGCAAGTCCTCCATGGTTGCCGCCATCGCCAACCACCTCGACTACGACGTGTACGACCTCGAGCTCACCGCCGTGTCCGGCAACGGCGGGCTACGGCGGCTCATGATTAGCACGAAGAGCCGGTCTGTGATTGTCATCGAGGACATCGACTGCTCCCTGGACCTGACCGGAGACCGGAACGGCGAGAAGAAGAAGAAGAAGACGACGACGCGGATGCAGCAACGCAAAGACGACGACAGCTCCGAGGAAGAGTCGGAAAAAGACGATCGGGCGAAGTCCGGCAACAGCAAGAAGAGAGTAACGCTGTCCGGGCTCCTGAACTCCATCGACGGGCTCTGGTCGGTGTGCGGCGGCGAGCGCATCATCGTGTTCACCACGAACCACCCGGAGAAGCTGGACCCGGCGCTGCTGAGGAGGGGGCGGATGGACATGCACATCGAGCTCTCCTACTGCGACTTCGAGTCGTTCAAGTTGCTTGCGAAGAACTACCTCGACCTCGACGGGAATCCACTCTTCCCCGAGATCCAGGGCCTGCTAGCCGAGACGCAGATCACCCCGGCGGACGTCGCCGAGCACCTCATGCCCAAGAACGCGGCAGTACTGGCTTCCGCCGAAGAAGAGCAGCAGGAAGAGATACTAGTCAATAAGATCCCACCGGAGGTCAAGACGGAGTGCCTGAAGGATCTGATCCGTGTTCTCCTGGAGGCCAAAGACGTATCCAAGTCCAAGAGATCCAAGGCGGAGGAGACCAACGGACACCGGAGCAAGTGGTCAAGAAGGTCTTGGTCAAGCATACGATCAAAGAAGGCAGTATAGAAGCCTATCATGCCCTTTGACCGTTGAAGCCCACTCGACGCCACGTGTTAACGTACGAACGTGGAATCCGGGTCATCCCTAAATAGCAGGGTTTTATTACGCTTTTTTTAATTTACATAATCTTATTTCTGAAGTATAGATGATCTTCGATACCCCCTGTCCCCTGTTATATTCCCTTCTGCATTCAGGAACGACGACCAAGGTGGCCTTGCCACAGCCCGGCAGAGCGCACACAACGTACGGGTGGACGGCCGGGGACGCGGACGCGACGGCGGCACAGGTTGGCCTCTGGGCTGACGAGATAGATGGGGAGGCGGCAGGGGGTGAGCATTGCGGTCAAGAGGCTGCTGCAATGCGGCACCGGATGGGCGGCGGTGACAGACTACGGCTGCTAAACGGGGGAGCCGACGGTGGGGCGACGGACTCCCGCAGCGCGGCAGCAGCAAACGACGCGAGAAGGAAGAAGACAACGGCAATGCACAGGCGGGAAGGGCCACGGTGGCGGGCGCCGCAGGAAAAGAAGTGGCTGCGGGGGCGCGCTGGCGGCAACACGGCGAGGGCATGGGTGGGGGGCTTCGCCGATGCACCTGGGCGCTGGCGGAAGCTCTCCAAGAGAAGTGGGAGAAGGTTTGAGCTTCGATCCCCTCCGTAATTCTTTATCATGTTCTCTTTCTAGCAATGTTTATGCCAGATCTTCTTTGTTAGGACGCAAACTCTTTTCTAACTCTTTTTCTTCTGGGGTTGATTTCTCTGTCGGCCCCTTTGATCTCTCATCGACCTTCGTTGAGTTCACTTCACTGTGAAACAGCTGGATCAGAAGGGGGTTTGATCCGGGGGCGTGAAGCTCCCGCGTGGTGACGCCGGTTGGCACCAAGGCCGTCTTGGGATAAATCATGGACTCTATAGAAATGTTTGTTTTGTCTGCGGTAGATGATGTTAAAAACCTGTATACACCGTCTTCGGAGGCGAGTAGTTCCAACCCTATGTCCTCGATGACAACTTACTCCAAATCTTCGACCTGGATGATTTGGTCTGATCCGTCCCCAATGTCACCGGCGACTCCGTGCATCGGGGTCACACGGGCTGCCGTCGGAAACACCATTTACGTCTTTGGGTACCACGACACCAACCACAAGGAGCTCAACGAACTCTACTCTTTTGACATGTCTCTACGGAGGAGTGGAAGCTCCTGTCCTCGGGGACGGAGGGGGAGGTGGGTCAGGGGGTGGGGGGGTGCAAGATTGCTGCTCAACGGGAAAGCCGACGGTGCGGCGGCAACAACGACGAGCCCGGGGGAGAAGGAAGGGCCCGCATGCGTTGGAGTCCGTCCGCCGTGTGATGAGACCTGATCAGTGATCACTGATCACCTTAATTTCACGGTGAAGAAGACGCTCAAAACGTCACAACTTTATATTATTTAAGTGATTTTAATAACGATTTATATTGACTTTAATAATAATTTATTAAACATTTAATAACAGATCAACAAATGTTGCTGAACTATTACTAAAGTATTATTAACTCGTTGTTGAATTCATTGTTGATGAATCGACATAAAAATTATGATACAATTTAATTGAAAACTGAAGATGTTCTCTCGTGATCAGATTGAGGTGATTCGAGATCCTGCGCGAGTAAACCGTAGCGGATTGAGCCGCGTGCAAGAGAGATAAGGCGTGCCTGCCGCTCGATGCTATCCGTCTCGTGGGAGTCCGTGCACCGCACGATCGAGTCCATCCTCACGCGAGAGAGGTGGTGCCGCCGGAAAATCTTTCCAAGGTAGCATTTTTGTTAACTCGGTCTAGTGTTCTCACGGTTGGTTATAGATGTACAAACCGTTTTTAGTTTAGTATGAATGAATATGGTACTGTTTTCATCCAAAAGAAAAAAGAGATAATTTATCTCACATCTCGTAAATAAAATAAGTGTGTTCTTGTTGTTTTTTTTCGGAGAACTTGCGTGAAAGTGCGTGTGCAGTCTTACGAAGCGCGATTTATCTCTGGCATCTCAGGAATAGACGATGAGATATCATCGAATTATTATTATTATTTATCATCCAATCATAATATTTTATCATCTTTTTTGTGAGGAGATCGAGAAACTTTCTCGAGAATCTTTCTAAAGTGAACCGTACTCATCTTAAGAATTCCTTCCAACTGCGGATAACCTTGACTACCGGCACAAACTTTAAAATTAAGAGTTGTCAAAACGTAATCAAACACCTTGTTACGAGGATTACACGATTCCGGATGGGAGATACCCCCGTTTTTTCGATACAGCGGGGAGGCGTTCCCTCGTGGGCGGCAGTGGATAAAAAGAAGGTGTGCATTGATCAGAGGTGAATTTGTTTGTAAAAATAAAACATCGGACATTTGAGAGGGATTCAGACGGAGGGACTTATTTTAGGAAGTCAGACTTTTAATAAAGTCAATTATTTTTAATTTCTGATGATATATTTGAAAATGTGTTAATTATGTAAATATATGTATAAATATTTAATATTTATGTATTTTTAATCATATTGCATATGCACGACTTAGTATTTAATCAATACAAAACTTGATTCAAATTTATTTTATCGGCCTTCAAATCTCATTAAAAAGTATATACTTCTTGATATAATATTATATTATATTTGAAGCAACTTATAGGCAGTTGCGAAATTGAGGGGAGGGGGGGGGGGATATTTGATGGGTCACTTCAGAGCTCTTCTCCAGAGATTTACTGAGTCTGGCTGTGCTACATGTTGTTTCTAGGTTTCCTGTTAAATTTTTACTGATCGTAGCTTGAACTTAAGAAGTAGATTTAACGTGTGATCCAGCCAACTCATTAACGGGCGCTTGGTATGCGATTATTTTGGGAATAAACCTAATTTTTATATTGGGAATAAAGCTAGTTTATCCTAAAAAAATTGAAGATAAACCAGATTTGCTCCCAACTTAAACGGATACCCAACATGTATTTAGTTTAACACATGTTTGAGTTTACTTTATCCCGCTTACTAACTTGATCAAGGCTTTGTACTCATCTTTGAATATAAATTCGACCTAACTTGAGGCTAAACTCTTGTTTATGTTTGTTTTTAACTTCTTGCAATAAAGAATGAATTATAGTTTTATCTAAACTATTTTACGAAAAATAAATTTAAACTTGCTTATAAGATTCAAGTGTTGACTTTGAGTTCAAATTCAAATAAAATTTAACTTATTTAATACATTTTATTGATATTATCTTACCATTGATTACTCATTATTTAATTATTTTAAAAATATTTATCAAGTAGTTAACTGAGTTACTCATCCGTTTTGTTGAACCGAGTAAGAGTTTTATGAAATTCAACTCATTAATGAATTGAACAAATTTTTTATCAAACTTGTTCGTTAACATATTATATTAAGTGTGAGGTTTGAATATATCGGTCAATTTGGACCCTGTGCACATTTTTTTTTTTAATTTTTGTCGTCGACGCAAAGATGCACGGAAGGGAAAATGTGAGGCGTTTTTTTCTGAAAACCATAGGCAGAAAAATTAAATTTCTAAAAATATCGCACTAAATTATATTTGTGCCGATCTGCTACTTAGCCGGCATCGGTCAGCTTCTTGATTGTGACAACTTTTAATCGAAGTACTAAACCATAAGTCACCGACAAGGCGAGGCGAAAGCACAAGCGGAGGCACTTATCAAAATAGTATAATGAGAAGGGCTAATGTTAAAAATAACATAGCCGTGAGTTGACGGAGGTCATGGAACCTGTTTCTCCTCCGCGCCCTTTGTGCAGACCCAACCAGTCCCGTCCGGTCCGGGGCCGGTTGGGGACGAGAATAGCAGCCGAGCAACGGGGCGTCCTCGGGAATTCCGCCACGGCAGGTCTCATTGGCGGATCCTCCAACGCTGCTGGAGCCCCGCGGGCCCCACCCTAAGTTCCCCTACTGCACCAGTTCGTGTTGTTAATCACCGGGGTTCACCACGTGGACCAATAGAAAGTGACACACATACTAAATGTTACAATTTATGCTTCTATTATATATAAGTGGAAAAATAAAAGGTTTGGCGCAATGTGCCACGCGCATAGACGAAATGGTCTCCTCAGTCCTCACCTCACAACCTTCTAGCCGCCTGCGGTGTCCCCACATGCCACAGGAAGGGGAAACGCCGATCATACGAAACCCTCCCTCTGCCCTGAGTCTCTGATACCGGCGTGGTCTCGCTCCAGCTCTCTCTTCCACACGCACACGTCCCCGCTGCGAGCTCTTGCCATGGCGGCCGCCAAGGAGACCGGCACCCTTCTGACGCGGGTCTCTCCTTCCAGGCCCCTTGGTTGCAGCGCCGCCAGGAAGGATCCCCTGGACCGCGCTATTTCCAGTTCCCGCAGCTTGCGCGTCTCCCCTGTACCGCTCGGCAGGGCGGCGGTTTCATCGACGCCGCGGCGGCGCCCCCTAAGCATCAGGTCTGTCAGAACGGCCGATGGCAGACACAGCGCTGCCGCCACCACCCTGGATCTCGTAGGTTTCATCCCCTCGATTCCTTGCCTGTAGGGCGTGCTGAGGGAACTTGGTCGATTCATATTGATTTAACCTGGTTTTATAGGAGAATACGGAGCTATCTAACGGGAGGGTGGCGGTCAATGCGCCTTCTGCCAAGAGGAAAACGAAGATAGTGTGCACGATTGGACCGTCGACAAATACCAGGGAGATGATATGGAAGCTAGCGGACGCTGGGATGAACGTGGCGCGGCTGAACATGTCGCACGGGGATCATGCGTCGCACCAGCGTACCATCGACTTGGTGAAGGAGTACAACGCTCAGTCCAAGGACAATGTCGTGGCTATCATGCTCGACACTAAGGTATACCTAGACTTCTGCGTTGTCCTTGATTCTGTTATTCCGTGAGTGCTGGTTCTTTGAGTTATCGCTTTAGGGAGAGGAAATGACGGAGGGTATCCAGAGCCTGTAGCTATTACAGGTCCACAGGGTACCTGGTACTTTTGGAGTGCAATATCTACTCTTTTCCCTGCTGGTTTTCTCATGCTTAAAACAATAGAACTTACGGTACCCTGTTTTTGTTCGTTGCACCACTGATATGTAGATTGTCTTTTTCTATTCTTGTGATGGTATAGGCTGTCGTCGACTTTTGGTGTATACCAGTCCCGTCAACCCTTTCTGTTACCAAATTTGGCTACTCAGTTATCATACACAAGGAATTACAATGTCCTTCGAAGACTGCAGTCTAACCCTTCTCGTTTAAGGTGGCATTTGATTGCGTGGGGGGATTCTTGTTATAAAAACTCCTGACAAGCTTCTACCACAACCAAATGCACCCGATGTTCTTTGAATTCCGTGTAAAAAAGTGGTGTGTGTATTTTGGGCGATAAATAGAGACAGACAATAAAATTAGTGTCAGAAAAATCTCTTAAAGCTGATGTCCTTGAGCTTACAGTGATTTTGGCTGGCAATGGACCTGCCAGCCCATCAAATGAGTCCTAAGTTAGAGATGGTGAGATGTCTCTATTCAGCTGAGTTACTTGCATGCCATTATTTTAAACTATTAAAACTACTTAACCCATCTTGAAAATAGGTACATATCAATTTTTATCAGCCTATGTATGAGAATCACAATGATGTACTTGTTATCATGTAGGGTCCAGAAGTAAGAAGTGGAGATGTGCCTCAACCAGTATTGCTTAAGGAGGGCCAGGAATTCAATTTTACCATAAAAAGAGGTGTTAATACTGAAGAGACTGTCACCGTAAATTATGATGATTTTGTGAATGATGTTGAAGTGGGTGATATTCTTTTGGTTGATGGTGAGTGCAGATGCCTCCAAATGTTTTTTTAATTTTTTTGTTGTTGATATGATTCATTTTTATTTTTTGATATTTTTTATTGTTGGCCATGTCTAAGGGGATTGCTAGAAGTTGAACAGCTTTTTATTCATAATTTTTACATTGGGAATTTTAGTGTGATAATGTTTCATAATGTATGCTTTCTGATTTTTAGTTCCCTGAGTTTGTAGAAGCAGTTATATTTAAGAAGAGATGTTTCTCACACCATTCATTGTGCTTCAAGTCAAAAGAATCTGCAGCTCAACATTTTACATTAGAACATTTTGCCAACAGATGAATTTGAAACTTTGCTGAGCACTTTCATCAAGTCATCAACTCTGCCACTGTGTGTAGGGGTGTGCATGGTTTGGGACCATTTTTTTCCAAACTGAAAAGAACCAAACCAAGGGCTCAAACCAAACCAAACCATTTGATTTGGTTTACTTTGAGACTGAAAATCAATTAAGTATTTAAAATAATTAATTATTTACATATATACTTATTTTTAGTCATAAATTATTAAAATAAATAATATATTATAAAAATTACGTAAATATTATTTTTATTAATAATATAATTTTATTTTATAATTTTTATTTTAAATCAGTTTGGTTTGTTCGGTTTAGTTTGGTGGTTTGATTGGCTTCTTGCACACCCCTAGCTGTGTGGCGTTACACATAGCTAGGTTTAATGGCAATCTTCTATATTCCGTGTGTAAGGACAAAATGCTCCGGAATGTCTTTTCAGACTAGCAGCTTACGATATACATGGAGAAAGCTTTTACTCAAGATTCAGAGTCATAAACTTCTATATGCTCCGGAATGTTTCAGCCTTCTCCTTTATCCTTTATGTGTTATTTTGCATTGGCTTAATATCATCTTTATTTAGCTTTTAAATAGATGTTCCATGTTTTAACTAAGTAATGTGGGTGTGTGAGTTCATACGAGTGGTTCTTGTGTCATGGGGATAAAATGTTATAGCTCTTTCAATTATGATTTGCATTTTTTGTGTATTATGGTGATGACAGGAATATTTACTTGGCAGTCTGTCAGTTTTAGTAAGACAACAATGCCAATGTTTTCTAAGTTGTGCTTTATTTAGGAATCAAAATAGAAAAGGTTCGAAAGAAATCCATAAGGCTTAATTTTGTTTATGTTAGTGAAAACTTTAGTTATGTTAGTCATACAAAATTTTAGTTCCAACCCTTAAATCATATTGTTTGTCAGATCATTTGTATTTTTAAAAGATAAAAGCATGGCTCTCATTTTACAAGGATAATTTTTTTTGAGGGTATATATCTTTAATAAGGTTCATTTAAGCATGGCTTATGTTTTCTGCCTACAGTGAGGAGAAATGCTTACCTAAGGATCTTATTGCATTTGCTTGAAGCAATGATATGTTTGAAGGTTTACTGGTTTACTGAGGTAAATGCGAGACAATTGGTACTAACTTAAATGCTGGTCAGAAAGAGAGGTTAACCAGAAGTTTTGATACATCATGGTCATCTTTACTACTTTCTGATCAGAGTGCTAGAGGTTTGGGCTGGCATTTCTTAATTCAAAAAATGGAAATAAAGCTGCAGGGTTGGAGGAGTAGGATGTTGTCTGCTCAAGAAAGATGGGTCTTATCAAAGTGCATTCTCCGAAGTATCTCTTTATATTATGTCTCAATCCTCAGAATCCCCAGAGGGGCGTGCAACAATTTTTAAAGTATAAGGGCATGGTTTTTTTGGCGGGGAAAGAAAGAAGGTAGAGGTATTCACCTTGTTCAATGGGACCATGTTTGCATAAATACTATGGAAAGTGGGATGGGTCTCCTGCCACTTGATACTAAGAATAGAGCACTATTAGCAAAGTGTGTTCATACGAGTTTGGTGGAGCAAGGAACAAGAGAATTTTTATGGCCATTTTGAGAAATCTGCTTCAATCCTATGGCTTATGGTTTTTATAGTCAAGGACTGGGAGTTTGCTCCTGGCCCTAAGCTTGATGGTGTAGTGGCCATGAATAAGTTTTTGAGTTGGAAACTTTTTTTCTTGTAATTCTTCTCGAATCCCTACTACCTCGGTAGTGGTTGGGTACATGGTTCGCCGGGTCGGTGACCCGGTCGCTTTTTGGGCCGACCGACCCTAACCCGGCCCCGACCCCCCGACCCGGTTATTATTTTAAAATGAATTTTTTATTTTTTTTTCCGACCCCGACCTGACCCCGACCCGACCCGGGTCGCGACCCCAACCGACCCGGGTCGGTTTTGGGGCCAACCTCCGACTATTCCTTCCTTGGTTGGGCAGCTCCTTCTATGTTGTTCTTTCTCTCTTTTTTTCCTGACTTTTCTTGTGCGTATCTCAATTTTGTTATGAATTTATAGAATTGTGGCATTGTCACTTTTGAGAAAAATATCATTTGACACATTTTGATGAGCAAGTTAAAGGAAACCTGAACCAGTGGGGCATGGATTCTGATTTGATTTTTACTCCTAGGCTGGTGGATAATTGGATATAGAAAATATGAAATGGAAAGGGAACCTACCATTCATGCCTTGTAGCTATGGCACCGACGTGGCAGAAGGGTTTCAGATTCAGTTGGATATTCTACTTCTACCAAAGGTTCTTGCAAAGATGTTTCTTGAAATAGAAACTTTTCATTTTTGCTCTACAATCTGATTTCTATTTTGATTTATAAAATGTACACTTATCTGGCAAACATTATTACTTAATGTCCTGTTTGGTTAGAGTTTCAAAATTGATACTATATCAATATTGATATTGATATTTTTAGAGGTTGGAGTGTCAATATCAAAATTGATACAAGTTGACACTCGTATTACACAACGTGCTTTGTTTTCACTACCAATTTCAAAATTGATACTATTAGCCAAACACCTCTTAGTGATTGCTATGAATATCAATTTTAAAATCGATAGTGATAGAGATGTCTAATAGGGTTACCAAACAGGGCCTAAGGAGGTTATATTGTATTTTTGATATACTGAACCTTCTGAGATAATGCCCCCCTCAGAGATATCCAATAAGCTTGGAATAATTTAGTGAAGATTACAGTCTGCACAATGATGAGTCGATGACACCCAAGGAAGACCTAAGATTTGGCCTGCAGTGCTTGTCTGCTTGATAGCTTGATTTTTAGGTTACATGCTCTCGTGCATGTACACTTATGAAAAATCTTGGCATGCATTGCATATATTTGGCAGTTGATTTTTATAAATTTACTGATTGGTGGAAGTCAAAACAATATGGATTTAAAAAGACTGTTAGTGCTTACATAAGTAAAAAAAAACAGGACTCTAAATAAACTGTGCATGCGGATTTTTTTACATTTTTAGTTTTATCTTATTCAAAAACTAATTAGAATATCCAGTCAATTAACATTTCCTGGTGAATGACAAACTCTAATCTACTATTTCAGTTATTATGTTACTGTCATGTAATGCTTTTAAATGCCTTACATATTTCTTCTTGAATCATTTTCATAGGAGGAATGATGTCATTAGCTGTGAAGTCAAAAACATCAGATACTGTTAACTGTGAAGTAATTGATGGCGGAGAGCTGAAGTCAAGGCGCCATCTTAATGTGAGAGGGAAAAGTGCCACATTGCCATCCATAACAGGTCGTTTCATTGTAGATCCATTATTTGTTGTTGTCGTGTTTCTCCTTCACTACTTGACATTTTCTGAAGCAATATTTTCTATCATGTTTTCAGAAAAGGACTGGGAAGATATAAAATTTGGTGTGGACAATAAAGTGGATTTCTATGCTGTTTCTTTTGTGAAGGATGCAAAAGTTATTCATGAGCTAAAAGACTATCTTAGAAGTATGGTTATTCTTTGCTTATTATTCTGATTCTTCTATGAGATGTTCACTGATGCTCTATTTACTAGATTTTTTTGTGCATTTATCCTATTAACTTTATTACACAAATTTTTATAGGTTGCAGTGCAGATATACATATTATCCCAAAAATAGAAAGTGCTGATTCCATACCAAACCTTGAATCAATAATTTCTGCATCTGATGGTGTAAGTCACAGCTTGCTTGTTAGCATTTTCAGTTTGTGGACTGATTAATTTAATATGTTTCACCATTAAATTATGCATCCATGTCAACTTGATCGTATTGATGTGGTATTTATTTTTTATCAATTCTTGATGATCAATTTGATTGCACCATGACAGTGTGCCATATGCAAAAATTGGATGACACTGCCTCATAGTTGTCAAGGTGGCAAGTCAACAAAGGCAGCCAAGGGTCTGACTGCTTAAGCAGCAAGGCACTTACTTCAGTACGGTTTCAGCGATAGGGTCATGTAATCCACTGTCATAAATCTTATATAGATCATCAGTATTTAGACAAGCAGCACTTGAAGAGGATAGAGAGAGAGAGAGAAATGAGATGGAGGGAGAGGGAGAGGGATGGAGAGAGATTTGGAGAGAGGGAAAGAGGGGGAAGGCTAGTGAGAGATCTGGGGGGGAGTGAATAGATTTAAAGAGGGGCATATGGGCATGGAAAGTCGAAGTGCTTGGGAAAGAGAGGGAGAGAAAAGGCTCCTGCTTTGGTATCATGTAGGTGTGAGAGATGGCAAGGTGCAAGACTGCCGAACTGTGACAATGGGGACAAGGAGAGAACCACGGAGATAGAGTGGACATTGGGAGTTTTAAGCGTAAGGGCAATGCACATTCACATTTTCAGGAGGGCTTTCAAATTGATAGACTAGCATATTGGGAGAGAAATAGGAGAGGAGAGGCTCTTTAAAGGACGTAATGGCTAAAGAAGAGAGCATACTTGTATATATATCTTCATATAATAAATAGAAGTTTTAAAAATACAGTGAATAAGACAGAAATAGTAAATTGTTGTATGATTTTGTGATTTTTAAATGGCAACCCTGAATTACAGATCTGTCGTGTGATCAGGTTGTGGTGGTCAAGGGAGCAGTCCCCTTATGCTGGGTGACCCTCAAAAATAAACTGGGCTTGTCCCATAAAGTGCTGCCTAGGCAGGCTCAGCAGTCAGCCCTGTCTGGTCTGCGGCTGCCTCTTTGGAATAGAGAAGTTGTGGATGTGCCTTTAAGCCCCAAAGGTCCATGTTGCTTAGTCGTGCCCGTGGCTGTTCTTTGAACGACTAGGGTCATGGACAATTCCTTCTCATTTCTTAGATTTTTTTTTTTCTGAAAGGCGGTCACAACTGCACATTGACTGAAAATAAAAGAAAAATGCACAATGTGTAGGAGAAAGAGAACAAGAAAACGGGAAAGACTGTCAGTAGGGAAGAACAATAGAAGATGAAGCACTATAATTAAATAAAAGTTGTTTATTTAGGCCGCTGAAATTATTCATATTTTGACATATATCTTTGAAATTTTGATAATAATTTTTTATTCCTTAAACACTTACTCTGTTTCTGAATAAAATTTTCAGCTAATTTTTTACGTAAAATTTTAATTTAACTATATTTTACTTTATTTTACTAACTTCTCTCTCTCTCACACACACACGCACCCACATGTGTATGCACACACCTGCACGTTGCTGTTGGCGAGACAAACACGAATTACCCTGCATCATTTTCAGTTCAATGGGCATCACCCTTCCCCTGGCCGATGCTGCATCCCCTCCTCATCCCTCTGTGCGGTGCCTCCTGCTTCAAATTTCTCCCGTTGCGATGACGATTCCCCTGCCCTGATGTTCACCCATGCGACACCTGTTGATCCCTCGCATTGTGTCAACCTGCTCCCCCCACCCAAATGTGCCCCCATGCAGCACCCGTCGGCTGCCTGCTTGCCATGTGTCGATGCCCCACGCAGAAATAAAGCAAGTTTTTCAGGGAGTTAAAAATTAGTCAGAATTTCAGGATATATGTGGAAATATGAATAATTTTAAGGACTTAAATGTAAAATTCTCAATGCAAAATGTGTCCAATTATAGATCTTGGATAGTTCATGGCATCTGACAGCTGTCTCCAAATAATCTTAGAATTCTTTATTGTGTTGCGTTGCGTCTCAGTTTTCAGCCCATTATTTCCACTACTTTGAGGGAGGATACCAGGGATCTGTCATAGGAAAACACTTGAAACAAGAAGGAACAATCACATGAAGACACTTGAAACAAGACGCTGATCTGCTTTCATGACTAGGGTCTTAAATTGTGACCCTATCCAATTTTTCTGTCTGTTTTGATAGAAGTAGTGGATACAGTAGTACCTAGTTCAATAGCAAATTGAAATTGGATATTTCTAGTAAGCTATATGATGCAGAAACAGAAACTCCCCATACGATATGGGATTTCTAGTTTCCAAATCATAAATGTCATTATTCTATATATTTATTTCTCATTTGTGTTTGCAACTTGGTGGCACAATGATGTAGCCACCCAATGCATTTGCATTGCACCTGGGTTCATAATCTTGGTAACTAAAGTTTTTTGTGTTTAAAAGATAAAGTATATTTATAATTATCGAATAATATGTTATTTTATGTAATCTAAAATATCATATAGTATGTTAATGTATTATATATGATATATAATGCATTGGCTGATATCCTTTCTCTGTATACAATATATTTGGAAAGTGGATGTGCCTGCTAGCAAGATGATAACATGTTACTAATTTTGTCTTGGTAAGATATGTATTTTTATTACTATCTAATAAACAGGAAACAACCGTTCTATATACAATTCCAGTTGCCGATAATTCTTTAGGAACAGAAAATGGAAACAACTTTTTACATAGCTGACCCTGACTTGCTCATAGCCCTGTTGACGGCAATTCTATTATGACCATGACAAATGACTTTCGGTTGGTATTCGTGGAGGCTGTAGCATTATGGAATGTTGTAACAGGCACCTCAAGTTTTTCTTTTTTAAGTAATCATGTACTCAAAGATATCACATATTTGACTTTTTTTTTGACTTGGATATTGATGTAAATGTTTCTCAAATTTCAATGGTTCTGTATTGTTTTGTTTTATTCTAGTTATATCCATAGAAGTGAACACAGAACCATCTTTTCTGATTTGACATCTCATTTGAATGCTCATAGGCTATGGTGGCCCGTGGTGATCTCGGTGCTGAGCTTCCTATTGAGGAAGTTCCTCTACTCCAGGTACACCTGTTCTCTTTTATGCTAATCATATCTGATACTCTCATTCAGTTATGCAAATAGATTGTTAATTAGATGATTTAGTGCCTGGATGTCCAACTGTAGTTATCTGCTTGTAGTATATCAGGGGGTGTAAATGGAATCCGATTTTCCCAAATTCGGATTCGATTCCTATAAAAATTAATGAATTTGAAACTTGTTATAATATCCTATAAGCTATCGGAGTCAGATATTCTAATAACTTATTGGAATCAGAATAAGTTGATTGCATTTCTATTTATTAAAGTTCTATAAAATGTATATGTAAGTAAAATTAATTAAAATGAAACTAAATACAATTATAAAAATGATAAAAGCAAAGATTTAAAGATATTATATTAATTTTAGGTAATCATATGTAGACCTGTCAATGGATTCAAGAAATCTGTAAGCCTGCCCGAATCCGAAATTGAAAAAAAGGATTGGATAGTCGTCCTGTGATGTCAAAGCAAATACAGTTCGGGTTCGATTTTACCCGATTAAAAATATATCCGAATTTTACATTTCAGGATACATTCGAGAACCCGATAGGGTTTGCTGGACCTGATCTGTCGACGGTAGCTTCGGGCGCTCGGCCTCATCCGGTCTTCCTCCTTCTCCATCCTCCTTTCTTCTCCTTCCCTCCGTTCTTCTCCTATGGATGGTCGCCAACCGCCTCCAGTGCCGTCGCCAGAGCACCCAGGCCAAGCGCCACGGCGTTGGCGTCAGCGGCGGCGGCTCCAAATGCTCCATCTCGAGCTCCTCGAAAAGCGGGGCCAGGAGCTTCACCCTCCTCGTGAGGTTGCAGCGGTGCCGCTCGACGCCGCCGGTGCCTCCCCGGAACTCCGCCAGCCCCTCGACGCCGCCGGCCACCGTCGACATGCGGTGGATGGTGGCCGAAGCCCCGCCGCCTCCATCCCCCGCCCCCGCCGGCCGCTCAGCGTCCGTCCCCGACATCCCCTTCCCGAAGCGGCGGAATTGGACGGAGCAAGAGGTTCCGAGGGGGGGTTTCGGAAGGAGAAAGGGGAAACGGACAGAGGGGAGCTGTACCAGCCCCCTAGCGCTCGACCTCCGCGACGACGGAGATCATGGCGCCGCTTCTAAGATCGGTCCTCTCGCTGCTGGCCATCGCCCTGGTGTTCTCGCTTGTCGGCGGGGCTGAAGCACACGAAGCCGAGCCCACCCCCTACGAGATGTTGGAGAAGCACGGGTTCCCATGGGGGATCTTGCCCGTTCGCCTGGTTCGGCATCAGCGAGGTGGCCAGGAGCGATGGGAGGCTCAGCTTCTTCGTCGGTCCCCTCTCTGCCTCATTCCCCCTCTCCAACTTCGAGGACTGCCCGCGCTGCCGCTGCGGCTTCGACTGCGCCTAGTCTCCGCGGTTGGTGTAGCGGGTTGATCCGAATCCGAAAGTGACTTTCGGATTCGGGTATGAACCTAGACCTGAAATGTAATAATTTATCAGGTATTGTATTGGATTCGGATCTATTTTATCGGATTCAGGTTCGGATCTTAAAAGATCCGACCCGATAATAACCCATTGACAGGTCTAATCATATGGAATATTAATTTATTTTAAAATAAAATTAATGTATAAAATGTATTTATAAAATTAGTGAATTTGGTTCCTAGTCCGATAACAGAATCAAAATCGAAATATAGTGATTGTGAAATTATCAGAATCAGAATTGGAGCATTTTACCCTTGTTGGAATCAATATCAGACCCGTTTGCATCCCTATAGGACTTGGTTATATGGAACACTGATCTTACTGACCTTTTTTATTCTTTTCTTTATTTCTTGAATGACTATACTTCTGGAGTATCAAAGTTATCTTAGCCAAGGCTTGTACTTTTCACAGTTGAAATAGTATTCTAAATTTAATGCATCTTTGCCGTACTACAGGATGGCAGATGGAATTAGCCTTGTCATCGCTTACTAATTGAAGTGTTTTGCATGACTAACTTATTGTTTGCACCATCATGGCAATAGAGTTCACCTTAGGTGTATAATTTATTTTACCTCAAGGTATGCCATTTCTTCTGGAGACAGATAACTATTGTTAACTGACAGTATTATATGTTGCATTGCAGGCAGAGATTATTAGCTGTTGTCGAAGCATGAGAAAGCCAGTAATAGTTGCTACAAACATGTTGGAAAGCATGATAAACCATCCAACGCCAACGAGGGCAGAAGTGTCTGATATAGCCATCGCTGTTCGAGAAGGTGCAGATGCAGTTATGCTTTCGGGTGAAACTGCACATGGAAAGTAAGCTTACTTTTCTTCCATTAACAGTGAGTGAAAACTTTTGGCTTAACACATTCTTCTTTTGGTTGTTTATGTAATATGTACAACATGGTTTTCCAGGTTGGTAAATTGATAGGTAGTTTTCTGGATACCCAACTTGCTTACAATTACTAAGATTGGCTTTTTTCATATATACGTTTGTGGATGATCATATTTTCACTCTATCCTCTTAAAAAAGCGTATTGGCATGTGTATCTGTTGGCGTGCATTTTTTTCAAAAAAAAAGAGGACAAATGGGCAGGCCCAAGAGCAGGCCGGACAGCCCACAATTCAGCCAAATTGGGCCCAATCAGGGGTCCACGTATGTCCAATCAGCAGCCCATCATCTCACCTAAAAAATTGAGCCAAATCCCATCCTAAAATCAGGCCCTGCGTAGCCCACAGCAGGGCATGGGCCGCAGCCTCCAGCTGGCCCAATTGGCCCATGAAAACAGGCCCCTACGCAGCCCATCTCTAAGGCCCACCTGCGGCCCAGTGTGAACAGGCCACACTGGCCCACCTGCCACCTCAGCACCACCTGTCACCCCAGCCACCTGCGCACCATGCAGCCAGTCAGGCCTGCAGTCAGCCCAAGAAAGGGGGAGAAAGAGGGGGCAGCCAATTAAATGCACTGGCTGCATGGGGGGAGGCCAAAGCACCTGCCACCTGTCACCCCAGCCACCTGCGCACCATGCAGCCAGTCAGGCCTGCAGTCAGAAAGGGGGAGAAAGAGGGGCAGCCAATTAAATGCACTGGCTGCATGGGGGGGAGGCCAAAGCACCCGCCACCTGTCACCCCAAAGCACCTGCGCACCATGCAGCCAACCCAGGCCCATGTGCAGCCCCCTGCTGACCCTTCACCTCCCCTCCAGCCTCTATAAAAAGAGGGGTGCGCACCAGCAAAGGGGGAGGTCTTTTGGAGGCCGACAGGCTGCTGGTCTCCTGCTGCCACCTGCTGCCACCTGCTGCCACCTGCGACCAGGAAGGGGAAGAAGAGAAGAAGAAGAAGAGAGGAGGAAGAAGAGAAGAAGAAGACAAGGTAAACAAGGCTCATTGGTGCGCCCATGTAGCCCTTCAAAAGGGCCTTCTCCTCTACCTGTTCTAGGGCCCATCTCCAACCCCTGGTCTGTCTCCAGAAAAATCCCCTTGTACAGCCTATGTTCGGACTCAAACCAGGCCTCTAATAACCCCCTTGTGCAGGCCTATTCCGGTCCAACCGAAACCCCAGAACAGGCCTCAGCCGGTCTCCAAACCAGACCCCAAACAGGTCCATATACAGCCCATATCAGGTCCCAGGCGGTCTCCAAATTAGACCCCTACACAGGCCCTGTCCGGTCTCCAAACCAGACCCCGTCCGGCCCAAACCAGGACCCCAAAACCAGCTCCAAACCAGGCCCTCGCCAGGCCCATTCCGGCCCAACCAAAGCCCCAAACCAGAACCCCAAAACCAGCTCCAAACCAGGCCCTCGCCAGGCCCATTCCGGCCCAACCAAAGCCCCATCAATCAGGCCCCCAGCCGGTCACCAAACCAGACCCCAAAACCGGTCCCAAGTCTGATCTCCAAAATAGCCCATATGTCAGGCCCAAGATCTGGCCCAAGTCCAGTTCAATTTAACCTCCATACCCAGCCCCATGCTGGCCCATCTTCGGTCACCTGCAATACATCCAGCAGACCTCCAAACAGGCCCATATTCCGGCCCACTTGCAGGCCTATGTCTAGGGCCTAAAACCAGTCCCCTTGTGACCCGGTTTCAGTCCATCAAGGACATCCCAGACAGGCCCATAATCAGCCCATCTTCACTGGCTTACATCCAGATCCCAAACCTGGTCTCCAAAACAGCCCTTTGTGCAGGCTCATTTTGGCCCACTTAAACCCAAACCAAACAGCCCCTCCTGGCTCAACCGAACAGGCCTCAAACAGGTCCTGTTTCTCCACAAAAAAAAATGTTTGAAGTCTTCTTTCAGCGGACCCCCTAGTGGCACAAGATGCAGCACATGTGCGGTTCAGAAGGTGCAGAAATTCAGCAATGGTGGGTAGGGGCGATGTCCCGGACCCTCTCGGAATCCGTACGACGGGCCGATTGTTTTGTCCGGGCGGGTCCTTGCCCTACCATCAAGACGGAGGAAGGGCGTACAAGTCCAGCAGACTCTTCCGGCCCAAGAACAGTCCAAAAAAAGGCCCTTCCGGCCCAAGAAGACCGAAGACCGGCTTTGAACGCCGATGGAACTCAAAACCGGTCCGAGTGGCCTTTTAAAAAAAAACAGAAATAAAACTAAAAAGAAATGGACGGCTCCCCCGGGTACGTCCTGGGATGTCGATCCGGACGTCGGCGCGGGCATGCTCCCGTAGCCGGTGATCCTTCCCCCAATTTTGGCTAAGTCACCGACTAGCCTTGATTGTATGGGTAAACTTTGCCAAGTTAGAAACTTGTCGGCATGCCGTTGTAATGCCGAAATTTTTCTAAACCGGTGAAGAACCTGAGTTGGGGGAAGGATCACCTCTCATTGTACTCCCATGTACTCCAACTTTCAATGAATGAAACTTTGATGTTCATATCGATGCATGAAACCGGGCATTCAAAGTGGGCCGATGGGTCGGAGGCGATGCAAACCGCCAAATAAAAATAATAATAAAAAAAATTTAATTAAAACAGAAAACTAAAATCTGAAAATTCAAACAGAAAATAAAAAACAGAATTAAATTAAATCTGAAAATCAAAACAATAAAAAATCAGAACTAAACCAAATCTGAAGTTCAACTCATTCCGGTTCAATAAACAATCGATCTTTAACAAAATTGAACCGGTTTTGAAACAAACCAAACCGAAATTAGATTTCAAACAAAAAAATCTGCTAAAACAAAATCAGATTTCAACTAACATAAAAAAAGAAATCAGATAACCTGCCAAAATCAGATTTTGAACCGCACTGAACATCAAAAATCAGGTTTTCAATAAAATCTGTCAAAAAAAAAACCAGGTTCCAATTAAATCTGCAACCAAAAAAATCCAGATTTGAACAATCAACCAAAACAGATTCTAGCCAGCTTCAAAAATCTAATTTTTGGTAATCTGAAAATCCATTTAAAATTCACTAACTTCTTCCAAAAGGAATCAAATAAACAACATTCCAAACACTCAAACGTGGATCAAAATCAACTCAAAAATCAGTAAAATCAAAATCAACCAAATAAAAAATCCAAACATGCTTAAAACTTTAAGCAAATCAAAACTAAACCAAAACAACAAAACCAAATCAATCAAACAAATTGATTTAACTCAAACCTTCAAACCGACTTTCAAGTCGATCCAAAAATCAACCAACAAACAAATAAAATCAACCCGAACAAAAATCGGTTTGCATCTCATCAGACCCAGAAGGCCGCTGCCCTTTGAGTTTCTTTACTTTTTGTGGATGCATGTCTTCTACTTTCATGGATTGCTATGACGCTTAATCAAGGGTTTTCGAGTAATCTCGATGTAATTAACGTCGGATCTTCGCACCATCCGACGGGGAGAGGTCAAAACAAATTTTCAAAGAACCTAAGAACCTCAACATATAATTTTGACCATAGTTAGTACTTTTATGGAATACCATCTATTTTCCTAAGAAGTCAATGATAAGGTCTAATCAAATCAAATCCAAATTCAAAAGGAAAACGAATTTCCAAAACAAGAGATGCGAAATCTTTGAATCTGAGGTTACATCAGTATCCTCAGCATCTTGATAAAGCTACAGTACCATTAAAAGCTAAAAAAGGTTAGGTTTGCTTTTTCTTGGAAGTTCTAATATTTTAGAGGCTGTACAGGAGGGAGGGAGGGAGGGGGTATCTTCTTTTTTACCACAGTAATTGGGTTTTAGCTAAACTAATTGTGGTAAAGTCACTTTATGTGTATAAATTCAACTTTTCATAGTTTGTGGAGGTGTGCTAGTAGTGTTTCCTTAGTAGACCTGTAAATGTATCGGGTTCAAGCAGGGCATGTATGGATCTGAACCCGGATCTGACAACAAGAACCTGAACCCAAATCCGAATCTGAAATTCAATGTATAAATGGATTTGGATCTAACCAGAGCTGAAATTTTAATCCGGATTCAGATCTACTATATTAATCCTGAAGGTGTGTCATTTCTTCTCCAGTCGATGAAGTGGTGTCCGCAAAGAGGAGGAAGAAGACGGGAATGAAGGACCTATCAATGGTCTCTGATGGCCTGCTGCCCTGTCACATGCCCATCTTCCCCTGCCTCAGCAGCGCCGGCACTGGCAACATCTGTGCACAGGAACTGGAGCTCAAGTAGATGTCAAAGTTTCCTGCAGATGATGGGTAGCCATTGATCTCTGGTAACATGTCTCCAGGCAGCTTCTGGAGATCTGGATTAATAAGTGCAGGTTGGATGTGTGGCTGGTGGTCACTGGAATCGGCAATGGTCCCCAGCACAGAGGACTCGTCCAGCTCCACGGGTACCTCCAGCCCAATGAGTGCAGGGTCTGAATCTGTGGTCCTGTGGAGGGTGGTTCAGGAACCATCAGAAGAGGAGAGCCAGAGCGATGTTGGATCCCACCGACCTGGAGGAAGATGACAAAGTGCTGCTCCCACCAGAGAGGCGGGAGATGCCCAGAGGGTCAAGCACTAAGTCAGGGCAGAGAAGCCTCAGCTGCAGCTTGCAGGCTCTGTTCACGGATGGGGCTTGCCTGATGGCAAAGATCTTAGCCAACCTCGCTCTATGGATCTTACGGCACCCGCGGTTGATGGACAACGAAACTGCTGACCCCGCTGAGGAAGGCCGACGGGGTGGACTGCACCGGCCACTTGCGGGAGAAGAAGGTGATCTTGAGCCTCTACAGCAGGGGGCTCTGCTCCAGGGAACTGCAGGCGGTTCCAAGAGAACTCAGCAAGACGGAGGGTGGAGAATGATGATCATGGGAAGGGCAACAATGAGAACGCTTGAGAAGATGGCTTGGAGGGGGCCGAGGGAAGGGATGGGTGAGGGTTTCTCAGGCAATCGGGTTTTTGCTAAGAAACCCGATTGAAGAATTTCAGGTTATTTGATTTTACCTGAATCCGGTGAAAATGTGTTCGGATCAGCCAATAACAACTCTGAACCTGAAAATTAGCTCATTTTTAGGTCTTGGATCCTTAGTATCCATTGACAGGCCTACATGCAAGTTAAGAGTAGGTATGAGAAACCTATTGATTTAGTTTAACTGTCATGTTTAGATTTTCAACATTTTCTTTTATAGTTCATCATCTTGCATTTGTGCTGTGTTTTTTTTAGCTGAAACTTGTTTCCTTTTGTGCTCCCCCTCTTGATAGATTGATTGACAGACACCCACCCCCTCTCTTATTTATATTTAATTGTGGTAAAGTTACTTTAGGTTTATAAATTCAATGTTGTTTGTGGAGGCGTGCTATTAGTGCTTCCTTGGAATGTACGGGGAAGTTAAGAGTAGGTTTGAGAAATTTATTGATTCAGTTTAACTGCCATTTTGAGATTTTCAACAGTTTTTTAGGTCATCATCTTGCATCTTTGGCTGAAACTTGTTTCCTCTCGTGCTTCCCCTTCTTGATAGATTGATAGAAGACACTCACCCCTCTTATTTCTCCTTGTAGACCCATACCATTTGTTGATTAGTGATGACACTCTTCATTAATTTCTGTTTTTTCCTGGCTATAGATATCCAATAAAGGCTGTAAAAGTGATGCATAATGTGGCACAACGAATTGAATCAACCCTCTCAAATAGCATTACTCCGTCCGAACTTTCTGCAATGCAGGTACTTGGTTTTCCTGTTTGGTGAGAATTTGGAAATTGATTTTATTGTTCTTATTTATTATTTTTTGTTCTTTCTCAAGGCTGTCCCGGGGGAAATTTCTCAAAGCCACATGAGTGCAATGTTTGCATCACATGCAACTGCAATGGCCAACACACTTGACACACCTATAATCGTCTTTACAAGAACTGGATCTATGGCTGTGCTTCTTAGCCATTACCGACCATCATCAATGATATTTGCTTTTACTAATGAGTAAGCATTTCAAAAAGAGTCATAGTCCTTTTTTCGTGAAAAGTGCTTACTGTTTATTCTAACCCTGACACTTGCCATTAATAAAGCTAAGAAGAGCTGGCAGTTACGTAAATGTGCCAGTGAACTTGCATATTCCCAATTCCATAAGTTCTGACAAGTATGTGTTTTCTTGGTAGGGAGCGTGTTAAACAGAGGCTGGCACTGTATCACGGGGTGCAACCTATATATATCCCCTTCTCAAGCGATGCTGAGGAGACCTTCTCTAGGGCAATAGACTTCTTATTGGTATTCAACTTTTGCAGAACCCGTGAATTTCTGTGATAGGTTATAACGCTTTGCTGATACTATTGTTTTTTTCTATTTAATGCCAGACCCAAAGTTTCATACAGGAAGGAGAACACGTAACTCTTGTCCAGAGTGGCAATCAGCCAATATGGCGTCGCGATACCACACATCATATTCAAGTCCGTGAAGTTCAAGGCTAATATTCCTTGGAGCTTTTTTGCTTGATCTTTGGTTTATTTTCTTCTTTAATTATTGGTTTGTTAGCTTTTTATGCTTAGAAGCGAATTAAAGCAACCTGAGTTTATGGAGTGACGGAGTCCAATTAGCAGCTAAACAGCTGGGAGATGTACTCG
The DNA here is from genome assembly GCA_036172225.1 of Cryptocoryne crispatula var. balansae. Taxonomy (NCBI): domain Eukaryota; kingdom Viridiplantae; phylum Streptophyta; class Magnoliopsida; order Alismatales; family Araceae; genus Cryptocoryne; species Cryptocoryne crispatula. The sequence goes on along the minus strand of CM069922.1, from coordinate 5,511,734 downwards.
CCATATTAGTTGATGAGACATGTATTACTTTGTAGGCCATTCATGTTTACTTCTTATGATCTTACTTGAAACTGTGATGTTTTTGTTCTGGATTCAACCAATGGGGACGATGACAGGTATTCCACTCATCCGTTTTTCTGAGATTTGAGAACTTTCCAAGCCACCTGAATTAAACAGATTCGATTCATCTAAGTGCTTATTGAAGTAAGACAACCTTGTTTTATTCTGCAAGATCCCCTTGAAGTTTCAATAGTTTAAAATGGTAATATTTCATTCAAATTTTGTTCAATCCGTGCCAAACTTTATAAATTCAGTTTGACATGTTTATTAGCTTTATTTTTTTTTATAAACAGGCATGTAAAGAGTCGTATACGAAGGTTCTAGATGGATATTCATTAAATTTTTGTGTATTGATCGTTCTCCTTCGTTGCTTCTATGTTCTTCCGCAAAGAAGGTACTCGTGTCACAGGTGTGATACATTCAAACTCAGTCGCCTAAACTTGTGCTGCTTTCTGTTTCGTCCCTGTACCTGATTCTAGTGCTTTCACATAAACGTATATTTAGGTGTTTTACCCTTTTTTAGTGCACTGCACTCATGGAGCTCGGTCTACATAAGTCTGTTTACTGCGTTTCTTTGTTATCTTTCTATGTTCTGTGGTTTATTTCTGACTTGTCTTTCCATTTATAGTCACGATGTTTCTAGCGAGACTGATGATATCCACGATCATCCAGTCTTGTGTCAGTTATCAAGCTCCTCTAAAGGAGTCTCTAGCATTGTTATCCGACCTTTAAGCACTTGAAAGTGCAGGTCGGTTTATGGTTTTGTTCGACTGTGTCAGAGTAGATGGTGTCTAATAGAATTTTAGGTCTCTTTATCGTTGCTGTGTGCCCTTTCTTTGTCATGTCCTCATGTGTTAGTGCTCTTCTTTCTTTAGTCACTGTATTTGTATCTTTATACATGTACTATCTTGTTTCATTAATGTGATAGTGAAATATGTTATTTCTCGAGATCGAGATCGAGATCGATCACGAGAGATCATCCTTCATGTCGTCGTCGGTGGAGTATCTGCACCCTATAGCAGATTTCGTCCTTTGAGCGGGAATCTTGTTTACCTCGTATGGTGAACCTGAAAGTTACCCTATCTGGTTGGCCAGCTCATTGCCGATAAAGCTTGCCGGGCGGCTTCATCATCCTCCACGACCTCGCCCTTGCCCTCGGTTATGGGGTTAGAGCCTGTAACACCTGCTCGCTGCAGCACGCTAAGAAGACAGCGAAGACTGCACATTCATTTTTTTGGTCAAGATGCTGAACTATATTATTCACAGACTAGATTATGTCCGTACATGTCCGCAGCGGCCACGGTTGCTAGCAGCTCGGTAGATAGGAGCCATTGGACTTATCAGGAATCAGGATGCCACCTGCAAAGGAGCTTGGAATTGGTTTCTGGTGAACCATGATTAGGGGTGTCAATGGGCCGGACCCGGCCCGGCCCGAGGTCGGCCCGCTTAGGGCCCGGCCCAACTCGACCCGCACTACATTGTTGGCCCGGCCCAGCCCGACCCGACTCACAAAAATTATTGACTTGACTCGGCCCGGCCCAACTATATATTTTATAAATAAATATTTATTAAATATGATAAATTTAATTATTTAAGATAATATTATAAAATTAATAATAATTTAATTAAAATATATTTTTAATAAGTAAAAATAATGTTTTTGACATAAAAATTTGAAAGTTATTTGGCCCGTTTTAGCCCGTTTCGGCCCGTTTCGGCTCGTATGTCGACCCGACTAAAGTCTGCGGGCCAAAATCTTTGGCCCGTCAAATGACCCGGAACCGGCTCGGCCCGCGAACCCGTGGGCCGGCTCGGCCCATTACCACCCCTAACCATGATTAGAAATGCTGGAGTAGTCATTAAATGTCGATGCAGGCCATGTTGGTATGGCCAAGCCGATAGTGGGAATCGTATTTGTATATTAATTTATGTCTGGTATTTTTCATCGCCAAAAGAGGCTCTTACTTGTCAGGGATACTTCAAGATAGGGATCTGGATCTCTCGTATCGGGATGGATATCTGCAATATCCATCGGCTGTCCCTACTGTCCTTCCCTGTCTATCGGAAGAAAGGCAAGAAAAATGTGGAGGCTTTTAAAGTGAAATGAGAGGAGGTTTTATTGTTAGACGTCAAAACGTCAAAATGCTCCCACAACAGAACAAATATACAATCCAGAAGTGACTTGTACGAGCAAAGGTCAAATACGACAAGTAAATCATAAGGAGATATGGGATTTACGTAGTTCGAAGAGATAGATACATCTTCTTATATTCACATAAAAATAGAGAGAATTTTGTGGATGTAGAAGAATAAAAAATAGAAAATATTTTTACATAGACAGAGAATGATCTTTCCTAAAATAGAGTAATCCTAAAATCCTGATCTTTCTCTGGACGACGTCTTTAAATAGTTATGGTGATGTCACGAACCACATGATCTTCACCGTAGAAAAGAATGTGAAAGACAAGAAGAATCGAGAAAGATCAAGCACGATGTCAAGGTCTCCTAACAACTCTCTCCCCTCTCTCTCTCTCTCTCTCTCAACCTTACGGTGGCTGCTCTCCTCGCGTTCGCAAGGACGTACCGATCATTTTGGAGTTGGGGTTTGGAGTTGGGGGCTAAGAGAAAGAAAGAAATGACAAAATTAACTCCGAAACAAAATTTGACCAAGTCAAAATCACTATACTTTATATCTCTCGTATCCATACGATAAATATTTTCTTTAACATGTCATAGGCAACACGAAAGACCAGAAATGTTGTTAGTATGATTTGCTATTCCAAAATGCAAATCGGCCTGTGTAGTCAAGGTCGGGAAGACATTCATAAAGAAGGGCGCACACACGCACAACGTAGTTTAACTGCTTGGGCACCACAACACACGCAGGTAGAATAAGACATTCATAAAGAAGGGCGCAGAGTGAGTTTCTCCAATAAAAATGTGTTACTAATTTCTCTTGACATAATACAGATAAGCATTGAAGAGCTCTCTCTTCCTCCCCCATCAAGCTGGTGGCTACACAGAAGCTCTTTTATTTCAACCGATACACACTCTATATGTACATAATTAAGGACGACCAGCTGACCTCCAGCTTCTGTGTGGTGTGGCAGCAGCAGGTCAAGAAAATGATATTGTCGAGGCAAGGAGACTCCGGCACTAAGTATATATATTTCTTCCCGAAGACCAGCTATATAAATCATATATATATATAATGCGGATCAATTAATTAGCTAGGTAAAGTTTACCATCTCATGAGGTTAGACATTAACCATCTCTAGGCTGCCGACGTTTCTCCACTGCAATAATCTTGACCACTTTCCCCGCTATATATATATATATAATGCGGATCAATTAATTAGCTAGGTAAAGATTACCATCTCATGAGGTTAGACATTAACCATTTCTAGGCTGCCGACGTTTCTCCACTGCAATAATCTTGACCACTTTCCCCGCTCTTCCCCTCCAGCTTGATGCACTTGTACCACCTGGCACAGGCCAAGTAGAGGACGAAGTCAACGCTGGTCATTGCGGCCAAGAGGAAGTAGAACCTGTCCATGTGGCCCCTGTTGAGGTTCTCCGGTATCCAGCCGGGGCTGTCGCCCCTGCCGGTGATGTCCATGACGACGGAGACGAGGAGGCTGCTCACGTAGTTGCCCAGCGAGATGGAGGTCATGCACAGGGCGCTGCCGAAGCTCTTGAGCCCGTCCGGCGTCTGCCCGTTGAAGAACTCCAGTTGCCCCACGTACATGAACACCTCCGAGGCCCCGATCAGCACGTACTGTGGGATCTGCCACAGGATGCTGAGGGAGCTGGAGTCCTGGCACCCCCTGCAGCTGCCCACCGTGTGCTTCAGCCGGCAGTGCTCGACTGTCCCCGCGGAGATCATCGCCGCCACGGCGATGACCAGGCCGACGCCCATCCTCTGCAGCTCGGTGAGGCCCCTGGGGTCCTTCCGCACCCGGGACGCCACCGGCTGCAGGAGCCGGCGGTAGAGCGCGATGAACGCGGCGACGCTGAGGATGTCGAAGGCCGACATGCTCGCCGCGGGGATGCGGAAGTGCCCCACCGTCGTCTTCATGGCGCCGCCTTGCACGACGAAGAGGGAGGCCATCTGCGTGAAGACGACGGAGTAGATGATGGTGCACAGCCATATCGGCAGCAGTCGCAGCACGCACTTCACTTCTTCCACTTGAGTGATGGTGCAGAGCCTCCACGGATCGTCCCTCGCCGGGCTCCCAGCCGCGCCGAAGTCGTCGTCGGACACCACCAGCGCCGCCCTATCCAAGAATCTGCCCATATATATATGTATCAAAAAAACACACCGACCGATCAGAACACACGCTACCTGCAGCTCCCTTCTCTATAGAGAATACGTAGTTATATTCTCATCGTCGGTCGACACGGTGAAGGAGAAATCGACAACCTGAATCCCTCCGTGTGGAGGATCTTCCTGCCGCCGCTGGCAGCCAGCTGCTGCTCCTTGCCGTCGACCTCGTAGAGGTGATCTCCGCCGGGGGTCATGTGGACCGCCGACTTTTTTGACGCCGCCACGATCACCTGGCACACCCGAGAGAGGGGGTTGCCGCCGGGCTTGAAGTGGCGGTAGCGCGGGGTGCCGACGAGGAAGAGAAGCAGCGCGAGGAAGGCGGACCCGGCGGAGGCCCAGAAGCCCAAGGCCCACATACCGGAGTCCTCGAAGTAGCTCAAGAAGGTGTTGGAGAATAGGGAGCCGAGGTTGAGGGCCAGGTAGAAGTAGCTGAAGAAGGAGACCTTGGAGCGTGCCTCCGCGGCGTCCTCCCCGTCGAACTGGTCGGCGCCGAAGGTGGCGATGTTTGGCTGGTAGCCGCCGTTGCCGAGGGCCACCAGGTAGATGGAGAGGTAAAAGACGCCCGTCGCGCCTGCGGAGTGGGGCCGGCAGGGGGCCCGGCCGTCGCCACACCCGGCGGGCTTCAGCAGGAGCAGATAAGAGGACAAGGAGAGGAGCACCAGACCCTGCCGGAACAGAGACGAAACCCGTCGTCAGCATATGTATATATATATATACGCTTGAGCGCCGTGTGTGTGTGTGTGTATATGTCATGTATGTATATATGTACGCGTACTTACGAGGACAAAGAGGGCTTGGAAGACGGCGCAGGTCTTGTACCTTCCCCAGTAGGAGTCGCTGAGGAAGGCGCCGACGAGGGAGCAGAGGTAGACGGTGCCGGTCCACTTGCTGACGTCGTTGGCGGCGTCGGCGTTGCTCTGCTGCAGCACTCGCGTCAGGAACAGCACCAGGTTCACGCCCACCCCGAAGAAGGCCAGCGTCGCCAGCCCTTGGTTCACTGCCCCCGTCAAAAACAAATATCGGTGAGACTCCTCGAGTTAAATCGATATTTAAATCACGATGAATTTTATTCTATTTTTGTGTCTAAGTCCATGGGTGAGAGACAGTACGTGGGATCACCTCTCCTCGATCGAGAGGGAGGGATCATTATCTCCTGTGGCGGAGAAGGCTGCGCTCGCGTGAGTGATTTTCTTTTTATTATTATGTTACTAAATGTCCTATTTTTTTGTTACTGACCGATTTACACTAATCTCGTTAATACATCGTCCCACATGTTCTCTTTTGACGTGGCCATGGATGGTTGAGATTGCGGCAAAAACAAGAAAAAAAAAACTTTTTATCCCCCACGTTCCCACGACATGCATGGCTTTATGATTTTGTATGTGTCCAAGAGAAGAGATATGTCCTCCATGATGCATTTACATCAGACATGCATGTGGGGTGCCGGGTTGCATGCGGAGGGACATCCCGACTCGAATGATCTAAATAATTTCCTATTTAGATTCATTCATAAAATCCAAACTCAAATTCGATTCGAACTCATTAAGTTTGATTTCAGCTAATGTAGTAAGTCTGATCGACACCATGTAACTATTAAATATTATTCCCAATTCCATTTTTTCGAATAAAAAATCTATCAAAAGAATTCATCAATAATTAATAGTAAACTGTATTGGGTCGTACGACCTCGGCGTCATATATAATTTGAGATCAGTCTGTAACACTACCATAATTTTACTGCCCATCTTAGCGTTGAGGTAAAATTAATGTTGCGAGTGTCGATATATATATATATATAATCTCGTATCAACGAGTATGAGAAAGTTCAATTGCTTGAACATATGATGATTTTGGGATTGGCAAGAAAGCTGCACAGCCATCTGGCCAACAAAGTGAGAGAGAGAGAGAGAGACGAAGCTAGCGTCCGATGGGTTCGGCATACCGAGTAGGAGGAACCCCGCAGACCATCCTCCGCTCGCTGCTTTCACCGCCGGCCGGCCCCTCCTATCCACCGAGCCGTCCAGCGTGTAGTAGTAGGAGTCTTCGTTGCCGACCGCCTTCTCTCCCCCCGTCGTCTTCTCCGCCAGCTCCATGATTACCACTCCCTGCCGCACCTGCTCGAAACAGAGATCGATCAGATGCCCCTGTGGCTCAGTGCACTCATGGGAAGATAATTTAAACTGGCGTAAAATTCTCTCCCTTCCTACTTCCAGATGCCCGGAAAGGATTGCAAAGCCTTTGTGGCTTTGCGCGGAGGACAGACCATGAGAGAGATCGGTCGACCCCATGCCCCTTCGTCACCCACATATATAGATCGATGATCCTCGGGTGCATGGCGGCTTTCCGGGGCTCAGAGAAGGGCGAGGTTCCCAGAGCCATCGCCCCTGCACTCTCTGTGTAATTACATACATGCAGCTTGGTGATAACAGGAGGACGACGAGGGAAGCATGTACACAAGTACTAACCGAGCTGGGCTCCTCGGCGGCGGCGCCCTTTGGAGCAAAAGATGAGCTGGCGGCGGAGAAGAGTAGTAGAGAGTAGAGACGGAGAAGGGTACTGGTGTGGTTGCAGAAGAAAGAACCCCCCCTGCCGTGGAATGGTGAGAGAAGGGTAGCGTCTCGTGGAGTTTATATAGAAGCAGAGGGGTTTGGCGACGAATGGTTCGCAATTTTCCGGGGGAATTTCACGTGGAATTTCACACATGAACATATGACCATTAATTTAAATCATAATTAAAGATGTGAAAGAAAGAGGATTTGGGGGAGGCCGAGAGTCTTTCGACAAAGAAGACAAACGTTGGAGACTTTACAGGACTCCGACCTTTGAAGACAAGTGGGTGTCCCTTTCCGATCCCCCCCCCCCCAAAGAAAGGGGAAATGGGGGGTGGTCTTTGTCCAGGTCAAATAGGATGTCATCTCAGTGTGGTTCCTAAGTGGGAACGTTCGGCGCTCCTTAATTTCCTGTCGCTGATCTTGCATGAGCTAGCAGTTAATTCTCGAAGGATTGGGTTATTTAATCCTTCTGCCATCATATCTACCTCCGAACTCGAATGAAGATCATATTTATATGCTGTCAGCAGGTGATCGGATTCTTTCGTCGGGCTAATCTTGACGTCACGCATCGGGTCCAGATCGTCTCTCCGATTGACATTTAGGGAGAGTTCCCCAAATTTGACTCAGTAAAAATGTACTGCTTTGCTACTCACAATATATATCTGACTCAAAACGATCCTATTCGTGATGATTGATTAACAAGTACTTTTGAAGTTGGTAAAGTATAAACCAAATCAGTGAAGTATGCATAAATGTTGGTAGAATACGAGTCAGTGATACGTTTGGGGGGTTTTAACTTTAGGTCCTATTTTAGATTTAAATTTATTTTTTAAATCCCTTTGAGTACTGTTTCCGTCTCCTTCGAAAATGAGAGTATATCACCTCAATTTATGAGTGGGGAGAGTATTCTCAGTCATCAATGAAAAAAATTTCGCTTAAGTGATGAGTAGTGAGTTGTAAGATATCGATAACGGTTCAACCTTTGTCAGTAATAAATTAACAAATCAGTGAAATGTTACTGAACCGCTACCGATGTCTCATAAATTCGCTACCGAATTAATACAACTTACCGTCCATGAATAGTGAGTTAATAAAACGTCCATAACGATTCTAACTTTTTTTTTTACTCCCTCCAGCACTCATCAAAAATTTCGACCTCCTCTACCTCGTATTAACATCCTGCCGGCAGAGGGATCCCGTCCCCGTCCGTTGGCTCCATCGCCGCGGCCCGCCTCGCCGTCGCGACGCCGGTCACGCCCCCGACGGCGGCCCCCTCCGCCACCCGTGACGCTCCAGGCAGGCCTTGCCGGGCTCGTCAGGAGGCCGCCCCTCATCGCCGTACCATCATCTGTCCGATCCGGTCGACCTTCAAGCGCCATGAGTTTTCGGTTTTCCCACCCGGTAAGCTCCCGTCGCTCCCCAAGCCCTGCCGCCCGGTGCCCCTGATGTCAGACCGAGCTGCCTCGACCTCCCCCTCCCGTGGCATCCTTCGCCCCTCCCCTCTTTCCCCTCTCGGCCGAAGGAAGCTTGGCATGGGTTTCGAGGCGCAAGACCTGCGCACGAGGCCGGGGAGAGAGAGAGAACGGGGGGGGGGGGTTAAAATTTTACCCTCCGCCCCCGTCCTCTTCGACGATGTGAATGGCAACGAACGAGGGGTGAAAGTTACGTAACATTTTCTGATTCGAGATTAAAAAGTGAAGTTTCACAAGGCAGGGTTTGATTTTACCACATAGGTTTAGTGAAATGTATCGCCGGAATGCAAGAGGAGGAAGATAATTAACGACACCGTATCGGAGTCCGCCTCAGTTTGGTGGGAGTAGTAAAGTTGCCAGCCAATCTCTTAGGGGTGTCAGTTTTGTTGGGACGTGTTCAAGAAAATCGATGTTCTGTTAGTGCACGATATCCGGCGAAATCGTCTAAAAGAATAGGAGAGATCGTTATTATTTGAGGCAGAGAAAATATCATAATTGTAATATCTGATTTTTTTTTAATATTATATATCACCCTCTCTTTTACCTTCTCCTTTTGCCCCTCATTTTCCCAATTTTTACCCCCATTGGAACCCCCTTTACTGTGCCCTAGCCGCGCCCCCTCACCCTCTACCCCCTCCATCGGGAACCGCCTTACAGGCATCGTCGATTTTCCCCTTCCCTCCCTCCCTCTCGATTTCCCCCTCGCGGCAGCTCCCTTCCGCGGAGCCCAGCCCCCCCTTCACGCCGGCGCTGTCCCGCCCCTCTGCCCGTGTGGACGCCTGCGTCGCAGCAGCTCCCCCGCCCCCGCTCTCTCTCTCGGCCAGCCGCGTGGACCCGCGGCCGCGGCGTCGCAGCAGCTCCGGTCTCCCCGCTCGCTCAGCTGCCGCGGACGCGCCCAGCAGCCTCGCAGCCCGCAGCCCGCAGCAGCCGGCCCCCCCTCCGCGCGCCGACCAGACCGTGCGGGCGCTTCCCCTTGCGCGCGCGGACGCCCAACGGCTGCAGCCGCAGCCATCCTCCTCTTCCACCTTTTTCCCCTCGGGGCGCTCACCTGCGCCGACCACCCTGGGCTGCGGACATCCGGCCCCCAGCCCCGCGGGCCCCTCTCGCTTCCTCTCTCCGGCGTGTCCCCGCTGCCCAACCGTACCTCTTTGGCCCCGGCGCAGCCCCCTCTTGCATGCGTCATCTCCTCCATCCGGAAATTGCCGTTGTTGTGGTAATGATCTATTTTATTTTTTTCTCTCCTTTTTCACTCCATCACATCATTTTTATTATGTTCTATCCATGCCATACCTATATGCCTTTGCATGCTTGCAGCCTAGCACCGATCGAGGGAGAAATCCTTGCTTTGCCGATTCAAGCTTCGTATTAGCTCCGGATCGTTTTATCGACGCGTTTCCGGTAGGCATCCCGACATGTCTATTATCACTAAATTTTTATTGAAAATATTTACATGACTTGTAGATAATAATAAAATAGATAGATGTGTGATTTAGAAGAGTGAAGGTATCTTTAGTTGCCTATTTTGATTTATTTAGCATGTAATTGCAAGTCAATTAGTGATGATTGTATAATTAGCTCTATCATAGTTAATTGATTATATTCTTGCACGATATGTGATAAACCTTGATTATTAATTGTCAACCCTATGGATTATGATTAGTTCTCTTAGTCCTTGATTTATATCGTGCTTAATGTGGTAGGTTAATCAAATTAGAGAGAATCCGATTTAATTATTAAATCTCGTATTTTCTTGCAACACCATCAATCTTTCATATTGTGGTTATATTGTGGGTCTACGTCATGTCGATGTTGGCATAGCATGCTTATGTATAGAATGTCGTTTTGTTTAATCATGATAGATAGAGTGCTAGTAGCATGAGCGTCAAGTATCATGTCTATGTGTGTCTTTTGTTAGATTGTGAAAATGCATGGTTTACTAGCTTGTCTATTGGTTATCATGGTGGTAGGGTCTTCATTTTAAATGTGATAGTTTGTCATCGCAAATTTGTTTCATATTGTATGAGATTGATCATTGCATAGTATGAGATGCATTGCGATGCATGTGTGCATTAAAGAAATTTAATGAGACCGAGCTATACCGGACTAGTAGTCGTGTCCGTGGGCAGCGGGAGCTTAGAACCGTCCGGGTGCATCCTTCGATCCTGCGTATCCCGCGGGTTATCCTAAGTGCCACCCCCGCCTGTGTGCACTACGTATTTAAATTTTTAGCTATACAATTACTCTATATATGGTAGATCCGGTCATAGCTCGTCGAGATCGCAAGATGACGCTTTCCTTGCGAAAAATGAAAATGTTGATGTTTCATGTAGTGGATAGATGCATTGTAGAGTGGTATCGGTGTTAGTAATTATGTAGTGTTCTATTAGTTCATTTAAGCATACATGTTTTGTATGATATGCATTGTATGTCTTTTAGTTAGTGTTGCATTGCATAACCTCTTCCTCATACTTTATATATTTCCGTGAGAAGCCCTCTTTGGTCTTAGTTGTGGGTTGGTTATGGTTGTATGTCTAAAAATTTGTGGAATGCCAACTTTCATATATATATTGTTTAGTTTTATATGGTATATATCAAGTGCAAAAGGTAATGTATATGTATCATGTTGTGGTCTTTGGCTATCCACCTGGGTGGATGATGGGATGTCTACCGAGTCGTTATGACTCACTCCAATCCTCTATTATATTTTTTTTCAGATATCAAAGCCATTTGTGCAGGTTTGGTGGTATGGACTCTAATGAAGGTTTTGAACGGTTATTATGCAATTTAGACCGGTATAGGATTACTTGGATTGAAATTTTATTACGTGATTCGAGATGATTGAATAGTGTTAGAATTATGAATCGGGACCCGTGTTCGAGTTTTTTTTCCAAACCGATGTGCTTTTGGGGTTGTTTCCTGCCACGCCGCCGATTGTTTTCCGTCGTGCAGTTGAAATCCGGGTCGCGATGCAAATATGATCGGGAGCCATAACTCGGCCTTAAGGTCTATATTGACTCGCCTGTGTTTATGTGATCGGTTTGGATTATATGAAGTTGATAATGAGAAGATTTTGTCTTAAGTTGATATGAAAAATTTTAGATTGTCTATCTGATTAAGAATTTTAGTTTGTATGGAAATTTGATGCCGATGATTAGATTTTGTCCAATATTATAATTAAGTGATCTTACTCCGTGACGATTGAATTTCGTGGATTCAACATATCTTGTGATTTGGATTAAGGAAATCTTTTGAGTTAATGGAGCGGATATGATTTCATTAAGGTGATAGATGTAATTACTAGATAAATTAGGAGGAGATAGATAGATTGATGAAACGAATAGTTAGATAAAGTTACAGAGAGGGTTAGATGAATGGATAGACTAGATAGAGAGATAATTTGGATAGCTAGATATGTTGGATATAGTGAAGAGAGATTGATAGATAGATAGAATAGATAGAAGATAGAGATAGATAGAAGAGATGGTAGAACGAGATAGATACATGGATAGATAGGTATTTGAATTGAAGAAAGAGGGAATTTGAAAAAGATTCGATGAGATGATTTATATGGGAATACACTCAAGCTATTAGTATATCCTATCAAGGAAAGAGAATACGTGGTATAAAGAGAAGATAATGTGTACTATTCGAGGAGATAATATTTTGCTTATCATAGATTTAATACCAAGATTCAAATATTTAAGATATTGATTTGAATGAAGGGATATTGAATATAGAAATGAGATTATTAATCTAGATTTTGAGAGTCAAAGTTGGAAATTGGATAATATTATTGATAATACTTCGATTCTTTTGAGAATGAGATGTGTAATATGGAGCATGATTCATGAATGAGAGATCTTTTTTTTTGAGTTATATTTAGGTACCCATCCTCCATTGATATTATGATTGTGCCCTCTATTATCAAGATCTTTTATCTTCATTATCAATTATTGAACTCATTATCTCTTCATATTTTGTTTGATCAATTTAGCCAAATCTTGACTTTGGATAATCTTAATTATAAGCTACGTCTAGTCATAGGTTGATCATATGCGAAGTTGGACATTGGTTCATTGTAGCTAATTTTTTTAGATTGAAGTAGAGGGATAGTTTAGACTTATCTTATTGGTTGTTTAGAATCGAGTAGAATTGTAGCTATAGTCTTTTTTTTAAAAGAAGGAATGGTGCTATATCATGTAAGAACTATGCTTTGGAAGATGCTTGAAAATTTATTAACTCTTTAAGGATGATATTTTTTTGTGTGTGTGAATCATACGTGATTGTCAATAGATATTGTTCATTTGTTGGAAGTTAGAGATAAATATCTTGAGGATAATTTGATAGAAAACACTTTGAACAAGAAGACAATGTGATTGATATGATTGACCAAAGTTTGAATGAAAGTGATAATGAGAGAATGATCATTGTTTAAGTGATGTTAATGATGTTAGGAGTAGTTAACTCATTAGAATCATTTTATTGGAAGTTAGAGATTTGATCACCTTGAGGGTTTATATCATATAGATGGTATGAGGTGATTAGATTTTTCGATTATATGTATGTGAATGATATAGAAGCTAAGAGTAATTCATTTGACTGATAAGTAGATGAAATAATTTTGGAACATGTTTCATCTTAGAGTACCCTTTTCTTTGAGAAGTTTGACTAAGAGAATACAATAACTATATAAGATGAGAAGATGTCATGTTTAGAATATGAATTATTAGTACGAATGTTGGACTAGAAAAAAATAGATAGTATGAGGTGGAAATTTTTTTGATATTGAGGATGATATTTTTCGTAAGATTATATATCAATATTAGAGGATATATGATTATTTAGACATGGTTGTAATTAGTTTAAGTTATTGGCAACTGATTCGCAGTGTGATCATATCCTCCCGATTATCATCTTTTAATTGTCAATTTTGAACTTGAGCATTTTCTTTATCTATTCATCATGATCTCGTTATATGTTGCATCTAATTGAGAATTTCTTATCTCTTCAAATCTTGATTACAAACTTAGTTAAGTATAGACTTTATGTGCACATACCAAGGCCTTAGTGGATGGTGATGGGTTGACTTTTGAATTGTGATTGAATTGGAGTATAGGTAGTTAGACTACAAATTATTAAGAATGATCTTTAGATAAGAAGAACCGTTAAGGATATGCATATTCTTTACTTGGTGTGGATTATATAGGCAATTATGATAAATTCTTTTGGGAAAGGGTGTAGGTTGAGGATAAATGAATTGGCAAAAGAGGTCAGCTTTATCATGATGAGTCTTCTAGAATGGTATTAATATGATGGTTATTAGAAGAAATGCAACTATGTATCAACTTTTTTTTTTTTTCGGTTGATGTTTGGATAACTAGACTACATAATGATATTAGATGATTATAATGGAAAAGAAAAGGAGAATCTTGTCATGATTGTTTATGGATAGTAATTATGTGGTTTTCTACATACTCGATGTATGATAATTAGTGAATGAGCAAGGTTTAGATGGAAAAAAATGATATAGAATTTATGATATGAATAGCATTAGAGGATGAAGAGAAGATTGCAACATACTTGTGGGGACATGATAAAGTTTTTAGTTGAGGTGAGAATATTATTAGAGAATCAAGTAAGGATAATTTTGGAGATTTAAATTGTTCTTAGTATATGAAATATAAGAAATGGAAGTTTAGTTACGCTCTAATTTATCAAAGGTTTAGAGTTTTGATGTGACTATATTTGATAAGAATTCAGTCACAAGCTGATGTGTGTGGGATCCCTAGAGGATTTAGATTTTGTTTGAGATATCATAGCAATTGATGCTTGATACCGATGCTTGAGTTTGGTTAAGATTGATGATCATAAATGCCTATACAAAGTAGAGAAGAAGATTATAAGGATCTCGATTATTGTACCATGTAGATTAGAATATGTTTAAGGGAATTGGAGCAAGGAATTTGGAAGAATATGGTAACCTCATGTATCGGTGAGAGTATTTAAATTTCGAGTACGAAATTTATTTTAAGAAGGGTAGATTGTAATACCTGATTTTTTTTTAATATTATATATCACCCTCTCTTTTACCTTCTCCTTTTGCCCCTCATTTTCCCAATTTTACCCCCATTGGAACCCTACGTGCCCTAGCCGCGCCCCTCACCCTCTACCCCCTCTAGGAACCGCCTTGTGCATCGTCGATTTTCCCCCTTCCTCCCTCTCTCGATTTCCCCCTCGCGGCGGCTCCCTTCCGCGAGCCCAGCCCCCCCTTCACGCCGGCGCCCGTCCCGCCCTCTCGCGCGTGGACGCCGCTGCGTCGCGGCCGGCTCCCCCCGCCCCCGCCTCTCTCTCGGCCAGCCGCGTGGACCGCCGGCCGCGGCGTCGCAGCAGCTCCGGTCTCCCCCTCGCTCGGTGCCCCGCGGACGCGCCGGCCACCGCAGCCCCGCAGCCCGCAGCCCGCGGCAGCCTCGGCCCCCCTCCGCGCGGCCGGCCCGACCGTGCGGGCGCTTCCCCCTTGCGCGCGCGGACGCCCAACGGCCGGGCAGCCGCGCCATCCTCCTCTTCCACCTTTTTCCCCCGGGCGCTCACCGCGCCGACCACCCCGCCTGCGGCCATCCGGCCCCCGCCCCGCGGCCGCTCTCTGCTTCCTCTCTCCGGCGTGTCCTGCTGCCCAACCGTACCTCTTTGGCCCCGGGCAGCAGCCCCCTCTTGCATGCGTCATCTCCTCCATCCGGAAATTGCTAGTGTTGTGGTAATGATCTATTTTATTTTTTTTCTCTCCTTTTTCACTCCATCACATCATTTTTATTATGTTCTATCCATGCCATACCTATATGCCTTTGTATGCTTGCAGCTAGCACCGATTGAGGGAGAAATCCTTGCTTTGCCGATTCAAGTCAGATTAGCTCCGGATCGTTTTATCGACGCGTTTCCGTAGGCCTCCCGGACATGTCTATTATCACTAAATTTTTATTGAAAATATTTACATGACTTGTAGATAATAATGAAATAGATAGATGTGTGATTTAGAAGAGTGAAGGTATCTTTAGTTGCCTATTTTGATTTATTTAGCATGTAATTGCAAGTCAATTAGTGATGATTGTATAATTAGCTCTATCATAGTTAATTGATTATATTCTTGCACGATATGTGATAAACCTTGATTATTAATTGTCAACCCTATGGATTATGATTAGTTCTCTTAGTCCTTGATTTATATCGTGCTTAATGTGGTAGGTTAATCAAATTAGAGAGAATCGATTTAATTATTAAATCAGTATTTTCTTGCAACACCATCAATCTTTCATATTGTGGTTATATTAGGGGTCTACGTCATGTCGATGTTGGCATAGCATGCTTATGTATAGAATGTCGTTTTGTTTAATCATGATAGATAGAATGCTAGTAGCATGAGCGTCAAGTATCATGTCTATGTGTGTCTTTTGTTAGATTGTGAAAATGCATGGTTTACTAGCTTGTCTATTGGTTATCATGGTGGTAGGGTCTTCATTTTAAATGTGATAGTTTGTCATCGCAAATTTGTTTCATATTGTATGAGATTGATCATTGCATAGTATGAGATGCATTGTGATGCATGTGTGCATTAAAGAAATTTAATGAGACCGAGCTATCTTGGACTAGTAGTCGTGTCCGTGCTGGAGCTTAGAATCCGTGCATCCTTCGATCCCGTATCCCGCGGGTTATCCTAAGTGCCACCCCTGCCTAGGTGCACTACGGGATTTAGCTTAGCTATACAATTACTCTATATATGGTAGATCTGGTCATAGCTCGTCGAGATCGCAAGATGACGCTTTCCTTGCGAAAAATGAAAATGTTGATGTTTCATGTAGTGGATAGATGCATTGTAGAGTGGTATCGGTGTTAGTAATTATGTAGTGTTCATTAGTTCATTTAAGCATACATGTTTTGTATGATATGCATTGTATGTCTTTTAGTTAGTGTTGCATTGCATAACCTCTTCCTCATACTTTATATATTTGTGAGAAGCCCTCTTTGGTCTTAGTTGTGGGTTGGTTATGGTTGTATGTCTAAAAATTTGTGGAATGCCAACTTTCATATATATATTGTTTAGTTTTATATGGTATATATCAAGTGCAAAGTTGGGTAATGTATATGTATCATGTTGGTGGTCTTTGGCTGTCCACTTTGGTGGATGATGGGATGTCTTCTGAGTCGTTATGACTCACTCCAATCCTCTATTATATTTTTTTTCAGGATATCAGGTTTAGCGCAGCAGAAGCTTGGTGGTATGGACTCTAATGAAGGTTTTGAACGGTTATTATGCAATTTAGACCGGTATAGGATTACTTGGATTGAAATTTTATTACGTGATTTGAGATGATTGAATAGTGTTAGAATTATGAACTGGGACCCGTGTCTTCGAGTTTTTTTTCCAAACCGATGTGCTTTTGGGGGTTGTTTCCCCGGTTACGTCGCCGGATTGTTTTCCGTTGTGCAGGTTGAAATCCGGGTCATGACAGCGTGGTATCAGAGCCATAACCTGGCCTTAAGGTCTATATTGACCTGCCCAGGTTTATGTGATCGGTTTGGATTATATGAAGTTGATAATGAGAAGATTTTGTCTTAAGTTGATATGAAAAATTTTAGATTGTCTATCGGATTAAGAATTTTAGTTTGTATGGAAATTTGATGCCAGATGATTAGATTTTGTCCAATATTATAATTAGTGGATCTTACTCCAGGACGATTGAATTTTGGGATTCAACATATCTTGTGATTTGGATTAAGGAAATCTTTTGAGTTAATGGAGCGGATATGATTTCATTAAGGTGATAGATGTAATTACTAGATAAATTAGGAGGAGATAGATAGATTGATGAAACGAATAGTTAGATAAAGTTACGTAGAGGGTTAGATGAATGGATAGACTAGATAGAGAGATAATTTGGATAGCTAGATATGTTGGATATAGTGAAGAGAGATTGATAGATAGATAGAATAGATAGAAGATAGAGATAGATAGAAGAGATGGTAGAACGAGATAGATACATGGATAGATAGGTATTTGAATTGAAGAAAGAGGGAATTTGAAAAAGATTTGATGAGATGATTTATATGGGAATACACTCAAGCTATTAGTATATCCTATCAAGGAAAGAGAATATGTGGTATAAAGAGAAGATAATGTGTACTATTGAGGAGATAATATTTGTTTATCATAGATTTAATACCAAGATTCAAATATTTAAGATATTGATTTGAATGAAGGGATATTGAATATAGAAATG
Source organism: Cryptocoryne crispatula var. balansae (assembly GCA_036172225.1). NCBI lineage: Eukaryota > Viridiplantae > Streptophyta > Magnoliopsida > Alismatales > Araceae > Cryptocoryne > Cryptocoryne crispatula. The sequence continues at coordinate 5,494,054 of CM069922.1, read as the reverse complement.
AGATTATTAATCTAGATTTTGAGAGTCAAAGTTGGAAATTGGATAATATTATTGATAATACTTGATTCTTTTGAGAATGAGATGTGTAATATGGAGCATGATTCATGAATGAGAGATCTTTTTTTGAGTTATATTTAGGTACCCATCCGCAATTGATATTATGATTGTGCCCTCTATTATCAAGATCTTTTATCTTCATTATCAATTATTGAACTCATTATCTCTTCATATTTTGTTTGATCAATTTAGCCAAATCTTGACTTTGGATAATCTTAATTATAAGCTACGTCTAGTCATAGGTTGATCATATGCGAAGTTGGACATTGGTTCATTAGAGCTAATTTTTTTAGATTAGATGAAGTAGAGGGATAGTTTAGACTTATCTTATTGGTTGTTTAGAATTGAGTAGAATTAGAGCTATAGTCTTTTTTTTAAAAGAAGGAATGGTGCTATATCATGTAAGAACTATGCTTTGGAAGATGCTTGAAAATTTATTAACTCTTTAAGGATGATATTTTTTGTGTGTGTGAATCATACGTGATTGTCAATAGATATTGTTCATTTGTTGGAAGTTAGAGATAAATATCTTGAGGATAATTTGATAGAAAACACTTTGAACAAGAAGACAATGTGATTGATATGATTGACCAAAGTTTGAATGAAAGTGATAATGAGAGAATGATCATTGTTTAAGTGATGTTAATGATGTTAGGAGTAGTTAACTCATTAGAATCATTTTATTGGAAGTTAGAGATTTGATCACCTTGAGGGTTTATATCATATAGATGGTATGAGGTGATTAGATTTTTGATTATATGTATGTGAATGATATAGAAGCTAAGAGTAATTCATTTGACTGGATAAGTAGATGAAATAATTTTGGAACATGTTTCATCTTAGAGTACCCTTTTCTTTGAGAAGTTTGACTAAGAGAATACAATAACTATATAAGATGAGAAGATGTCATGTTTAGAATATGAATTATTAGTACGAATGTTGGACTAGAAAAAAAAATAGATAGTATGAGGTGGAAATTTTTTGATATTGAGGATGATATTTTTCAGAAGATTATATATCAATATTAGAGGATATATGATTATTTAGACATGGTTGTAATTAGTTTAAGTTATTGGCAATCTGATTCAGAGTGTGATCATATCCTCCCGATTATCATCTTTTAATTGTCAATTTTGAACTTGAGCATTTTCTTTATCTATTCATCATGATCTGTTATATGTTGCATCTAATTGAGAATTTCTTATCTCTTCAAATCTTGATTACAAACTTAGTTAAGTATAGACTTTATGTGCACATACCAAGGCCTTAGTGGATGGTGATGGGTTGACTTTTGAATTGTGATTGAATTGGAGTATAGGTAGTTAGACTACAAATTATTAAGAATGATCTTTAGATAAGAAGAACCGTTAAGGATATGCATATTCTTTACTTGGTGTGGATTATATAGGCAATTATGATAAGATTCATTTGGAAAGGGTGTAGGTTGAGGATAAATGAATTGGCAAAAGAGGTCAGCTTTATCATGATGAGTCTTCTATGATGGTATTAATATGATGGTTATTAGAAGAAATGCAACTATGTATCAACTTTTCTTTTTTCGGTTGATGTTTGGATAACTAGACTACATAATGATATTAGATGATTATAATGGAAAAAAAGGAGAATCTTGCCATGATTGTTTATGGATAGTAATTATGTGGTTTTCTACATACTCGATGTATGATAATTAGTGAATGAGCAAGGTTTAGATGGAAAAAAAATGATATAGAATTTATGATATGAATAGCATTAGAGGATGAAGAGAAGATTGCAACATACTTGGGGACATGATAAAGTTTTTAGTTGAGGTGAGAATATTATTAGAGAATCAAGTAAGGATAATTTTGGAGATTTAAATTGTTCTTAGTATATGAAATATAAGAAATGGAAGTTTAGTTACGCTCTAATTTATCAAAGGTTTAGAGTTTTGATGTGACTATATTTGATAAGAATTCACTACAAGGCGATGTGTGTGGGATCCCTAGAGGATTTAGATTTTGTTTTGAGATATCATAGCAATTGATGCTTGATACCGATGCTTGAGTTTGGTTAAGATTGATGATCATAAATGCCTATACAAAGTAGAGAAGAAGATTATAAGGATCTCGATTATTGTACCATGTAGATTAGAATATGTTTAAGGGAATTGGAGCAAGGAATTTGGAAGAATATGGTAACCTCGTATTGGTGAGAGTATTTAAATTTCGAGGATGAAATTTATTTTAAGGAGGGTAGATTGTAATATCTGATTTTTTTTTAATATTATATATCACCCTCTCTTTTACCTTCTCCTTTTGCCCCTCATTTTCCCAATTTTTACCCCCATTGGAACCCCCTTTACTGTGCCCTAGCCGCGCCCCCTCACCCTCTACCCCTCCATCGGGAACCGCCTTACAGCATCGTCGATTTTCCCCCTTCCTCCCTCTCTCGATTTCCCCTCGCGGCAGCTCCCTTCCGCGGAGCCCCGGGGCCCCCCCTTCACGCCGGCGCCGTCCCGCCCCTCGCCCGCGTGGACGCCCGCCGCGGCGGCTCCCCCCGCCCCCTCGCTCTCTCTCGGCCAGCCGCGTGGACCCGCGGCCGCGGCGTCGCAGCAGCTCCCGGTCTCCCCCTCGCTCGGGGGCCCGGCCGCCGCGGACGCGCCTGCCGGCCCGCAGCCCGCGCAGCCCGCAGCCCGCAGCCCCCCCCTCCGCGCGCGGACCAGCACCGTGCGGGCGCTTCCCCTTGCGCGCGCGGACGCCCGGCGGCGCAGCCGCAGCCATCCTCCTCTTCCACCTTTTCCCCCTGGGCGCTCGGTGCGCCGACCACCCCTGGGCCTGCGGCCATCCGGCCCCCGGCCTCCGCGGCTGCCTCTGCTTCCTCTCTCCGGCGTGTCCTGCTGCCCAACCGTACCTCTTTGGCCCCGGGCAGCAGCCCCTCTTGCATGCGTCATCTCCTCCATCCGGAAATTGCCAGTGTTGTGGTAATGATCTATTTTATTTTTTTCTCTCCTTTTTCACTCCCTCACATCATTTTTATTATGTTCTATCCATGCCATACCTATATGCCTTTGTATGCTTGCAGCTAGCACCGATTGAGGGAGAAATCCTTGCTTTGCCGATTCAAGCTTCGTATTAGCTCCTCGGATCGTTTTATCGACGCGTTTCCGGTAGGCATCCCGGACATGTCTATTATCACTAAATTTTTATTGAAAATATTTACATGACTTGTAGATAATAATGAAATAGATAGATGTGTGATTTAGAAGAGTGAAGGTATCTTTAGTTGCCTATTTTGATTTATTTAGCATGTAATTGCAAGTCAATTAGTGATGATTGTATAATTAGCTCTATCATAGTTAATTGATTATATTCTTGCACGATATGTGATAAACCTTGATTATTAATTGTCAACCCTATGGATTATGATTAGTTCTCTTAGTCCTTGATTTATATCGTGCTTAATGTGGTAGGTTAATCAAATTAGAGAGAATCCGATTTAATTATTAAATCTGTATTTTCTTGCAACACCATCAATCTTTCATATTGTGGTTATATTAGGGGTCTACGTCATGTCGATGTTGGCATAGCATGCTTATGTATAGAATGTCGTTTTGTTTAATCATGATAGATAGAATGCTAGTAGCATGAGCGTCAAGTATCATGTCTATGTGTGTCTTTTGTTAGATTGTGAAAATGCATGGTTTACTAGCTTGTCTATTGGTTATCATGGTGGTAGGGTCTTCATTTTAAATGTGATAGTTTGTCATCGCAAATTTGTTTCATATTGTATGAGATTGATCATTGCATAGTATGAGATGCATTGTGATGCATGTGTGCATTAAAGAAATTTAATGAGACCGAGCTATACTGGACTAGTAGTCGTGTCCGTGGGCAGCGGAGCTTAGAACCGTCTGGTGCATCCTTCGATCCCAGATCCTGCGGGTTATCCTAAGTGCCACCCCTGCCTAGGTGCACTACGGGATTTAGCTTAGCTATACAATTACTCTATATATGGTAGATCTGGTCATAGCTCGTCGAGATCGCAAGATGACGCTTTCCTTGCGAAAAATGAAAATGTTGATGTTTCATGTAGTGGATAGATGCATTGTAGAGTGGTATCGGTGTTAGTAATTATGTAGTGTTCATTAGTTCATTTAAGCATACATGTTTTGTATGATATGCATTGTATGTCTTTTAGTTAGTGTTGCATTGCATAACCTCTTCCTCATACTTTATATATTTGTGAGAAGCCCTCTTTGGTCTTAGTTGTGGGTTGGTTATGGTTGTATGTCTAAAAATTTGTGGAATGCCAACTTTCATATATATATTGTTTAGTTTTATATGGTATATATCAAGTGCAGGTTGGGTAATGTATATGTATCATGTTAGGGTCTTTGGCTATCCAATTTGGTGGATGATGGGATGTCTACTGAGTCGTTATGACTCACTCCAATCCTCTATTATATTTTTTTTTCAGGATATCAGGTTTAGCGGAGAAGGAGCTTGGGGGGATGGACTCTAATGAAGGTTTTGAACGGTTATTATGCAATTTAGACCGGTATAGGATTACTTGGATTGAAATTTTATTACGTGATTTGAGATGATTGAATAGTGTTAGAATTATGAACTGGGACCCGTGTCTTCGAGTTTTTTTTCCAAACCGATGTGCTTTTGGGGGTTGTTTCCCCGGTTACGTCGCCGGATTGTTTTCCGTTGTGCAGGTTGAAATCCGGGTCGTGACAATAATAGATCTCAAAGAGCGAAATTTTTCATGTTCAACACTGAAAAACGTTTATTGCCGAAACTTCAAAACGAAGGTCGCTCAGAATTCCCCTCTCTTGATCTCTCTCTCTCTCTGACTCGTACGATCCTTCACTGATGATATCATAGCCAAATTCCGATCCTGGGATCTGTGGAATCCGGTCTTTGCCCCGTTCTCCTGCTGGAAAAGGGTCACCCGCCTTGACACGCGAGTCAAAGCCGTGATGTTCCTGCAAGGAAGTTCCTTAAACACGCGGACACACGACCAACATACTTGTACGCAGCCGCTGCCGTGATACGAATTTAGGTCAGTATTAAATTAATTTAATCATTTTAGTTAATTACTAGTTGATAAATTCAATTCAACGCGAAATTACAATTTTATATTTTAAACTTGAGTTAAAACAAGCACCGTCTTTGTCTTTCTTTTAGTTCTTATGTATATATAAATCTTGTTACAGTGTGATGACATTTGATCTTTCTCTATTTCGTAGATACGGATATCGTAATGGTCTATTTGTTTTACAATATAATGAATTACATACTGCGTGTATTTTAGTTTTATATTTCAATCTCTCTACATGTTTCTACCACCAAGTACAATTTTTTTTTCAAAAAAAATGTGTATAATTTACTTTAGTATACATTCATTATGTTATGTAGATTTCTAAAGAAATCAAAACATAGAAGAATATTGGATACACAACGCTTGTTAGAGATATCCTGGTGATTGATTTTTTTTAATAAAGGTGCACTTGTTTCTATGTAAAGCTTTAGAAAAAGTTGATTACAAATATTGTTTGGTTGCATGTAAAATCATGATCTATGAAAGTCTTTCTCGTTGACCAACGTGAAATCCCGATTTGGGACACCGTTTCCAAGAATGGTGTGGCTCTCTTTTTAAACTTAGTTGTTAATTGTAAGTATTTTCATGATTTAATTTCTTATATTATAAATTAATCTATTTCATTTTGAAATTATCTTTATGCTCATTTTTTATAATTCCAAATACTCGTATCATGCATATGACCCTTAATCATAATTGTTTCTCCACATATGAGTCCGTCAATGACGAAGTTGTCTTCATAGGGAATGATACTTCGTACAAGATAGATGGGATTACAATAGCCTGTATCAAGATGTATGATGACATTATCAGAACATTGATAGATGTTAGGTATGTTCTTGACTCGAAGAAAAATCTTGTTTCTTTGAGTACACTAGATGTAAATAGATGCAAGTACACAGTTGAAGGTAGAGTTATAAATATCAACAAAAGATTCCTTGTTTTGATGAAAGATAAAAGAGTTGGTGGTTTATACACTATTTTAGGATTACTTTGAAAGTGACATTGATAAAAGAAGATCTTTTACTGGGTATATTTTTTAAGTTGGTGGATGTGCTAATAGTTGGAAAGCCACCTTATAAGCCTACTGCTGAATTATCTACTACAAAGGTAGAATATATGACAATTACGGAGGCAATAAAGAAAATTATATGGATAAGAGGTTTGTTTACGAGCTTAATTTATGTCAGAATGTGAGTACTGTCTATTGTGATTGTCAAAGTGATATTCACATGACTAAGAATCAGATGTATCATGAGAGGAGAAAACACGTTGGTGTTAAAAACCATTTTATTCGAAATATTATTTCTCAAGGTGAGATTATTATTAAAAAGATTGGTACATAAGATAGTCCAACAAATATGTTAACAAAATCTTTTCCAATTTGCTAATTAAGTTCAAGTACTAGTTGAACCTGATTGGCATTCACAATATTTGACGAACATTATTTCAGTTGACCAAGTCAAATGTGAAAATTTGTAAAAGTTGACTTGATCAGCTTAAGAATCTTTGTGGACCATTCTAGACATTTATAAAGAGTTATTTTTTAGGCACATCCAAAAGTGCTTAGACATCTTTGAAGCATATTTAAAAAGTGCTTAAAAATCTTCTACTTATATCTAGAAAGTACTTAGATATTTTTTAGAGATATCTTCTAGGCATATCTAGATAGTTCTTGCAACTTTTAAATAAGAAGGCATGTGGAGAGGACAAGAACCAACAAGGGAGCGAGCCCAAGCAAACAAGAGAGCCACACCACATCTCACATCATATTCTTTTCTTTCTATTTCTTATATTCACTTAAGAGATATCAGAGAGAGAGTTTGTGGGTGTAAATGACTTTGTATTTTGAGAGATTCTTCATCCTTTGTACTTGATTCTCGTATAGTGAAAGTTGTTCATTTTCGCCCATGGACATACGAAGGCATATCTCCTCTAAACCATGTAAACTTCGGTGTGCTCCTCTCTATCTCTGCTTATTGTACATATTTTTTTATTTATTATTTGCAAAGTAGTAGTCGGTTCCGCACTATATCGATGGTATCCACCGCAATCCTCAACAGTAGTATATATCAATTACATAACCTTAGCCATCCAAATTACGCATATCTAGCTCCAAATATATGTAAATAACTTGATTAAAAACAAGCAGTCCACTTCGAGACATGTTCACCTGTTTATAGACGTATACAATGTATCTAAGCTCAAATGTAACTTTTCTACCTTATATAAATACTACCATAAGGAGGAATTAATTGAACTGTCGTAATTAAGATAAGGCTGCAGGTCGATTGATTAACGCCCATCTTGGTAGAGACACAGCTCCCGGAAGAGAAAGTTGGCGGTGTGCTTTTCCGAGCCTTTTGAATTATTAGTCCTTCCGAGTTTAGAAGTAAATCTCAAGATGATGAGGGCGGGCCTCTAGTCGGGCTTACTTGGCAGGCAAGACGAGAGCGACAGAAAGGGGAGACAATATTGCGATCTCCGGAAAACATGCCGCATCAAAGTTCAGCTCCCACAAAGGCGGCCGGGCACGCGGGAGTACTAATAATCAAGAAGACTTGACCAGTGTCTGGCTAGATGCTTGTTTATGGTGTGTTCACAGCTGACGGAGGCGGTCCGAAGAATAAAAACATCTGGTGCCATTACGACGTACGTCGGATGATCCAAAAGAAAAGAAAAAATATATATATATGCTGCAGAAGTGAAGTTCGCTATCCATACATGCATCAAGTTCTTGCTGCCGAGGCGGCAATTAACGGGGGGGATATATATATCCGAATGTGTGGTCTCTGATTCATCCCCGCGGAAAGATGGATATGTCTACTCATATTGCCTTGGAATTTTCGGCAGATGATAAAGGGTGTTGTTCTTGTAGTTGATTGAATTAAGCCGGGCATTTCCCCGATCTTATTCCTCGATACGCTTACGCTTACACTTATTCCCCGCCTTCATAATTTCGCACCCGATGCCCTCTTAATTATTTCTGGGGGAATCTCTCTGATCAGCTGCGTCTCCCCGCCACGCACCTCTAGTTTTCATTTCCTTTCATGCAGTGTTATCTTTGCTTCCAAGGAACCTCGTGTGGTCTTTGTAGATATATCGGGCCTACTTATGAGACAGAATACTTGGGGTATGACCCGGGAATCAAGAAGGGAGAAACCAAGCGAAGGGAACACCCTTTTATAGAAGTAGTGTACGTAGCTTGTTCTCTTTATATATATATATATATATATGTTAACCATGCATGCCCCTACTACTGAGGCTTCTTTATTAAATTAGCACGGCATCAATGTTGAAATTAATTATATATAATATATATGTATACGACGCTGGTAATTACCTCAAATAAATAATTAGCGACGTCATTCCATTAATGTCAAAAAATTGAATGTTCTATTCTAACGGCCCCGATAATATCTTTGACCAAGTTGTAATGTAGCACTATATATACAAGCAGCTGTTTTCCATGTCTACACGCCTATATATTAACATAGCAAGAGGGTGAACCACACGCATGCCGGGCCAACACACGATGATGAGATCAGCTGTGTTTTTTCCCATCCATGAACGCGTACCGAAAGGTCGATCTCTCGATTTACGTGAGCCAGTCCTGGCATGGTTTGTTTACCCTATATTTCATGGCCGGTTTGGATTCCCTTTAATTCGTAAACTATATATAATCATGCTGACTTAACTAGGTGGGAGGGAGCGTGTGAGATATGCATGTGTTCGGATTCCGTGAGAGGTTACAGGGTGTTTGGTTACACGATAAATTTTTTTTGTACATTTTCATGATAAAAAATTATTTTAAAATAAAAAGTAAACCAACTCATGACATAAAATTATCACGTTTGGAGGAATATGACAACAAAAAAGAGAAATTATCATACATAATCAAACAAAGTGAGGGACCACAAGACAAAAGAAAGAGATAGACTCTCTCTTTTTGTTTAAGAAGAAAATCACTTTCAAAACATAAAATTGTCATAGCGGTCCGACACCTCTTTTAACAAATTTTCTTATAATTTTTAAAAAATAAAATAAAAATCTCCATTGTCACCCAACCAAACACTCCATTAAACATTTAACCAATTTGATGGAATGTCTAACATTGGATTCGGCCACAAGTCAGAGAGAGAGTATATACACCGTATGGTAAAACATCCGAATTAACATCCGAATACATACGTTATAAATCTCTTAAAAAATCACTTAATGTTAAGTGGTTCACGGTAACTTTTTTATTTTTAGAGGTGGATAGATAAGATCTTTTGTTCTACAAGACCAAAAAGTTTAGATTTTCAAACTAGCTAGCTAGGTCTAAACAAATGCCACCTTAATTAATGTCTAACCTCTGAGACCGTCAGGCATTAGAACAATTTGGTTAAACGTAAAACTTTCATCCAGTCAAATCAAATTTCACCCTAGTTCCCAGTTTGGTTAGAATATTATAGCTGACGATATTGGTTTTGATATTCACACCAGGCACAACGCCAATTTGATATTTAAATGGCGATATGTGGGGGTTTGCCAAGAGCCATCTCTTTTATCGCTTCTCTCGATCGGTAGCCCCAGCGATCGATCGACATGCATATGGAACTAAATTAACGTACATGCGTATATATATATTTATCTCCTTGAAATATCAGCATGCATGGTAAAATCGCCGTCTCGTGGAGTTGTCTTTTGTGGAGGGCATTTGGCAAATCGTTTCATGAAGGAAAACGTTTCCATGTCATGTGCTTGTCGTCCAGCGGGATGATTTTCTCTTCTTCTTCTTCTCCTCCTCTTGTTGAGGATAAAGATAGTGATGTTCTGATATGTTTAGCACAACATATATATCAACGGTTAGGTTTCGATGTATCTTCTGCCAAGTTAGACAAGTAACACGTACCAAACATGTGTCCTACGACCGTTGCATATGAATTGACAGCTCGCCTAACTCAAGGGTTTAATAAATGCTGAGGAGGTTCAAAGTTCGTTCGGAAAGAAACAATCGGCCAGATCGCCTACAGTACACGTACTGCGGCTCTCTTTTGTCGTCCGAGCGCAGGCCCCTTTTCCCCTCTAATTACGAGGGCTGTTCGAGAGTGTTGGAGAAATATTGAGAGGAGACCTTTTGGTTTTGGATTTTGATTTTGATTCCACCCCCCTCCCCTCTCTTGCTAGATCGGAAGCTGGAAGATATATATTCATATTTATATAATCGCTGGCCATCTGATTAGCTACCAGTTAGTTTACATCATGTTTGGTAACACTATTAGACAGGTACTTCTATCAATTTTAAAATTGATATTGATAGAAATTATTAAGAAGCATTTGATTAATTTTATTAATTTTAAAATTTATAGTGCAAACAAAACATATTATATAATACAAGTGTCGACATGTATTATTTTGATATTGGTATTCTAATATTTGAAAATATTGATATCAATATTGATATAATATCAAAATTAAACTCTAACTAATTAAACAGGACATTGGCTAGCAAGCCCGTTGAAGTTTCTACACACCAGAATATACATTAACAAGAATATATACCTTGTTCTCAAAATATTCAAAGAGGGGTTTGTTCTCTGATTTAAAAATAAAAAAAGAGGTGAGGCTTTTTTTTTGGTTTCTTGTCATCTTTCTTGGTGCTGGGTCATGTATTTTTCCTAAAGAAATGATCTGAGGGCATTTCCCTTTTTATGGGATCCAATAACATGTTCGGTTGTACACAAATCTTTTATAGATCATTTCCATGATACAAAGGCTATATTAAAAGAAATTTTAAACTAATCAAAATGACGTAAAATTGTCACACATGATTAATGGCTAACTCAAATTTCATTTACAATATAATATATTAAACTCAAAATATGGTTATAGTTTATTGTTTAACACATAAGAAAATATAGTGGAGAGGACAAGAATGTGATTCCTAAGATATCTAGAGATAATGGTGTTTCATAATACACAATTCAACCCAACTCGAGCCTTAGTCCAAAATTGCTTGGAGTCAGTTATATAGATTCTCTTTCTTCACTCATGTCGATTCTGAGTTACCTCTTCAAAGATATTTAAATCATCTAAATCATATTGGACTATAATCCTCCAAGTTTACCTAGGTCTACCATGTCTTTTTTCTTTTTATGTTAACATTTTCTACTTTTCTTACCGGAACCTCCCTAGATCTATGTTTTAATATGTCCAAACCATGTAAATCTCACTTCTTTCAATTTATCTACAATTGTCACTACTCATATGTGTTCTCTAATATATTCATTTCTGATTCTATCTAATCTAGGACGACAACTCATCCATCTGAACATTCTCATTTTAGCAACACTTATTTTAGAAGTATATTTTTTATTTATTGTCTAACATTTACTACCATACAACATTGTAAATTTTATACTTGTATAATAAAAGTATGCAACAAATTACATAATTACCTTAACAAGTACTTTTGCATTTTAGGATCTCTAGAACAAAAAGAGTAACTATGTTACTGAACCCTAATACATGTCTTTACATTTTATAATAATTTATATGAATCAAACTCATTTATTTTATACAAATTAATCTATGCAGTTGATCACCGATAGATTTCATGAAAAAGACACTTTGATACGAGGAAGGTGGATATTCAGGATCGCAATTGGATCTTTGACATAAAGGGCCCTCCTATTCTTATTTATCCATCTATTAATACATGGGGTCTTGTTAGGGACTTGACCCTTTTGACCAGTTTTCTATCAGTAGAATTCAGAGAACTCCAATTTTCACAGCTAAAGTTGACTACAGGTTCTTGAGAGATGGGGTTAGACCCCGGCTTAGCCTCTCTGATGAAAGTATTTGGTGGTTGTTGCGGCATCCTACTATTGCTAAGATCTACCCTCACAAAATTAATATTACCTTCTTATGAAAGTGCAATATCTTGAATCTCCCCACAAATGAAGCTATATTTAGACACCGCTCGCACACGTTGACATCACCTGCAATGTTTGTCGTTCTTCAACTTTGGAATCCTGTCACCACAATTTCTTTGGTTGCCCCCTGAGCAGAGCTGTTTGGTTAGCTCCCTCTTTGGAAGTCCCAACAATCAGAAGGAAAAGAACCCCTGCTGTTTTAATTAAACTCTGGCTGCAGCGGATTCAACAAAAGGATTGTAATCTTTGATATATGGGGCACCTTGGCTATGACAATTATATGTGGTTTATCTTGATAGCTAGATGTAATTCTCAGTTCCAGACTGACAGATATTCTCCCATAAAAATTCCAAGTAAATCTATTCAGGATACTGGTTTCTTTACTTCTAATGCTGCAAGTCATAACTCTTCCCAACCTTCTAGAATGGGCTCCTCCACCTCTTAGTCATTTTGAAATGATATTTATTAAGTGACACAGTTCGGCCCACTCTGGGACTATTGCTATGAGGGTTCGGATCACCTCAGTCTCTGAGTGGAGGGAGTACCCTCAGTCTACAATCAAAATCGGCCATGATCCCAGGCCACTTAAGTGGCGGTTCAAATAACAAGTTTGGTGAACTGTTACCGAAAAAGATTGAATCGTTACCAACGTCTTACTAACTCACTACCCATCACTTAAGTGGTTAGAATCGTGACTTTTTTCATTGGGGACTGAAGGTGCTCCCTTCACCCGAGGATTGAGGTGATCCGAACTGATCTTGCTATGATCGTGAGAGGTGAAATGGGATGTGTTATCCACTGGTCTGCTAGAAGATCCCACTTAGTTGATCTTCATACTCTTGAAGTAGAAGCTGTTTTTGGATGTTTGGCTTGTGGGCTAACCAAGCTAAGGACTTGTTTAAGCTATCAGAGGAGCGAGCACTATATATATATACTGTGGCGTGCTCACTCAACAACAACAAATCTTAAAATGGCAGGAATTGCTTGCTTTCCCTAATGCATATGTTTTTTGAGCTGAAATTTATTCCCAGGAACTGTAACCAAGCTGCCCATTATTCCATTGCGAAATGGGCACTGGATGTTGATCTTTCCGATTCTCTTTCTAAACCCTTCCGAATCAGCTGGTTATTCGATCACCACATCTGCGAGGACGTGCCGGATTGATATTTAATGCTTAATAGTTCTTTCTTAAGAAAGAAAAAAGAATATATACACGCCCAAATTCCAGGAATCGGACTTTGACATACCTTTCGGGTAAAAGTAAGTAAATTGTTTTTCCGCTTATAGGAAACTAAAAGCATAGTATACTATTTGGGTGCTTGAAAACCACTTTTTTATAAAAAAAATAATTTATTATTTGATTGTCACATATAAATTCGTTTGAAAATATTTTTGTCCCTTTGGATCTTGGCACATCATTCTTCGAAATCCCACATTTGAGAACTCATTACGGCAAGAGCCGTAAATAATATATATGTTTTAATAAGCTTCTTTTGATGTCTACTGATCATCGAGTTTATCATTTCAAAATAAATATATAATAACATATCTTCTTAAAATGGACGTTTCGTAAAATTATTCATATTTGAAAGCATATCTCTAAAAAAATAAGGTATAGTCTGTTTTCGAAAAATAATAGCTCCACCTAAAATTTAGGCCCAAAAAATATACTCAGCCAAGCATTTTTTATATTTTCTTGATAAAAATGCCTTTCACTTGATACGAGAGAGAGAGAGAGAGGGAGGGAGAGAGTCAAGTCAACAGACGAGACGACGCATGAAAAAGGAGGAGGCTACTTTCTTATCTCAAGAGGAACCTTCTTCCTTCCGTCAATTCCGCCACCCATCCGTCACTACGCGTTCGTGGGTTCCAGAGAGACAGCGGCGAACAGCGGCGGCAGGCAGCTGTATGACCTCGACGGCAGCAGAAGTGATTTCTCCTCGACGGCAGTCTCCGCCTCTCAGCCGCTGCAGTCCCTATCACCGAGCAAACAAACACACACACACACACGGGCCTCCCTCCCGACCAAAAGAGAGAGACCTGCAATATACACACGCATATATATGCATGGGCCACCGCCACTGAGAAGCAGGCGCTCGTATTCGCGCGGCTTATCACGCGCGGCGTTCAACGCCGCCCTCGAATCGGTCAAGAATCTCCTGCGTGGAAAAGAAGCAGATCGCGCTCTGTTGTTTCTTGACGTGCAAGAGGAAGATCGCCTCGCATACGAAATCGGCACTGCCCCCACCACGCCCTCGTGCCGCCGCCTCCTCGCCGGCGTGGAAGGGGCCAACAGTCTCGTCAAACATGAACATGGCCGCGGCTCACCGGCGAGCACCGCGGCGGCGGGGCCATCCATCGGCATCCCACACGTCAGACGCCACCACCCACCGGTGGCTGGCAGCGGCGGCGGCCCCGACCTGCCTGACGCGGACGTCGAACAGTTCGCTCACGTCTCTATGCGACGAATCGTCGTCAAACACCTTGGCCCCGTCTCCGTCTTTACACCCCCGCCCCGCCGTGTGGGTGCCGCCGGCCGATAGAAAGGGGAGGGGAGGGGGGGTCCCCCGTCCTTCAATTCTTTTTGGGTTCCTCGTCATCGCACATTAAGCAGCAGCCATATCCATGGTGGAGTGGCCTTTTCTCGGGCGTCAGATAAGCAGACGGCAGCTGCGGATATCACCGAGAGTGGAAGCTCGATCGGGAGGAGGTTGGTACGGTGCGGCGGCCATGCACCCACTGTCGCCGTGTGGGGGTCGCCGGTTATGATGGACGGACGGACGGACGGACGCACGCTGCCGCGCTGAGTGTCCTCCATATACTGCGGCCGATGGCACAAGGCAGCCGTAACACCACGACGTTTGAAGCACATTCATCGATCATCCCAGCAGCTGGTCCGAAGGTGCGCGGGGAGGGGACAGGATGACGGCGATATTCGCGCGCGGCGGGGCGCTGGCCGACCATGCCGCTGCTCCAAGACATCGATCGGATGCGATGGGTCTGTGTGGTACAGCGGCCTCCCCCGAAGACTCACGAAGTTTTGGATCGCCTCGTACGTACGTTGTTCGAAGTAGAGAACATTAATCTCAATCTTTACTTAGAGACCGCCGCAATTCTCTCGATCACAGTTCAGAAGTAAATTGATATGAACCGTCAATGAATTGAACTTTACAGCATACGATGATACGTAACGAGTTACGTTACCATTATTCGTAACGGTTCAATTCGATTTATAATGAATTATATTGTATTTCTTAACGAGATACACTATGATCTGTAATGAATTCCGTTAAGAATCGCAACATAATCAACTCGTTACGAATCGAGTTAAACACTGTGTGACCGAACTCCTACGAAAGGTAGCTAGTGTTAACGAATCCGACTCAACAATAATTTATGTCAATTCATCTTAAACTATGCATTACTTAAATGGGAGTTGTGGCCGCTTTTGATTATTGAAATTTAAGATTGATCTCTCTTCTAAATTTTGGAGGGGATCCAAACTCTGGTAAATTAATTAACGTGGTCAACAGCGCGTTTCCACTCTGTTAATTAACCAGCTGGGTCTGATCATCTGCTCGTGAAAAAGAGATCCCTTGACTTGAGAGGAAGGTTTTCGCGAATTAATTGGCTGCAAGGAAATCGGTGATCAGCTAAAATTTGACTCCCTAGATTTTAGATTTTGGCACCGACAACACATGGCCGGATGCCATTTTCATGCAGAAAACGTTGGCCCATCACACACGTACGGTTTAGTTATCATCCTCGTGGATATAAAACCACAGAAATTTACACGTGGAATAGGTATGCTTTATTATAAATATTTGCCACCAACCTAATAATTATATTTTTGCCGTACAATTACTTTCAAATGATAAGTTTGATGAAGAATAACCACAGTTTTGTTTTATTTAAAATGTGAAATTTTTGTTGATGACTTATAAACATTGACGTGATTAGAATACCTTTAAATTTTAAATTTTTAGATGATTAGATGATGAATTTAGTTTTAAAAAAATAAATTACGTACAACCAAACGAGAGATAATGTTTTCCTTCTTTTTTCTTGAAAAGAAAGTCATTCCTTAGAAAATGTTTTATTTGATTTTACTCTTACGCAGATCCAAATGGATCCCAACAAGTTAATCGGATAATTAGTATCATATCTGAAATGGATATCGCATCGGATATCATAAATCAGATATTAATTGAATTCGGAACAAATACTGACAATAGATAATTCAGACACCCCCATTAATCTATGTTGGGCAAGCAAGATAAAGCTCTAGAAGATAGGAAATTTCTATTTCTTACAAACACTTGTAAACTTCCAATATATTATAAAGGACTTCGGATCACCTCAGCCCCCAAGTGGAGGGAGCTCTCGTAGTCTTCAATGACATGAGGACACATGATGTCACGGAAGACGAAGCATTAGTGCACTTTAAAGAGGGCTTAAAATAGATGTGACGTCGCTCGGTAGGGGGTCTTTAGAGTCTCGATAGCTTGGCAACGAGTAGATAGGGGTCAGTAGTGGGTCTTCAAAGGCTCGGTAGCAATTTAATAGAGTCTTGTAACGGGTCTCGGCAGCAAATCATTAAAAACTCGGTAGCAAGTTAAACTAAACTTGGTAGCGGGATATTTGGAAGCCGAAAGGACATCACGTCGTCTTTAAAGCACATTGACACTTTGTCTTTCACGACATCATGTGCCTTCACGTCATTGGGGACTGCGAGAGCTCCCTCCACCCGAGAACTGAGGTGATCCGAACTCATTATAAGGACACGACACAGGGTCGCTTTCTAAAAGAAGAAGGTAGTAGAAGAACACCAAAGAAGAAGACAAGAAGATGAGGAAGCAGTAGAAGAAGAAGGAAAGAGTTGCCAATATTAAAATTGCAAGGAAGGAGGCAGTGCGCGTACCGTATATAATTAAGATCGTAGAGAGAAGCTGTCAAACGTCTATGATATGTAAATCCGATGTTTGGTTGGCAGATACCTAATCTTTCTTGTTTCCCACGTGAGGTGTGAGTATAATCGATGTTTTCTTATCTATATCTTTATGGCAGCTAGGGTTCACAGTGCACTAAAAATTACATATGCCTACCAAAAGATGGAGTTGGTGTGTACGTACGTACGTACGTACGTATATCATGTGTGAGTCAAATCGAAAGTGAGAGAATAAGACTAAGTTGTTATTCAGAAAGATATTAATAGAATCAAAGTCAAGTAAGGACTCCAGACAAAAATTAGAAAGAGCCCCTTGGTAGGAATAGAGTTTTTCGAGTTGTTCTCCTTACAAATAATTTAGTCTGATGCAAGTGTGTATTCGTGAGATCCATGGAAGAAGAGTCCCGTACGTTGTAGTATTTGATACAACGGAATGGAGGGAGCTCCCTGCTTTTTCTTTAGAATTGCTCGCTCGTGTTGTGCGCATGAGTGTGCCTAACTCTCCACATCGGGATCATTAATCCACTCTCACTTCTGGACATCCCAACATATTAATGTATATAGTAATGAATGGGATATACAGTCCTATAGTAAGATTATTCATATTGCCGGTGCAACGACCAAACACAACAGTACGTAGGAGCACCAGCAGTGTGCTGGTCAGACAAATTTGGAGGATAGGTAGGCCGGGCATGGAGGCGTTGAGAACCTGATTAATGGTGCATGCTTCGATGGTCGTTGGTTAGGCGAGGTGCACTGGCCACCCTTGTTGTTGGCCAGTTTGTAAGAAGCAGACAATAGGATATAAGTGTTAATTATGTGGGTAGATGAGACGTGGAATATTAATTTAGTTCTGTATGGAAGCCGTATAACGAGAGGAACACTCAGTTCAAGCTTTACGAAGATCTCATTAATTATGTATGAACAACCTTTTAAAACCATGCACGTTCATCCCCGGAGATCGACCTGCAGTATGAATGAAATTCTTGATTTCTTCGATCAGGTGATTTCAAATTCGTCTTAAATTGAAATTATGACATTCTAATTTCGCCCGGGTTCTAATATGTATCCTGGTCGGTTTCAAAACAATCTAGCTAATGGTTTCTATTCTATATTTGTTTTTATTTTAAAATAAGCTAATAAATATCACACTACTATTCAATGTTTTACTCAATTATGCAATATAATCTTAATTTTTCATGCAGTATTTAGTTGTGATTGTATTGAATTATCATCGTTGAAATCGAGAAAATGGATATGAAATTATTTGGTTACATTTCCAGTTCTGGTAAATTATTGGAATATTCGATCCGACAATGTGCAGATGCTAAAAGGGTTCCGATTCCATGAATTATATAAATATATATGGAACTCTTAATTTGTTTTACGGTCTAAAGCATTTGTTCACACCTAATTGAAGCGTGGCACATATATATATATATATATATATATATATATATATATTTATTTATTTATTTATTTATCAAGGACCATCGCAAAGCTTAAGGTCCTTACATGAAACCCCTGAGCTGAGATTAACTGTATCTCCACATATAACATCATTAAGGTAATACTATTATATATACCCTCAAAATCAACGGCAAAGAGCTTGAAAAAATTATATTTTTATCTATATTAATATTTATTTTAGTATAAATGTTATCACAAATATATATATAAACGATTGTTCGTCGAGCATCCAATATACATTCTGAAATGTCTCAGCTTCTGCGAAGGCCCAGTACAACGACCTGCCGCCCGCAGGTCCACCAACGGCCCAACTGTGTCACTGCACGGCCTGTTAAAGATAGACTATTAATTTTATAATTCGCATTGTTATGAAAAAGATTTCCCCTTAAATAAAATAAAAAAAGTATTCAATTAAAATTAAATTGTTATATATTAAAATTTATTTATTTATCTAAAAATTATTAATTTTATACAATTCAAATTTAAATAATTTTAGTTAACGTTAAAATGATGTATACGTGTGATAGTATAATATAAATGTTAATACTACATTTATGAAATTTTTTTAAATATTAATTAATATAATTATTTGATATTGTTAATATGTCAATGTAATCTTGAAGCATTTTTAATTTTTTAATTTTTTGTTTGAAAACAAGTATTTTGTTAATTGTTAACATTAACCATAACTCAACTAGACTTGACCTAATCTAAATACTGATATTTTTACTAACTTACCCATGTCTCTCTTTTATATATATGTATATACACTGATCACATACTCTCTCTCTCTCTCTCTCTCTCTCTCTCTCTCCCCAGAAGAAAATGTCAGTTTAGTATTTTACTAGTTGAATGTTAAAAATAACGATAAAATTAAAAGGGCTGAATCATATGTACCGGAAATAAATCAAGATTTAAGAGAGTTGTAAGAATTTTTTTCAAAATTACATATGTATATATACACATATATAATTTTAAATGACTCTGAGGATGAATAAAAGGAGGCGCGCCTAATTATAATTAGTTTGTCACCTAAGACGAGCCTTTCGATGTTTGTAATTGATTATATTACACAAACTTCACTAATTTGAAAGGATCTTTCTACTACATGTCACCAAAAAAACAAAAAAAACTCCGTATGGTTAGAGGTAGTTAAGTCACACACACGTACAGGCCAGCAGGTTCAATTGGATTTGCTTTAGCTTGATTTCAAAACAATTAACTAGATATTTAAATAATTATATTTTATATATACTCTAATAATTAAAATAACTATTATTTTATTAATAATGTAATTATAATTTTATAATATTTTAACTGTATTAGTTTATTGATTTTAATTTGAAAATTTTCCAAAAGATTTGTCCACTCCATCTCAACGCCGCAGGCTAGCGGTGTAAGAAGGTTGGGCTTGGGCTTGTCCAGCCCAAGCCCAATTAAGCCCCTAGCTCAACGGATCAGGCCCAGCCCAAGTCCAATTAAGAAAGTCCATTGGTGTAAGAAAGCACATTGGACTATGTATTACCTATTAATTTATATAATTTGTTTCATAAATTTGACAAATTTAAACATCAAATCATTCATTTACAAGTATTTGAGATATTTCACTTTATGCATTTCCTATACACTTTCTCTCTACTCTCTACACTTTCTCTCTGGTACTTTTTATGCACTTTCTCTTTTTCTAAACACTTTCAATTTATACTCTCTTTGTAAATTTTTTGCTTTTTTATAAATTTCTCCTTCTACTCTCTATTTATATTTTCTCTCTTCACTTTAACTATGCTTTCTATACACTTTCTCTCTCTACATTTTATCCCTATTTCATATACTTTCTGTCTACTCTTTAAACACTTTCTCTCTATATATTCACTTTCTCTATACTCTCTTTGTAAATTCTCTCTCTACTCCTTATTTATACTTTCTATTTTTATTCTCTATACACTTTCTCTCCCTAATTTCTATACACTTACATTCTATACACCTTCCTTCTCTACGCTCTTTACTTTTCTCTTTTTACTTTCTATACACTTTCTCTCTCAACTCCCTTTGTAGATCCTCTCTCTACTTTCTATAAATTTCTCTTTCTACTATTTATTTATACTTTCTCTCTACTCTCTGTGCACTTTCCCTCTCTACTCTACTACACACTTTTTCTCTCTACTCTTTGTTCATACTTTCTCTATCCACATTTTATATACTTTCTCTCCTTGTTGTCCCTACACTTTCTCTCTCTACTCTCACTCTACATTTTCTCTTTCTACTCTCTATACAATTTTCTTTCTACCTTTTACATTTTCTCTTTCTACATTCTATATACTTTCTCTCTACTTTATATACACTTTCTCTATTCTCTCTACTATTTCTATACTCCCTACTCTCTACTCTCTACACTTTCTTTCTCTACCTTATCTACACATTTCCTTTTTGCTCACTTTCTCTCTCTACTTCTATACACTTGTTTCCACTTTCTCTCCTTACTCTCATCTATATTTTCTCTCTCTACTCTCTGTACAATTTTCTTTCTACTCTCTACATTTCTCTCTCTACTTTCCATACCTTTATCTCTATTGTCCCTACACTTTCTCTCTCTACTTTATCTTTCTATTCTTTCTCTCTCTTTATTTTTCTACACTTTCTCTCTACTCTCCCCACTGTCTCTCTCTACCATTTACACTTTTTCTTTCTTTCTTCTCTCTACTTTCTATATACTTTCTCTCTCTACTCTCTATGTCTATATTGTTGTTCTTTTTTTAATATTTTTTTTCATCTACACTCTTTCCTATCTTGTAATTTTATGTAAGTAATAAATATATTTAAATATATATGTAATGGTGCTGATGCCAATGAGTTGGACTTATGTTAACCCAACCCAAACCCATATAAGCCTAAGTCCAAGTCTAATAGAAAAGCCCCACAAGCCTAAATATGAAGACCCATATTCAACCCGTCATAAGTTACCCATTGAGTTTTTGGGCTAACTCGGCCCATTTGACACTCCTAACTTATCGAATGAATATCTTTCTCCTTTCGTAGGTCAAGATCACTATTCACAAAAGTAAAGAAATCATATGTGATAGTTACATGGAATACATAGTAGGAGCTGGCTACTATCAACGAGCTTTGTGCACAAGCGGCTTTGATGCAGGCAGAGGGTGTGGATATAGGGATTACGATGGGAGTGCGGATGTGAAAACTCCTACAGTCTCACTCACATGAGGGGGCTGCGGACCCACCACATAGGGTGGGGTCCACTGTCAAGTCGTCATTAAATTATGAGACTTGCAACCCTCTCTTGTAAGGGGGATTGTGGGAGTCCTCTCAGTCGACCACTCTCCCCTTGTCCCCCTCACAAGAGTGGGCTATGGGCCCACCTCATGGGGTGAGACTAGCTATCAAATTACCATCAAATCATGAGACTCGTTGCCTCCTCTTGTGATGACTTGATAAAAACATATCCAAAATATCAAAAATATTGTGTTTTCACCATATTCAGTGCCTTTTACCTAGCGTTCCAAATATTACAATGTCTTAACAATAAGGAGATGTCAAAGCATTGTCTATTAAAACACACAAAATCTTAATATTTTTTCTCTCCATGCCAAGAGGACTTGATAAAAACATATCAAAAATATCAAATTACCATGTTTTTCCTCAAACAAATCTTGATAAGCGCCTAAAATACTACTTCCGTTGGTTGACAACATGAATGCCAAAATCTATCAGAAAATATGACCAAACTATCGAACAACACCATTAAAATTTTGAACTGCATCGTCAAGTTTTCTCTTTCTTAATGACACTATATTTATCCTTCTAGTTTTAACAACATATTCATCTTTGTCCGGTAATTCGGTGAAAAAAATGCATTTAAACAGAAGCATACAACATAAAATTGATCGAGTAGAATAGTTTCTTACATTTTTTGACATGTTATTTCATTTATCAGTGACATCCTTCCATTTATCGACTATGTTTTCCATAAATATTAAATCTGAGGTCATTGTCAAGTTGCTCCTATTTAAATCAAAAATTAAGTAAAAATAGGCAAAAAATATAGAATATAATGATGAGAAGAATAGAAACCTACACGAAAATAAAAAAGAAATCAAGAAGCAAGGCGTAATCTTCCAAACTCCTCCTCGAGGCAGCAAAATTTCTGAAAATGAGTCATCCTAACCATAACTAATAAAAATTAACCAAAAAATAAAATAAAATTGACTCACCTTGTAACACATCGGTTGAGAGTCCTTTAAGTCGGCCAACTGAGGGGATCCACACTCCCCCTATCCCCCTCACAAGAGGGGGCTACGGGCCCACCACATTAGATGAGACATGTTGTCAAATCGCCATCAAACCATGAGGCCAATAGTCTCTCTCACTAGAGGGCATTGTGGACCCAACACAGTGGGGTCTGCCATTAAATTGTCAACAAATCATGTAGCTTGCAACCTCATCTACCGTCACCCTCCCACGCCTTAGCCACCCTCGGCCTTGCCTTCCCACGCGCTTGCACATAACTAGCCCATCAATGTCTGTAGCCTCGCCCGCCAATGCATGCACATGACTGCGCCAACCTACCTCCACCGTGGACACCCCCCTTGTGCGCCCCATGCACCACCTGCACCACACATCACCCGCCTACACACCCCGTGCGACCGCCTTGGCCCCGGCCTCTCTGCACCGCCCCCTCTTTCTTTCCCTCGCATTGGTCACCATGTTGCTCTACCTCTCTCTTTCCCTCATGCCCCTGTCAGTTGTGCACCTGCATACCCAGCTCAAACTTCTCCCTCTCGTGCTTGCTTGCTCCTGTGGCTGCCCCCAGCCAACTCTCGCGACTAAGTGAACACATGCTTATGCGCATCCATACACCGCCAACTTCCCGCCTCACCTTGTCACCTCCCCTCACCTTGATGTCGTCGTTATCTCTACCTTATGTCTAATATAATTAAATTTAATGTCTAAAATTTACCAACCATCTTTGGATGCATGCTATCTAGTTATCATTTTTATTGATTTAATTGATCCTATCATTGTCTTAATTGAATGTTTAGCATGTACTGTAAAATGTAAATTGCATAGTTATAACTTGATATGCCATTGTATATTAATCTAATTGTGTATATGCTATTATTTATCATTGCATGTTAATTAAATTAGTTAGAGTTTTACAGTAATTAGAAAATCCGATTTTCTTGTAAACCCCATTAATATTTCATATTGTTGATCACTTAATTTGGTGTGTATGTTTTATGTCAACATATTTTATGCATGTATATGTAAAATATCATTTGAATAATTAGCATAAGTTATGTTAAGCACATATGTATTTTCTTTTTGTAGATGGTTAAATACATTAGTTGTGCATATATTCATATTAGTGGTTATAATTTGCATAGAAATTAACATGGCATGACATGGCATTGTAAGATTGGATTGAATGCATGTGTGTATTAATTCAAATGACAGACTGAGCTACACCAGACTAGTTAGTTGTGGCCCATGGGCAATGGGGATTAGAACAGTCCAATACATTCTTTGATCCCAAATATCGCGGTTTGTCCCAAGTGCCATCACTACCTAGGTGCACTATGAGACTTCATTTCATTATATGGTACTTCTGTATATAGTAGATCTGATGATAGTAAGTCGAGATCACAAGGCGACACATTCCTTACAAATAAAAAAAGACGTGATATTATATTAGATGATAGGTCCATTTATTGCATGATTAGTGCATATAGTTATTAGATGTGCATTAGGTTGCCATAATTAGGTTGTGTCACATGATCTGCATCCTGGTCTTATTTATGTCGTGATTTATCATATAGGTCATGTAATAAGTGTTCATGCATATTATATTTCTTTTGGATCAGATCATCTTTATTTTAGATACCCATAGTTGCTCGTTGGTGTGAAATTTTAAGAGTTGTATTGTGGTTTAAAATATGTGATTAAGTTAATTAATTATTATATGGTTTAAATATACAATATGTACAATAGATGTAGATTAATTATTATTTAGGTCTTTAACTATCTTATTTGGCAGATGATAGAATGTCTATTGAGCCGTTATACTAATTATAAATCTTTTAACATTTTTTAGATAATCAAGTTTAACGTAATAGAAATGTAGTGGATCTGGATTAGTGTTGTAAAAGTTTGGTGGTTTGGATTTCAAGAAGTTCATAAAACAGTTGGTATTTGAATGGGACCTAATATAGTCTTCAATTTTTCCAAACTGACATAGTTTAGGAGTTATTTTCTCAGTCACATCACCAAATTAAATTCTACTATGCATGTGAAAATCTGGGGCATGACACCAACCCTTCAAATCATGTTAAAATTTTAAGTGAGATGACTTATAAATTTAATATGTATGATGTCAGAGTGTATCCATGCATGGTTCAAACCATGGTCGTTGGATGGAGAGAGGCTTGGCAGTTTGGCATGGCATCCAAGGCGAAGGGCTTGATCGATCGGCTGCATGGAGGGAGCTCTGTGCTACAAACGAACCGATCCAACTGGGCAAAGATCCCCAGGCGGTCACCACAAGGGAGCTCAAGAGAGAATCATGCGCATCAGCACTTGCCACGGCCAATCAATCAGGTTGAGTTCTCTTCCCAACTTTGCCCGGCTCGACTCCCTATAAAAGGAGACTTCCTTCTCAAAAGATCAACAACAACAAATTAAAGAGAGCCTATATATATCCTCAGGTGGGGGTGGAGGGAGTACACTCCACCTTCTCACAAACAAGGTGAGTTCCATATAATTTTTTTGGGTCATGTCACATTAAATCACCATTTGATGCACGTGAGACCCACATTGTTTTTGAGGGGGTGAAGGATCCACCCCCACCTGAGAGGATCCACTCTCTAATTTAAAGGGATGAGTGGAGTGACCGGCCAGCCGGCCTGTCAAAAAAGACTCCGCGCTACCTTCGTCTCTAACAGCATCTAAGATTAGATGTGCCGCGCCTTTGCAACGTGCAATGACATGCATGTGCTGCCGTGCAATGCACCCAGAGGCGGTGGAGCTGATCAACAGATCAGGAATACAGATCGTTATATTGAGCCGTCTTAGTTGAGGGTGGATGTGGATCCCATGTATTTATTTAATTCATTGGACACACATATAAATACCTACACTGAAGCGAGGCACACGATAAATCAAGCATTTCTGATCTTATTTAATCATCGCCGGACACTGTGTAGACATGGAAGGACCCAACAGGTTCCTTTGTATCATTTTAGTAGTTGACATTTTATTTGTAATTTTTATGCTTAATATTTTTATTTACGTACATTGGTGTGACTCTTTTCTTCTTTTCTCATTTTTTTATCAAAATTTCATCCACCTTGAAACTCTTTTGCCTTTCTCCGAGCAAGTAATTAAGGTGGTGAGGCATAAGCGCAGAAAAACATAAGTCTCGTGTTCCGGCGACAAGAGAGTACTTAATTAAATCTCGCTAAAGACATACGTGAGCCTCAATGTCGATGCCTTTTTAAACGATCTCGAGCCAAGGCTAAGGATGGTCCGTTCGGTACGTTGGGATGCGCAGGCGGATGGGAGGGATCGAGCTGTATACATAAATATATATATATATGTATCTATGTATGTATGCAAATGCAACCGATCGATGGGGGGAAGAAGCAAGAAGCACGGGAAACGGAGAAGGCAGCCGAGAAGCGCAGACTGCAGAGCATTCGCCAGTGACCAGACCGCAGAGAGAATGAAAGAGAGAGAGAGAGAGAGAGAGAGAGAGAGAGAGAGAGAGAGAGAGAGAGAGAGAGAGAGAGAGAGGTGCTCTTCCTCTTCCCTCCTCTTCTCCGCTTCCCCGTGTAATGTGTTTCTTCTTCTTCTTCTCATTCTTCTCCCGTCCCCGTCATCCTCTCCCTTCCTCAACCTCGATAAAGGCCAAAAAGGGGGAGAAGCCCGACACAGCATTTGACCAGATGGAGCTGCTTTATCGTCGATCCAGACGAGAAAATCTCGTGGGGAGTCGAGCCAAAGCACCATCGCCCGGCAGTTGGCAACAGTCCCATCACATACCCTTGCCTTGCCTTGTCTCTCCCCCCCGCGAGTCAGACGATGACGTTACGACGGACCCTCTTTGTTTCTTTACCGGTTCAAGAGCCAGGTCCTCTCTCCGCATGCACCGTATATAAAGATATTCATACGAAGCCGCATCCTACGCACAGCTACCCTTCGCCTTCTTCTCGGAGACACCTCACCTCCCTCCCTCTGTAGCCGGTGGTTGACGACTTTCCTCCCCCCCCCCCATTGTGTTTGTGTGTGTGAGTACATATATATATATGTACTAGGAGGCTAGAGCGGTCTCTGATCTGCTTATTCGGGGGCCGGAACGGTCGAGCATGGACTTCGCCTCTCTGCTCGTCGCCGGTGCAACAGCGGACCCACCGTCCTCCTCGGCTCCGGCGGAGGGGAAGGGGAAGGCCAGGTGCTTGGTGGAGGAGGACCTGCTGAGCTTGCTGGGGGATGACGGCGGCGTGGACTGCACCCTGAAGCTCGCGCTGCCCGGCGGAGGGGCCCCGCGTCGTGCCGACGGGCCCAGCGGCGCCGACGTGCGCGGCAGCGTCTTGCAGATGCACCAGAGCGTGCTGCGGCCGGCCGGGCGGTGCACCATGTGCGGAAGGACGGAGACGCCGCTGTGGAGGCACGGCCCACAAGGACCCAAGGTATATATATCTCTATCTATCTCTCTGCGTGTATATATATATATATATATAAATACAAGGCCGAGAAATCAATATTTCCCTCCTGTTTTTTTATTTTCTCCATTTGATTGATAGTTCATAAGCCAGCTCCTACAACTTTACGACTGCGTCATCCGTTCCTTGACGTAGCCAAGAACAGTTTGGTCGATATATATCCCAGTGAGGACGACAACGGTCGAGTAAAGCTATAGTAATACCTTTTTCTTTTTCTTTATGTTCTAATGAGCCCATGATTTGTTCAACAAGACTAGCTAAAAGGCAGAGAGAGAGAGAGAGAGATGGGAGGTAGCGGCTGAGGAAGAAGATGAAGAGGAGTACTAGACATATATTGTCATGGTTTGAATCTAGCTAGCTAAATATATAGTAAAAGAGGCTTCTACGTACTTGGAGCGATCGTTGAGCATCCCTAGCTTGTCGATCTATTTCTCGTATTAATTGGGCCATGAATGTATGTGCGTATTTAATTGTACACGGGCTGATTAAACTAGTGTTCATCGGAAACTTTGCAGTCCCTATGCAACGCCTGCGGAATCCGCTACAAGAAGGAAGAGAGGCAATCCCGCTTGACGCTCGGCATCCCAGCAGCCTTACAACCCAAGGCCAAAACATAGGGAACAAGGCGCGCGGCATGCACACCATGATCTTCCACGAATTAAAACACGCCGGACAGTGTGCTGACGTGCGCGGACGACGATAGATCAAATATTAATGCGCAGCTGATATTGAATATATATATAGTTATTGCTTAGTTATATTGAGATTTGGCCTCTCGACTGGTACTAGCTGGTGTGAGTCTGTCGAGTACAAGATAGAGGCCGGGCGGAGAGCCACTCACTCGGTCGATTCTTTCTATAGTAGTGTTATAGCCCTACTGTTTGTTCCCGATCGCGGCCGATCTATGTATTAGAATGGAGATGTTGAGAGAATCACTTCTTTAATCACCTACGTAACTAGTCTGTACTGTCTCGTTAGACCAACACTTAGACTCACTATTTCATTTTATTTCTTCTTCGATTATGAAGAGAGAGAGAGAGAGATATCTATATATATACTCTCGTTCTTGTTCCTGGCTACTTACCTGGCGAGAAGTGTGGGTTGCTGAGAGGTTCTTCAGATTTATATAAAACTGCGTGCTTGGTTCTCCCCTGAATCTTTGTATAGTAATGCTTCTTCAGTCAACGATAGCATGCTAGCTTTCATTAAAAAATTAATACCATAGCAGTTGACTCGGGTACTTCTACTAAAAAAATTAGCGGTGGCATCTGGTGATAGAGTTATATATAGTGCTACTACATATCAGTTGCTTTTGTTTTGTGAGATGATATAATTAAGCCAATGGACGGTTCAGACGGTCATATACACGCGATGTCATGGTTAATTAGTCAATTTCTCTTTCTTTTTGTTGGGTACGTACTTTGCTCTGCGACCATATGATTTATTATATTTGAATACGCACGCCGTATGTGTGTGTGTAAATCTATTGGCGCCTACGTACGTACGTCACTTTTTATGTAGGTATCTATGTGTGGATCAACACCTAATTAATCGAACTTAAATCCTACAAAATTCATAGTGACCGACGGTGACGGCCAAGTCAAAAATACAGATAAATTTCTAAAATGAAGATTTTTTATATGACAGTAGACTAACACAAGAATTTCAAGGACCTTCCATGATTTCGATATGTATATAAAAGGCGTATACACAGAAAACCTAACAAAAAGCACCGTTGACATTGCACATTTATTGCTTTCAATACTCGCTTCTTCCACATGGTTTCTGTTTGCCCACGCCACGGAGCCCGGTGGGCACAAAACGAAAAATCAAATAGAATCGGCTCATCTGGTTCAGTTTGATTCAGTTTAGACTTCTTTCGATTCGGTTTGATTTAAAATTTTCTAAACTGATTTAAATCAAATCAAATTGTTTAAATTAATTTAATCAAAAAATTATAAAAAAAATTATAATATTAATAAAAATGATATTTTTATAAATTTTATAATAAAATATTATTTATTTTAATTATTTTAACTTAAAAATTATTATATATGTAAAAAATAATTAATTTAAATATTTTTATATAACCTAGGCTTAAATCAACCCAAACTAAACCAAATTGAAATCGCTTTGATTCGGTTCAATTTGAGAGGTTAATTCAGTTCGATTTGGTTTAAAAAAATGGTTTAAACAGGACCAAACCGAACCGTGTCCATCTCTACCCACGGGTGCCAAAAAAAAAGGTAATTTGGTGCAAGGAATTCTAAAAAATCACTGTTTCCACAATCATTGGGTTTGGTTTTCACTCTTTTTATAATGAAAAGACAAATCCGCGGAACCGAGTTAACATATACAAATGTGATTTTAAAATACATTTACTTGCAACACCCAGAAATGAGAAAAAAAAAAGCAGAGCACGCAGAACAACACCTTAACGTAAACAAGTGTCTAATGCTTAGTTGCAGTTATTGTTTGTGGAAAATTAAAGAAAAAGTAAAGACATGACTTAAGTCAAGAATATTTGACAAACAAGAATTATAATGCCTTGGACTCAGGAGAAAATCTAGCGTAGAACACAACAACAATCTTTCGAATCACCTGTGAATTGCTTGATGATATAGCAGAAGTTACTTCTACAGAAGACACTATTTTACTCACCGGTAGTAGTTTGATATTTCGTAGGTTCTTGAAAATTAGAAAGCTGCGAAATAAGCTCTTCAAGACGACTTCCTGGTGTCGGCCGCGCGTGGCGCGGTTGGCACGACGCCACCCCCGCGGGGGGGGTGGCGGGGGTTCGATCCCGGCGTGTTACCGCCGGGACCACCTCCCCATGGGGGGGAGGTTGGTATCCAAGTGGGCATCGAGCGCTGCACCGGCAGCGCTCGATGCCTCGTCGGCGCTGTGCTGCGCCTGGAGGTTGGCCGCTGGGCCATCGTCAAAAAAAAAAAAGACGACTTCCTCGGAAAAAATAAATTATTTGGAAGTGAGAGCTGGCTTTTGGGTTCCCGGCAAAATTTAAGATTGTGGTAATTAAGACCAACTACCATGCAACCAAATGACATAAACTTGATTTTTTTCAGTAATTGTGAATAAACTAAAAATACAATAGATTTTTAACTGTGAGTCAGTTAAATCTAACAGAACGGATCTTATTAATCTTATCTAATGTTTTCTTTCTTGTAAGAGTGTTAAAAATGACACCATATCAAATGTTATTATTAATATGTCTTGAAGATAAATTATCAATTTCAAAATTGACACAGATATATATATATACATACTTGCGTTACAAACTATGCCTTGCTTGTACAACAAATTTCAAAATCAATATTTATAATTGGACACTTATGATGATTTATATGAATAAAAATTTTAAAATTAATAATATTACCAAACCAGGTGTAAGTTTATGCTTGATATGATTTATAAAAACCTCTTGCCTCGGTTCAGAGGTTGGAATGTTAAGATTGTTTGATGAATTAGCTTAATTATAATTAAGCACAAAAATCGACTTTTCATTGAACATCTGAATTAAAATCAAGTATGGAACATGTGCAGAACTTAGTATGATATGTTGGTAGACAAATAAATATATTGATCAATAATTCACAAAATAGAACTCAGGACGTACGAGAAGATATCTCATAAAATTAATAGAACTTTGGAAAAGCGGATTTGCGGATCCCTCAAAGCTTGAGATCAAATTTGTTAGACAAGGCCTCAATTTCTTTCTATAATAATTAATTTTGCCCTGCATAATGAGATTCTTTGGCGTATCTTAGTATCATTATAGTTTATCTTACCATTACATTTAATTACTTATTATTACTAGTATTCTTTCACCATCATCATCATTAGTACATAGTAGTAGGAGGAGGAGGAGGGCAATTAAAATATTTTTACGTGTCTTTTTTTTATCATCCTGGCAACGGTCACAGGAAGGGGCCTGCAGGGCGAGCCCACGGCTTGAACCAGTGGGTGCCTCCCTTGGTGAGAGAATATTTTTACATTTCAATCTTTATAATTATTTGTATTTCTAAATATTCATAAAAATCTTTAAAATCTTATGTTTTAAAAAAATATTATATCTGCCTAAAACACCACGTATGTCACTATTCAAGTATTTCTTTAAAAATTTTGTTGACAAGAATATCATCACTATTCTACAGTGTTAAAGATGTTTAAAAATTTTGTTGACAAGAATATCATCACTATTCTACAGTGTTAAAGATGACGGAGAGAAAAGAAAGAGAACATATTAACTGGGCCATTTAGTCATGAAAATGTAAAACACTTCATGGACATTATTTTAAAAGTTTTCAAGCAGCAAGAACTTATTTTTCAACAACAAAATACTTTAGAGACTTACTGAGTTTTGAAACTTTAATGAAGTCATATTAAAAATATAAACAATTAGAGACTATTATTTAAAAACCTTGCCATTAAAGAACCATTAACCAAGAGATGTATTATGGCCTCTAGAATGACTCAAGTCTTAAAATAGTTATGCTTGATGGGGTGTTTGGTTGCATGATAATTTAAGTTCTTGTTACAATTTTATGATAATTTGACAATTTTATGTTCATAAAGTGATTTCTTTCTTAGACAAAAAAGAGGGTCTCACCTCTCTCTTTTTTATCTTGTGGTCCCCCACTTTGTTTGGTCATATTTGATAGTTACTCTTTTTGTTTTCACATCCCTCCAAACATGATAATTTTTTGGCATTGGTTAGTTTATATTTTATTTTAATACGATTTTTTATCATGAAAGAAATTATTGTACAACCAAACACCTCATAAGTTAGAGAATGAATGAGCTTTACAAGAGAACGGTTTTGAGTTGACATTCTCTCTCTCTCTCTCTCCCCTAGCGTGCAGGGAAATTGATACATCACCACTTTTTGTGAATATGTTAAGCTGAGTAGAACATCAATGAAAAGGTGATTTGCAATAACCCCGTAAACGTCCCATTTCCATATAATCACCAAAGGAATATGAGAAAAGCCCCTTAATGAACTTGCTAGCTATTGTTTCAGTGATGATCGTTGACTTAGCCCATCTTCATCTCTACGAGGACGCTGGAGACAGCCTGGTGATTTTAGCCATGCAGTTGTCGACTGGCCTTGGATGGGGCAAGTAGCGAATTGGGCATTGCTCATTAAGCCGACTGAGTCTGGACATTGAAAAATAATGGCAAAATGAGTTCTATATATTGCTTGTGGAGACAAAGAAGATACCGTTTTTTCTAAAGATATCGCAAAATGAAATTCATCGTATATGATGTAACTCCAATGACACAGCAAATAGACTCTAATCGTCGTTTTTTTTTCCCTTCAAATGGGGAAGGAAAACTTTTCAAGAAGTTATTTTCCTTGTTGGAAAAAGTGTTAGCATCCGTGGACAAGCTACATGCATGCATGAATTTCATGATCAGAAATCTAGTAAAACTAACAAAATTGTCAAGGAAAAAACTAACTACAACAGGCCATCCTGCATGATATAATGCGGCAATCCTTTCCAGCAAAGGTGTTACTATGTGACGTTCAGTAACTGATGCTCTGGTTCTAAAAGTTAAAACATCTCGTCATGTAAATAGTTGGTACCATGTGCAATTGTAAAACTTAAATAAAGATCTCATTCTTCCCCATGATTCTTTCTTTGACTAATAAAAGGAATCAATAAATTCTGGCATCTCTAAGCTAAAACTATTGTTACAACATTGAATTCAAATAAAAGTCGTGTAAGAAGCAGCAAGAAAGAAATTCATCACCAATAAACTGATTATGTAATTTTTACATTCAACAAAGTGGCATGTGATGTCTTATGGGGTCCTAATAAATTGGAATATCCTCATTCAAGAATAGAATGGTCAGGACAAATTGAAACAATTAACGTCTTCTTACCACATGAGAGGATAACAATTGGTCATCAAACCATTATCACCCTTAACAACATAATTTCAAGAACAACAAGGACACATCATCAGAACATAAAAATGGTAGGTACACTCACCGGTAATTAAGTAGAAAATAATGAAGAAAAACAGAGATTTCTAATTTTGCCAGCTCATTTCCAGGGCATAACCTGCTTCCTCCTCCAAATGGAAGAAAAGTTCCAACTCTCGGTGTTAACCCCTACACCCGTTAAAACAAAAGAAAATTATAATTTTCAATTAATGATCCCATGAAATTGAGCCTACACAGTAAACAAGATTGCAAATTCAGAAGACAAAACGTAAAGTTCACCTCCCATCTAGAAGGCATGAACTTTTCAGAATCATGATAAACATTGGGATCCATGTGAACATTTCTGTACCAGACCTGAACTTTCCAATCTTTAGGTATGATATAGCCTGAAATAGAAGTTCAAGTATCAAAAGTAAGTTAATTAAGAATATTCAAAGTAGATTTATGTTTGTGGTTCAAAAAGAATCACTAATATGTAAGATATTGTATTCCTATATTTTATATACTTTTTATGAATATAAAAATAAGTACACGTGATAAAGGCCAACGTTTGATGGTTTTGTGAGTCCCCACTATTCTTTGTGGTATACATACTTGTCTGACAGAATGCAAAGTTCAAAAAAGGAAACTAAAAGCTGATTCTATAATATATAACATATATGCAAAAAACAACAAAAAAGCAACTACAATAACATAGAAATTAACCAACCATTGATTTTGACATCCGCTGTGGCCTTCCGAAAAGCAACAAAAGAGATGTTCACTATACGCAGAGTCTCATCGATAACCTGTAAAGACAACAAAAGTGACGCTAGCACAAACGTCTCAGATATTTGAATTTTTAGAATTTAATGATTTAACAGAATTTGACATTTTGGTATTCAAATTGGAGGCATCTCCCAAGTGCAATAGAAGATTCTAAAACAAGTTTACTAAACCTTAGAAAGATACTCCATTTTTCTTGTCTCCTTAAGTGTCAATCCTTTTTGTGAAGGTGGCATGTTTCTTCTAATCTCCTCTTGCTCCTCCTGAAGAATAAGTGGGATTTGATTTAAAATTGATGAAACTAAATAGATACAAAATTGGCTAATTTATTTCTCACCTTTGCCTTTTGATAACACTCAGGATGCTCTTGTAGAAAGACAGTTGCCCACATTGTTATATGGCCAGAAGATTCATGACCAGCATTGAGATACATGATCAAGATATCCGTAATCTCCTCGTCACCTAGTCTTCTACCTTTTTCATCTTCAACTTCAATCAAAGCATCCATCATGTCTTTTACTGATGAATGTTGACCTTGAGACCTCCTTGACCTTCTTTCATCAAGAAATGTTTGAAGGATCGCAACCAAACTTTTTCGAGCCTAGAAAAGAAAAAAAAATGATACAAACAACAAGAAACAATTTCATATTCTGAAGTATTAATGATAGCCAAGTTGTGGTTATCATCCTCAAATTATGTTTTGGATCAAAAATCATATGATAAACTAAAACTGAGGAAACTTACCTTTAATGCCTTATGGTAGGCAAATCCTGGGATGTTGATCGCCATCGCTCTCATCCCATAATTTAGATCAGTGTACACTCTTTCTAATGAATCCATTATTGATTCACTTGCAGAGGTGAGAAATATGTGTATGATGATCCGGAATGTGAACCTCCTGAGCTCTGTGAGGAACTCAATCTCCCCCTTCTCAGACCAGTTCTCCAGTGTTAACACGACAGTCTCCTCAATGAACCTGAGGTATGTGGATAGTGCCTCATAGCCAGTGATGGGGGCTGCTGTCAGGCGCCTCAGCCGCTTGTGCTCTTCCTGAGAGATGCCGATGAATGACTTATCCCCGATGAGTTTACAGGTGGCTTTTGGCCACCCAGGGACAAAGTGCTCATCGTCCATCAACACTTGCTTGCAGGCCTCAGGTGTTGTCGCCAGGATTGTTGGACTTCCAAACATGAAGGCCTTGTATAGGCCCGCACGGTTATAATACCTACAAATACAACAACTTCAATGGTGTCAGTTTTATACCAGTTGATCTTCTCGCAATACGGTTTCAATCTATATCGAGTACAGGGTTACATTTGTAACGTTAGATTGACATCACCGAATTGCTTACAGACAATAGATGAAAATAACTTCTTTCGCAACACCAGGAACCTTATTAATGGCTTACTCACAAAGATGAAGACAGCCTATTTCACCCATCTCACAAGAAGTGAGGTGCATCATCAGATAAAGGCCAACCACACCCAACCCCCATCGAGGTGAAAGACTCATCTGTTATTGTAAAGAGTGGACGAAACTTGTTTATTTGGTTACATGGTGGGAAAAAGAAGTTTCTTTAAGAAATACTTTCTTAAAACAAAACATATTAAAGGTGTCCGACAAATATCTCGTAAAGATTTTCTTTTCGGATTAAAATAGAGATGAGAAATCCCTTCTCTAATCTCTTGGTAGCAATATATGTATACATGTATCAAAACTAAACGCCACATTAGCATCCAATTAAAGCGTGTATAAACTATAAAGTAGGGGTGTCAATGGGCCGGGCCCGGCCCGGCCCGAGGTCGGCCCGCTTAGGGCCCGGTCCAAAATATATTGGCCCGGCCCAACCCGGCCCGCACTACATTGTTGGCCCGGCCCGACCCGGCCCGCAAAAATTATTGACTTGGCCTGACCCGGCCCGACCCAACTATATATTTTATAAATAAATATTTATTAAATATGATAAATTTAATTATTTAAGATAATATTATAAAATTAATAATAATTTAATTAAAATGATGTTTTTGACATAAAAAATTGAAAGTTATTTGGCCCGTTTTAGTCCGCGTCGGCCCGCTTCGGCCCGTATGTCGGCCCGACTAAAGTTCGCGGGCCAAAATCTTTGACCCGTCAAATGACCCGCAGCCGGCCCGACCCGCAAACCCGCGGGCCGGCCCGGTCCATTGCCACGCCTAGTATAAAGCATCCAATTAACGGAAAGCCGTCGAGAATGGAAGCTGTATGTCGCACCAGCGAGAAAGTGGCCCCGTTCCCATGTGTGCCCCGGTCGGGCCTAGTTTCTTCCTCCCGCTGACTGAAGTGATTCGCTCCTCCTCCTTCTTCTTCTTCTTTTGATTTCTTTTCGTTGGGCTCCAGCGCTCGGGACGGAGGAGCCACCACGGATCGACCGACTTTATCCACGACGGCGCCTGTGTCGCATAGTGCTCGTCATGTCAGAGTGGGTGGAGTCTTCTCTCTCTCTCTCTCTCAATCAGTGTCAAGAGGTAAGAGAAGCGGCGGCGGCACAAGGATAGAGCTCCTCGAGTGGTGTTCTCGACCCAATTAAAAAAAAAGATAGCTGCGTGGTGCTGGGGAGACTACCGGTGACATTCGCACTGGAGTTCGCTAGATTTCAAGATGAGGCCGGATCACCTCTGTCAAAAATTATATTTGTTTGAAAAGATTCGTCACCACACAACACACAATTCGGGTCCAACTGTTTGATCTTTGAGTTCGACTGCAACCACAGCCCGAATTTGATATTCTACAACGAGATTCATGTGTGGAGTTTTCATTATCGATATGATTTGTATTTGCAATATGTGCACATATATATGTAGTGAGAGAACCAGCGTGCTCGCATCGTCCCCCGGATGGAATCCAAGCGGAACTCTGCGGGGGCAGAGTCCGAGCAGTTCGCGCAGGGGGGGCGAGGTCACGGAGGCCGCCCCTCCTCCTGTCGGCGCCCGCTCGAAAGGAGGCGCGGCGGGCATCCCGTGCGGTGTCCGTCCGTGCGCAGGATACAGGGAGCGGGAGTGGAGAAGACGGGCGAACCTGTCGACGAATCCGGCAATGAAGGAGTCGGGGCGGCCGGACTTGAAGGCGCGGAGGAAGGTCCACATGTTGCCGAGGAAGGGCCAGCCCATGTCCCCCGGCGGCAGTTGGCGGCGCCGCTCCTCCCCCAGGCTCCGCTCGTGGAACCAACCGTGCAGACCCCGGAGCAGCGTTCCTCCGACGGCCACGAGGCCCGCCGCGCCGGCCAGCGCCAGCGCCGCCGCTCCGATGATCCCCGCCATCTCGAGCCCTCCGCCCGGCGCCTACAGTACTCCTACTCCCAAATATAGGAGCGCGAAGGGAAGGGAAGGGAAGGGAGGAGGCCGCCGGCCGGCGATGCCTTTGCTCGTGCTCGTGCTCGTGCTCGTTTGTCCCCTTCTTTTGTCCCTTCTGCCGGCGATCGCGCGAGAAGGGTGCAAATGAGCCGAGCCGGTTCAAGCTCGGCCGGTCGATGAGTAGAGCTCGGGTTTTTACCGGTAAGTTTAAATTCTTTGATTCATTGTTTAATCTGGCTGAGTTTAAATTCGAGATAAATAATAAATCGACACATGTATAGTTGAAGTTCGGGTTCAAATTGAATACCAACTTTGTTAAAAATCTCAAAATAAATCAAAAAACGAAATTCTAGCTTTAATCTTAATTTAAATTTAAGTTAATTTTTTATTGACTGGTTACATGCATTTAAATGGCAATATATAATAATTATTGTTATGAATAATTTGATTTTATTAAAAAAATATTCAATCTAAGAGCGTTGGTTCGTTTGCCTACCCCCCCATCTCGCCTATTCCCTCCGGCGCCATCCGAATCGTACAGGATATTTATTATGCAGCCAATAAAAACTGAAAATATTTCCGGGGAATCATTTTCCAAAATATCGAATAGGATATTTATTTTCCCTTTTTGCATGAAAAATAAAATACATGTAAAATATTTTCGACGTTTCACCTTTGACATGGATCCATACGGTAGGGAGAAGTGTAGTTTTTTAGGTGCTGTTTCATATTGAGATAACTTATAGGGTGTTTGGTTGCATGATAAATTTTTGCACACTTTTATGATAAAAAAATATATTAAAATAAAAAGTAAACCAACTCATGACATAAAATTAACATGTTAGGAGGGATGTGACAACAAAAAAGAGTAATTACCATACACGACCAAACAAAGTGGGGGACCACAAGGAAAAAGAAAGTGGTGAAGTCCTCTTTTTTGTTTAAGAAGAAAATCACTTTCAAAACATAAAATTATCGTGGTTGCCAAACACCTATTTTAACAAGTTTTCTTATAATTTTTAAAAATTAAAATAAAAATCTCTATTATCATGCAACTAAACACCCCATTTGGGATAAACTTGGTCCATCTCCAACATTTAGAAGATAAATCAAGTTTATCTCCAAAATTATATGGTGCCAAACATGCCCTTAAGGCCTATTTAGTATGGAGATAATTTGGGATAAATCTAGTTTATCTTCAA
Organism: Cryptocoryne crispatula var. balansae; assembly: GCA_036172225.1. Lineage (NCBI taxonomy): Eukaryota > Viridiplantae > Streptophyta > Magnoliopsida > Alismatales > Araceae > Cryptocoryne > Cryptocoryne crispatula. The sequence goes on along the minus strand of CM069922.1, from coordinate 5,455,578 downwards.
ATTTTAGGAGATAAACTAAATTTATCTCCAAAATTTTATAGTGCCAAACGGGTCTTTATGTATTTCAATGTAGTAAGTTTAATTTCTCTAAAACTTTTGTTTAGAAGATTATGCATATTCTTACTTATATATATATATATATTATGAGCGACATGCAACAACACTCAAGTGAAATCGCGTCGGAGGAGGGGGCTTTCTCCGGAAGCTTCGCCATGAGTTCTCGTGGTGGAAACCTCACGGTGCAATCCGTCGTTGCGGAAGCAAATCTGGCTGGCCGCTTGCTGCGGCTCTTTCCCGACAGCATCCTCATGGCAAAGTTTCTCTCTACGGCAGTAATCCCTCCCCGTGGTTCCCCTCCTCGTTGCGGCATCCCCTCACGCAGGTTCGGCTGGCCCGCTCGCAGCAGTAATCTTGCGGCGGAAATCTCGCGGCACCCTCAACAATTTTCACTCCGATTAAAAAGAAGTTCTTTCTATTAAAATGCCTTCTAGAAGAAAGTGCTTCTCCGCGAAGGACTCTGACTAATTTGCCAAACGCACCCGTAGTTTAGGGTTTAGGGAGAAGTGTAAAATACTCTTGGCCGGTGATAAACCCTACATTCTTGTTTTTAGTATCATCGTTTTGAGGTCGGTTTAGTTCTGAGAGAGGGATGATCCTCCCTCCCAATCTCCCTTTTCTAACACTTTGCTTAAAAATATTTTAGACATTTTGTATCTTTTTGTCGTGTTGGAATTGTGGAGCTCAAGTTACTTAAGTCTATCTTGTTTTTTTCTATTTCATCGATGTTTTTTAGTCCAGTGGTCGAGTTATGACTCTAGCTCTATTTTCATTAGCATTTTAGTCACTAATCCTCTATTGAGACCGTTAGTATGAGATTTATCTACTCTCGTCTAGAGTGATATTTCGGTCTTGACGCAATTGTCAAATTCCTACGAAAGAGTTCTTACTTTTGTCACTCTACCACGTTTGCACATGTGTGTGCTGATCAACTACTGGTAGGGGTGTAAACGGAATCCGATATTCCGATATTCCGATTCGATTTCGATAAAAATTAACGTGTTTGGAACTTGTTTTTATATCCTATAAGCTATCGGAATCGGAATCGGATATTCCGGTAGCTTATCGGAATCGGAATCGGAATCAGTTGGTTCCGTTTTCGTTAATCCGATTTCGATAAAAAAATAATTATATATAAATAAAATTAAATAAAAAAAGTTAAATAAATTATAAAATACAATATATAAATTGGTAAAATAATAAAAATAAAATTTTAATAAGATTATATCAAAATTTATTAATTATATGTAAATTATTGACTCATTTTTGAATAAAAATTAATATTTAATATGCATTTCGGATTTTATCGGATTCGGTTCCGATTTCGATAACGGAATCGGAATCGGATCGAAATCGGAACATAGTGATTCCGAAATTATCGGAATCGGAATTGGAACCCCTTAACCCTTATCGGAATCGGAATCGGATTCTGGTGAATCCGCTACCGAATCTGACCCGTTTATAGCCCTAACTACTGGTAGTATGGTCATCTCTTGAAAATTTATCTTTTCAAGATAACTCTCTTGTTAACTCGGCCAAATATTTTTAATGTTCTATTATACAAATTATGTATCCTATCCATCAGTTAGTTAGCTAGCTGACCACCCTGACCATCAGCTAGGGGTGTTCAAGTAAAACCAGAAAACCGGTAAATCAAACTGAACCGAACCGAACCGAACCAATAATTTCTTATCAGTTTGGTTCGGTTCGGCACCTCCACAAATCAAACCGAACTGGTAAACCGGTTGACGCGATTTGACAAAGTTTGACCCACTCTATTTACATATTATATTACATTTAAATATATATTATATCAATTTTAAATATATATTATTATAAATTTAAGTTAATTAATATAAAGATATAATTATATATTATAAATATAGTATTAGTCTTCATATTAATCTTAAATATATATTTTAATTTTAATTTTATTTATTTAAATATACATTAAACCCATGAACCGAACCGAACCGAACTGAATCGAATCACAATCGGTTCAAGCTTCACTGAACCGGTTCGATTCGGTTTAGTTCTCCTTATCGATTCGATTTCGATTCAGAAAAAAAACTACCAAACTGAATAGAACCGAACCGTTTACACCCCTGCCGTCAACTAGCTACCTGTTATCTGCCTGCCGCTGCCATAACGGAAAGGATGGGATGGACCCAGGATGCATTTGGACAGGGACATAACTGAGCCCACCTCAAGAGAGCTTTCAGTGTCCTCTGTCGTGACCTTACGCCTATTTGGTAAACATATATTAGATGTATTAATTTTGAAAATGATATCTATATAAATCTTCTAGACATGTTTGGTGCATTATAACAATTTTGAAACTTGTAATACAAACAAAATAAATTATGTAATACAAATATTCACTGGTATATATTTCGGTTTTCCTACTCTAAATCTCGTGGATATCAATAACAAAATTGATATCTTTGATACTCTAATCAAAGAGGACATTAACAACATTAACTACGCATAGACTATGCGATGACTTAGGGCTACAAATAAGTTTGATTTGTGAACAGAATCATGTGTCTAACTTCTTTTCTGATAAGATATTTTGATTCTGATTTGGGGTCATTTTTATTAGGGTTGTCAAGTGGGCGGGCCGCCAGCCCGTCAGTAAGCCCTCCACGGGCTGGGCTTAAGCCCGCTGGAAAAAGTCATTGTGTTAATTGAAAAAACAAGTTTCTATGGCGGATCTGACGGGCCAAGCCCGTTGAGCCCGCGAGAGTGAGTCTGACGATCTGGGTGACTGCTCTTATGCCTCAAAATCCAAATCCACCTCACGCACATCAGCTTTATATCTTGAGTTGTTATTATCGTGGATAATGATAACATATGCATCAAATAAAATATTATTTGATAACACATATTTCAAAGAATATTATGAAAAAGTAATACGTTGTAATATTTTAAGAAACTCAGACAAAAATTAGATAATGTTTAAAATAGTTTCACAAAAACTAAATAAAAGTTTTATATTTAAATCCACTGAAAATCACATCAAAGATAATCACTCTTCTTATATTTTTTTCTTTTATGTTGATCTAAATAAACCTTTCGATAAATACAATGAATACATTTATACATATGTTATGTTTATTTTAATATTTGTTTTTAATCATATTTTAACTGATATATTAATTATAAATAGTTAAACTACTTTAATAGTTACATATTATTATAAAATTAATCTAAAATGATAAGTATATAATTAATAACCATAAATAAAATAACTAATTTTTGATATATTAGCTATACTATCTAGCCAATTGCACAAAAAATAGCTAGGATCAGTTTCAGATGATATTTATATTTTTCAAATTTTTGGGGAATTTGTGAAATTTATTAGCTTTTAGAACGAGATAGATATGAATTTGTGAAAAAATTATCTTTTGTTAGATTTGTCATATTTTAATGTCCTGATATCTTTTAAATCACTTGACAATTTTTAGATATTTTAGGATATAGGATATATTTTGACTCATCTTTGAAATTGGATACTCTTTTCACCAAAACTATTAATTTATATAGTATGCATATTTTAGATTTCATGTTGTAATATTATTTTGTCAAATGTACGCATAAATTATATTACAAGTAAATACCAAATATGCTCATAATGTTTTTTTTAAATGGTAAGGGTAGTTGAATGAGTAGGTGCACAGATCAGATGTTGACTCAAAACTTATTTATTTAAAATTAAACAAATATTTGAAACAAACTATTTGGCCCATTGGGCTGTAAATGGGCTTTTGTGGCCCGTTGGGCTTTGAGTCCGTTTACATAACTCAAAAAGATCTTGGGCTGGGCTTGGGCTTCTTACATGTGGGTTAAGTTGGGTTTGGGCCGGGCCAGCCCAAGCCCGCCCACTTGACACCCCTGGTTTTTATGTTATTACGTTCTAATTTCATTTGGATTCAGAAATCGAATTAGATAAATTTCAAAATGCACATCATATTTATTTGTATTAAGATATAAATAAAATGCATCATATATAATCACTAATGTTTATGTAAATCCATTGAAAGTCTATTTACTATTTTATCATTTTATATATTATAATTTATTTAATTTTATTGTAATTATTGTGATGATAGATGTTGATTTATATCAAAATAAAAATAAATAAATAAACATATCAGCTAATTCTAATTTTGATTATGACAAAGTTATTATAATGTATGATCCAGATTCTGATAGTTTATAGAATATATTTTAAGATCCCAAAACTTTAATTTTTATCAAAATTGTATCAAAAATTGGGATAATCAAATTGCATTTTCACCCCCGTAGTGAGAACCCAAAAGATTGGAGGAAAATAAATCTCAGAATTAAATATATATCGGTCGGAAAAGAAAGAAATTACAGAATCGATAATCAAAGATAACCTCTAAATATCAATCTACATTACTTTCAATTTAGTATTTAAATTTCCATTCACTAAACTTATACTGCAGTGACTAGAATACCTTAAAAAACAGCATCTCTATTTGTTTTCAGGTTGTTTAGTTTCATATCAACTTTAATGTCTTCAAATTTCAAAGGTAATTTAATTATAACATTTAATTAGAATATATTTGCTTAACACATAATATATTTAATCTATCATGCTCTAATTCATCCATATTTACTAGCTTAAAGATTACAATTCATTCTTGACCCCAAAAAATGAAATTCATTCTTTTTTCCTTGTGGTCCTCTATATTGTATTTGATTATATCACACTCTTTTTATTATCATATCTCACAAAATATATAATAATGTTATGTCTTTAAATATTTTAAATTTTATCTTAATACAAAATATTACTATAAAATTGTGTAAAAAGTATATATATATTGTGCCAGCAAGCTTGAAGTTTCTTGTCGTCACTCAGCTCCCTGTGATGCCAGCTGAGGCTGCGAGAAAGCAGCACCCGATTTAAGCTTCTGAGCTGCACCACCTACTTCGATCTTGACGTCGTCTTCTACGGCCGGGAACTCCTCCTTGAAGCCGGCCGCGCGAGCGAGCTCCTCCACCTCCTCGATGACCAGGTCGAGCCTGGCCACCATCTCCACCAGCAGAGAAGAAAATGCCGCGAAGGGCAGCGCCTCCGAGAACTCGAGGCTGGTGATGGCGATCTTGCTCAGCGTCGGCCTCAGCGTCTTCCTCTCCGGCGGCTCCCTCGTCACGTACCGCCTCCGGGCCTTCCACTCCAGGAGCGCCGAGTTGTCCGTCTTCACGGAAGGCAGAGAGACGCCGCCGGCAGCGGCGGAGTCCTCGTGGGGCTTCCGATCGGCCACCGGGCGGGCGTTTCTGGAGCCGAGGAAGAGTCGGGGCTGGGACCTGATGGCCGAGTTGAGGTCCTGCAGGGCCTGGTGGAGGTGGTCGGACAGCAACTCGGGGGAGCAATGGCGGCGCTTTCGTATGCTCGCCGCCAGTTCCGCGAGCACCCTCGACACCTCCGCCGCCACACGGACGCAAGGATCCCGGAACAAGCACCGAACTGACCGCGGCGTCTGCTTCAAAAACAGAGAACACATCACGTCCCGGTGTCTATTTATTTAGATGATCACTCCTCAGAGACGATCAAAATTTCATAAAAATGAAGATTCTTCCCCGATTTGGCGACGATCAAAATGCGGGTCGCGGTCGGAAACAGAGAGCCCACCTGAATCTCGGACTGCAAGCAGCCATGGAGAGCCACCGCCGTGTAACCGAAGTGTCGCATGGCGTCTCCGAGCTTTACGTACTGCTGCCATGGAAATTTATGGCAGTGCCTTGGGTGCCTTGGCTCCCAGCTCGCGAATAACGCCTGATGAGAAAGACCAAATAATTATTTCTCAGATTTTCAATCAGGAGCAGCTGGTTTCGCAACATCGATCGATCATCACATACATATATATGTATATATAAATGGCGAAATGCACACTAGTCCAGTTTAGACCAAGTACTTTTATCGTATATCTATTTTCAAAAACACTTTACTATTAGGTCCATGTTTTCAAAATATCATCACACACATTCCATTTAGCTGAAAAATACCTTTTTTACCCTCTGGAGGAGGAGGTAGAAGAGCCAGCGGTGGCGTCTCCGGCGGAGGCTGGAGGAGGAGGAGGCGAAGGAGGCTGGCGAGCATGGTGGACATACGGAGGGAAAGGGTAAAAATGGGATTTGAGAATTGAGAGAGATAAAAATGGATTTGGTGACAATTTGATGAGGTGTCAATGGACTAGAGGGAATGAAAATTGGGTCAACGGACTTTTTAGTAAACTCATTTTCTTAAATAGACTTAAAGATAATTTTCCCTGTATAAATTAAAATCGTCGGTGATGCGGTGAAGTCTTGCGCATACCAGGGCTTCGTCTCTGGACTTGGAATCGAGGACTACTGCTCCGTAGTCTTCCTGCAGGGGATCCTTGGAAGCTTCTTCTTCCTCGGTGATCTTGGCCTGCGTGTCTTGGAAATACTCGTGCACACAAGCTGCACCTCTCAATTAATTAACATGGTCAGACATGGTTGTTAATAATTAGTTCCCTATCTAGCTATGTTGATATGGGTCTCTCTCTCTCTCTCACCTTCTATGGAGCGGGCGAGGCCCTCGAGCTTAGCCAAGGTGGAACTGTGGAGATCCTCGCCGGCCCAGATGGGGAAGACGAGGAGGCTCATGAAGAGGCACAGCCCGCAGCCGATGGCGATGGTGTAGAGGCGCTCGCGGGCGATGCGCAGCACGTTCTCCACGCGGTAGCTGGAGACGGTGATCAGGTTGAAGGTGAGGAGGAAGATGACCACGCCGTAGTCGTAGTTCTTCCTGATGTAGGGGAAGAACCTCAGGTACGTCGCCGCGAACCCCAGCAGGAAGACGGCACTGCCGATGAACACCCCGCGGAGGACCCGCCCGGATTTCTCCGCCACGAACTCGACGAGGAAGGCGAGGGAGCCCGCGCAGACGGTTCCCAGCCCCCTGTTCAGCCCCTTGCACAGGGTGGCCCCTGCACCACCAGGAGTCAGACGCCCGAGATCGATCGGACGAAGGGGACGAAACACGAACACGGAAGCTCGACGTCGTGAGCGAGGAACATGAAGGCAAAACGGCACCTACCTGCCGTGAATTCAAGCACCACGACCACGGTCATGACGGCCCACATGGCGTTCTGTCCCACACCCTGGAACAGCGGCTCCAGGAGGTAGAGGAAGGAGACGAGGGTCAGCGCCAGTCCCACCTTCACGGCGTGCAAAATCCGCCGGGGGTCTTCCCTGCCGGCCGTCGATATCTTCCGCCACACCAGGCGCAGCAGCCCCCTCCCCTTCGGCATGGCGCCCGGCGCTGCCCGCAGCTGCTTGCTTCCGGCCTGCGGCTTCTTCGGCAGCTACTTAATTATACGTACGGGGAGATGTTGGCGGGGGTGGCTTGCTCCATTTCCGGCGACGGCGACCTTCCTTTAAAGGCAAGCCCTCTGTCCCTGCCGCCGCTTCACAGGTCTCCCGGGAACCGAAGATGGGGGCAAGCCACACGATCGATCGATCGAACGAGTGGTTTTTTGGGTCGGGATCGATCGAGTGGTTCTCACTTCATCGTTGGAGAGTTCTCGGAGAAATCTCAGTGACCGTCACGGGTCTCCTCGACGGGCGCCGGCCGGCCAGCCGGCCGGCGGTGCCGCGTGACAGGAGAGAGCCTTACCAACGCTGAGTTGGGAGAAGAGCTCGGCCAGTAGCTGGCGTAGCTAATTATGGGCGTCCGCGTCTTCTTCAGATTCCTCCTCCGATCCGTCGTCCATCCATGGACCTCTGGAGGCCGTTCTTCCGCTGTGTTGCGGATCAGGAGGACCGCGAAGATGTCTCTTCCGCTTCCATCGCAAACAGACGAAGAGGTGGCCGGATCGAAGAGAAGGGTAATCGAAGGGACCGGATCCTCCGTGCACCTGGATGTGCACCTCACTGCACACCACTTTCATAAATCATGTTATTATGTATTCAGAATAATTATTTTTAATAAATTTAAAATTATGAATATAAATAAATATCATGTATTATTATATTTTATGTAAATCAACATTAAATATATTTTATGTATATTTATGTAGTTAAAATACATAAATATTATATAATAAATTATAAATTTAAAAATATTAATATTATTATATTTTATTAATATTTAAATAATATTTATTTTCATATTTTTAATAAATTAAAAATAATTATTTTGAATAATAATAATAATATGGTGGTGTGTATTGAGGTGCACACGAAAGTGCACAGAGGATCTGATTCCGTAATCTAACGATCGAACTGTACTGATTTTTTTTTTTTTTTGTGGTCACGAGTGACCTAGTGGCCCGCCGCGCCGCGGGTGACGGAGGATCGACTCTCACAGGTCACCCCCCCTCGGGGGTGCCCGGCTTCACGCCGCCGGGAGGCTTCGAACCCCCGCCCTGCGCCCCCAGGCGCAGGGATGATGCCAGTCGAGCCATGCTCGACCAGCATCGAGCTGTACTGATGAGCCGGATACTCTGTACGCTCGGGTGTGTGCGCACCTCTATGCACACCGCATGGTCATTGACACTCAGATCGGTTTGAAAGAGAAATGGAAACGACACTGTAAAAAAATAAAAAATAGAAATAATCTCTATCACGTAATTATTGTCAGCCCATTTACAGTTGTGTCTTATCATTGTTATTATCTTTAATCTCTGTCTCTTTCTCTAAAATAATTAAAATTAATACATGAGTAAATTAAATTTATTCTTAAATTAATAATCTGGTAAAATTGTTATATGATTATGAATAAATAAATTTTATTTTCGAATTAAGAACGAACGGTAAATTATTACAAATTTTATAGTTTTTAAAAAATAGAGAGAAAACGATTATTCCATGGAATAATTGTACACAAAAAAGTTAATTATCTTAAGCATGGATCCAAAGTTGATCGTCCGGCTAACAACTTTAAATATTATTATTCATTATGTTAATCATACGGACATTACTCAATATATGATCGGCATGTGATCGATAAAATATAGTTGATGACATTAATCCATAAAAACAGCATATATGTGTGTAAATCTAAATATTATGATTCATAACATAAATAATTTAAAAAATAATAAAATTTATATCTATAAAAATGATAAAATATATTTTATCTTTAGTTTTTATTTTTTTTACCACATCATGCTTTATTCCTCTCTCAAACGGCGTTTCCGATTTGGCAGCCCAGGTGTTCATGCAAATAAATGGATCGATGATTGTGCGGACACCCTGAGTATACAGAGAATCCGGTCCCTTCCCATCCGATTCCCTCGAGTCAGACGGTTTCGCTCTATAATTGTATTTAATTAATGGTCGAGTCTGAAACTTACCAGGGCGCGTAATGAGGTGATTAAGGCATTATTCTTGGCAGTGGACGGAACGATTCCATATATGCATCTTGATGACAAAGTTAATAACTCTTAAAATCCTGACTAAAAGGGGGAGAGGGTGGTCAAGTATCGTCTGAATGAACTCTCATGCATGCATGGTCTTCAAAGATTTAAGATTGTCGATCACCGTTCCGTTCAGATGTATGAACTCCATCCGTCGGGCCGCTCACGGAGCTCGTCGAGTACCTCGGCCGCCGAAAATATAAACGGGATTAGATTAGCTGACGCATGAAAATAAATCCAACCTTCTCCTTTTCTGTTAACGACCATGTGGGATCAACTCATCCTCTTCTCTAACATTTGACTAGGGTTGTACACGGATCCGTGCTTTTGGACTGATTCTTTTTCCTTTTTTGAAATCAAAACTATATTTGTCGACTGATGTATGGATCAAGTTGTTAAAAACTATGTTTGTGCCTCAACGAGGATCCGTGGCGCAATGGTAGCGCGTCTGACTCCAGATCAGAAGGTTGCGTGTTCGATTCACGTCGGGTTGAAATCCCAAGATAGATCCTCCTCTTTTTACAATTTTTTCAGTTAAAAAAACCCTCGGTTCGGAGGACAGGTGCGGACGCGAAGTTTGGCAGAGAAATTGCGGGGTTATGACTTATGTTTAAGGGATAGAGAGAGAGAGACGGATTAAGATCTGTTTTTTTCGCGTAATCCCAATTTAATGTAGCCCTGAAATCGACCTAAAGAATGGCCAGCTTTTATTCAAATACTTCAGAACTCGAGTAGGGTCCAATAAAATTCTATTCACGTCAAATTATACTGTGAATATCCTCTTTATTAAACTTAACAAGCATCCCTTTCAAACTGCATTCCCCCTATAAATATTCAACAGAACTTAAAACGAGACGACTTCTACGCCCCACAAGGAAGGGTGTTCATATTCACGGTTCCAAAAAAAATTTGTTTTAGTTTGGTCTCAGGGATCTTTCAAATCAATTTAAACTCGAAATTTAGATAATTCAAATAAAATTAATATTTTTATATTTTAAAAAATAATTACTTTACAGTTTTAAAGATAAGGTTCTTCGTACACAGAAATAGATGCATCGTAATTTCATAAAACGTGATTTAAAATAAATCAAATGAAATTACACAGAGACATATGCATTACATACCGATAAATTGAACGGGACAAAACCAAACCCGGTTTGATTAAGATGGTATGTTGGGTTTGGTTTGATTTGAAAGAAAAAAATCTCTGAACCAAAACCAAAACAAACTCAGAACAATTCTAGCAACAAGTACCGCCACCTTTAGTCCATGTTTGACTTCTTATTGGCCTTTCACTACATATATCTCGGCCTGTCATGGACCTCGACTCTAGCAAGGAGAAGGGCAGCAGGGCACCCGTAGGTGTGGTGTGGTCATGTGTGGGGACATAAAGCACTCTGTAGCATGCTATGCTATACTTGGAGACCATGACAATGCACATGCGTGCAGGGGTGCTGACTTACGTACAAATTAAACAGACAGAGCATGGTCCAGCTATAGAAAAAAAAAACCTAACACCGGTCTATGAAGATGTTAAAAAATTAGATCGATATACCCTAAATCAAAAGCTATTTTTTTTTAAAAAAAAAGTTGAGTCTAAAAGAAAACTCCATAATTAATCACGTTTTGTTGGGCGTAATCTCAAGAGAGGATGATCTCTTTGAAAGCTATCAATTCTTATTCAGCCATTACACAGGAAGAGCAGCCCCTCCCCTCCCTAGCCCTGGCCCCAAGTTGGGCCATGCCATGCCAAATAGTAATGTTGAAGGTTGGTAAGGGTCACCTCACCTTCTTTTGACGGCTATGAGTTGGAGCTTTCTTTTCTCCTTTGATATATATATATATATTTATATTTATATGCTTGCCTTGACCGATCACCTGCAAACAGAGATACCTTTTCATTGGGGGATGGCAGAAGCAATGCCTTCTTTTGCTGGTGCTAAACAATCAAATGGGATGGTTTAGCTTTGGGGCGTTAAGGTGGCAACAGTATCGTCACACCCACTTCTGGGTTGGGGTGGCAATGGGCCGGATTGGCCCATGGGTTCGGGGGCCGGGTCGGCTGGGGGACAGGCCAAAGATTTTGGCTCGCGGGTTTTAGTCAGGCCGACATACGGGCCGAAGCAGGTTAAAACGGGTCAAATAATTTTTAATTTTTATGTCAAAAATACCATTTTTACTTATTAAAAATATATTTTAATTAAATCATTATTAATTTTATAATGTTGTCTTAAATAATTAAATTTATCATATTTAATAAATATTTATTTATAAAATATATAGTTGGGCCGGGCCGGGCCAGGTCGGACCAAGTCAATAATTTTTGTGGGCCGGGTCGGCCGGACCAACAATGTCGTGCAGGCCGGGTTGGGCTGACCAATATATTTTGGACCGGACCCTAAGCGGACCGACCTCGGGCCAGGCCCATTGACACCCCTACTTATGGGGAAATCGAGTCAAGGAGATTCCTATTTCCGCCACCGGCAATCTTGGAGTTTTGGAAGAGATCCATAGCCACGAAACGAGAGACCGTGAATTCTCTTCATGATGATCGATTCAACATGATCAGGACCTTATCGGAGAGAATCAATGACAACTTCTCTAAGATCAGAAGTTCAGACTCCAGATTATGATGTGGTGACCTATTTCACCGTGTCCCCAAACAAAAGTTAGACTTTCACTAATAACTTTCAGACTGATTTTGAGTTACATAAACGTATTCGTATAGGCTATGTTTGGTACGAGGATAACTTGAAAATAAATGAAGTTTAGAAAAATTTGGTGCCAAACAGACCAATATGGGCTGTTTGGTATTTGGATAACTCGGGCATAAACCTGGGTTATCCTCAAAAAAACATGCCCATAGGCTACGTTTGGTATGGGGATGAGAATGGATAAACCAGGTTTATCCCTAATCTCCCGTTTGGTAACCAAGTAATTTTTAATTTAACCTGGATTAACTTAATCCAGTTTATCCCTAAAATTGAGGATAAAGTCAAGGTTAAACTATCCCCCTAATCGATGGGATAAGAGGGGATACGATGGACCTCGTCTCACGCTCTCGCGGGTTAGGTCTCGTCTCGCGCTCTCGACCCTCTCGCGGCGGACAACCTCACGGCGGCGGACGACCTCGCGGCGCGCGACTGTCTCGCACGGTAGCTGGGGCAGTGGCGGAGAACCTATCATCTTCTCCTTCGACTTGAAGCCCCAATCTCCCGAGGAGACTCCACGTGAAGCCCCATTCTCCTTCGGCCAATGACTGCACCGGGCGAGCTCTATCGTCTCCTTCTTCGACGGTAAGTTGGCTCTGCCCTGCTTGGTGGTACAGCTGCGGCTGCTTGGCATCCGAGGTACCCTGGGCTCGCCGCTCATCGTCGATTCGCTTGGCAGTGATGAGGACGAGGGTCTCGTGTAGGGTCCAGTTTCCCTTGCGGTACTCCAGTGGCGCCAAGGTGGAGTTGGGTGACGCCGGGCTGGCATTGGCATTGGCGTTCTAGTGGGTGTTGTAGGCTGCCGGCGACGGCAGCGGTGGGTTGTGATGTTGTTCCGGTGGGACGATCAGGGTGGCGAGTGTTGGCGGCTGGGGTTTGCATTCGGAGGGTGGTCCGGCAGGACGATCAGGGTGGCGAAGCAGTGCTGGGGGTTGATGAGGGGAAGGAGGGAATTAGGGAAAGAGGAGACGCAAGGTGCCCGCTGCATTGGCTGCTTGATGTTTATAAAGCTTTCATCATCGGTTGAACTTCTAGATGCTTATAATGTGTAATTGTCCTGTTCTGCTTCTCCGGTTGTAACTCAGCTTGGTATAACATAGGATGTTAGACTTCTTTGGTCAGTATATAGGTTAATTAAATTTATTGTTTTGGAAATTAGTTCTCTCAAAATCGAATTTATAAGCACCTTATGTTTAATTCTTGTTTTAGTTGTTACTCGGTTGCATCCAATTTCGACACTAGTTTGATTTGATCATTCATTTGTTGTTCATGCTTTCATGGATGCCGGTAAGATTTTTTTTCATTTCACCTCGCAGTAGCATAATGTTGTTTTTAGTACTAACTTTTGTTTGGCTGTCTCATCATAAAGATTAATGTGCATGTCTACGATTTTGAACCTGTTTGTGCCAAGCTGACATTGACCACTCTACGAATTAGAGTGGCCACTTGGATCAAGATGTGCAATTCCAATCTTGATTGGCTGGAATTTACGCGGATCATTGAACTTAAGTTATTTCAAGAAAATGACATAACACTTACTACACAAGAAGCCTATTTACATAAATGAACTTACTTTCTACACTTTCTACGGTAGAAAAATAGGTTTACTAATAATAAATTAGCACAGGTGCAATTAAAGTGTGATGTGTAAATTCTACTCATTTAGTCAATAATAAACCTCATCTTCAATATCACTTTCAGAAGCTTCATTTTTAGAGCCTTCACTAGGATATTGATTATAAGTATCAATATCCAAACATCTTTTTTGCTTGTGCTAAGATTTCAATTTTGCATTGTGGCATTCTATTCACTCATATGCTTGACACGAAGTAACTTAGATTGAGTCTTTGTTCAATTGGTTTGTATATATAAAGGAAGTTCAACTAAGTTGTCTTCAAGAATCCATACTCCCGCAAGTTAAAATAGGTAGTCTCATCTGGTTTTTAAATGTTGAATTGTTTGATGATGGGTTTTTATCTTTATTATCAGAATATTTGCAAATGCTCTACAGTTGCGAAGCTGATCTTCTATCAAAATGTAGTCATCATTTAGTCCATTCACTAGTTTAAACTATCCAAATATTTTTTTTATCCTCCTCCTTTGGAACTTGTACTGTTTTCTTTAAATTGGCAAATGTTGACATCAACACATGGGCATTGTTGAGGAGAAACATCTGAAAATGTTATTTTCCTGCACGAGTTCCTCTCTTCTTCCTTATTAATGGATGGAGATTGTATTCTCAAATCTCTCTGAAGCTTTATCTCAAAACTACAGGTTATTTGCAATAGATTTCGTGGGTTTTGGCAGAAGTCCAAAACTAGCAAACTGTTTCTACACAGTGGAAGACCACATAAGGGCAGTAGAGAGGAGTGTAATAGAGTCACTCCACTTCCACCTAGTTGCTCACTCCATGGGGTGTATAATTGCATTAGCCATTGCAGCAAAACATGAAAACTTGGTGAAATTCATTACCCTAGTTGCACTTATAAGTGTTAGATTGTTCCTTGCTGATAACTATGCCCATCTTCTTCCTTCTAAGTTTCAAAACACATGTGAGAATATTTATCGTCTTTTGTTTTCTTGAAAAATAAATTTCTCATTTGTGTCACGTACATTTGCAGATTCATCAACCTTATTCTCATTTCTAGTTTGCAAGTGTTCCTTTGTCAGTCCTGATCCCCTTGGCAGTGAGGATGCAATCAACGTTATCACAGTTTGTAACAGTGGCCTTGCTTTTGTTGGTTCTTGTGTTGTCTCTAACACCCCCCTTCTGGTTAAAAGATGCTTCTCTTATCCATATTTTGTGTCCAATGATGACTCCGTGCAAATGCTTTGTTCTTAGGATCCTAGCAAGAGGCCAAAGGTGACTGAGGTTTTACAATATCTTTTCTTCCAGGTGATGACCCTTCTCTTGTTTTTTGTAGAGGTTGAAAATGACCAAGCTACTGAGGAGCCTTGTTGGTGACAAGACTAGGAGGATACCAGGAGAGGGTGAAGTGGTTCCATACATTTTCTGTCATTATGATTTTTGTACAGATGTAGATGTATTTGTAATCTATACCAGCTAAAATCTTGTGGTACATTCCATCCCAGTCATTCAAGTAAAATCATGTTGAAATATCATCATCTTCCTGCATTTTTTGTCCACGTGGAGCGGAGCATACTGGATGGAAGCATGTAAAACATTTGCCAACTTTTATGGATAAATTAGTGGTTTGATATGAATGGAAGAAATTTCTTTTTTCTTATGGTTCATCCTTTTTATTTATACATGGTCACTACTGTTTTTATTGATATGAAATAGATGACGTATAAAGCATTTAAGAAAATATATACTAAGTACCCTATGTAGATCGATTTGTAGGGTATTTAGCTGCAATATTTTTTTAATTTAATTGGATTTTAAAAATGAAATGTAAATCTGATTTTTACTACCATATTTTTAAAAGTATATTATTTATATCTTCAAATTTACATTTTAAATACATTTTTATATTTTAAATTATATTTTAGATTTATTATATGAATATAAGAGTTGGTTAAGATCGTTATGGAAAATAAGAAAAGATAATATAAAAGGCAAAGGTAAAAATATAAAGTTATCCTCAAATATTTTTTTTAACGTACCAAACATGAGATAGGATTATCCCTAAACTTATCCTAAGTTAAACCAAACATGATGAGGATAAGGTTAACCACAAAGATTGGTTTATCCCTATCCCCATCAAGTTTATCCCGATACCAAACGACACCATAGAGTTTAGACTTGAACGGGGATTGAACATGAGTCACATTGCTATTTGAGCTTGGACTCATCTCGATGAACTAAGTTTGAATAAGAATTTTATATGTTTGTAAAAACTTGAGTTTAAACTTGGACCGTATAAAACAAATCAGTTAAACTGGTGCAGAACAACCTACACTGGTATCAAAAAAACGGTGGACTGTCTCATTGGACCAATATCCATGTGGGCCCCATCTAGTTCTTGGGATGTTTATAATTTGATTTAGTTATTCTAAGAAATATTTGTTTAAACTAAATGTATACCCTACATCAAATTGAATTAATTGGATTTTAGCCGACCGAGCGTGGCTCGGTTGGCACGGCGCCACCCCGCGGGGGGGCGGCGGGGGATCGATCCCGGCGGCGGACTGCCGCGGGACCACCTGCCCAGGGGGGGAGGTGATCTAGTGGGGATCGAGCCTGCGCCCGGCAGCACTCGATCCCCCGCCGGCGCTGAGCTGCGCCATCGTCCTGGCCACTGGGCCAGCGTGTCCAAAAAAAAAAATTTATTTGGATTTAGGTTGATTGGGTTCAGATTATATCTTATTAAGGTGTAACGTATATGTTTAGATACGATTCTATTTCATTTGTTTTAAACCATATTTTAAGAAAATATAATGTGTATATATTTACATAACTAACTGGTTTTTTTACTCGGGAACTCTTATTCAGATTATACTTGTTCTTACTTGAAAAAGGTATTCAAAGTCGTTAATGTGCCCAAGTTAAAGCAAAATTTTCAATCTAATTCAGATTATTTGACTTACTATTTTTTAAGGACCTTTGAAATTAAACCCAACTGGCGGGGCGGAGCTCATCATAAACTATACAAACAATCTACCTTCGTACGATTTCGTGTTAAAAGTAATTGTATTAAAATATCCAAGATCATATAATTGTCATGTTTGGGGGGACAGCGATAACCAAAAAAAAGAGTGTGACTTAGAGGGTGTTTGGTTTAGTTTTTTATTTTTATTTTTAAAAATTATAAAAAAACTTGTTAAAAGAGATGTTCGACAATCATGATAATTTTATGTTTTGAAAATGATTTTCTCCTTAAACAAAAAAAAGTGTCTCACCTCTCTTTTTTTTCTTGTGGTCCCCATTTTATTTGATCATGTTTGGTAGTTACTTTTTTTTGTTATCACATTCTTCCAAATATGATAATTTTATGTCATGAGTTGGTTCACTTTTTATTTTAATATAATTTTTTATCACGAAAATATAAAAAAATTATATGTAATCAAACATCTCGTTATGCATGACCGAAAAAAGTAGAGACAATAACGTAAAAAAGAGGATATCATCTTTTTTTTTGTTCAAGAAGTAAAATCTATTCAAAAAATATAAATCTGCAATGGTCGCAAAATATTGTTTAACATTTGTTACCAGAACACAAAATTATTATAAAAATTCCAATTTATTGTACAGTCAAGCATTCAAGGCAGCTTGTCCACGTGGCGGTCTCGACCATTTCCTATCAACTGCTGACGTCAACGCGCTTACGTGTCCCGACAAGTTGTCTTAATATTTGGACCTCCTAACGACTGACGATGGCCGTTCGATCATGATCCGACGGCTCGCACTAGGGTCTAGTCTAAAAGTTTACGAAAGAACTATGTATTTGTCAACGCTCTCGCTCTCTCTATGCACATATATGTAATATACAGATATACGTTCTTAACTGCCTTTTCGAGGATATATATATATACAGTGCGAAGCATCTCTATCACTGTATATTTAAAATTAATATTGATATAAATTATCATAACAATATTTAACTATTAATATTGATTTTAAATTTATAATACCAGTGACGCGTAATATCCCTACCGCTGCGGCGGCACCGCCCATCTCGCACGGTCCCCTCACTTCCGGACAGAGGAACCCGGTAAGGCGTGTATTAAATGGATCAAGCGGTCAAATCGAGCTTACTTATCTGATTTGATCTGGTTTGGTTTAAATTATTAAATCGTTTAATTTAATTTATAAACGAAGTAGATACGTTGGACAACTCAGAATATGAGGAGAGTATTATACTATTGATAATTTATGTTTACATAGTGTTCCAGTATATTAATTAACATTTATTTTAAAGTTTAAAATGGAACCAGACTAAACACTGCACGTTCTAATCGGAGGCCAGAGAAATGACCCTCCAACTTAAAAATAAAATATGTAGAATTTATATTATTAATTTTATTTTAATAATTTATAGCAATAATAAACCGTACATTTTTATTTGTTTGATCCGGAAATTTTTGTCTTCGACACCCGACCCAACGGTATCCTTTCTCTTTCTCCATCCCGACGACAGCAGAGCGGCAGAGCAGTTTATATAAATCGAGACACCAGAAAGAACTCCTCTTCGGTGTTTGGGAGGCGCAGCTGCCGAACTTAGCCAGGTGGGGTGGCCGAGAGATAGACGGAGGTATGGATGGCAAATCTTGGCTTCAGCTTCGGCGCTTTTTTTCTTTTCTTTTTTTTTTTCATCGTAGTACCTGCGTAGTTGCATACGACTCTTAACATGATCGAACTTCTCCTTTACTCGCTGCATCCTGGATTCTTTGGTGTTATTACGTGATTTTATTTGTTTCGATCTCCGTGAGATTTACCGCGATCTATGTGTTTCGATCTATTTATTCATGTTGCTGGGTGGTTGTGTTACTGAGGAGTTCATCACTCCCAGCTCGGAAGCGGGGTCTGCCGGTGGAAGCACCGGTCCACGGGAGGCAATCGGGGGAGAGTGACGAAAGTTGATTGTTTGTTTTTTTCTTCGCCATTTTTCAGTAATTTGACAATATAGATAAAAGCGTTGGTTCCCCCAACATCGCTTTGCTATCTGAATGCGTTTGAGATGTACTTCGTTGCTAGCTCTTGTCGTTTGTTCTCTCTACTCCACATCCTCGTCATGCTGTTTCTTGGAGAGTTCCATGGAAGCATTTTCAGAGAGAACCTTTGACATATCTTAACCGTTGTTATCCGAAACATCCCTTCTTGCTGTAAGCTAAGCTATCTACATACTATTCTTCTAAGAATGAGCTGCCCAATGATTTTAGATGGTCACTTATCCCCATTTTCTGCATACTTTTCTTCTTTAGGTTCTTTAGTCACTACTGCATACTTGCTTTCTTTAGGTTCTTATAAGCTGTCTCCATACTATTCTTCTAAGAATGAGCTGCTCAATGATTTCAGAGGGTCACTTATCCCCATTTGTTGCATACTTTCTTTCTTTAGGTTCTGTAGTCGTTACTGCATACTTTTTTTCTTTAGGTTCTTTAGTCACTTATCCGGGTTGGAGGATGAAAAAGTCAAAGGGCATAACACAGAGTTCATTGTACCATTTTGTAAGATAAAATGCAATTACTCTTGTGCCATAGCAAAACCTGTATGGTCCTTCGGTCTTTTGTGTGCGAACATCAACCGAAGCATGAATGCAGACCATTATTTGGACGTCAAGACCCTGCTTGGTTAAAACCATGGAATTTCGGGTCGGGACCCGGGCCTGACCCAGTCGGATTCTGCCCCGACCGGCCCGGTCGCGTCTCATCAGGTCGCGCGGCCCTGGCCAGGTCGTGCGACCCGGTCATGTGACCGTTGCCAACGGTCGGGGGGGGGGGGGGGGGGCTGAGCCCCCCCTTTCAGCCCCTTGGGAGCTATTTAAAGCCCCCAAGGGGCTCTCCTTCCTCCTCACCTCTTGCTCTCACTCTCATTGCTCTCTTTGCTCTCAAATTTTGCTAAAAAATTGTGCTCTTTTCTTCTTGATTTACTTAATTATTTCATTAGTTCATTAAGTATACTTACTTAATACTTGTTTCATTCATGAGTTACTCAATTAGTTCATTCTTTATAATACTTATTTACCTAAATAGTTAGTTAGTTAGATATTTAGTATTTTAGTTAGATATTTAGTTTAGTAGTTATTTAAGTAGATTATTAGTTAGAAAGCTTAGTTAATTATCTACTTACTTAGATAATTAGTTAGTCATTTACATAATTAAAAATTTACTTAGATAAGTAGTCACTTACTTACGTAATTAGCTTTTTGGCTATGATAGCTATGATGACTCCTTTGGATCAAGTTTTAGGATAGTTTCCCGAGAGATTGACGAATATAATTGTCATGTATACATGTATCAAGCTTTGTACTCAACCCAAATGGCATTGGGAGAGTACATAAACTACCTACAAAATGTAGAACATGTCACATTGGAATGAAGTTGATGAATTATTTGTTTAAATCATGTCATTTTTTCTTAATTTTTCTGTATTTTTTGGATTTTTTCATATTTTTTGATTTTTTTAATTTTATAAAAAAATAATAAAAAAGGGGGTCGTGATCCCCGACCCCTCTCTCTTTGGTTAAAACCTAAGAGAGTGCTGGTGGTTGTTACATTGATAAGTTTATCTAAAGGAACAGTATTTATCATAAGTTTGGTTTTGTTTGACCACTTATATTTAGGTGCATGCTAGTGCTTGATTCATTGTTTTGTACTCATGAATGGCTGTATCCGAGCGAGTCATTTATAATGCAAACCTACTGTGACTGTGAGTAGGTTTCTGAAAAGCATGTCTTTCATATTGAAACATGCTAGAATGGCCTTAAACTTGGTTGGAACATCCTGATGATGATTAAACTGATAACTGGTCCTCTTTACTCACAGCGAGCTTTACATGAAATAGAGTGAGGCAATATGCGTAGAGAGTAAGTCATAAACAAATTGGCGGTCTAGATAGAGAGTCAAATTTGTAGGGATTTAGTGGCTTGGAGGATCCTGTGAAACATGCACAGAACATGATGTTGTATAATATAGATAGAGATATATGCAGGACCAGAAGAGATTGACGGCATATACAGCCTTATCTCTTCATGGAATGGAAAGAAAGGGGAAAGCGCTTTAACCATGTAACTTTTTCCTTTCTAGTTCTAGTTGAATAAAGATGTTATCCGCAAACATGGCTCTCTCTCTTTTCTTTTTGGAATATAGATGAGGATGCTGCTGAATATGTATAAATAAGTTAATCAAATCAAGGATTGCTCGCTTTGTGGTTTCACATTGTTGTTGTCAGAGAGACGAGATCTCACAAGATTGGGGTGGGGAAGAGGTGCATCTTCTATACCCTATCAGGCATGGAGGACAGGCCGTGCTGGTCCAGATTCTCCAACCGGCAGCAGCCTCCCAACTTCTGCAAGAGGTGTGGATTATTCATGGCATCCTGTATCCCTCCAGTAGCCACCAATATGGTCTGCCCTCTCCAACAGCCTCTGACAGTCTCAGATAATTTCATGTCCCTCAGATCTTGGCAGCCAGACAAATCCGAACTCTCTTGATATTGCTTTCCATGATTCCACTGCAAAAAATGTAGGGTTCTGGTAGAAGAAGCGTCAGTTGACATTAATCTTCACCCTCTCTTTCTCTCTTTAAACAGCATGGAGGAAATCCTATAACCAAAAGTGGCTGCCATCCTTAATTATCCTTTTTTTTCCTCTGCACTTTCCCCAGTTAAAAGATAGAAAACTTTTCACTTATTTACTTCACAGCTGTGTATCCTTCACAAACGCCACTATCAGACTTTCAGGTCCTGAATTTAACTCTTGCCATATGTTTAAACATTAACATATGGTAACTTTAAAGGATTATTGTTTGTGAAATAGGTTCAGTAATCTGTATCATTGGATGCAACAAATCTAGTTTTGTTCCTCTGGGGTTCTGTCCCCTTTTTGTTCTTTCCTTACCATTTTGGAAATTTATTTTGAAACTGATTTTCATATGGGTAATTGAATCCAATATTTTTCAAATTGACAGAATCCAATATTGAAGTAGTGGAATTGTTTTTGACAATACCATCATGATTTCAGGCTCCATTTAGTCATTCAAACAACAGATGCATTGGTGAAATGGAAAAGTCATCATTCAATGTTACAAATGAAGTTTCTCCTGCTATGTATAACAAAAGCAGTCACGTGAATGTTTATATTTGGGACATGGATGAAACACTCATTTTGCTCAAATCTTTGTTGGATGGGACATATGGAGCATCTTTCAGTGGCTCAAAGGATATAGAAAAAGGTGTTGGTATTGGAAAAGATTGGGAGAAGCATATTCTACAGGTTTGTGATAAATTTTTCTTCTACGAGCAGGTAAGATATTAATGTTTGTCTTGATCTTTTTTTGCCTTAATTGATTAACTTCATCTAAGATGTTTGATTTGATCACATGCAACCCTGGATGTTGACACATAAATCATGAAATATTTCTGACCTCTACTCCTTTTTTGTCTTGTAATGTCATGGAACAGATTGAAAATTTCAGTGAGCCATTTCTGGATGCTCTCAGTGACTATGATGATGGACAGGATCTGTCAGATTACGATTTTGACAGTGATGGCCTTTGTGCTCCGTATGATGATGCCAACAAGAGGAAGCTTGCATATCGACATCGTATCATCGGACAGAAGTATTCAAAGGTGTTGTTAGTTGGATATGTTTTCCACAAGAAGGTTTTATTTTTTTAAGTTATGTACATGCAATAAGGTGTGCTGTTTCTTGGTTATTTTATCCTGAAATCTCAATCTCAAAATTCCTGGTTTTGTCTATGCTCGAATAGGAGTCTGCACCATTTTGATGATAGAGTTGAGTAAAATCAACATCATTTCAATTTTTAGGTGATGTTTTGTCCGACTTGTTGTTGGCTTAAAAGAACTGAAATCATAAGCTTTTACACTTATGCTTACTTAACAAGAGATCTTTATCCATTATGCAGTTTATTGTGTAACTTGTAGCACAAAGAAGCATGCTATTAAAATGTTAGTTTCAACACTGTTGAAAGAACTGAAGGCTTGTACAAGTCTGTATTTCCCATATTTTAGACAGACAATACTTGCATTAAAGTGCATTTGATTTGATTGGAAAGAAAGGTGGGTTGTGAATCTTGTGATTGGGTCCTAGATCAGCCAGGGCCACTCCCAATCCCATGTGGAATAGACTGGCTGATCTGGCAGAAACCAAGAATCAGCCAAGTTGTCCAACTCTGGCCTGACTCAGCTGTGACTCCTAATCAGCCCAAGTCAATGGCAGGACCGGTTGTTCCAAGCTCAGGACCTGGCCGATCTCAGCCAAGCAAAGCCAGCTCAACCAGATTGGCCAATTCCAATCTGGGTGAGCAAATTGCAACCTATAATCAGCTGATTCCTGCTAATCCTGACCAATTCTACTCAACTGGGACTGGCCATTGCAGATTACAGTACTAATCAGCCGATTCCATCAACCATGATTGGTAGACAGGGCTATTTCTGTGAAAGACGGTAATTAAATCTAAATGCTAGAGATTTTAGGCGGTGCTACAGCTTAACTTATGTATGTGTTATCTTCTATCATGTATATCATTAATGAATTGTGGGATTGTTTAAACTGCATGTTATTGCTGTTACATCACTACAACTTCGTGAGGTTTTCTTCAAGATATCCGTCATACTCAATTTTTTAATCTTGTTTTGTAGTTTTTGTGAAAGACTAGAATCTGAGGGTAGGATGTGTCATGAACAGGATATATGATTATGTCATTCTAGATCTTTTACTGGATTATATCACCATTTGTTTATTCATCATAGGTCATAATCAAGATGTAATAATGAATGGAAACTGTTGACAAAAATTTTATGATACCAGGGTTTGCAAGGTGTACTAGATGAAGAAATGATGAAGCTCTGGAATGACTTATATCATTTAACTGATAGTTATACTGATGGATGGCTTTCCTCTGGTAAGTTACTTGCTTACTACTATATACAACTTTGGACTGATATGATTTGTTCGACTCTTCGATTCTTTTATAAGAAAAACTGCTCTTTGCTTCTACTTTTTGAATCCCAAGGTGTTTTCTGTAGCGTTGGTGCTGTACTTGTACAAGATATTCTGTCTTGGTACTTGCCAGGTTTTCTAAAACGCCAAACCTGTTTTTGACAGTCGTCCAATAATATCATCACTTTTTGAGCATTTAGGTGAATGTACCAGTACCAGCTAATATTTAGTTTTACTTGTAGTGTTACTACTTTCTGGAAATCTTTTACATGACCCTTGAATCTGAGCCATCCATCACCTTCTAAATTAAATTGCGTCTAACAACTGAAGGCATGCAAATGGTCTACTTTCATTTTTCTCTTTTGGATCTTAGACCTTGTATTTATGCTAATCACAATTTGTACTGTGCCATCTTTTGTTGTATCTTTGCTTATGCATTTTTTATGATGTGTCGTAATGTCTACTGTATGTTCTTTTACATCGATTATTTAGTCATATTTAATAACGTGTCTTCGTTTTTATTTTGCAGCACGTACGGTCTTGGGACAGATCTTTAATGGGGATAAGGGCTTGGAAGATAATGATAATTTGGATGATGAAACTCACTTTACTGCTTCCAAATCCCAAAATATCAATTTTGTAGTTACCTCTGGATCATTAATACCCAGCCTTGTCAAATGCTTGCTTTTCCAGCTCAATGACTTCATATCTCCTCAAAATGGTTAGAAATTTTTTTTTTTCCTTTCCTTTACCTTCCCCGCAATTCTGAAGTGGATGAGTCTGTTGAAATTTCTCCGTTAACAATATAATAGATGCATAACA
The DNA here is from genome assembly GCA_036172225.1 of Cryptocoryne crispatula var. balansae. NCBI lineage: Eukaryota > Viridiplantae > Streptophyta > Magnoliopsida > Alismatales > Araceae > Cryptocoryne > Cryptocoryne crispatula. Next base: position 5,430,981 of record CM069922.1, on the reverse strand, counting down.
TTGATCTCGGAAGATGTTCCCGAGATGGAAGATAGGATTATGGAGTGTCGCACGGAAAAGATCTGATGAGAGGTAGCTAAAGCATATGCAGAGCATTTTGACATTGAAAATCCATTGGACAAAAACCATCTCATTCATCATTGCATTCTAGGATCTCCATGCTGCATCCTATTTCGAAGCACACTTAACCGACATCTTTCTGTTTCTCAGTTTACAGCTCTTGGGAGGTGGGAAAGCTTCAATGCTTCAAGTGGATCAAGGAGCGATTCCAAGGTGAAAAAATCCGGTTCTGTGTCATTGGAGATGGGAATGAGGAATGCCAAGCTGCCGAGACCATGCAATGGCCATTTATCAAGGTCGATTTTAAGCTGAGTGGGGCTCATAGATTTCCAGGCCTAACGGTGAAGACCCTGGGCTACCACATGGATGTTGTGTATGGAGAAACCAACGAAGATTAGGCGCCCATTTGTCTGTTGCTGCTTCTACCCACGTTATGCCATTTCAGTCTGTGCCTGCGGGTTATTGGGTATTTGCCAATTAGGCAGTCATTTTCCTCCTCCTCGGTCCTGTACATGGGCAGATTTCTATTGCCTCTTGGAGCCTTGGAGGGATGTGGGCGCTTTGCCTTGTTGATCGGTGGTCGACTTCGGAATGTCATTGATGTTCGAAGAAGTGATGTTTGGGAATTGTTTCTAAATCTAGAACATGAGCGCCGAGAGCGTGGTCGACCTTTAGCCTTTGCCTTCTAATCAGACCATTGCTCATGAGAATTAGTGGGAGAGAGAGAGAGAATCAAACCAATTCAAATCATATTTCATTAATGTATAAGTTTATTTGGTTTGTTCTAAATCATATTACATCAGCATTGGTGTGTAGATATATATATATATTCATGCATATGATTAGTTTTTGCCTTTGAACTCAAAAAATATATATAGTACAAGAAAGGATATATAAGTATTGTTAATATGTTTAAGTTAAAATAAATATTCAACCTAATTTGGGATCACACCAAATCGGTTGATAGTTCAAATCGAAACAAATTATTTGTTTAATTTTATTTTCCGAGCTGAACCAATCGGTCGATCGTACCGTAGGAGCAGAATCAACCGAGTCGACCCGTCGCATGCCTCGATGACGCGCCCGAGTCAGAGAAGGCGACGTGTCGTGTCCGACTCGGTGAGCGGGCTGGACGGGTTCGGGCTTTGGGCGGCAACAGCGTCGCTATCCTCCCGCCTTCCAGCTCAAAACACCACCCTTTTCCGTCTAACCCTACTTCTTTCCCGCCGCTTCCCCTTGGTTGTATCCTCCTCCCGCTCACTTCAGCTCGCCCACAGACAAAAAAACATCTCCGCCCCTCCCTCTGCCCCGGAACCCGCCATGAAGGAGCGAGTGAGGAGTCCCAAGAAGTTCCTATCCGCGGCCCCGTCGCCCCCTTCCAAGATGGAGGAGAGGATGCACAGGTTCCTCCGACCGGGCGCCCTCGCCCGCCTTCGTGACACCCGGATCTGTTCTTCCTCCAGGTCTCCCAGATCGGGCGCCTTACTCCTCATCAATGCATCTAGGGCTCACCGCCTGACGCCGCCTTCCTCCCCGAGTCCACCCGACTCCGCTGCTGTTGCCGCCGCCGCCGCAGCACCAGATGCCTCTCCCCTCTTCGCCGGATGCAGGATCCGTGGACCGCGCTGCCCGCAAAGAAAGAAGCTCCGGGCTGCCAGGTCTGTGTTCTTTGTTCCGGGAAGCCCCGCCGAAACGGATACTGCATCCGAGGCGCAGCCGTCTCTAAACTTACTGGGCACCGATCTGCTTTTGGCTCATTGAGAGGAAGTTCTGGGTTGCCCCCGTGATGGCTGTTTGTGTCCACATTCTTTTGCCTCTTACCGGGATTGACCTAGGGAGTGATGAAGACATCAATAAATCGCTACGTGATCTTTACACTTTATGTCTAGGCGGCTGGCAAATTCGAATTTTGAGCTGGAGTACGGGTGCTTGGTCTTTCTGAACAGCGTGAGTGTGATGTGAAGCGGCTCATCTCCGATTCTGGTTGGGACCGAAAGGAACGGAGAGGAAAGATGTGCATTGGCACTTCATTTCTTTAGAGCATGGTTCACTTTTTCATTCCATGAAGCCTTCTGCTCCATTCTTTTATTTCCGGCCAGTGCTCCTCTGGAACTGGATATCCTGAATACTTGTCGTGAAAGATTAGACGGGTTCATCTGCTAGTGTTGCCTTTGTGTCTCAAACGGCCACAACTTCGAGGAAACCGCAAGATGCAAGCGTCTGGAATTATGTCTCTGCATTAGGATTTACCACTCCTTGGGGTCTACGGGTAATCTAATCAAGATTATCACCTCAAGAAATTTGATGGAATCCACGGTCAACAGCTCACAATCGAATTCCAGAATGGATTTAGGCGCAGTTTGATGACATGTTTTTATCTTGTTACCAGGCAATTCGTTTTCTTAGGGTGCCAACTGCAAAGCCAAACTTCATCGGGAAGAGGCTGATAAAACGCCACCTAATACCCTATTTGGTAACACTATCTGGTATCTCTATCGTTATCAATTTTAAAATAAAATTGATATTGACAAGAATCATTGAGAGATATTTGATTAATTGTATCAATTTTAAAATGTATAATACAAACAAAATATATTATATAATATAAGTGACAATTTGTATTATTTTTGATATTAATATTACAATATTTGAAAATATTAATACTGATATAATATCAAAAATGAAATTCTAATCAAACAGGGTATAAGGTAAACATAAAAAGGCATTTTAAAGATTTTCAAGAAAAATAATAATTTGGCATATTCACTTGTGGGTCATATATTATCGACAGCATCGTTGGTCATAAACGAGTCTTCGTATCGCACAAGGTTGTATTTGAATCTCTATGAACCTTCTGAAATCATAGTTCATCAAACACCAATAGCTTGGAAATACAGGGGGCACTTTTGCTTGGATAGAATTTACGATATACACTTAAAAGACCCTCAAAATAAAAGATGCAAAATGATGTCAGACGTTACATGGATCTAGAATCAGATTCTTCGTTGTTCGAAAGGCCTTAGTATCTTTCCTCTGACCTGCATGACATCTATGCTACACCGAATATTGATAACTGATGGCGAAAGAAGTCTAACTTAAACCGTAGCATCATCTAAATACTGACAACCGTAAGTAACTACCAGGCAGGTTATGTAACTTCAAGAACTTGTACTGACGATCACTTCATGACAGCTTATATGCAAGGTACAATGACATCTTCTAGGACCTCCTCTCCAAGAATTTTACCAACAAATAATAAGAATATTCTCTCAACTCAGCTCTGCAGCCAGATTGTCTTCCTCAAGATTCACTTGAATCTTGGATCGGTGAAGATTCTAATGCCATGCATTAAAAACACCCAAAGAAATTCCTTAGTCCCATGAAAAACTTCAATCATGATAATCCACCCTATAGGTAAACCCAATGTTTGTGCTCCTGAGCAAAACAAGATATGGGTCGAATAAGTGATGTACACATATATCAGAGAAAGTAACCGGCCATAAGGCTCCAAGGTACCAGTCAGACGACCATAAAAAGAAGCTCTTAAACAGTAAAAGCTTATTTCATTTATCATAAGTACAGCAGCTTGGGCAGTGCCATCTCTTTCTAGCTTCCACGGTAGGTAGTGAAGGAGAAGGGCGAGAGCAGCAGCGGGACATGGAAATGCTCAGATGTCTGTGATTCTTTTACCTCAAATACAATGCTGACATAAGGGAAGAAGCCGTCAGGTACATACTTGCTAGTGTTGAAACTAAGACGATAAACACCAGGAGTAAGATTGTCAACAATGTCCATCAGAGGGCCACTCCTACCGTCCAAATCTGTGATTGAGAACCCTTGAGAAACCCATTCACCAGCTTCGAGCTCCTTTAAAAATGGATATTTTTGAGGACCCTTCCTCATCTCCAAGTGAACCTCAACTCTTGATGCGGGGCGGCCACGTGAGACATCCAAGATGTGGGTAGTTATTGGAGGCCGGGTGCGTGAAGTTCCTACAGTTTTTTCAATTTTAGCAGTAGAAGCCTTAGCAACAGCTGTTAGATGTCCGCCAATTACACCTATCCGGTCTAACATGGATGGATGCACAAGTCAGAGTTTATCAAAAGTTCGAAACCACATACAAAGGACAACAAGATTTACTGCCCACCAGAAATCAAGCGGAAACAAATAAAAATAATAAGAGGATTCAGCATGAAGAGCAAGGCAAATAAAACTATTTATGGCTCTACCAACCTATATTTTCCAGAATCCAGGAACATGCTCAAAATGCAATGATATTGCCACGTTGAAACTTTTTGAAGGTTGACTTCAATCATATGTACTAACATGGCAGCATATATTTGGTATGGTACTGTAGATATCAAAGACTTCTGTCAAAATATAAAGAATGTCACAATGAAGATTTTGCACCCCTTCTTGAACCTAAACTTTTTTTCAGTTTTCACAAATATCTAGGAATCTCCAGTTTTTTTCTGGGAGCCTCTATACGTATAAATATTATGTGGCAGATGATTCAACACAAGTACAACCAGAGTGGTCCACAGACATCACATGTCAAGGATGAAACACACCAAGAAACACCAGGCAGTATAGTATTATCATCTGGACAGTTAAAGCTGTACACGAATCTTCTTAATCATCACAATTACCAAGATAACAAGTATTTGTAGTTGACATCAAAAATTTAACAACATCAGAGATGCAAACAAGGATGACCAATGATTGTTCTTTCCAAAGGTTAGATGTGAATGGGGACTGGGGAAGGGGGCCATGAGAGTGAAGACAATCAGAACAGGTGGAATGGTCTACATTCAGAAAGTAAGCGCCAGAAGCAGGGAAAGAGGGGCGAGAGGCACAAATAAGAAAAGGTTTGTTTTCTATAGAAATTTTCAGTTCTAAAGCTTCAGGTTGTCTGTTGTACATTTAATTTATTGGTTATGCCATCTAATATGATAAAAAAAGCCTTCAAGACACGATGAAGATGCCATTTATGATTCCACATTTCCACTATGGAGAAAAGCCCTGAATTGGTCATTCATATTCCATAACTTACACCCAGCTAAGAAGCAAAATAGAAGATGCCATTAATAATTCCACTACGGAGAAAAGCCCTAGATTGGTAATTCATATTCCATAACTTACACCCAGCTAAGAAGCTAAAGAAAATAAACAAATACAGAACAAATCTTAATTTGACAGGCTGAACTCATCAAACTAAGCAACAGCCATAATATTTGTCCCACTCATCCTCTTATACTATCCAATCTTAGGCACCATAAAGATAGGATTAGATCATGTTGCCAGAACTTCAAAACTCCAAGTTCATCATGGGTTTACGACTCCTCATTTTGTCATCAAACGTGGGACGAGATTCCAGGATAAATGGCCCAGTTTCTAACATAAGCAGTTGTCTACTGGTATGCTCAGACATCTTTTAGTGCAGCACAGTTGAAGACTTGAAGCAATATGGTCTTTAATTTGACTGCCAAGGTGCTTTTAATAAAGTTTTGCTTGAGTCGTAATATAATTCCACATATCCAAAGATGGTAGAACAGGAGACAATATGTGCACTTAAATGACTCCCAAAACAAACCTGCCAGTCACTTCTTACAGAATATCTAAGTGCCCTTGGAAGGTTAGGGGCAGCACAAAGAAAATCTTGGTGCCCATGTGGTTCAATCATCTAAAAAATAGAGGCAGCAAGTAAAATGTTAGTCATATGATCAAAGCACGATGGTTGAAGTAAAAACTTGCCATGGGTCTTAAGTGAAATGTAAGATTTCACCAGGTTAAAATAAAAGTATGATCACATAATGACAATACTTGCTTTAAATGATAGTAAGTTTTGGACGATGAAGGGAGAAAGATAAATATGAGGACAGTATCAATTAAGATCAGGCAGGAGGATGCCATGGCACATCCTGTACATCTTTTATGTTTTTGACGCTACAGTTATATCATTGTTCTTCTAATGATATAACTATTGTTTCATGCCCCCTCAACCAAAAAAAAAGAACGTAATACAATTGTGCATCTTCCCAAAAGAAATCTCTCAATTCAGCATCAAAAATAAACTGAGAGAAGACAGATTGAGATGCTTTGGGCTTATTGAGTGTAGCCCTGATGTGACCTCAAAATCTAAAAAGATTTCTTTTGTGCATCTTTGCTTTGGAAATTCATTTTCCTTTTTTGGTTTGAATTGGACCTTAGCGTTGAATTCTTAGGAAAATAGATGGTATTCCATAGAAGTACTAGCTAGGGTCAATGGTATGTATCAAATTATAGATTGAGGTTGTTAGGTTCTTTGAAATTTATTTTGACCTCTCCCCGTCGGATGGTGCGAAGATCCGACGTTAATTACATCGAGAATACTCGAATACCCTTGATTATCCGTCATAGCAATTCATTGAATAGAAGAATGATGCATCCACAAAAATAAACATTCACACATAGGAGAAAACAAAAAGCCCCATGAACTTGGTGGAAGGCAAGCACTTAATGTGTTTTTGAATTTGGTTTAAATTGGTTTGAATTTTGGTTGATTTGATTTGAATTTGATTTGATTTAAGTTGAATTTGATTAATTTGTGAGTTATTCTGTTTGAGTTTAAGTTCGTTTAATTGAGTTTGACAGTTTGTTTATTATTTGATTTTGAATGGGATTTAATTGTCTTGAATTGAATTTGTTGATGGATTATTTATTAATTTAAATTCAGTTTGTTTTAGGTTAATTTTGTTTAGTTAAAGTTAACTCGTTTTAAGAATTGATTAATAGTTCATTTGATTGATTTAACTTAATTTGAATTAGGATGTCTGATTAAGATTGACTTGGGTTTAATTTAAAGATTTTGATTTGAGTTTGACTTAATTTAATTAATTTGACCATGTTTGGAATGGAGTTGAATTATTAGACTTAGTTCTGTTTGATCAAAATTGATTGGAGCTTGATGGTTGATTAATGTTTTGGTAGGATTTCAAGTTTTCAGACCTTCGGATTGGTGGTTCATTTGACTTATTTAAGTTTGTCTTTTAAGTTCGTTTTGGCTAAAGTTGATTTGACTTAATTGCAGTTTTATCTGGATTTAAAATGTTCAGATCTTAAGCCCCCAACCCTCGGATTAACATTTTCGAACTCTTGACTTCTGATTTGTTCAAATTTCAGATTTGACTATGCTTAGGATTAATTTAATTTGCTTGTTGGTTTAGTTTGATTTGATTTCTTTTTTTAGTTGGTTTAGATTTGCTTTAACATCTGTTTTGAGATGAACTTACTGCGGTTCATGATTTGATGTGAAAATTTAGTTTGATTAAGGTTCAATTAATGCCATCTGAAGTTTTGTTCAAGTTGATTAAAATTGGATTTAAGTTGTCTTAAGTTAATTACCCACTCCCCGGATATGAAGTTCAGATTTCAAATTTTTTTGAATTCAGATTTTCAGATTTCAGAGATTTAGAGTTCAGATTATGTTTTAAACTTCAGTTTTTAAATCTTAGACTTTCAGATTTTTTAATTTGGCTGGGCTTTACAGGTTTCGGATTTTATATTCTGGCTTCTGATTTTCAGGTTTGTTTCAAATTTCAGACTGTAGGTTTCTTAAATGGGCTCTACACAAATTCAGATTTCAGATTTTATGGTGTATTCAGATTTCTGGTTTTCTGGGTCTTGTGCGCATAAATTCAGATTTCAAATTTTTGTTTTGTTTCAGATCTTATACGCTCTCACTTCCAGATTTGGTATTTTCAGATTTGTACACTTCAGATTTTTATATGTTTCAGATATTAGACTTTGATAGATTATAATGAGTTAATTGCAGTTTTATTTGAATTTGGAATATTCAGATCCTAAACTTTCAGTTCTCAGATTTTCCTTTGAACGTGAGGTTCAGATTTTGAACATCCAAATTCCAGATTGCAGATTTTATTGTTTCGAAATTTCAGTTTCCAAACTCCAGATTTTAGGCCTTGAATTTCAGATGTGACTTGCAGATTTGACAGATTTCGGATTTTACAGGTTCAGAATTCTCAGATTTAACTTGGGTCTGATCTGAATTAGTCGGTTCTGATTATGGGTTCTACAGGTTCTGGCTCCTGATTTCCAGGTTCCAATTTCTGATTTTCAGGTCTGGACCTCAGATCTAGTCCAGATTTCGGATCTCAGATGCAAGTCTGGTCTTCAGGCTTAGAGGTTTCAGATATTTTTTTTTTACAGTTTTCAGCCTTTCGGATTACAGATTTTCTCCCCTTTCTTATGTTTGCATTCCGCTCATTTCATGAGGTCATTGCACCCCCTTTTTTATTGAATTTGCACTGAACATAATACAATATCATGACATCCATTCTATCAACTTGCTATCAAGCATCTGTTGGTCTTGAGATCAATTTGAATCTATTGTTTTGAACATGTCCCAGCCTTTAATAGGCATCCTAGAATTTGTTCAATGTCTTGAGATTGAGCATGCCCCGGTCTTTGATAGACTTGTGGGAAATTAGCTCATGTCGGTTCCTTCGACTCCTTGATGAACTGATGAGCTGTTTGTCAAACCGGTGAGACATTGGGGTCTGTTAATGACCTTTGTATGTCCACCTTAAAAAGAGGGTCAGGAGGTGGGTTTAGAACCGGCCTCCTGGTTTCCCTTTGTTTTGAATTATTTTAGGTTGAGCCGAAGCCAGGAGGTGGGTTTAGAACCGGCCTTATGCTTGCCTCGGTTTGTTTGAATTAGATGGATTTTTATTTAATTTAAATTGATTGTTTGTTTTATTTTATTTTTGAAATTAATCATGGGTCAGGAGGTGGGTTTAGAACCGGCCTCCTGGTTTCCCAATTAATTTGAATTCTTTTAAGTTATGCCGAAGCCATGAGGTGGGTTTAGAACCGGCCTTATGCTTGCCTCGGTTTGTTTAAATTAAATTGATTTAAAAATTTAAATTTTAATGCCCCGGCACTATTCATCCAGGTCAAATGGGCTTCATGGGCCCGGCCCAGCACATCTTGGCTCCTGCGCGGATCTCCTCCTCCTCTTCTTCTCTTTTTTTTTTAACATCCTTTGAAGGTGGGCCCCACCACCTTAGTTGACCTGCAGGTCAACTGGCTCACGCGGGCCACCCGCGGCCGCGACATCTCTCACGCGGGCCCCCCCTCGCGGCCGCTTCCACACGCGCGCACCTCCTCCTTTTTTTGCGTTTTCTCCACTGGTGGGCCCCACCAATTTCCAGCGTGGATGTAAGTCCGGGGGACATTATTTCCCCCGGCTACAGTGGCTGCTCGACCACCTCCGGCACCCGATGGCAACGCGGCCCCATTTCCGGCGGCTTCCGGCTGTGCTCGACGGCGATGGCACCGGCGGATGAAGGGGAAGGGGCCGTCGGCCCTAGGGGAGGAGGGGGAAGCCCTCACCGGTGACGGGAGGAGGAGCTGCTGGCCCTACGGCTTGCCGCGGCGGCTCGCAGGGGGAGCTGCGGCGTCCGGAGGAAGAAGAAGAAGAAGAAGCAGCACCGCGCGGCTTCGACGGCGGCGGAACCTCTCCGGCGGGAGGTTGATGGCTTCCGCAAGGCTCTATGGGGAAATGGTAGCTTCCGCGGTAACCCTCTGCCTCTCGCCCTCTCTCCTTCACTCTCCTCTCCTCTGTGCGCTCTCCCGATCACTCTCCCGGCCTCTCTCTCCTTGGTCCCCCTCGCACGCGGACCCTCCCGGCTCCCTCTTATAGCCGTCCTCCGGGCGCGGGGCTCCTCCAAAGGTCCGTGGGGACCTGGATGAGCCCCCCGGTCGGTGCAAGGTGCCGCCGTAGGCGTCTGGCAAAGGGGCTGGCCCCTATTCCGGGGATCCCGCAAGGGGATCACCCCCTCCTGCGCACCCAACCGCAAGTCGGCTGTGGTAAAGCGATCTGCCGACTTGCCATTTGCGTTTGCCTCCCCTTTCCTTCCTTTTGTCTGCCGGTCGGTCTCCATCCCTCATCGTTCCCTCCTTGTTGCTTTTTTTTTTTCAGGTGTCGACAAGCCCTTAGGAGGCTTCAACTAGAAATTAACATAGTGGAATGGATGAAAGGAGGGGGCTTAGATTAAGTTAGAGAAAAGTAATACAATATGAGTTTGGTTGTCTAAATCCTTCCAAGAATGCTAAACAAAATCGCTGGAAGTGGAAAAAGAGAACCTGGGTATCTGAGATAATCTAAAACCAGGCTTCACTGATTTGAGCTGTAGATAAAGCTCATGTGTACAATCAGCTTGTGGATGACATGAATAATAGCTCATTTAATTTGTCAGATTGGGTAGAAATGCCTGAGAGCCAATCTTGCAGCAGTATGCTAAAAATGAAAGCAAGCAAGTAAAGCTAAAGAAGTTTCTTGAACTATAGCAAACTTGTTTCAAATTTGACATACAAACAGATAATCAGAATGCAGAAAATATAAAAAGTCGAACATGATCCTACAGCTTAGGCCTTAAGGAATCCTAGATAGATGACAGAACAACAGATGACCAGCAAAAGAAATTACTGTATGCATAGGTGCAGGATTTAGTTATCCATGATCAATTGACATATTAACCAATTCTTATCTACAACCACTTACCAACACAAGGAGACAATTTCCAGACATACGGAAACAAATTATCAACAGCTCATTTACACATGTTACATATGTAAAAATTGCAATATCATACATACATACAACACAGTTTTCCACTAACAGCCAATACAAATATCAAAGACATGGGATGAAAGACAGCAGGGGTTTAACAAAAAAAAAAGGGATATGAATACCTCCAGTAACTGGAATAAGCAAAAGAGGTGGTTGAAGAATGATACCCACCATAAAATTAAAAAGTGGGATATGAAGACCTCTGGCAACTGGAATATGCAAAATAAGTTGAAGAATATGCAAAATAAGTGATTGTAGAAAGATACAATAAAACTAAGTGTACCACTACTTACACCTTGTGTGAAGATGACAACAGAAAATATATGGATATGCGCCAACATGGACAGAATGAAGGATGTGAATGAAGTGATTGAAGAAGGATTAAGTATCTAATTCTTTTTCAGACTGAAACTTGGATCTATTTGGCTGGAAATATTTGAAGTTCTAAAATAAGTTTCTTGCATGGTCTTAAGTACAGTGCTAAGCAGGCTAAGGTTGGGGATCAGTAGATCTTAGGTATAACCAGTTTATGATAGGGCCTGGATGGCAAAAGCAGCCTTGTTGAGACAATTGCTGATGCAACGATTTCAGCATTTGTTTGGCATGTTTTATGGTTAATGTAATAGCTAATTGGCATTGACACAATAAAGTTCGCAGGACATTTCCCAGTCTGATCCTAGCACAAAAAAGTTTAGTCACATGTACGCCATGTGATAAACCTCCAAGTTTCTTTAAAGTTGCATTGGTTAACTATTCTGTAGCATACAAGAAGATTCCTTCCTTCCAGATGAAAAAAAAAAACTAAGAAGAGATCAAAATACAGCTATGTAGTGAGAAAAAAATATAAGGAATTCTACAGATTGGTACCTCCAATTATAGATGGCTGTGCCGTGGAAGAATGGGCCATTGTGGTAGTTGTTCCAACCTTGGAAGCAAAAAGCTTAGAAAGTCGTATTTCAATTATTTTCATCTCCTCTTGAGCTGCAACCTCAAGCTCTACTATAGGCCTGTTCAAATATCTTTTCTGCAATGGTATAGATAGATTATATAAGTGTATGCTCAAACAGGTGAAATGTAAAGTTTAAAGATAATGATCATAAAAATTATGCCTGTGAAAGTGATGCATGGAAAGTGGAGGAAAATGGATGGCAGTCGTGTATAAAAATACTGCCGGCACTATAACAGACAATAGAAATGCCTATAAATAAAATATGCTGTTCTGTTAATTATGAAAAATATTGTATGCATATTTTCTTTCAATTCAAAGATTTACTTTTGACATTTTTCACGAGCATTTCACCATACTATGCACACTGTATTTATGAAGTTCGTGTATACTGACACAGGCAATAGAGCCATTTCTTATAGCTCATATAGGTGTTTTGAAGGGATGCATTACCATAGCTCCTATGAGAGGATGAGATCATGTGTGTGTGTGTGTGAGAGAGAGAGAGAGAGGGGACACGGTATATTTTTCTCTCAAGGACTGAGTGTATACGACAGTACTAAAAGGTGGGAATGAGAAACCCATGTCACTGTGACACAATATCCCAATTGTATTAGAAAAGAAACTTTTGTGGAACTTCGTAGTTATCATGCACAAAACACTAAAGAAATATTTCTTGGATAACTATTTGAAGTTGCGTGAAATTCAGTACATTCGGAATATTTCATAAAAAATAATGGAACAACTCAATGAATTCATAATGGCAACCATGACAAAAATGATGCAGATTAAAAAAAACGAAGACCAACCATGCTTCTGTAGTTTAGGTGCACTGAGCTAAGTGAATGTAAGGATGTCAACCTCAGACATATCTAGAACTTAACAGTGTATAATCATGTAGAGGACATGATCAAAGATGAAAGTGTAATGCAGGAGAGGAAGTACACAGATAAGCATAGTCAGGTCCGAACCTTCAATTCAGCGAGTATCTCTGGCATGCCCCTCCCTGAAGCACATATGATAAAAATAAATCCGAACTTCGCCCTGTACCGGGCATTCCAGTCCAGCAGTTCCTAGACAGATGGAGTTGTGGATAAATCAAAAAGTGATATTGGTTATAACATACCCAATAATGTGAAAACTAATTGCAATCAAAATAAGGTTAAGATAAGAGGTACGATGACTATTTGTATTGAACCTGCAAGGCTGAACCTTTCGCAGTTGACATCGCAATCGATTGTTCCTCCTTGCTCCATCTACCAAAAGAAAAGGCCGATTAAATGATGAAAACTAAAGACGGCCATAACAAGATCAGCCGCTTAGGTAAAAGCCGAACTTCGTGATGGATCCTGAGGTAGCACCGATCTCCGGGTGAGAAGCGAACGATTCAAGCCACCCATTGACATCTACCTGCACAGAGACCCCGATGACAGGGAACGCGTTATTAGAGAGAGAGAGCGAGCGAGCGAGCGAGAGCGAGAGAGAGAGAGAGAAGGCGCAACCTTGTTGAACCAGATGTCGCAGGCGGCGTTAATGGCGTGCTGCTGGTTTGTGAAAGGGCCGGCTGCAATCATCTCCTTCGCGAATTTAGCACTGCCGCTGCAGGCTTTGAAGTCCTCTTCCCCCATGCTCCATGAATCCATTCTCTCTCTCTCTGTCTCTCTTTCTCGTGGGTGTGAGAGAAGAGTCCAGTCCAGGCAGCTCTTTGTTGCTGTCAGATGGAACGACGCGACAGAAAATTCGGCGATCTATTATAAATTTTTTTTTGCTGTCAAAGAAAAATATAAGGAGTATTTAATAGAAGGCTCAGTTTACAAATATAGTTTTAACGGAAGATCCGGTGCTCAAATTATTGTAATAAAAAATCCTGTTTGGAAAATAGTTAAAACTTCCGCCTCACTACGATGGTTATCGTTAGTGAGGGTAGGAAAAAGACTCATTTGCCCATCTGGTAGATCTTTGATGTTAACGTGATAAAAATAAAAAATTAAAAAATTGTAAAATATATAAAAGTATGCGACGTTAGCGAGCAATGACGTTGTATTACTAGGATCGTTTTCAAATAAAAAATATATATAAAAATATGATGGATGATATAACTGTTTGTTTATAATTGTAAAAAATTGAAAAAATTGAAAAACAAAATTTAAAGAATTTAATTTTACGGTCTGAAAAAACTGTTTGATGTTAGCAAATCTCAAATCTCAAAAATAAAACATGATATATTATAATTTTTTTAAAAAATAGAATATAATCTAAAAAATAGAAACGACATTTCCTATAAATATATTGTAGTTATTTTGTTATAAGATCACCGTTCTAATAAGAACCTCCACCTCTTTCAATGTTAGGAAGAGAGCCGCTGCGCCGCCGCTACCTCAAGACAGCCCGCTGTTGACAACCCGAGAGCCGCTGCGCCGCCGCTGCCTACACGAAGATGTTGGAAGAGCTCCAACGCCGCCGCAACCTTCAACGCAGCCCGTCGTCAGCAACAGTAGATCCACTCCACTGCGCTGCCACCTGCTCGAAGAAACCGTCCTGCACAGCCCACCGTCGACAACAGCAGACCCACTCCACTGTGCTGCTGCCTACTCAAAGAAACCCTCCTGCGCAGCCCGCCGTCGACAATAGCAGACCCACTCCACTGTGCTGCTGCCTACTCGAAGAAACCCTCCTGCGCAGCCCGCCGTCGACAACACTCCTTGCACTGCCGCCTGCTTGAAGAAACCCTCCTGCGCAACAAGGGTTCGCGCGGAGTAAACGGGGCAATCGTAACAAAGCTTCGCTACGGGAGTGGAGGGTAGAAAGGGGATTATGTAAAAAGGGGACGGTGGCTTCACGGTAGAGTCAACAGAGGGGGTTTTTCGTGATGTAAATTAGGTTGACTGGGTTTTTAACGAACCTAATTTAATCAATGGGTTTTTTATTAAAATTATTTTAATAATTGAGTCTCTAATTAATTTTCCCAAAATATAATATCGTCTTGGTTAAAATATCAAAAATAATCAAAGGAAAAAAAATCCTCGTCTACTTTATAAATTCTTTTTCTTTTTGTCCCCCGAGCCAGGTTTATTATTTTATAATTTTAATTTTGAAAAAAAAAATCCAAATTCTGCCCCCTACGGTCCGCTAACACCGTTAACTATTATAACTTTTTCACCCCCTCCATCCAGGTCCCCCGGTGCTTTAAATCGTAAAAATAGCAACAATACTTATCATTTTTTTCATAAGTGGGTTAAAAATACCTTATATATATTTGGGTACCTGACATGAGATCCAAAGAGAGCCGAATATACTAGTGAAGTTTTTTTTTTTTTGGTTGCAAAGTTGTTTATGGTGCCCTTCTGTGATAAATTATATCCTGTGATGAAATCTGAGGCAGGTAAAATATAGATACTCGTTTCTTATGACATCCGGTGATACAAGGGTGGACATCCGAGAGATCGCAAGAAATTAGGAAAGTCTTGCTTTTTTTAAAATAAAAAAATAATTAATGAGATGTTTGGTTGCATGATAAATTAAATTTTTACTGTAAATTTATGTTTTTGTGATAAAAATTATCAAAGAGACATTTGACAACCATGATAAATTTACGTGTGTTTAAAATGGTTTTCTTCTAAGACAGAAATATAAGATTTTATCTATTTTTTATCTCGTGGTCTCTCATTTTACTTGATCATATATGGTAATCGTTATTTTTGTGTCATCACATCTCTCTTAACACGACAATTTTACGTCATTAGTTCATTTATATTTTTAATACAAATTTTATCATTAAAATATACAAAAATTTATTGTGCAATTAAACACCATGTAATATATATATATAAGCCAACTAGGATGAACGTGTACCCAACTGTGATATTGCATGAAAGAGCAAAAAAAGACCCTGTGACAATCGGAGGTGCAAAATATATATTTTTTTAGTAGGTTCTTGGTGAAAGAAAATGCCCTCGGTCGTAAATGCTTAATGAGGGTGTTTGGTTGCATTATAATAGGGATTTTTATTTTAATTTTGAAAATTTAAAATAAAATTTGTTAGTGGTGTTTGACAATCATGACAATTTTATGTTTTGAAAGTGACTTCCTTCATAAATAAAAAAAGAGGGTCTCGTCACTTTCTTTTTTCTCGTGATCTCCCACTTTATTTGCTTATGTGTGGTAGTTACTCTTGTTTGCTATCACGTTCCTTCAAACATAATAATTTTATATCGTGAGTTTGTTCGTTTTTTATTTAAATATAAATTTTTATCATGAGAATGTACAAAAAATTATAGACACCCCCGTGAACATTGTTCTCATTGACACTTTTTTTTTGTTTTTAGATCATATGTGTCCACCTATTTCATTTGTAATTAACATATATAACTGGTCTCGGTGGGGGTTCGGAGTGCGTATAATAAAAAACATCTTGACGAATATCTAGATAGACCGAAATCAAACCACTCCCGTCCCAATTCTCGAATCTGGGCGAGACGATGGTTGCATTAATTGGAGATGTAAAATTAATAGCTATCGTCAGTCACAGTAATAATAATATTATGTTTTGAACCTCAAAACACCAATTTCCCTTGAAGTAATAATGATAAGAAGACAGTACAACTACTAAGAGAGGCTAAATCATGCCCGAGTAACACGAGAGACAATAAGAGAGATAGATAACTGAGATGTATATCGGGGTCTTAATCAACGCACTGACAAAATCATATCAGTGACTAGTTAACACGTACTTAGAAGTGTTATGACAGCTGAAAAATAAGGATTTGAAATCTTTTAGAGTGTGGATAATGTCCACATCAACGACCTCGTACGTGACAAGGTGTTTGGTTGCACGTGAACGAAGGTTTTTGTTTTAATTTTTAAAAATTATAAGAAAACTAGTTAAAAGGTGTGTTTAGTAATCATGACAATTTTATGTTTTAAGAGTGATTTTCTTCTTGAACAAAAAAAGAAAATCTCACCTCTTTTTTTTCTTGTGGTCCCCCACTTTGTTTGATCATGTGTGGTAGTTACTTTTTTTTGTAATCACGTCCTTCTAAACATGATAATTTTATGTCGTGAGTTGGTTCACTTTTTATTTTAATATAATTTTTTATCACAAAAATGCATAAAAATTTATCGTGCAACCAAACACCCGGTAAAGATTTGCAGATATATTTCGAAAAGACACAAAAGACATCACCGTAACACATAAAAGAAGACACTGGATAAATGCAAGATAAAAAGAACATTAATACGTAGAAATATCTCCATTCAGCGTATAAGAAAATATACATATTTTATAAAAGATATTTAGACAAGTGGCTGAGACGTAAAATAAATGTCTATTGTCGCAGTAATGTCAAGAAGCTACGCTGACTCCTACCACGTCGACAAATGGGCCAACACGACCTCAAATACGATCAATATCTTTTTACCGTCACATGTCGCGAAAGACTCTACCCCGGTGGAAGCCCTTCCCTCTTGTGCTGGCAGGATAGAAGTGTTTTGTACGCGGGCAGACAAGACAGGGAGGGATCTGCGACTTCTTGCGCTTTCGTTCTCTCCGTCGCGATCTTGCTGGGTTTCATGAATCTAGCACCGCCGGCGACGTTCTAGGAGAGCGGAACGAGGATTGCTTCGCCGACGGCGTTGGTGACTGTCCCTAGCCGGAGGGCCAGAGATGCCTGTGGCGGCGTCCGCTGTATACTTCCTCAACCTCCGGGGAGATGTGCTCATCAATCGCCTCTATCGTGATGACGTCGGGTAGGTGCATTTACGCTGCTCTTTCTCAGTTTTTTTGCCGAGGGATTCTGTGAGAATTTAATTTGTGAATGTCAAGTGCCCATCCATGCTACAGCTATTCTGTAGATTGGGCCGTTATGTTCGAACATCCATCTATTTGTGCGTATTAGCAGTTTCGATTCGCGTTCGAAACTGGTGTCTTGTTTACGGCGTCTAGGGTTGTGATGCGATTTATATCCGCTGCGAGGTTATAAAGCGGAAGAGCCATACAACTTCTAACTGAATCACATGGTACCTTTCTCAGAGTACTAGGTCGGAGGGTCGTTAGATCTGCACTTGTTTCAATGTACTACTTCGGACAATTAATTCATCCGAGGTGGAACAAAATTTTGCTACAAAAAAGGAGACGAAGAGAAACAGAATTAGCGGGGCAAGTGTCATGGGAACTCTTGTTTTGATGTTCCATGGAATTATGTGCTTTAATGCTACTTATGAAACGTGAAGAATGGTCAAGCTTAAAAAAAAAACCCTTGTATGGATGACGTGAACTTCTAGAAGGACCCTTAGACGATGGACAATGCCATCTGTACATGATGTCAAGTATTTTCAAATACATAATGCCCAGTGAAATGATTCTTTCTAACTGATCCTATAATAAAACTTTGATTTGTCTGAGCATTAAATACAATGAATAGAAATTTCTTTTCATGTCAGGTCGGTTGACCTTCACAATTGGAGAGTTCCACTCACAAGGACAATTAGGGGTGTAAATGGGTTGGATTCAATAGCGGGATCACTAGGATCCGATTCCGATTCCGATAAGGGTTAAGATGTTCCGATTGTGATTACGATAATTTTGGAATCACTATGTTTCCATTTCGATCCGATTCCGTTATTGAAATAGGAATCTAATTTGATAATTTCCAATTTCGATATTGATACATATGTGCAAACATATCAACATTCATAAGATTTCAAACTAGCGACTAAATTAAATATAAGCGACCCGAGGTGTTGGACCCACAAATGGGCAGGACCGTGGCAGTTGTTCCATTACCCGAGTTTAGGATGTTCAAATTCTAACGTTGACCTAGATAAAATTGAAATAGGTTCTCTCAAACTTGTGCCGACTGTGATTTGAATTGCTAGATAGCACATATTCTCACAAGGGATACGTCAACCAAATGATTAATAAATAATAAATACTGAGGAAGAGTGAGAGAGAGTCGTACCTCCATGCCGTGACGTGGGTGATGTTCACCTGGCTGTCTATGCTCTGACCAATTTATACAAATGGATAGTCTTAAATTACACATAGTCATCTCGTTCCTCGTGTGTTTGGGTTAAATCACACATCTTTTCGTGCAAATACGTTGAACCAGACATATACGTCAAATCAGGGCATCTTAAACATGTGCAATGACTTGGCATGACACGAGGCAACTTGACACTGACGTGACTTGATACGATGTATATATATTAAATTTAAATATCATAATGATAAAATTTTATAATAAACTAAAATAAATGCTTTCTTTATTTTTTAGATTTTTTATTTTTTTGACTTTACAAACTCTCTCTCTCTCTCAACCTTGTCGGTTTCTTGAGAGAACCGACCTTTCTTTTTCTTCTTTTTCTAATGTTTAACACCGGCTTATGCTATAGGTACTACTACGTTAGTGATGTTTTTTCTTCTTCTTTCAGGCGATTCGGGGGGGGTGTTGTTTAGGGTGGGTGGCTGGTGGCAGAGCAAGGGGAGACAACGACGGTGGCTCACAATGAAGATCGGTGATGGCAGCGAGGGGGCATTTGCATTTGCCGGTGGCAAGGGAGGCTGTGAAGCCATGGGCGTCGGGGTTCTCGCCAAACATATGGAGAGAGGAAGGTGTTTGTTCAGGGGGGAGGGATGGATGACTATAGCGGAGGGGAAAGAAAGGGATTATGACGACCGCGGTGGCAGTGTGATGTGGAAAAGGCAGTGACGACAGTGACAACTCGAGGTAGAGATGCCGGTGACAGCAGAGATGCCGGTGACAGCAGCACGGGGCAGAGTTGATGGTGATGGCACTGACAGAGGTGTTGAAGGCACTAGCGAGGCCAACGATGGCGGCAAGGACGTGTGTTTGGTGGGAATAGAGCATGCTGCATCGACATCAGCTCTTAGAGACGACAACACAAATGAAGGAGATGAGGAGCAATTGGGGAAGACTTCCGTGATGGAAGTAGGGAGGAAGAAGAAGATACTAGACGCAATCTAGGTGATGTGAAGATAGACCGGACAATGAGGGGCCTTCCGGGGAGGAGGGAGGTAAGGATGCCGGATTGGAATCCGTGGAAGGAGAAACTCACAGTGCAATTTTTTTTTCACTCAAAAACTTCATACGTACATCAAAGGGGGTGGGGGTCCTTTTATAGGAGCAAGTTACAAAATTTAGAATAAATTCAAATTTCCCCACAAAATGCGAAAATACCCTTAATTAATCCTAAATTGCCAAAATATTTTATATAATAATATCCTACATCAACTAATCCTTTGTGATCCAAATGGACTCCATGACTTGATGACGACGTCAGTATATGCGATCTGGATTGAACTGAATTCGTGCTCGGGTGTCCTCACTAGAGAGGATTCATAGTATCTTTAAGCATGAGATACTCCTCTAGAAAATGTTGCTTGACCTTTTAGAAGAATTGGAGGTAACTGACTTTTTTAGGGGATGGTTCTTCAGACTTCATATATGCTTAATGTGAGAGTTTTCATCTTGTTGAGTAGATTTTGGTTGATTCTGTGCTCATAAGCACCTCATATGTGTATATCCTTGTCACATTAATAGTTTTGATGACATTCACTTGAAAATAATAAGAGTTCATCTCCTAAATGTGGATACTTGTCCCTGATACCTTGTAGGCTGGAAGGAAATGGACATTGAACAATTTAAAGAACTTATTATTACCTTCGATGATTGATCATAACTGTTTGTTCTGTTCTTACTGCTTTATGCAGAATATCAAGTGAGAAAGTAATTGCACCATGGTTGATGTATTAAACATCTGCAATGAACAGAGATAATCCCACTTTAGGAGATAATTCATATACTTTTAAATTTGATATTTTTACCCTGTTCTTGCAGTGGGAATATGGTAGATGCCTTTCGGATGCATATAATGCAGACAAAGGAGCTTGGAACCTGTCCTGTCAGGCAGATTGGAGGTTGCTCCTTTTTTTATATGAGGATCAGCAATGTGTATATTGTGCTTGTTGTTAGCAGCAACGCTAATGTGGCATGTGCTTTTAAATTTGTTGTTGAGGTAAGAATTTAGTAATATTCTAGTTTGTTCTGCATACTACTGAAGTGCAGTACATGAACTTTTCTGTTCTCAGTTATGAAAACACAGTGCTTGAAAAAAATCTGCATGCTTAATGTATACTGAGATGCCTGTTTTAACCTTGTTGACCACCCTGAATATTGTTGAAGCCTAATTTTACTTGTCATTTATGTTGACAATTTGTGCTTAGTTTGACTTGAGGCATTGGTATCCAAATTTTCTGGCTGAATAATTCTAACCATGCATTTGGCATGACCTCCCGACTTTTCTACTAATTCTTGTTGTGATATTCTGTCTTTCCCTGTCAAATGATGTGTATGCAGATACAAGCTTCCTATTTTTTTGAAAATATATAATTTTTGGTTTGATTTTTCTAAACATTTTTTAGAAGTAGGTGGTATAGTGCTAATTGAATTTTAAAAAGTAAAGTGCAAATAATATCTTGCACATAAATGGTTGTCATGGCACACACTTTGGCAGTGCCTAGCCAGGGCACCGTTGGCACCTAAATTTTTAAAGAGGGCAAAAGAATGGAAATAGAAGTGTTTTTGCGCCAAAATTCAACCAAGGGCAAGTTTAGATTGTGCCCAATTTCATGTCACATCACAGCCTTCTTTTCATTCATTAGATGGGCTATATTTCAATTCCAAAATTGATCCACTTGAATTGCAATTTTGGCCCAACCAAATGGCAATTTCTTAGCCCACTTCTTTAACATCTATTGGGGTGTATTTTAGTCTTCAAATGAGCTCATTTTGATACCAATCAGCCCATCTTTTATGACATCTTTTGCAGTCCATATTCCTTGCATTTATTTGGCCATGTTTAGGCCTCAAGGTCAAGCCTATCATATGTCAATTTCGGTCCATCTGTCAGCCCATATATGCCAATATTTTTCTATCTGAAGTCTCAGACCTCTCGGCCACAGGCAAGGCTTGAGGATGGGGTTTCCGGAACCTTCATAGTCTTTTGCCACCTTAGCAAGTAAGATCTGGCATCTATCCTTTTTGTTTTTGAGGCATTTGGTCTTATCTGGTGAGCCCCGATATGCCAACACATCTTCGGAGAGCTGATACCATCTTCCGGAGGTGAGAGTTACACCAACAAGCCCATTGGTAGTTGACACGCGACAAAGAGTCAAGAGGAGCATCACAAGCTTTTAAAAGATAGGGGATAGCCATCGGATCCTCTTCAAGATTGACCAGAACTGCTATCTGGCAGGAGCATCCTTCGGGCTGCCCCAACCCACTGCATCTATCTTCTAGAGAAGGGAGGGAGCTAGCGGCCTATCATCCGGCACCAAAAACCTCTCTATGGGAATCAAAAGCCATCGGGATGCCAATAAGACTCAACATGGAAGGTAGAGGACTCCAACGGCCCTCAAGTTTGGTAGGATAGGATCGTGTGAAGAGATCCTATGTGATTGAAGGTTCTGCGGCTTCCGTTGGTCACTGCAGTTGCCACCTTTGGGAGCCGGCTTCTTCCAGGACTCCCCTCGATGGCAGGAGACACATCCATATCAAGATGGCATTGTAACCTTCCTAGCATAGCACTGGGATCGTGCACGGCATCCAAAGGCTACGGAGGATATGCAACGTATGTAAAGGTTTGCACTTGTCGTCCGGGAAAACCGATGCTCATGGGGCTTACCTCCGATGGCGTGACGTGACGACTCTTGGCTTATAAGAACAGGCTTTGTGGGCCTGCTGGGAGGTTCTAGGGGAAGAGATGTGGTGGAGATAAGAAGGAAGGAGGGAGGTGGAGGAGAAACAGGGGAGGTCATCACATACTATCCTAGGCCGCCACCAAGCCTTTGCTATTGTCGTTGAAGCTGGAGCTTCCCTACAGAAGTTTCTCCTCAATCCTCTAGTGTCGTCGAGGTCGGTGAACCGTTGTTGGCTTCCACCAAGCCTCCTTTGTTGCCATTGAGGCTTGTCACTTGTGAACCCCCTTTGAGGGCTGTTGCTAGGTCTTCCTTTGTCATCAGGATCGGGGGACCATCATGAGACCCCTGCAAGTCTTCCTGTCACCGTTCGAGATGGAGGAGCACCCTTGAGTCTTCTTCAAAGCCTTTTGCCACCGTCAACAGGTCCACATTGTCACCGTTGATGCTGCCGTAGCACTGCAAGGACCTCCATGGAATCCCCTGCTGTCTTTGAAGCCACAGTGAGGCCTCGAGGCCATCTGCAAGTGCCCATGCTGCTGTCAGGACTGGGAACCACCCACTCAACATCCAGCGGAGTCATCCAACTGCAGTGAAGTGGTGTGCATGTGGGCCTAAAGGGAAAAGACAGGTTAGCTGGCTACCGCACCATCTCCTTCTCTTCACTTGGTCCTGGCCAGAACCCAACCCTCCAGGAAAGGGGGTACCATATCCAAGGTGTTGTAGATGGATTGATCGGCAATAAAACAAAAAATAATCTATTTGTTGGGCATCCAATGACCGACAACAGCCATTTGGACCTAGTTAATGAACAGGACAGATGGCCACATATAAAAAAACTAAAATAAATTATCAACTCACCTAAACAAGAAAATTCACTAATTTAATCAAACAAACTATGACTAGTTGGGGGGTTGGGCATGTCCCTACGTCTTGGAAAAACCTAAAAGAAATAAAACTCATGGACTAGTTGGGGGGGCCGCACACGTCTTAATATCCTTAAGGTTGGCATACAAAAGTCGATCCTGCAAGAGTAAAAGTCCCCAATGTCACACCATACTCCCGTTAAGGGATTGAGATACCCATTAAGCCATGACAAGGTTATGTGTATTTAACATGCAAATATGCTGAACAACAAGTTAATGAGGTCCATAAATCATGTGGCGAGTCCCCACATGCCTATCCTAGGCCGAGGTACTCGATTCTAAATCCATGGGACGAATTACCGTATGCTTATCCAAAGCTGGGTATACTCGATGTACATCAAGGGGAAGGATCCCCACGTGCCTATTGAAGGCCAGGCACATCCTATCCTAAACCAGTTGGGATGAATTCCATAGTGCCTATCAAAGGCTAAATAGATTTACTTTGAATTTATCTAAATTGATGGGAATTATGGCTTACATGCTTTCTATGTACTTCTATCTCAAATTGAGCAAACAATGGAAAATTTCACGTTTGGAGTATATTTGATGTTGTGATGTTGTGGAGAGCACAAACAGCCATATGAACTTAAATGAATGCAAACCAAAGAAAAGAGGACAGTTAAATAAAATCAGTAAATATCAAAAGCTGGTCAAAATCAGTCAAATAGAAAATTTCTAACTTAAATATAAATTTTCAGATGACTAAACACTGAAGAATAAGTTTTTGAAGTCAAAAAACTGATTAATGGGCAAATAACCTGAATAACCCTAATAAATAAAAACTGGAAATACTCTAAACAGGTTAAGATTAATAAAAAATACCAAAAAATTTTAAAAATATTAGAAAATACTGTAAAATTTATAATTTAAAACAAATTAAACAACAGAAGAGAAGAAGAAAACAAGGCGCAATAAGCAGAAGAATGTTTGAAATTACAGAACATCCGAATCAAGCTACAATGAGCTTCAGAGGAGATAATCAGCCGAGAAGTCAAGATCTGAAATAAAGGCCAAACCTCTCGACTATAAATCATGAAACCTCAGAATTCTAATTCGAAAAAGAGAAGACGACAAATTCCCAGGGTACCAGGATCTTCAAATTTGACACCCAAACCAAATTCAAAGCAAACCCTAAGAGGGAATAAGCCAAAATAAATTAAATCGAGATCCAATGCTACACAAGTAAAAAAAAATGAAAGTCCGAAATACATTAAAACTTAAACAAAGTGAAAACTAAAATCCTAAATCTGGAAATGTCCGAACACCAAACCTGCAAAACTCAAAAAATCTCAAGTCATCTTCAAATCCCAATAGCCAAATCCTAATCTCCCACATAAAAAAAACGAAGCTTAGGATCTCAAATAAAAAAGAATCAATTCTGAAATTGAGATTAAAATCCCTCATTATCAAATCTAAATGCCACCAAGTCATACCAAAGGTAATTAAAAAACAAAACAAAACTGTCAGATCCAGATTTTAAAATAAAAAAAGATTTGAAAGCACTAGGCCAAAATGTAAAGAAACCAAACTTCCAAAGTAAAACCCCAAAGGATAAAAGACATCAAATCTTAACCTAAGAAAACAAATACTAAACACATTTCAGGTTCAAGACAAAGTAAAAAAGAATCAATCAAACTTAAAATAGTTCTACAATGCATCGAGTCTTAATGGGATAAAGAATTGATCCAAAATAAGCCCAATTCCCTTAAATGAACTTAAAACAACTTAAACTTAGTTCAGGACCATCTCAAAGATAAAAGACATCAAATTTTCACAAAAAAATAAAACACATCCCAAAATGGAACCCAAATCAACCCTATTCAAATAAAATGAAATTCTAACACACTAAATATTTACATTCCAACAAGTCCATAGGGTCGTTGCTCCCGAATATTTATTTTGTGGATATGTCTTTTATTCATGAATTGTTACGATGGTTAATCAAAGGTGTTCGAATAGTTGTTTGATGTAATTAACATCAGTACTTTGCAAGTCCAATAGGGAGAGGTTAAAGATATAATTTGAATGAATCCAACAACCTCAATTGATATTTTATACATACTATAAATTAACTAATATTTCTATAGCATACTTCATATTTTTCTTAGTTGTTCAAAGCTAAACACATCAAATTCTTTTCCTTAAGGAAAAAACACGAATTTGACATTTTTGAGGTTACATTGGGCATCTTTTTGGGAAAGATGCCCAAGGTCGATATATGATTTGTGGGCAACTATTTAGTGATCATGTAAACATATTAACATATTTTACCATCACTTACACAATTACATATGTTTAAGATTTTTAATTAAAAGTATATATTATATACTTAAAAATTATAAAGTTCTCTCTTAACCCTTTTTCCCTCTCTCTCACTTTGTTTATCAATATTAACTCTTTCCCAAAAATATATCCTCACACATACATAATTACATAAATAAAACACATTTGCATGTTTGCACACATAAATATACACATTTAACTATAACATACAAATATAATTATATTTATGTATATATACATAAATATATAGTACTAACATCTAATTATATATATTCGTGTATATATTTGTATATATACACATATGTATATATTATTAACATCTAATTTTACAACCTAGGTGATGGCTGAGCGGCCGCTTTGTCACCTAAATGGAATTGACACCTTTAAACATCCTGGGCACCTTGTCACCTTGACAACTATGTGCACATAAAAATAGTTACATTTCACCTAAAAGAAAACCAATCCATGGTTGACAGGAATGACCGATCTGGATTGCAATTGGCTGATAATGATTCTGTGCATATGAACAAATCCTTGGCCAAATCCTGCCTGGATCAGCTGATAACAGCCTAGGATTTGTTGGTCTCTGATCCAGCTAAACTGGCTCTGCTGGATTGGTCAGCCAGGATCAGCCTATCCCAAGTCTGGATGGCTGATTCTGACTGACATCACTTGCACCAAATCAATCTTGGTCATAACTAAGTCGAGCTGAGTCAGGTCAATTCCAACCAACTCCTGGTTCATTTGCAGCTTTTTCTAGACATTCCTCGATCCCACCCATCCAAAAGGATTTTTTACCTGTCAGGCACACAAAGCCTTTGAAAGAACAGGTAGTTTTGTGGATTGTTGTTTACATTCTTGGGCCCAAAATTTACATCAAGTTAATACAAATAGAAATGAAGAATTTTTCTCTAAGTCACAAAGTCATTGCAGGACAATTATAAGAGAGCAAATCTATTAGTTCTCAGCAAAGCTGTCCTCTGATGAGGTGTTGTCCATTTCAACAGGAGAGACATTAAGGAGGAAGAAAAGAGATTGTGTGATATGGGGCTGCAATGTTGTGTTAAGAAGTGGAATAGGGAAGTTAAATTATAAAAGGGCTACTAGTTTCATGTGAGGCAGAGAAGCTTTCTATAGGTGGGAGTTAGATTTCTATGCAAGGCTCAGCTTGTAGGATGGATAAGTTTATATAATTGCTTTTGGTTGTACATTTCCTGTTTTAGTTGGAATTCAGGTTTTGAACCATGCTGTCACATCCTGACTGATCTTGCAGTCAGAGATGTTGTTCATGAGAATCATGAGATGAGACTTTAACCTAACTTTTCCCAACCTCCTGAATCCATATTACTCTTCAATTTATATGTTTCCTTTGTATTCTGTGTAATGCCTAGACTACCAAATTTCAAAATGCCTAGACTACCAAATTTCAAAATTTCAGGCTAATTGCTTTGTTCAACTAGATGCAAGTTTTACCATTGTCTACTAGTCTGTTTGTTACAACCTTTTTCAGATGATCTTACTATGCATCAAATTCAAAATTTTTAAGTGTGTGATTTTTGACAATTGTGTATTATAATTTTGACAACTAGGCTGTTGCACTTTTCAAGTCATACTTTGGTGGGCAGTTTGATGAAGATGCAATTAGGAATAACTTTGTTTTGATATATGAGCTTCTTGATGGTATGCATTTCCAGAAGTTATGTTCTAATATTTTTTTCATGAATATGCTATTCTTGAAATTTATATATTACTTATTTTCTTGTAATTAATGAAGGAATTTGTAGTAGCTTGGATTCTCTAAACCATATATTCTAAAAAATAAGCTTTGCTCTTGGGGTTACCTCAGTATGCTTTCTTTCAACCCTTTATTGTTTGACTTCCATAGTTCCATCACAGATTCTAATGCAGAACATCTTTTAGGTAATGAGCCTCTATATAAAGAAAGTTCATTACACGTCTCAGTCTCATGCTGGTTGTGAGGTCCTAGCACTTCAAAATGGGGAACCGTAGCCAGACCACCATTGGAGACTGGAAGGGAGAGGAGAGGCAGGGGATGCGTCTTGAGGTCACAGGAAAGCCTGTCAGAGAACAGCTGCATGAAGAGAGTCCACTATGTGCTGCCGCCTTCCATCCGCGGCACACTGGCATTGCTCGAGCTTGTGTCTCACCTGGCTCTCACCAGAATCTTACAAGGTTTTGCTGAAATTTCAGCTTTCTGACCACCTCCAGGTGGTTGAGAAGC
Source organism: Cryptocoryne crispatula var. balansae (assembly GCA_036172225.1). Classification (NCBI taxonomy): domain Eukaryota; kingdom Viridiplantae; phylum Streptophyta; class Magnoliopsida; order Alismatales; family Araceae; genus Cryptocoryne; species Cryptocoryne crispatula. The sequence goes on along the minus strand of CM069922.1, from coordinate 5,403,177 downwards.
AAGACTGCAATCCTTGGTGTGGGCAGTGGACACTGCTGGTAACTGGATTTGGTTGTCATTTTATTTCTGTAAGTGGAAGGCATCTCCGCAAGTGATGTACTAATAAATTCAGTTAAGGAAGAAAGGTGCAAGTGTCAACATGCACCAGAGTCCCTTAATGAACCAAATACTCTTCTTATACAAAGTAACTTTACATGATATTCCTGGGGTGCTACTATTTCAGAATTCTAGCATCTATTTATTTAATTGTCTTCTCTTATAAAAACTAGAAGCACTGAATGATGTTATCAGAATATCAGAAGTGATTAAGGCAGCCTCGTAGGGTGAGTTTAGAATCTATTTATTGGCTCGGGATTTGCTGATCACTTCCTTATTCTGTCTTTATCAACATAGCCAAATATTTTAACATGGATGGGATTGGATCCTCTTGTCTACCTTGGACAAAACCTCAAGGATATTTTTTCTGTTCTAATTGATTATGGTTCATAAAGAACAGTTGATTTTGAATGTGCTATTCTTTTTTCATTTCTTGCCCACTGTGTGTCCACTGTCCAATAAACAAAGATGAAATGAGCATAAAATAATAACCTTAAGACCTGCCTGCTTCCACGTGTCTGTCTTTCTCTAATTTGTTAAACGAAAGATTTCCATCGAGTAGGGATTTTCCCTAGTTATAAAAGAATGTTTCACTTTTTGTAATATTTGCTTATTCAACTTGGAGTGGTTTCCTAGTGCAGATTGATCACGCTTTAGTAAACAAATTGATTTTATGAGTTTTCTGGAACATGAAACAGCAGTATCAAATCAAATAATGAATAAATAAAGCTTTGAGGTTTCTTTGCTTTAAAACCCCTTTGCATTGGTTTGACAACAAGGTCCATTTAAGTGTCAAGTTGGTTAATATGCTGGGAATAAAGAAAAGTAGTATGTTTTGCATGCCTGTTAAGTGAGGGTGACTTGCTGACCATCATACTTCTGTTTCTAAGCTATCCTATGTCGTTTTAAATTTTCATGCTGTAGAAATCATGGATTTTGGATATCCACAAAACCTATCACCTGAAATATTGAAGCTTTATATCACCCAAGAAGGTGTGCGCTCTCCATTTTCATCAAAGGTCAGGCTCCTTGTCTCATCCCTTATCCTTGGTCATCTATTCAATAGCTGTGACTTCACTTGCTTTTGCAACCTTTGATGTTTCCCTCTTTGTTGACATTCTTCTCGATCTTATCTTATGGACACAATGAGTAGGCCATGGACAAACCGGTACCAAATGCAACTCTTCAAGTTACTGGAGCAGTTGGTTGGAGAAGGGAGGGTCTTGTTTACAAAAAGAATGAGGTGATCTTGATATCTTTTTGCAGTCTTTCCCTTTATTCATGACCATGAGATAACAATACCCACACTCTGTTTCAGGTGTTCTTGGACATCGTAGAAAGTGTTAACCTTCTCATGTCCTCAAAAGGTGCATTACAATTCTTGCTTCTCAACTATCTGTTAAAGTGAAAGGCTGTCTTCTTGCCAAGTGCAGTTTCTTTTGTTGTTCAGGAAGTGTTCTACGCTGTGATGTTACTGGAAAGGTACTCATGAAGTGTTTTCTCTCTGGAATGCCTGACTTAAAGTTAGGCTTGAATGACAAAATTGGTCTTGAAAAGGAGTCACAAGCTAAGTCAAGGCCCACTAAAAGGTATATACTTCATTTTCAGTTTATTTGGAAGCTTTACCATCAATTATTTTTGCAATTTCTCCATTTAGTCTGGTTTAGGCTGTTATTTAAACTGTACCATTTTAGCAGAGAGAACGAATTCATCGTGTTCCAAAACATGCATATTTCTGTCACAAATTTCCTTTTTTTGTTGTTACTTTTAAGTCAATTCTTTTGACCTGGTTTTTTGCTATAAACACTGAGATTCTGATGGGGACATATTTTTGAATATTTTGGATTTTTCTTTTATTTTTGTGTCCATACGAGGACAAGTCTGTAAATATGGTACTTAAGGGTCTTTTTTTTAATTGTTCTCCTCTCCTCCTATATGAGGAGTCATGTACATACGATAATAAAGGAATAGTGAAATTTTTGGAGCCTTTCGGAGGGTGTTCTCCCGCGTAGGGGCTGCGGCCCCATTCTTCCTCCCACCCCGGCGATGGAGCGCCGTTCTTCCCCTTCACCTCCGGCAGTGAGGCCGGCGTCTCCTTTCCTCCCCCGATCGGCCAGGAGGGCCCTTCTCCTTCCACCTTCCAAGCACGGCAGGTAGCCGATCTTCTCCCCCTCCTCATCCTCTGGCCTCCGTGCCATTCCTCTTCCCTTCCTCTTCTCCGTTCGACAACGACGCAGCCGCATCGACCTCATCGACTGTCCAAACCGCCCCTCCGGAATCTCACCTTCAGATCGGAGAAGAAGCAGGAGAAGAAGAAGGAGTAGAAGAAGCGTGCGGGAGGAGGGGCAGATCCGGCGATCCCCGGATCTGTACCCCTCCCCCGGTTCCACCTCGCCCGCACGCCGCAGCCGCTAGATGCAGCCGCCATCTCCTTCTCCATCGACCGCGTGAGGCCGGACAACGCCGCACTACGCCTCTTTCACCCCCTCCCTCCGCGGCTCCCTCCCTCGAGCGGCTGCCTCCCGACGTCGATTCCCCCCCCCCCTTGGACTCCCTCCGCTCCGCCGCATCTTTCTGCGCTGGCCGGACAGCGCCACGGCATCGGGACCGTCCGCCAGCGCCCCTGCACCCGCCGTCTGCACACGGTCCCGTCCGGACGACGACGGCGTCGCGAAGCCCCCGCGAGGACGACGCGGGCACCTCCGCGCTGCTCTGCCCTTTTTGTCGCGACCTTCAAGCGGGCGGAAACCTCCCGTCGTGATGACGCCACGGAGACGAGAGACGACGGCGAGGATCTGTCCACGCATTCCCGGGGCGGCGCTGTCTCGTGCAGCCGATTGCGACGGAATCACCCGATGGCGTACGCGGCTTACTGCGGTGCGGCCACGACCCCCAGCCCTCCCCTGTTCGCGCTCGCCCGGAATCACTCGGTCCAGTGGCTCGCGCCGATCGGTCGAAGGCCCAGACCGGGCTGCAAAACCAGTTCGACCGGTTCACACCGGTTCAGTCGATTTAACGCCTGAAATCGGCAGGTTCGGCTCAGTTTTGGGACGGTCAGGGCTGTTTTAGCCGGTTAGAGTCCGATCCGTTTCCTTTTGGGCTACTTTAGGTCTGTTTAGGGCGATTAGCGCCGGTTCGTCTTGTTTTCGTTTCGGTTTGGCCCGGTCTAGCCGGTTTGTCCCGCATCAGATTCCCTATTCAAATGTAAGATGGTTAAATGCAATATTTATTTATGTTCTACTTCCCAAAATATGGTTATGTCACGAGAAATTGAGCAGGCTTAAAAGAAAGGATTTATCAATTCTATTCAATATTGGTTCAGACTTCAGATGATACATACATGCTGTCATATGGCCAACGAAAGGGTCCAAAATGATCCAAAATTCTTGGATCTGTTGAATTATCTCTCCTGTATGCTTAGGCAGTGAGCAGATCCGATTTAAACACCTCATTTGCTTGTGGAATTTTTCCAACCTTGATCTGAATAACAGGGAAATAAATATGCGCTTCCTCGTGATGTGAACTGCGTATGTGATAAGTTAGCATGTTTATCTTTCATTTTTTTTCAGTGGGAAGACAATTGAACTTGATGATGTCACTTTCCACCAATGTGTAAACTTGACAAGATTCAACTCTGAAAAGACGGTCAGCTTTGTACCACCAGATGGGGAATTTGAGTTGATGAAGTAAGGTCACTTTCCATTGTTCACTTTTCTACTTTTCTCATGAAATCTCCTTAGGTCTACATTTAATATGTCCAAAGCATCTCAATCTTCCTTTTTTCAATTTATCTACAATTGTCGCTACTCTTACATTGTCTCTAATATCTTCATTTCTAGTTCTATCTAATCTAATATGACCACTCATCCATCTTAACATTCTCATTTTAGTAACATTGATTTTAGAAGTATATTTTTCTTTTATTGTTCAACATTAACTACCAATACAACATTGTAGCTCTTTGTTGTCACTGACAAATTTCAAGGTTTATTGGATTATAATTAAATTGAATTCAATCCCTAATTGGTCCACAATGATTTAGTTCTCAATTTGACCCAATAATTGAAACCCACTTCGATGTTAATCTATTGAAAATTTAATTCACGCTTATTTTTGCAACCTACTTACCATGCAATTAATGGGCCATGTTTCAATCCTAGAATGGGGCATTGGTTGTCAATTTTGACCCATTTATTGACCTTATTTCTCAGCTCATCATTCCTGTGTTTATGAGGCTGGGCCTTAGCTTAAAAAACAGGCCCATTCTCCTGCCAACTCAGCCTATACCTAGAACATCCTCTTTCTACTTTAGAGGGTAGTAGTGACTGTACTTACTTTCTTTGAGACCTACCTACCATTACAATCATGAAATAACAATCCCCCTGGGCAAGAGAACCATGTTCCTATCTGAGCGGCATTGTAACCTTTCTTCAATGGCTGCTAAAGATCTCGCGAAGGTCTCCAATGGCTATGGAGCATCCGCATTTTCTGTAGAAGGCAAGACCTGCCATCCAGAGAGGCTGACGCCAGGCTTACCCCCGATAGCAGAATGACTCCTCGCCCATAAGAATGACCCTGTGGCATCAAGCGAAGGGTTTCGGGGAGAACAGAGAGAGGCCCCAGGGGAGATGGAGGATCGAGGAAGAGAAGATGATGGTGAGAGAGTCGTTGGAGGTCTTGCACACGACTCCTACCTCTGCCACGAACAGAGGAGCCTGAAGTGGAGCTCAGCCATCCCTGGATGAGCCCCAACAGCCATTTGCACCTTGCAAGCCCATGTAGCAGAGTCGGAAGGCCATCGTAACGCTGTAGGCAAGGGTCTCTGTTGCTGTCAGAGTCAAAGCATGGTTGCGAAGCCATTACTGTCATTAGAGCACGATTGTGAAGCTGTCGTGGGAAGCAGGGCCGGGGCCCAGTTGTGAATATTCCAATGGAATCATCCACTGTCGTTAGCATTGGAAGAACCTTGCGACACCACTGGCAAGGCCCGCTGTTACTGTCTAAGTCAGAAGGGATAGAGGTGGAGAAAGCAAAAACAGAGGAGGTCCTGACATGTTCATCTTAAGGCTGCTGGAGTCCCCTTCTGCTGCTATTGAGATCGGAGATCCTCCACGGAGGCTCCTAACTCTTTCGCTGCCATTATTAAGAGTAGCAGTCCACCGTGAAGCCTTCGTTGGGGTTCAAGAAGCCCTTACGAAGGCTTCCACGAAGCCTGGCAATAATCGGGGAGGAGTCAACCACCTTTGGTGTCCCCCAAGGTTCTGTATTAGAGCCAGAAGCCCATAACAAAGCTGTCAGAGGAGCCCCTTCCCACCATTGGTCCTGGAGTTACACCGTGAACCCCCAGCAACATCGTATGCTGCTGTCGATCCTGGAGACACACCATGAAGACTCTTGCAGTGTTTCCTACCACCATTGCAACCGGAGGCATACCCCGAAGCCTGCCACAATGTTGTCTGACTCCCTTGGAGCCGGCAACACATCGTGCAGGCCCTTTATGAGGCTGCTTGCCCCCACCAAGGTTGGGGCCCATGACACAGGAAGCCTCCTGTCTCCTTCATCATCAGGGGTTCACCCCGCTTCTGTTGGTGATCTGAAAACAACTAACGGTATTTCCGAGGTCTCTTGGCTAGTGGAGGAGGTTGAGTAAGCACTGGGAGTCAAAAGAAAAGGTGAGCAAGATGACCAAAAAAAAGAAACAGAAAACAGGAAGACAGCATCTGACCGGAGTAGCTGGAGCAACCGAAGAACAAGGCCATCAATGGTGCCCCCTCGTGGCCCGGGTGATGATCAAGATAGACCCAAGTGACCAATAAAACCATGCCCATTAAGTTATGGGGAGGCTTACGTGTGCAACATGCAAACATGCCTTACCATAAGCTAATGAGGCCATAACAATCCATAAAATAAAAAATATACTTTGTTGAGAATGATGTTAGAGTCCAGGAACACACCCTATTTCTCAACCAAATTTAAATAACAATTTATGAATTAACTTAACAATCATGACTATTTGGGGGGGGTCGGCCTTGTGCACGCCCTACATGTTGATTTAACTTAAAAGAAATATAATATATGGACTAGTTGGGGGGGGGCTTGTGCATATCCCTATGTCTTTAAGGTTGGCATATAAGACTCCAATGTCATATTATTTGCCCCGACAGAGAGTTATATACCCATTAAGCCATGAGAAGACTGTGTGTGTTTAACATGTCGACATGTCAAACCATAGGCTAATGAGGTTCATGAGCCATGAGACGATTTCTCACATGCCTATCTAAGACGGGTATATTCGATCCCAAATTAATGGGATGGATCCCCACATACTTATCAAAGGCCAGCTGTATCCTATCTTAAACCAATCAGGATAAATTCTATAATGTCTATACAAGACTAAATATGTTTAATTCTAATTTACTCAAATTGATGGCAATTATGACTACCATGTCTTCCTTCCATACATTTGTATTGTAATTTGATTTAAGTAATGAAGAACTTGTCATGTTCGGTGCATAGATGATGTTGTGGGGAGTATAAACAGCCTTATGGCTTAGAAGGAATGCAAATAAAAGAAAAAGAGAAGGTAAAGATAAATCTGCAATATTAAAATCCTTAAGCAGTGCAAAGTTTCAAAAAGAATTTCCAGAAATCTGAAAACTTACCTGACTCTCACCTCTCTGCTGGACAGGACATCCGAATTCATTGGAATCTGAAAACTGCTGAGGTCTTTCGAAATGGAATTCTGGTGATCAGAACATTGACAATCCTGAAGAGTGGACAAGTGGAGAAGATGAACATATAGGAGCTTTCAGGAAGCTTGATGCCCCGTGCAAGTCATACTTCTACTAACATAAATAATAGAACAAGAAAATAAAAAGGGAAAAGAATTAAAAAAAATCTGAAATCAAACTGGAATAATCATAGCTGGAAAATGATCACTAAACTTCAGTCAAATAATAAAACTCCCCTTCAATTAAATACTGAATTCCGAAAATTAAAAGCCTCAAGACACCCATTCTAAATAAGGAGATGTCAACTAAAAAACATCAACAGTCATAATCTGAGGTAGAATAGGTTGAATCCTAAATATCATGAGGGGGCTTCCAACCATCAGAAACTCAAAACAAGCAAGGGCATCAAACCCAAGATTTGTGGGGGCCGATCAGATTATGGCAATAAAATCCCAGTGAACTCCAATCTAAGAATGCTCCAGGCTTTGATTTCAATCTAGGGGATATCAGGTATGGGTCATGAAGCTAAACAAATCCAAAACAATCTAACTCAGAAAACCAAAAAATCCCAAATCCTGGGCTCAGCCAAACCAAAAAGGAACTGTAAGATCCCAAGTGACCAATTCTTGAATCCCGAACCTGAAAACTGTAGTCAAGAAAATTAAATCCGAAAACTAAATTTGAGAACCTCAGATATTAAAAGCTCAGATACTAACAAAAAATCCCCCTCTAGAATCCCAAGTGTGAAATTCATAAACAAACTCCAAATTCTGACTAATTGCAAAAACATTACACCAAGGCATAAAGGGAACCCAAAACTTAAAGGATATCAAGTCAGAACCAAACAAAACTCATCTCAAATAAAATCCAAAATCCACTTGAACCAAACTCAAAACATAATCAAGCCGATATCCAAAAAACCAAATTTCAATCTAAAAGACATCCAAAATAAACGTTAATCAATTAACCGAGAATTTCAAAGATAAATGATATCAAGTCATAAACCAAAACAAATTAATCTCTCAAATAAATCTAAAAAAATCAACTCAAATCAATACAAACTAATATCAAGATATTAAGCAATTGCATTCCATCAAGTTTATGAGACTGTTGCTCTAGTGTGTCTATTTTGTGGATGTATGTCTTCTATGAACAAATTGCTATGGTGGTGAATTAAGGATGTTCGAATGGTTGTTTGATTTAATTAACATTGGTACTTCATAAGTCCGTTGGGGAGATATCTAAATTTTTTTTAAAAGAACTCAACAACTTCAATATATATTTTTTATACATTTCATTGGATTAGCTAATACTCTTATGGGATATCACATGTTTTTCTTGTTGTCAAAACAAAATCAAAAGTGAACATTATTTATCCAGAAAGGTAAAATGAGAATCTTCAATTTTTTGAGGTTACATCAGTCTTATACTTGTGCAATAAAATATATGTAATATAAGTTGGTGATGGTCAAATGGATAAAGAAGAGAGCGTGATGTAGTGTTAACCACTTAACCTAAAGCATTCATTTTAAGTATCTTAGTTTGATCATCAAAAAGGACAGTGTTGTAGACACTACTCATTTGAAGGAAGTGTAGGCAAAATTCCAACCTTAAAGACGTAGGGGCATATTAAACATAAATCTTAGAGAAGCTTCATATTGTTTTGACATATTAAACATAAACTTTAGGAACTATAAAGGTCAAACTCAGAAAAATGAGATTCATATTGTTTATACATATTAAACATAAACCTTAGAGAAGCTTCAGTTAGAAATGTAGAGCATATTAAGATAGTAGGAGAAGTGAGAACTTGCATGCTTAGATCACTTGGTGGGTAATTCTATATGGTTAGAAGATTTAAAACTATTTAAAGAGCAGCCTAAAATTGTTTCATTAGGAGACATAATTCATATGGCTGACCTAAAATAATTTGTGCTTAGGACTTCATCAATTTCAGTTGACTTCTTCATGCTATTCCTGTCAAATTTTCACTCCAGTTGTCTCCATTTATGCTGCCTTTTGGAAGTTTGTTGAACAATCAGTGTCATCACAGCTTATAGTTTCTTAGAAATATATGCCACTATTTTCTTTATCTATACAAAATCTACATATAGTTTATTATTATCTCTTTCTCCTCCCTCTTATTTATGTTTGCAGGTATAGAATTACTGAAGGAGTGAATCTACCTTTTCGGGTATTACCAACAATCAAGGAGTTAGGCCGGACACGCATGGAAGTCAATGTTAAGGTCTATAATGATTATTGAAAACAAATAAATATTTTCTATGCTTGCACCAGATTTTCTTAATTTCTTCCCAGTACAGGTAAAGAGTGTTTTTGGTGCAAAAATGTTTGCGCTAGGAGTTGTGGTTAAGGTTCCTGTACCAAAACAAACAGCTAAAACAAGTTTCCAAGTGACTTCTGGGCGAGCAAAGTACAATGCTGCCATTGATTGCGTTGTTTGGAAGTAAGATTGATTGCTTATTATGTTACTATTCCTAGGTAGCAAGAATCATGAAAATATCATACATTTTTGGAAGCAAGTAGCGTCATTTCCAAATTTACTGATGAATCTGTTGATACAGTAAATAAATTCACAATTTTTAGTTGGAAAATTCATTTTTAGAAATGCCAAGACAATGTAGTGAACTCTTGATGGTGCTAAAAGGATCTACGTAATTTCTTTGTCTTCAATTCTTCATCAAACTATGACACTAATTTTTTCTTCTTTCAGTAGTTCAGACATGTCAATCATGTATTTTTTTAATCTTTCATCAAATTAGAGCACTGGTATTTTCTATTGTAGTTCTTTGTATCATACAATTCATGTGCACATCCCACAATCTTAGGGGGTATAAGAAAAGGGTTCCTTTCTTTCCTCATACTTCATACGTGCATAATTATGCTTCTATCTTTCTCTTTGATGTCTTCGGTTCTTTTGTTTCTTCTGATTAGTTCAGGTACTTTTGTTTTGTTATGTTTTTCCTTATGTCCCTGCTGAGTACAGGATTGTTCTGCATTTTAGGATTAAATTTTATAGGCCATACTGCAGTGTAGGGTGTCAATGGACAAGTCCAGACTCTGGTAAAAATAAGCTCAAGCCTGATGACATAGTTAGGCCTAAGCTCAGCTGGAGCTGTGTTATCCAAAGTGCGAGGTGCACAAGGCAAGGAGGATTGCCTCACCTTGTTGCCTAGGCAGTTGCCCTGGTTGCATTTGATAACTATTTGCTGGAGCCTAGTGTCAAAGTATGGGTTACATTTCTCGAGTTTCAGTAAATATTCAGGCTTTAAGTATGAGTTTTGCGCTTAATGATAGTTTTTCCTTTTCTTTGTCAAGTTAAACTATTACATATTAACATTTTCCCATGACAAAAATACAAGACAAGAGAAGACTAAGTTGAGTGAGGTTAAAACTTCTGTCAAAGTTCACCTGCATCTGGCCACTTAAAATGCACTTAAACACAAATAAAAGAAATTTATGAAGTATGAGTCCTATGTAAGCATAAGGAGTTTTGAGTTACGGAGTGGCAATTACGAGAGCGTACAAATATTTTAGCTAAATAATTTAGATTCATGCTTGATTGATATATAATAAAATTTAATTTCTTATTATATGTTTGATGAAGAAATGTTGATATATAAAGAAAGATTTTCATATGGTGCTTATTTACTTGGAAAAAAATGCATGATAGAGTTTTAATAGATGTTTTGTGGTTTGTGTTGGAGCAAAAAATGATATCTATCAAATATATACAAATGATAAAAGATATATATATATACATATATATATGATGAAGCAAACCACTACTCCAAAATTTGAGACAAAAGATTTTTCCATTTCAATTGTCTTACATCAAGGGTTTACGATAAATTTTTATCTTTTTGCATTAGTTATAGCCTTATAGGTGGATTAACAAATAATGTACCAGATAACAGAGTTAATAGATGAGACACAGAGTTAATAGGAATCTAGAACGTTGGACACAGAGTTAATACAAATGATATTTGCAGAATTAATAGATGAGACACAGAGTTAATAGGAATCTAGAACTTTGGACAAACATTTTTAGAATCTAAGGGTTTCAAAATAAGTAGAGTTAAAATAGAATATGTATTGTAAATTTAAAAAAAATCAAATGAAATAAGAGAAGAGTTAGGAAAGAGCAATATTATTTCAAAGTACTTAATTTAAATATCTTGGTTCAATTGTTCAAAAAAATGGTGAATGTGATTACACATTAGCTATAGGATAAAAAAACACATTAGATGAAGTGGAGATTGATTACAATAGTTATATGTGATCAAAAGATTCTACTAAAGTTGAAAGAATAAGATTTATCATACAACTATAAGATTTGTAATGTTGTATAATCGTGAATACTACACAATAAACAAAAACATGCTTCCGAAATAAAGTGTTGTTGAAATGAAAAATGCTAAAATTGATGCGTGGGCATACTTACTGATGATAAATATGCAAGCAAATGAGGTGTAATATAAGCCTTAGGTATCATTGTTATCCTTGGATATTTTGGTTAAAAATGATAGAACGATAATAAAGTAAAAAGAATTGAAACAAAATAGTTGGTAACACAATTAAGTTAAAAAGAATATCTTGAGAGTGTTGAGAGTCTTGAGAGCACTTGAGTGCTTTAGAGAGAGAGAGAGAGAGAGAGAGAGAGAGAGAGAGAGAGAGAGAGAGAGAGGGCACCTCCAGTGCCCCCAACAGTTAGCCGCGGCTAGCCCAGGGTGATTCAGGTTGCCTGACCCACCACAACCTATCCTGACCCAGGCCAACCCAGCTGACCCGATCTGCTGGTTTGGTCGATCTGATGCGGAGTCAAATTGATTGGGTCGCCCAACCCCAACATTACATGGATAAATGGAGATGCATTTTACACGCATTCCTATGGCTGAGGTTTAACCATCTTTTAGTTTATCAGATGTGATTTTTCACACCAATATTGTGATAATGAAGCTCCTTGAAAAGTTTCTAAATATCAAGCTTTTGGTGCTCTAATATGCGTATCTGATGTTACCTGACATAAAGCAACTAGTAGACATGTTTGGTACATCAATTTTATGTTCAGGTAACTAGCAGTCGTAGGGAACCAAGGAGGCCTCCTTTGTGATATGGCCACGTGTTCTAATATAATGTGAGGTCTGAGAATGGACCTTATAAATCAAAGAAAAAACACGGGATTGGCATCCTTTAAGCAGTATGAAACTCTTGTAATGGGCCGGGTGGGGCCCTACCAGAAGCCGGTTCAATCAAGGTCTGGTCCAAAATATATTGGGCTGGCCAGCCCGGCCCGTATATAATATAATTTTGGCCTGGCCCGATCTTTCTAATCTATATAAAATATACATTTTTTTTAATTTATGCTATATAACTATTTAACCGTGATGATTCAATGTCTGGGTTTGAAGTTAAAACCAATCCTTTAGATCAAATAATTTGGATTTGCTGACTGGAGTCCCCGTCATCTGCCACTCTCCAATCAATGCATGAAGGAGAGTAGCACCAGCTTATAATTGTGCACTAAGCAGAAAGGGGTTGCTCAAATTTCTGATCTTTCAAGGCGGAAGAGAATCTACTGATGATGGACGGCATTGCTATTTCATGAGCATTCGGCTTGACCCATTTGTTGACAACAAACAGATATACTTAATTTTCTGGTTGAGGAGGCCGTTTGGGAATTGGCAATGGAAGGAGAGGGTGATTCAGAAGAAATAAAGTATAATAAACTACAGAAATTTTTGTCCAGTTCTAGAAAATATGGAACATTGCCTTTACTAGTAGCTTTACTAATCTCCAGATTTCACTAGATAGATGCTTCCTCAAGTTGTTCACGTGCCTCTCGATATCAGTATCCTGACAAGACAGACAGCAAATGTCAGGCTAAACAGAATAATCTGGTATGTTGTTTGCTCCATGTTCTACTGAAATTGCTGTGGAAGCTTTGTGCTCCGAGGATGCAGCAGAAGTTGGGACCGGAGGACAAAAGAAGTTCAACGACAATGCAGGTACAAATAGGATCCCGGCTTTTATCATGTTATCCATTGACAGTGAACTTTGAGCAAAAGTTGGAGGATAAGAAAAGAGGAAGTTGTGGAGAGTGCAGGTGGGAAGCTGCCACCGTCATTGAGCTTGGGCTCCGTGGCATTCGGACCCCAACAAGGATCTGGCCAGTTGTTGCTGCCAGATGAGTCATTCAGGGAGAGAACGCGAGAGTCGGAGACGACCAAAGGGACGGAGGTCGCAACAAGGTGGAAGCATGGGAGCAACCACATGATTGAACGATGAGTGACGGCAGAGGAGTCTTTGCAAGCGGCAGAGGAGATGGCAGACGGACATGAGGATGTGATGGATGCCAACAGCCACGTTGCCCATGTGTTGGCCTGACCGGAACCGCCAGCTCACTTCTGTGGCCCTAAGCTCTGTACATGTTAGGCCCAGCCCGCTGGCCTGCGGGCTAACCCCGTCCGTTGACACCCCTATTTTTAAGGAAGCTAACGTATATAAGATCAAGAAAAACAAGTAGACTCCCATCGTGATGTGTCTTTTCCCATTATTGGCTGCTTCTGGGTCTTTTTTGGACTGGATGCTTTTCGTTGCCGGTTGGTTCACTTTGCCTGGGGCCATTATACTTTAAAGAGCATGTCATGTACATACCCATTAGTGAAGTAAACATGCTGTTGTTTTTTAGAAATATTGTTCATATTATTGTTATTATGTTGTCTATTATGCATCAGATTGCATGTAAATGCTTGACAGATTCCTTCAAGAATTACCTGAAATTACCGCAGGATAAGGAAGTTTCCCGGCCAAACTGAATCAACAATGAGTGCAGAGGTCGAATTGATATCCACAATGGCAGAAAAGAAATCTTGGACACGACCACCAATTCAGATGGAATTTCAGGTTTTCTTAGCAGTTGCCTTATCTGCTTTTCTTGCGCCTGCAGACACATTCATATATAGACACGATCGCTTGTAGATTATTACTTGCGTTGTTTCCCCACCGTGCATGGTATTTATACCATTCCTTAAGACACAAGAAAACGTCGTACTGCTTCAACCTAAAACTGGCAAAATCAATCACGTCTGATTGTTCAATAAAAATTTAAATGGAATGAGTATGTAAGAGGTGATAGCGTCCAGATTCGCTATTTCTGTTTGTGCGTATTGACCTTCTTAAAACTGGCTTTGTCAGGTACCCATGTTCACTGCCTCGGGCCTGCGTGTTCGATTCCTTAAGGTAGATATCCAGGACTAAACGTTTACTTTCATCTCTAGCTGGAAAAAACTGGCTAATCCATTGGAAAAATGCTCACTGCAGGTGTGGGAGAAGAGCGGGTACAATACCGTGGAGTGGGTTCGGTACATCACCAAGGCGGGATCATACGAGATACGTAGCTGAAAATTCGTGGCGACATCCTTCGGTGTGGGAACTTGGAACTGGACGCTAGGGTTCTTGCCAGACAAGGCGGTGAAGCAGACGTTACTCTTGGTATGATACTGACTCGTAATGGTTGCTTCCGGTCTTCCACCTCGGTGCGCTGCCTCCCTCGGAGGAGCAGTAGCTTGCTGTAAGGTCATGCGCGCCATTTTTTGTGGTCGGCTTTCTAGGTAACTGTTTTTGTTTCCCAACGGTTTGAATAATGCAATTCCTATTTTGTATTTGTGTCTGGTATTCTTAATATTAATTCCACATCTTATATGTTATATATTAAATTGTCAAGATAGCACTTGCTCGAGCTTGTTAGCTCTACCTGTTACCTGCTCTATTTCACACCTTATAGTTTTTAATTTAACTTTTAAATTTAATTGAATTTATTTACATTTGTTATAAGTCACACTTCAGTAACATTAAGAATTTATTTAATTATGATTTTTTTTATTTTTATTTTTAGAGTTTGTTCCTACAAAAAGATTATGAAAACATGAGATCCCCTTCTCATCTCTCAAGACCTGACCAAAGTTATTTCCTCCGTGGGATGAGATACTCTGCCGCACTCCATCAGCTAAGGTCTTCAATAATTTTCATTTCACGTTGAAGTTCTTGCTGTACATTTCATGAGAAGGCACCTAAATGGGAAGTGAAAATCCGTGTTGGGTGATCAAATGTATCGGCGGCTACCGTCGATAGATCATATGTAGAGTGACTTTTTTTCTTCTTCTTTCATGTAAGAGAATAATGCAAAAAATGTGTATTTTATGCACGGTGTGCGAGTGAAGTTACTCCGGAAAAACAACCGTACGAGATGGAAAACGGCCATCTATAAGTGGGCAAAGTGCAAGAATTACATCAGTGTTATCCGTCGGGACTTACAAAGTTCTTATCCGTGCGTGAAAAAGTTAAGCTGGGCTCAATCGGAGGGGGACTTTTTCTGTTATTATCCTTGTACGGCAGACAGTAATTTCTCAGGCACTCTTCGGAGGAGATGGTGAAACTGCCCAATCTGGTGTACCAAATAGATGTTTCTTCCGAAGTCGCCGTAATTTACGCAAGGCTTCTCCACGGATGGTTCTCCGATTGTTAGGACATACGATATAGGAAGCTTTAAACGTAATGGAATAATCTTCTTGAGGCCTGATAAACAGTTGGGATTACGAGCCCGAAGAGAACAAATTCAGACGACTCGTTGGGGACTGATTGTGGATGCAAACAGGGGGGTTTCGGCCTTTTTTCAAGCTGATCATGTACACGGGGGAGGGGGGGGGGGATTACTTCGAATTTTAAAGATTTTTTTTTCTTTCAAACCAAACTAAATCAAAGATACCTACCAAAATTAAATCAAACTAAATCGGGTGGATTTTATTTAAGCTATATTTTATTATTATGTAATATACATAAATTTATTTGATTTGTTTTAAATCATATTGATATAGGGTGAATATTCATATATGACTAGTTCCATTTCTAAAAAAATTTAACGATATTTATTTTTATATAAAATTTATAAATATTGTTAATGTACTTAATTTAATACATATATATACATTTAATTTAACTGGGATTATTCTGTGATCAATTGATTTGTTCCTGACGCCGTTTGAAACTAGAATGAATTTGTTACAACTTCAAATAAATTGAATCAAATCATTGGTTTGATTTGACTTTTCGAGTTGAATCCATTAATAGTGAACTCTCCTACCATTTGACCCCCACATTCCTCAAAATCCCAGGTACTTGGAATCATATTAAAAAAAAAACCTGTGCATGGTATTTGTACTTCTTGTTCGCTATAAGAAAAAGTCTGAACGACGATGACTCAAATCAAAAGACGTTGTCAATAATCACAAGTCCATCGCAAAAAAAGTTTGTCATCAATAGCATTTGTGATGGTTATGTAGAAGTTGTCACATCTGTCTTCATGACTCCCCAAATTAATTGGACTTTAATTTCTTCAAATTGCTCAGGCTTTTGGAGGGCATACATGTAAGAAATTGCAACATCGCAACATTTTCCTGTAGTGTTGGTCACATATGCCTTCATATTTTTTTATCTCATCATATATTAAGTATATATAATTATTTTTTTTAGACCCAATTCCATAGTTTACCACACATGTTCTGAAAAACAAAGAGATCAGGAAGCCACCACTATATCGTCTATATGCCCATGGATTAGTCAACACAATCTTTTGGTCCAGCCATGCATGCATATTAACTCTCACTCAAACATTTCCGGGCTGATTACGGTGAAGTTCCGCCCAACAATCTGATCCCTGGACTCTCTCTCTCTCTTTCTCTATATGTATTATATATATATATATATATATACAGAGAGAGAGAGAGAGAGAGAGAGAGAGAGAGAGAGAGAGAGAGAGAGAGAGAGAGAGAGAAACTCACGTCAGATTCATCCAAAATGGCTAGGGCTGCTCTCACCCATTCGACCTTGATTATGAACCAAACTATTCTCTTTAGCTCGGCTCAGTTTCACAAGGTAATAAAATTAAACAAGGCCATTAACTCTAATAAAATTAAATAAGCTTCAACATTAATAAATAGCAATATATATTTACTTTTAAATATTTTTAATTTAATGTTTTAGTATGTATAAAGTATTATATAGATATCTTTATTTTATAAGTTAATAAAAAATAAAAAAAACAATGCACGTGAGTATCGTATACTTATGTTTGAGTTGAAGAAAATTTCTTCTAAGCTTCAGGAGGGAAATCCTAACTCACTGTAAGGCTAGGGCTGTACTGTTGGGCAACATGCCGACGGCTTTGTTTTACGGAGGCCTCGCTAGTTAATGTAATGCTGGAAGAAGACCAAACAACACTTGCAAATTAAACAATCAAATAACCGATACTGCTATTTAATTTCTTCAGATCTACATTCAATTGGGGACGACAACCGATACCTGTAATATACTGATGATATTTAGGGGTTTTCCGATTGAACCAAATGACCATATATTTTGGTTCTGTTCAAAAGTTTGATTGTTTGATTTTTGTTTTTTGAATTAACTAGAACCCAGTTAAATTATCATCAGTTTGAACCTCTCTTTAACTCGACTGAACTGGAAAGCCAGCTGACCCAGTTGGCGTAATTTATTTTAATTTTATATTAATCTTATTTCGATTTTTTTTTGTTTTTAACTAATTAAAGAGTGTACATTGAATACTAAACTGAGCCAAACCGTATGGAACTTCGCTATCTGCTTGGTATTCAGCCTCTAATTAGTTCCTTTTTCAGTTTTGTTCCATTTTCATTCAATTCAGATTTATAAAAGCAGTCTAAAGCTGAACTGAAAAGTGAATACCCATATTGATATCGGAACCCTTCCATTAAGATCTTAGCAGCTTGACCCATACGCTGTTCAAACATCCATACCTGTTTCGTTGTGAGGGCCACTTTCAGGTTTTGGATCTGACCCTCCGGCGGAACCCTCTCCGGAGCCCCCTCCAGCGGAACCCTCGCCGGAGCCCCTTCTTCGGCGGAACCCTCGTCGGAGCCCCCTCCAGCGGAACCCCTTCTCCCTCGCCGGAGCACCCTCCGGCGGAACCCTCGCCGGAGCCCTTTGAGGAGCCCCCTCCAGCGGAACCCCTTCTCCCTCGTCGGAGCACCCTCCGGCAGAACCCTCTCCGGAGCCCCCTCCAGCGGAACCCTCGCCGGAGCCCCTTCTTCGGCGGAACCCTCGTCGGAGCCCCCTCTAGCGGAACCCCTTCTCCCTCGTCGGAGCACCCTCCGGCGGAACCCTCTCCGGAGCCCCCTCGCCGGCGCCCCTTCCGGTGGAACCCTCGCCGGAGCCCCCTATCCCTCGCCGGAGCCCTTCTTTGGTGGATCATTCGCCGGATCCCCCTCCTCTGGACCGTTTTCGAGCGGGCGGTGAGTGCTAGGCGCTGTTAGACCTCGTCGGGCGGTCGGGCGGCCTCTTCTTCGGCAGAACCTTCATCGGTTCCCCCTCCGGCGGCTTCTCGTTCGGCGGTGTTCTCGTCCGCTCCAAGGCGACTCTGGGTGATTTTCCGGTCATTTATTTCGACTATTTTGAGGTTCTTTTTGGTTTGGGAGGGAGGATAATCCTCCCTCCCAAACAAAAATGTCTAGGCCTAGTAGTGTTGTTCCGAATGTAGTGCTTTGCCTAAATTTTCATTTAGGCATTTTGTCTCCTCTTCATGCACTACAGTTATGGAGTTCAGGTTTAGTTTGTCTTAGTTTGTTTATCTTTTGTTTCTTCTTGTTTATAGTAGGTGTGTTGCTGTTGGGGTCTATCTTGCTGTCCTTCTATGACTTTTTCATAGTCATGTTTTCTCTTCAGAGACCGTTAATCTGGGCAAAATCCACACTTCTCTGGTGTGAGTTTCCGGTCTCGAAGCAACTATCAAACTCCTTGAAAGGAGTCCTTAACTTTGCTGGCCGATCTTTGGCCATTATGTGGCTATGTGTTAAGTTGTTGGACAAGTTGGTCTTCAACGGAACTCTGTTGATCGTCTTGTTAATCATGTCTTTGCTTTTATGTAATGGTATCTCGGTTTGTCTGTACTCCTTTGTTATAGTATAAATGTGTTTGTGTTGTTGTCGTTCAAAAAAAAAGAAGTCCCCAATGCTCGCATATATAAATAAATAAATATATTCACACGCCTTCTCGGTGTTTATTTTATTTTATCTTGTTCTATTACTGAAGCGCATTATCCTAATTTTATTCTGCATATCGTTCGTACTCCCTCCGAATTTTGTCCAATCTGGATTAATTAAATACTTTGGAAGTGAAGATAGGTGGCCATAGCTTAATAAGGTTAGTTAACGATAATTTTCACTAACATAGGTGGACCTCCAATAAAAAAATCACAGGACCAGAGAAGCGAGAATAGGGTACAAAAAATTGATTAAATACAGAGAAGAAATATAATTTGGGGGCGGGGAGAAAAGAGCAGAAGGAATTGATTGAATATTATTTAAAAGAAAAGAATAAATTAATTAAGTTGTTGGGGGAGGGCGATTTGTCCCAGTTTGTCTCCTTAATTAGGTCTGCCACTGTTTTCAAGGACTACTATGATGCCAGCTTACTATAAGAGATTGACTTTCCATCCTGCGAGCTTACACCCTGTTTGTTTTTAGTATCAGCCACCATTATCAGTAACAATTTTAAAATTGATATTGATACTTTGCACAATCAGGTGTTTGGATATCGATAACAAATTTAAAATTAATAGTACAACAATGTATCAAAATCAAAACAGCAGAACACCTGTATTGAAACTAATATTGACGCTCTCGATTTCTGACGTCTTCCCGTGCTGCCCCGAGCCCTAACATCTCCAGTAGTCTTCGGCACAACAAAAGAGGGGGCAAAAGTCCTCTCCTTCGACAGCCCAGCCGACTTCTGCAATCGATGTGAAGTAGATAGCGGTGGTAGCCACAAGCAACACGTTGGAACAGAGGACGCAGACGAGCTCCAGCTCCTGCACAGAGAGCATCATGTCGGTACTGTTGGCATCTCCCATCTTCAGGTGTCCCTGGAGTTGCATGGTTCGGGGGCAGGGAGTGTTGTATTTAATGCGAGATATTTTGTCCCAGAGCATGTTCGTTTCTCGTCGTCCACTTTGGCTCTTCTCCGTCATTGCTGCATAGTCGCTTTGGCCACACTCTACCGGTGCCGGATCGGCCCCTTGCCTGCAGAGCTCTCTCCCCGTCTCTGGTAGGTTCCCGAAATCTGATCTGGTTCATGGCCTTGATCCATCTTGCTGGAGGTCATCGCCTGCCCGATCTATCAATCTCTAACTGCTTCTACACCGCTAGTGCTATCCATCCCCAGGTCTAAAGGGATAGGATTTGCGGTAGCTGCTTCTCAGGCTATGCTTCCCGTTTAACATTGGTCATCGAGGTCGTGCAAGTCTCTGATATCGAGATCTGGACCGTGATAGAAGGGGAGGAGGGAAGGATGATGTCGAGAAGACAGCTTCCTACATGGAAGGAGCGAGAGAACAACAAGCGCAAGGAGAGGCGCTGACGAGCAATTGCTGCCAAAAAGGGGGATAAGGGATCGCCCCGACACATGAAGCGGCGGAGAGCCACCAGCTGCCGGCCGAGGATGGCTAATGGGGGAAGCAAAATGATGGCAACCAAAATGGGTCAAAAAGTTGGGGAAGATCTTTGCGTGAAGAGGGCGTAGTCACTACTGTCACTTATAGCTCCGAGGGGGGATCGGATGGCAGAAAAGCACCGATGCCAGGCATGGAAGACCCCCTCCCCTGTGCCAACAACTGCGGCTTCTTCGGCAGCGCCCCCACGTAGGGGGTGTGCTCCAAGTGCTGCCGCAACCCGTGCCACGAGCAGGAAGCCGCCACCAAGACGGCCGTCAAAAATTCCTTTCCATTCCTACTGCTGCGCTTCCCTCTTCTTCGTCGATCTCTGCCGCCACCACCCCCTTCTCAGTGCCATGGCTCGCCATTACGGTTGGCCTCTCCTCTTCGTCAGCGAGTTCAACGTTTGCTTCGGCATCGCCGGGTGGTGCGGAGCTTACAGAAAGGGGGTGGGCCTAATGGGTTTCCGAGGTAGGAGTGAAGATAATATTGTGGTATTACCAAACACTTAAAAAATTTGATATCATCACTTTTAATATTGATATTATATTATCTTCAAATATGAATATCAAAATTGATACTGTATCAATTTTAATATTTTAACCAAACAGGCCGTTAATTATAGCCCGTCTGCTTGCTTTATCATATACCTTTGAGAGTCAACTCTTGGTTTTCATACTGGTACTAAACTACCATGCTCGACTAATTACTGCTAATTCTAAAATAACACTTTCTTTCAAAAAGTTTCAGTTTAAAAAATAAAATAGGATCCAATCAATGTTAAATTTTGACACACCTAGTGTGCAAATGTCTCAATTTTCACATATCAACCGATTAGTACATCTGATAGTTTTTTTATATAAATATAGTATATGTGATGACATTTTGAACCCAACAATTTTAGAACGAAAACCTTTGAAAACATGAATATCGAAACTGATACTATATCAAGTAACCAAAACAGGCCTTTGGATGTCATAACTTGTTCTCCAAGAATATCAAGTTAACAAACTTAACGTTTTAACTTCTGAGGTTTGTGTGTGTGTGTGTATATATATATATATATATATAGGGAAGGGGAACAAGGTGTAGTCTTTTGTTATTTATTTTGTCGTACTCATGACAGCTTATCACATATCCATTGCGCGAGCATGCATGCTTATTAAGTTAGGAAGAAGCTTTGCCTTCTTTGGGAAGAAGATCTGTCACCGCCGTTGCCCGGTTTGAGAAGTTGATGGCTTCAGGATTCGCAGGAAGAAACTTTGTTTTCGTTGAGAAGAAGATCTGCATCACCGCCGCAAGACAATCCGTCGCCTTGAGGAAGAGCATCGGTCCGCCGCATGAGGTAAGGTTCGCGAGAGAAAGCAGTGCGTTTCTCTCGAGCGATTTGGGCGAACGTCACGGGTCCGTCAGGCGACTATTGGGGAGGGGGCAAGGAGCAGAATGGAAAAAGTTAGTTTAAAGACGGTAAGTTTAACGGAGCAGTTGACGGAATGAGTTTTTGATTCTATTTATCCGATTGACTGAGTTTTTTACAAAGATATTTTGGTCAATGAACTTTTTATTAAACTTATTTTAATAATTGGATCTCGAATTAATTTGCCCAAAAAAAACTACTGGAGTAAGCCCACCCTTCATTCATCCTCATCCCAAGTTCAACACTACATATGGAGGCTCTCATATATATGTTGGTTATTGTGCTGAATTAAATGAATGCCGTAAAGGTGTTTCCCATATATATGATCATCTAGTGTAGATCTCTGATCCAACACAGACACAAAAAAGTGAGGTCGATGCACAATCATGTTAAATATATGCAATTAATTAAAATATATGTACATGACTACTTGTAGATCCTGCCTTTTTGTGTTTGTAATTGAGAGGGTTTCCTTCAACACGAAAGCGATCCACATTCCGTATCATGTGCTTCATATATACATACACATATATACATATGTCCACTAATTAGAGGGACAAATTCAACTAAATAATTAAGATCCGATCCAAATGGTTCGATGAGGTGGGTTTTACTAGCGTACATTAAATTGCATTTTGAGAACCTTTTTGATTTTGCTCACTTTGGGCATGAAATTAATAATGTCCGAAGCCCTGAACCTATATGATCAAGTTAGATAGTCCCATGTTAGATAGTTGAGAGGATGTTCCCGTGCTTAAAAATCTGGGTCTCTCTAACTCAATGTCGTGATTTTGGGTTAGTTAATATAGTATCAGAGTTAAAGGCTAGTGGACCCCCCTCTGTCAACCGTCACCCGTAACAATGTACACGTGTCAAAGTCAGAAAAATTTGCTAGTGAGGGGGCAAGCGAGATAGTTCCATGCATATTGTATAGCTGAGGGGCGAAACAAATGGATATATATATATATATATATATATATATATATGTGCAACCCTATATGCAAAATAACCCCCGAGTAGAAAGAATATCGCTAGCACGAAATACTTCCATAAATAAACTCTAGATTGTACATATACAAACATGAAGAATTAACGGAGGCTTTTATTGAGACATCGTCACCATATGGAACTACACTTTCCTAATTAGCAGTCATTTAGCAATATTAATTATCAAGTTTTCTATGTCAAGCTTAGAAAAATTAGAGAACAAATAATTTGTTAGAATGTAAGTTTTGAATGATTTTTAATTACTTCACTTTGTTTTCATAATAGCACGCAAAGTGCGCTAGTACTTCATTTACAACATTAATATCGTAAATTCCCTTGCAGTACATGAAGATTAACCAAAATAGCAAACAAGTTGCTGATTGCGCTCAGTACTTCTCGCTTAGGTCAAACAGAGATAACATACATCAAGAAAACAAACGATACCGCTCGTCTGAAACTTTCAGATCTGCTCGTCTTTGATGTTTTTTAACTTGATTCTAAAAGAGCAACGAATGGTAAATATTTAAAAGGGCGTTGTGAAAGAGAACCTCTTCCAATATGGCTCACAACGTACAAGAGGTCTTGGTGATGGGTGGAGCTAGGCACACTGATTCTCCTTGTTTTTTGAACTCTCCCAAATCGAGAGAAGTTCTTCTGATCAGCGGAGAATTGAAGGTGCTGGAATCTTGAAACAGAGGAAGAGGACCGGCCCCGATCATGGCCCCGATCATGAATGCATTCTAGCTACACAAAATGGTAAGCTTCGTATGGTGCCATTTAAACCTACGAAACTCCACTTAGCAAGCTGGAAATATATATGTATGCTAACGAAAAGCCATGAAAAAAATACAACTAGTTAGAGGACTTGAGAGAAGAAGCTGCACGCACGGATGAGATTAATACTTCCGTAATCGTAGCAAGCACATTGCAGTCAGTGCAGCCACCTCCAGGGAATCTTCTTTCCATCGATATGTTTAACATATAATTAATTAAGCAGACCAAATATATATATATATATATATATCAGATGATTCAGAGGCTAAGGCAAATCGACGAAGAGCATTCGAGATTACCACAGTAGTACGTTCCATCTTGGGAAATACAGAAAACCTAAGGAACAATTTCCCAAACGATTGATGGGACATCCACTCTGATTTTTTTAGGGCAACTCTTCCATGCGTGTCTTTGCGCGTCTATTCGAGGCTTTTTGGTCCGGAAAGAAACACCCCTGATTAATTAAGGGTGCTGTTAGACACTCG
This sequence comes from Cryptocoryne crispatula var. balansae, assembly GCA_036172225.1. NCBI lineage: Eukaryota > Viridiplantae > Streptophyta > Magnoliopsida > Alismatales > Araceae > Cryptocoryne > Cryptocoryne crispatula. The sequence goes on along the minus strand of CM069922.1, from coordinate 5,379,144 downwards.
TGCATGCTGGCCCTTAAAACGAAATCAGCAATTGATATATATCTATATATATTTGTATATATAGAAGAAATCCAAGAAAGAGTGTTCTATATGCAATATGCTCACGAATCCACACTTAAATCAAGCTAGCTATATATCGACCACATTGATAGAATAGAAATTAATTGAAGTGAGATAGAGGAAGACATCATATTGCATATATCGAGCTGTATATGTATATACACATTACACACACTAGCTGCAACAGCATATATATATATTCAGCAGAGACCAGAGAGAGCTGAAAGAGAATTTTAGGGGGAAATCTGCAACAGGCACACATCGACTAGCTAGCTCAAACCCCATTAATTGATTACCATAGCTAGGATCGAAATGATCAGTTTCATAACGACACGTACAACAACATCCACAACACCATCTCACAATCCTGGATAGTACGTAGAAGAGATCGATGGACGACACAAGGAAAGAAGAGAGATCAGAACATCCAAAAAGTACAGCAGGAAGCAAAAGGAAATTAATAACATGAAGGGGGAAGGGGATGAAAATAACTGAAATTCTCGATAAAATCCAGAAATTTGCGCGCTGACCTTTCAAGATCCATCCAGACTCGTCTGCCCTTTCATCATCTCAAATGAACGATATTTCCCTATCGATCCATGCTAAAATTATACGTCGCTAACATTTGGTAGAGCTCAGCAACCGCGTCGATCATGTGGATATATATGCGTATATGAGATCTCGATCAGAAAGGCGGTCGAGCTCCGGCATTCCCTCCCCATCCATGGCCATCCACCGGCAGCTGGCAATTAGCCATATTGAAAGGCAAATTGAAGAAGGGCAAGCCGGAAGAGGGATCGGGAAACGGGTTGCCGACTGCACCGCCGTCACCACCGGCGCTTACATTCGCGCCTCCGCCTCCGGCTGCTGAGTCTTGAGACACCGGAGGCTGTATCTGAACCGGCTCCTCCTCCTCCAGCGGCAGCCGCTCGTAGGCGACGTTGGTGAACGATGCAGCGATGACGATCACCGGGCCGGCGGCAATGAGGGCGCCAACAACGTTGCCTCCGACGACCTGGCCCTGCCCTCCGGCTAGGTAGACGGTAAGGTTGGTTGCACCCGGCGGAGCCGGGGGCGGTAGGAACGACCCGGAGAGCGAGAGGATCTCGAAGCGGCCATGGAGGGCGACTATGGCGCCCGCACCCGCAGGTTGGCGCAAGCTGACGTTCGTGACCGTGCCGCTGCCGCTGAGTATGCAGATCCCCCTTTGCCGGCGGCGCGCATAGGTTGCCACACAGTCGAAGACGTCGCAGCCGCTGCCGACCTCGAGGATGTGAGCCCGCAGCGTGTTGGGGCTTTCCTGGGTGATGATGACCGGCGGCTTGGGCCTGTTCTTGGAGCCCGGCGGGCGCCCCCGGGGCCTCCTGCTCACGAGGTCTCCGGGTCCCGAACCGGCGGCCACCAGCTCCAGGCCCTGCCCTGCAGGCTCATCCCTCTGATCCCCGACCCCGGGGAAGCCGCCGGCGCCGGCGCCTCTCCGATTACCCCCGTTGTGGGTGGTGTTGGAGTTATGGTTGCTGTTGTCGTTGTTCTCGTCGTCGGAGTCGGGATTGTGGTGCTGCAGGTGGAGATCCGGATGACGGTGGAGCTGGTGCATGTATCGAGAGGCGGTGCCTAGATCCAACCCCGCCATGCCCACATCAAAAGGAAGGAAAGGGTGTGTGGATGAGATTAAAAATATTGTGGAGAAACAGGAAGAACTTCGTTTTTTTCTTCCTTTCTTTCTCTCCTTTTGGAATTTAAAATCAGACAGGAAAGGTTCAAGGGACGATTTAAAAACTAGGGTTTAATGCTTAAAGTCGACGAAGGAGAGCGCAGGAAGAAAGGGAGGCGGAGTTGGGAGGAGTTTCTTCTCGGTGTGGAAGGAGGAGAGCTCCGACGGGGAACAGAAGCTCGACCTCTCCTCTCGCCTGCTGCGAGGAGGAATAGAAAAACGAGGTTGATTGGCAAGGAAGGGAGGCTGCAGACTCTGCTATAAGCCGGCAGGTAGAGCCGTAGAGGCAGAGAAGAGGGCGGACAACAGAGGAGAGGAGAGAAGAGAAACTTGCAGACAAGAGGGAACTGGCAGCCGTTTTCCAAGAATTGGTTAACGAATGCACTATCCTGAATGACTGATGGTCGATGCCCGCAAACACATGGAGAGAGAGAGAGAGAGAGAGAGAGAGAGAGAGAGAGAGAGAGAGAGAGAGAGAGAGAACAAGGGGGTGTGGGGAGTAAACAATGTGGAGTGATATAATTGAGAGTGATGGGTGATTTGTTTAATTGAAACTCTCGGCTCCTAACCATGGTTTATGGTGTGCGAGAGAGAGATGGAGAGATGCGATGTCCAGGAAGTTGACCTAGGGTTAGGGAGATGACAGGTGGGAGAGACGTCGCCTCGGCGCGGCATGTGCCCTACCACCATGTCCCCCCCCCCAGGGGGACCGGATCCTCTGTGCACCTCGGTGTGCACCTCAATGCACACTGATTCTTGAATTCATCTAATTATGTGATCAAATTAGTTATTTTAATAATTTTTAAGATCGTGAATATACATATATAATATGTATTGATAAAAAACAAGTAATATTAATATTTTTTCAATTTATACTATTTTATAAATTAATTATATTTTTAATTTAAATAAATATGTATAAAATATATTTAATGTTGATTTTTATAAAATATAACATCACATATTATATATGTATATTTACGATCTTAAAAATCATTAAAATAACTAATTTGATCCCATAATTAGATGAATTCAAGAAGTGGTGTGCATTGAGGTGCACACGGAGGTGCACAGAGGATCCGGTCCCCCCCCAGGTGATTGGCTTCAGCTATAAGCCGACGAAGAGAGGTGTTCGTGCGAATGACCTCCGAACGATGAGCGACTTTGACCGTTGACATCGGGTCCCACTTGAATGGTATTCTTCGCTAGGTCTCGGATGGGTGGAGATATCCTCCGCTGACGACGTTCAACGCTTGCCTTTTACCATGTAGTGGAATCACGTTATGTTTCCAAATGCCCATGCAAAATTATACAAATCACAGCAAGGTATATATTTATATACAAACAAATATATATGATCCCGAAAAGCATTCAGTAATATAGTTCAAGGGCATCATGCAGCAGCATGAATTAAAACAACTCGGCATGCTGTGACACCATACGTACATTGCTGTTCCACAGGAACACACACAGTACACTTACATGTGTCGATCAGTCCCGACGTCGGAGAACAACTCTTATTGCTTCCGGATCAATAATGATGTCACGAGTGCTCTCTCGCTCTCTCTTACTGTATCCAGGTATATCTTGCTTGTCCTAAAGTGTTGTATTTTCATTTGGTGTCTTTATGTAAGTTTTCTATAGGCTTGACCATGCATATCGTAGTAGATGAACCTTTCTTAACGGTTTTCCGACTTGCAGGAACCTTCACCACTTCTGGTGCTCGGCCCACAAAATGGTTTAGGTGTAGTTAGAATAGTGCCATATTGGCTAGGTAGGGGAGGTACCTATGCTTATAAGCCTGGGCCTCTCTAACTCAGTACCGCGGTTTTGGGTTGGTTAACATGGTATCAGAGCCAAGGGCTGTGGACCCCCCTCCGTCAACCGTCACCCGTAAACAGTGCACACGTGTCAAAGCCAGAAGAGCTTGCACGTGAGGGGGCGAGTTAGAATAGTGCCATATTGGCTAGGTAGGGGAGGTACCTATGCTTATAAGCCTGGGCCTCTCTAACTCAGTACCGCGGTTTTGGGTTGGTTAACAGGTGTCCCATCGAAAGCCATGGTATCTAGTTAGATATTTCAACCTAGCTAGCTAGCTAGCTACTTTAATTACATCACGTATCTTTTAAATAAACAGCCATCTGTGTACTGCCTTTTTTAACAGAAAGATGTATACATAACCTACGCAGATTACGTACTCTTATAAATTAACAATTTCTAGTCATCATAATGCATGCCATCGCCTTGCAAAAAGAAATGCTGTTTGCCGCTGCCTTAGGATTATATGATTGTGTATAAGCTAACGCCAACAATTTATGGCATGTTAGTATACAGTATTAACTTCAATCATCATATATAATAGGGAAAATTACTATTAGGTCCATTTAAGAAAATGACTTTAGCAAAAACTCCGTTGACCACATTTCGTTACTGTTTAGTCCGTTGATACTGAATTTCATTATCAACCGGTCCGATTCTTCTTTCCGTCATTTTCAAATCCCACTTTTACCCCCGTTCAATTGCTCCGTCTCTATTCTCCCATTTCTAACATAGAGAATCGGATTAGCGTTGTCAGTCAAAACATTTTTGCATGACAAAAAAATTTAAATCAGATATCTGTATATGAATATGTGTTATTGATTTTATTTTAATTAAGTTATATATTAAGAGTTTGTTTTAACGTCATATAACATCATATACAGACATATCTTTCAGCATACACAAACATTAATCTCTTCGTATGTACGTTTCAACACATTTTTATTTATTCATCTGTTAAATTAGTCGTAGGTTCGACGTTAATTTATTTTTTAATTTATTTTAATTTACAAGAAATTAATTAACGTTAACTTAATTAAGTCTTTATATTTTTAATATAACAAGAAAGTAATTAATATTTTTTATTTATTTCTGTTTGCAAGAGAGTAATTAATGTTAACTTAATTATAATATTTTAATTTATTTTTTAAACATTAAAAGAACATTATTTCAAATCTTTATATTTTTAATATTAAGGGAGAATGTACATTACGTATCTTCTTCAATGTGGGGGTAAAAAAGACATTTCAAATCTAAAGTGGAGTGGGTGTGATAATATTTTGAAAAAATGGACCTAATGGAAATGTGTTTTTGAAAACGGACCTAGTGATAAAGTGATTCCCTTAAAATGGATCTAGTGTGCATTTACGCTATATAATATCATTTTGATATTTCATGGAATATGAATTCTACTGCTAATGTGTCTACCAGAAATATCGAAAGCAATACTATGTTAAATTTAATATTCTAACCAAACAGGACCTGACTAATTAAGGGTCCATTTGGTAACGTGTAAAATCAAAATCTAAGAAAAAGTTTTCCTAGAATGCACTTTTCCAGGAATTTGAAAACAATGAGGGTTGTTTGGTTAACTTTTCCGGAAAAATTTATCAAACACTTCTAACATCATAATAACTAAGATAATTCTATCTATTTATGTGTATTAAAATTATTTATTTATAATAAAATATTAATTCAAAATTAAATTAAATAAATTATTTACATCAATTATTTTTAATAAAATTTAAAATATATTTTATTATTTATATATTAGTAAAATTTGTTATTGAAAATAAAATATATTAAATTTTAAATTTAAAAATGTTTTTCTTAAATTGTTTCCAGTCATTTGAATATATGTAAATCATATTTCTAAATTTTATGTAAAATTTTACTACAATATACTCATTTTATTTATTGGAATTTTTATATATAATTACTAAACCTCAAGTTTATATTTTTTAAATTAAATATATGATAAAATATGTTTAACACTAAAAATTTTCGAAAAAATGCTTTATTTAAATTTATATATTGTAAACCTACAATCTGGCAACTAATTATAGTGTTATTGTATTTTCTATATAAAATAATTTAATTAATAAAATAGTTCAAACATTTTACAAACTTAACTTTCAGTTAAAATTTTATCAATAAAATTATTAAATAAGTAGTTCACATGATAAAATTACTTTTTAACAAATTTATTTTATTTTTTAACACATAAGAATAAAATAAGTTTCTATCTACGTATTTAAAAAATTAATTTTAAATAATAAACATAATAAACGTCTCTCACCGAAAACGGCATCTACTGCACAATCGCGGATGCCAAAATCGGGATTACCTGGATGCGTACGTAAAATATCTTACGTGATTCACTTTTTCTATGCAACCAAATAGGTTGCTGCAGCGTATTTTCCGGAAAAGTCACGCATGCATCCGGTTTTCCCTCTAACCAAACAGACCCTAAGTGAAATATCATCCATCGTAGTCTTTAGGCATTTTGGTTACTTAAGTGCATATTGGACTATACACTGGATACACACCTTGTTCTATTAAGGTTGTATTTGGATGAGATTGAGGAGATTTTAATCATTAAAATCTTCAACATGTCAATATGTCATCCAAATGTATCATAATTGTTTTTGTCTTTTCTGTTGTAATAATGAAGCTCAAATTTTCAGGAGAGAGAGAGAGGGGGGGGGGGGGCTAGAGAATGAGAATATTTCACAATTTTTGTACCCATACAATTTCAAGCAAATGCAGCCAAAGAGAGATATGCTACGCATTTCCTTTCCAAACGCCAGAAGATAGATTGTTGTATTTTTTATCAGAGAACACCAGTTACTTTATATTCATAACTAAACAAACATTACAATACAACCATTACAACAATAGGAAAGACTAAGACATACAAAGAAAAAAAAACTAAGACACACAAACTAAACCAAAAGAGAAACAAACAACATACAACAACACAACAAGATACATTGACAGTTGAGAAGTAAGGATTTGAACTTTTGAAAGATTTGATGTTTGCCAGAACTGGATGATCACACCATACGTGTGAAAATTGCCCAAACTAATAGTCTCACAAATGAAGTTGTCACTATAAGAGCATAAGGTTAGAGATATTTATCCTAGTACGCTAATATTTATTGTTGTGTTGATTAATTAATGCCTTGTAGGACTAGTTAATTGCTGATGGCAAATATTTATCCTGGTAAGCTAATTGAGTAAGATAAACATTCCGTGTAATAGGCCATAAGCTAGAGCCATTCGGTAAGATAGATAAAACAATTGATGTAGCACGAGAACGCATGATCCTTTTTTTTCAAGAATGAAAAGAAGTTTTTAAAAGCATATATGGCTATTTCAATTTTATTGAAGAAAGATAATTAAGTTAACTTAAGAGGAATGATAAATAATAGAAGTTCGTTATTCATCATAAAGCAAAAGAGAAAAAAAAGGTTTCGCATCCAGTAGAAGAAGAAATATTGAACACAAAATCACTGCTTTAAACAAATTTATATGTATCAAACAATTAACTAAGTCTCTTGAGAAGATATTACATCATATTTATATACAATGACAACCTAACCTAACTAGTATTACAAAGATCATTCCTAAATTGACTTGGACTCAAATCTAAATTCTCTTCAAATTCGACTTAACTAATTTAAATATTAGTGAAATTAAGCAACTCACAAATCCTGATACTATTCAAACTATCAAAACTTATCAACCTAAAAGAATTCACCATGGATGTTGATAAGGCCAATTTCTTGTAGATCATAGACTTGTTCCTACTTTAGTTTTATTCATGAAGATGATGAAAAGTCACTCTTCCAACTCTCATTTGATTCAGATTCTTTTGATCAAGGACATTATTATATATTTGGTAATGATCATATGTTAAAAGCATCATATAGAGACATAGAAAAAGTAGACAAATCCTCTTTTCTCTACATTAAGCATTTTGTAGGCAAAAAAATCATTGTGATTTAATTAATTCCTTAGTATATAAATACATATATTATGACTTAGTTAGTGGGAGGACCTCTATTATAGTTGTATGTTGGCTGGAGATAGGCGTGATGTTATTTACTAAAGCAATATTGATGATATTTACGAGGGTGATAATCTATGCATGGATGCCAATCCCAGATTAAGCAATGGTGTAGATGATATGCATTTATTTTTGTCAATGGAAGAGAAAAAGAAGTGTCTATTTAGGTAGCATTTAATTTGCCTCAACTAAACCCCATGTCGTTTTGTAACATCTAAGTTTGAGAATATTTTTAAGATATTAAATCAGTAAGTTCTCAAAAATTGTAGTTAACTAATTTTCGTGAGTTGAAAAGACAAACTTAAGTGTGTTTTATTTGAAGTAGTTCAAGGATGGATAACCTCTTAAAAATGTTATTAATTCACTTGGTCGTCTACTCAATTAATTTAGTTGTTCATATGATTTTGAGAATGAGTCAATCGGAATGTCCATTGTGACCTTATCTCAATATGTGATATGTTATATATGTATGAACTTGACAAGAAAGTCAATTCTTTAAGAGGGTAAATTGTAACACTTCGATTTGAAAATATGTTATGAAATTAGTGGATACTAACAACTACAATTAATTATGTTCTGGAGGTTGACTTGAAAAGAATTTCAAAGTAAGATGTGTGCTTTGTTGGGAGTAGTGTATGAGAATGGGTGACCTTCTAGAAATGTTAATAATTAGCATGATTGTTGGGTGAGTCGCAAGTTTCCTAAGAAGCTGACTTTTTTAGATTATATGTAAAACACTCAAATTAACATATCTAAATATATTATTTTACTCTTAACAAATCACTTGATTCTAAATGATCCCACATAGTTTTTTACACGTGGGCGTCTATATATCTGTGTATCTGTTTATGTATGTGCGTGTTTCAAGGTACTAGGAAAGGGGAAGCCAGAATAGGATGGATGATCGAGGGCACATTTTGATACTATACCTTCTCCATAATATGAACACTCTTATGGCTACAGCAGTCATTTGGCCGTCTTTTTCTAGTTAGTCTTTACATCTCCCCTGAGCTTGAAGACTTCTCAAGGGCCATTATCTTATTCTCAACGGTAACTGTTCATCTTTTGTCCTGTAATGGCATGTGATCGTCAGCTGGTAAACTGTCACACCGCTTAACGATCGCGCCACTCGGAGAGAATATCGCTGCTGAATTCAAAGATCTCTGATTTCCTGTAACCATGCATAGTGCTTGGCCCGTAAGGTTTGTTTATTACTGATTGATACTCCTTAAAGGATACGGAGGCCTGGGGAAGGAGCTTTATACCCGGCCACTGTGCGCCGAGTTCTTGAGGATGCCGTGACAAATCAAATTAATTAATAAGCTGAGTACAGTGAAAACCTTGATTTTAGTGGTTTGGAAATCAATAATAGTGCTACTATGTTTTGTTTGTCAATCAAAAGGATTCCCAAAATTTGATAATTAACTGGGGGCTTGAAGATCATGGCTTACATTTTAGAACCGATAATATGACGTACGGTCGCCCTAAATTATATATATAATGATGTGACCCATGTATAATCTGCTTGATTTAAGTTCAGTTATTAATTGCCTCTACGTCATCAGAAAGATTCTAATGTTTGCATAGTGCCGGGTCGACATGTCACAGAGTTAAAGGAGAACGATATTAACAATAAGATGGAACCTGGGGAACAGATTCCCAAAGCTTTAGGCATGGGGGTACAAATTAACCTGGTTGACGCCCCTATAGCCAAATTTTATATAATCTAATTTCTATCAGACCCTAAAGCCCTGCTCAGGAGGAGTGGAGACGCGGACACAGTTGTGTGATCAGCAAAATAGGTGGTGAGTAGTCTTTGTTGTAACATCACAAAAAAATATATATATATATATATATCAACGTTGGTATATATATTAGGGTTCCTTTCCTCCCTGCCGATTGTTGGCCCGCATTTAGAGAAGAAAGGAGACAAAGGTTAAGGATTCCGAGAGTTGAGAGAAGAACCGATCGATGATCCATCAGTACCTCTTAGTCTGTCATTGATTCATGCTGCTTCATCAATTAAAGGATGCTTCCCAAGCATATATATATATATCTGCGCACAATATATATACATACCTACATATATATATATCCAATCCGATTTTAGCTAGCTAGGGGTCAAACGACAAATTATATATGATGTATATATATATGATGATCAGCACTGACGAGCTGACGATGCAGAAATTATATATGTACTAAGGGTAGCGCCTTCAGCCAGCGCTTGGATGTCAGTCAACTTAGTTTCTTGGTTGAAAATGAGCTCAACACACACAGCAACCGGCCATTAATTGCAGGGATGCGGTTGACCAAATGGCGAGGTGGAAGAGAACGATCAGAGAGAGGACCATGCATGCATGTGCTCAACGTTCATCTTAGATCTGAACACGGTGGTGAAGGGCGGGCATGCGCCGGTAAGATACATATAATAAGGCCGGGCCGATCGATGTGTTTTGTTCGGATATATTAATTGTGAGCAAATTAAGAAGTTCGGTCAAAAAAAAAAAACGTTTCTGAAATATCCGACGACAGAAATCTCCCTTGAGAAGCCGAACCAAATGCACGTCTCTAGGTATATATGGTATAGCAAGAAGCCTCGGGTAACTGAGAATTATCGGTAGGATCGGAAAGTAGCCCGAAACAACGCTAGCTTATTAAGCTTCCAACGAGAAATGTTCTCTCGATCGACCTTGTATTCCTTCTTCTTTCTTTTTCCCTCTTCTTCCAGCTGTGTCGACGTTTCTTCCGTTGCTGCGCCCCCCCCTTGAATTCTGCGGTGCCGGCCGGACTCGAAGATCTCTGGGTTGGCATGGATGGTGGCGCCCGCCTCGGAGTGAGCAAACGTGCGTTCGGTAGCTCACGAGGAGCTGTCCAGCTCGTCGCCTCGTCGCCGGCACGTACCGCCGATTCTAGCAAACAACCCTGCCCCCCTCGCGCCCGAAAGTACTGGCCGGCGCCGCACGTGCTGCAGGGCATCACCGCCCAACTTCGGACATATATATATATCAGCCGGGCGTTCATGGGATGCTACGTACGCTATGCGTGCGCTCTTTAGATGACGACCGCTCTTTCACTCTCCTCCTCTGTTTTGCTTCTCCTCCTTTTCTTGCTTTGACATAACTTCCTATATACTTATCGGAGAGAGAGAGATATATATCTATCTATCTATCTATACATATATGTAGGGGTCTAAGGCCGGGAAAGGAGGTGGATATATAATTTGTTCCATATACTACACACGTTATATATTATTCGAACCCATTAATTAATCCTACCTTCTTCTTTTGGTGCGTAAAATGAAAGTGACGACGTCGCCGGCGTAGTTAAAACTTAAAAGGAGAAGTCGACGGTTCCATTCCGACAAATGGAAAACAAAGGGCTAAACTGAAAATGGCAGCATAGATAGATAGATAGATAGGTTACTCCTCCTGAAAAAGAAGATAGATAGATTACACATATTATAACATCGACGACGAGACAACGTCGATATTCATGCGAAATTTCCTTCTCCCAAATTCATTCCACTCAACTGATAACGGCGGCGTCAAAGCTGGCCGACAAGCTGCATTGGACAAAGGCGGGTCCGGGGCCCACCTCCCTCGGAAGGTGCGACGGCGGTTCGCGCGCCAAAACCGGGCGGGCACCGAGAAAAGCGGATCCGGAGCACCGCGCCAAACCGGGCCTCGCGGTCCCTCCGCGAGCCGAGCCGAACGGACGGCTTAGGCGGCGGCGGCGGCGGAGGGGGTGTCACGTGCGAGCCGATTCCGGAGGGTCAAGAGGGGGTGCTCGCAGGTCGAGCCGGTGAGCTGTCAGCCACTGGGCTTGTCGCTTTCTCAGGGGACCGGTCAAACAGCCCGTGAAACCCGGGCTCGGCGCTCGCGTGGCGGCACATCCCCACCCTCCCGCCTGCGCCTACCCCCCCGTGCCTGCCGGCCACTCCCCTTCTTGTCTCCGTGCACAGCAGTCTCTCTCTCTCTCTCTCTCTAGCTAAGCTCAATAATCTTCTCATGACCATTCTCTCGCAAGCTCTCACTTTCAACTATACACTGATCGGAGCCTCCGTCTCTACTCTCTTTTTCTCTCTATATATGTATGCAGTTCTCTTCTATAAAAGAGAGAGCACCAGCTAGCCAAAAAGATCAAGAGAGTACTCTTCGGTACGTACAGGGCTGTTTTTCAGAATAAATTTGATTTATCTTTACATTCTAAGAGATGAATTAAGTTTATCTCCCGAATAATCTGGTATCAAAGCAAAGGGACCACAAAAAGCACGTGGAAACTCTAAGCAAGCTCGAGTTTTTAGGGCACAAGGGGCCGGGTCGCTGGAAACAGGGAGTAGTAGATGACTATGGAGCCGCACGACTACGCCGCAAGCAGCGGCATCGGTCTCTCTAGATCTGTCCTCGGGGAAGGAACCCGAGCGAGCCCACGGACAATACCCCGCTTGGAGCAGTAATCCGTGCTGGGTTGGCATTCCGATCGGAGCACGTATTCTTCGGCTTGGATCGCTAGCTCCTGATCTTTGATCTAGCCAGCGATCTACCGAGTTTAATCTCACGATTGATGATCTTTTCTTTCGTGCACGCGGCCTCTCTTTTGTGTATGGAGAGGGATCTTGGCAACACTAATCTGATCTTGCAGACAGACAACGTTGTTTAGGACTTCGTCGAACATCGATCGATCTTAATTTGCAGTGTAGTGCCGACAACAGTGTGTGTCTCGTCGAATGGTGTGCCTTCCGCCCTTCCCTCGAAACCTAGAAGGAATCGACACTGCAGAAAATTAATGATGTTATTAGAGTCAGATATATATATATATATATATATATATGTATATAAGTTGGTGCTAAGTTACATGGTTAATTATGTGAGTTCTGCTAATCTGTAGCTTATCTCAGATCTCTACACACATACATATATAGCTAGGTTCTTCAACATTTTATCCTTCTCCGGTCGTCCAGTGCACAAATCATACCATGGCTTAACGTCATTATCACCACCATCCGTAAGTAAGGCATATTTTTTAGGAGAAACAACATCACATCACACATATATATTCATATGCTTGTTGGCACGCAGGCGTAGTAGCTACATCTAACTATGTCAGCCATATATATAATTTGTTTCTCTCTCTCTCTCTCTCTATGTATATATATATATCTCCTCCCCAATCATCCTCCTCCACAGGGAAATTCTCGATCATATGATCATCTCAGGTGATCTGAAAACCAAGAAGGGATGAGATTCGCGTCGTGGAGATCAGATAGGGGTGCAACTAATTAATTGATGCATTTAACAAGTTAATTGGTACTTGGTTCGGTAAAACACTCAACTCTTGCTGCTTTCATTTGTAAAAATAAACATGTTTGAACAAAGAAATTAAGCCCATGCTCATTAAATTGGACAAGTTTGAGTATATTTTTGCTCATCTCGCGATAACAATAGTTATGATCAAGCAACTTGTTTAAGACTTTTAAATATACTTGATTAAATACTTGGGGACCGTGTTTGTTTCAGGTGGTGAGCATCACCAGATCAGTTTTGAGTGATTTTTCTGACACTGAATTAATATATCTATCCCTTTTTACTTCTCAAATCTCTCGTTAGCTTGTATGCACGGAATACAAAAAAGTTATTTGGTGCACTTGGTTGAGATAATAGCTCCATGATTGTTGTCAAAAATCACAAACAAGTTTCAACTTCACCCACCAAACACTCTTTGAATTTTGTGTATCCTTTTAAAGAAGAGTTTTTAAAATGTAAAAGAGGGACATATATACATGAAAGTTATATCCGAAAAATCTCTTAAAATTCATGCCTTTGAGTTTTTATGGATTTTGATCGATAGTCTTACATCCGAGGATTCTAATTAAGCTGTTAAAATAAGGGATCGTGAAAACATGATTGTTGTGTCTCTTCTACTCATTGTCATGAAAATCAGAGTTGGATGACATGCACATGTTTAACATGACATCGAGTCCACGTACGGTTCAATCCGAGTCTTGCGGCGAGCATCACTGTTTGTGGTTTGCATGACATCGCCAAATTACAAGAAACCCTCGGGCTGGGGGTTTTGATCTAGATAACCGATTTGCTTAGCACGAAGTAACCATGCATTTTAAGGCAATCCTTTAATCATCAGATTGCCCTGTTAAAACCGCAAAAATAGTTATATATCTTGTCCAAGTGGTCTCTCATTACAAAGAAAAAAAACTGTAAAACTCCCACCAGAGGAACTTGGGTGGAGCTGTTTGCTTTTTTATTACTCAACGCCTTCTTGTTTCCTGCGTATCCACTATGCAGGCAATATATATCTTCAAATCTTGGGAAGCTTCTTCCGTAGTTACATCATTCAATGATAAGAAGTTTCGAGCGCCAACAACCAAACTACCTCATATTTTAGTGCTGTATGGCTCTACAACTCAGAAAAAACAATATACATGCAAACCAACACGGATGTTGGTACCAGAAAAACAAATCTTACTTACTTACATGGCTTTTGCTGCCGAAGACTTGGCCCGTTAAAGAAATGGAACCCGGGGGAACTACTAGGAGACCAATCATGTCTTGACAAATAATGTTCACTAAACAAAGAGAGGCGCGCATGATCTATGCAGCAGCCAGCGTATCAGAGTATGCCAATATTGCCTAGACTTCGGAAAGGGGGTTAATCAGTTCATGGTGTTTTTGTGTGCCCCCACATCACATCCCCAAACTTGTCAAGGCACACCGATGGGGGGCGGTTGGGTAGCGTACGTGAGCGAGCTGCAATGCTGCACTAAATAACATGCAATCATGCATGATTGCTGTCGTATAACCTATTTGCATGTCTAGGTTCATCCTGCCTGTGCTGCTGCCATCCAATCTTTGTGGTGTGGATATATTAACATGATTTATATTTGTCTTCAGAAGAGATAAAAATTGCTTCTTTGGCCACGGGTCTATCGGTCGTTAATTAATTTGCTTATTCTAGTACTACTTGCTTGGTACGTACTTGGTAGAAGATTGGCTACAATTGATTACTTGCGCATGGAGCCGTAAACTCAATCGGTAAGCATGTTTTTAATCATCAGCCAGCAAGCTGTGTTGGGTTGGAGAAAAGTCTTTGATCTGACCTAAAATAACATGTCAAAACCAGAGGCATTTGTACTTCAATATATAGCATACAAGCTGCCGGGAGCCGCACGATGTTTTTGTCAGTAGAATGGGTTTGGAAAGACGACGACACGTAAACTCTAATTGGAAGGATATAGTTCTACTTCTAGGTATTTCTCCAACTGGTGACAAATATCAGTTCAACTAGGCTATCTTGGACGTGATGTGGGTACATACACTAGTTTTCTTGCTAGCTTGTTGAAAGAATAGCCTTGTTCTTTCTCCATTAGAAATCTGAAATCCTAGAATGCCTAGGCATCAAGTCGTACGTAGGGCCAACAACTCCTTATCCAATCGCCTAGTTCCACTATTTAGTGACCGATATCTATACTCAAATCTCTTACTAATTAATATATATACATATATCAATCACCTAGTACATGTGAGTCTATGGGCAAAGTATATGTAGTTCTAGACTTTTAGTTTTAGAATCTACATTTATAATCTGCGCTGGAAAGGATGGATGGAAATTGCCCTTTCGTTTGAATCATTTGAGTTAATGTAAAATATTGTATTTTGAAACTGAGTTGCAATATGAGGATGAGGATAAACACCAAAACAACATGTAATAGTTGTAGAACCATCTAAATTATGTGGTCTCCTACTTTAAATTTGTGATGTCTCTTACAAGGTTAGCCAACCAAAAACTCCTTGTTTTAAAATCAAAAAATAATCTAATTTTTAAATAAGTTATTTTAAAACAAGTGGATTATAATAAACAAACAGATCTAGGAACAGATTAAGATGTCACTACTTAATAAACAGGTACGGTAGATCATTTTATTAAATCCTGAGTAAATATATTAGATCATTTCGTTTGTTTTGAATCATATTCTATTAAAAATTGATGTGTATATTTATAAATTTTGCTAGTTTTATCTTAAAAAAATTTTTATATAAGGGAAGATATACAAACATTGTTATGATATATCTAAACTGAAAAAATATATATATATATTTAATGAAATGCAAGTTTCTTGACTTATCCATTCGGTTTGATTCGAAAGACATTAAAAATCGAACTAAATTGACCCGTAGTCAACACCAAATCAAACGAGACCAAATCAACGAAGCCGCTACGTCCTTTTACGGCTTCAAAGCCCGGAGCACCTTCTTCAGCTTCTGGGTCCCGGCGACATCAACATGTACCTGTCCTCTTCTCGAGAGTCTCATCTGGTTTTGAAATCATGGACTTCGGGAGAAATTCTGCCCCAGCAGCACACCCAAATGGCGGTCGAAACTCCAGAAGATTAAAAAAATGGAGTTGAAGAGTTGCACCTGGCCTGCTATGCGAGCAAAATCATGGGCCTCGCTTTTCCAAACATCATCTGGACAATGGTTGAAGTCATTCATTATACGCCTCATCTGAAATGGATGCAGACCCAAATTGCATCCTTTTAGCCGTGTCCCCTCATCTAACAAATCCGAATTGGAATACTGAAGAGTATGATACAGCCATGTATAGCATCTGATTTCCTTCTCTGATATATACATTACTCTTATACAAACATCTCAACTGTATTATACATGTAGGTAGGATGGTACAGAACCCTTGTGTCTATTCACACAGGTGTTTAAGAAGTATCTTCCATGTTCTCTTCCTGTAAGTTCCTGCACGGAGTTAGGTGAGCACGATGCTACTGTTTGCCCGAGTTCTTGGAGTCGATAGTCACCTGCTGTATTCTGCAGCGAAGTCTCCGCCTGTGATTATGGATCTTCCAGAGTCCGTGACCCAACACGACAGCAGAGTATATGCCGTGTGTTATCATAGGAGCAAGCAGATTGTCTGTCTGTAAATGCCCGAAAAGCGGAAAATCAGTTGATGTTCAAACCTCAAAGGATATGCTACCACACAGCCTACACGGGCTGACAAAGAAGAAAATTTTATTTGTTCCTAACGTCAACTATAATTACAACGTTGATGGGCAGTCATATTAGAGAAGGAAAGTTTTGACATTTGTGCCGATATCAATTATAATCACAAGCTTAAGGAATGACTAGTTTAGTTATACAAGGTGGTGACGTCACTTGTTATCTAGACATCAATATTGACCAAAATACCATAGAATATAGGAATTTAGTTTAGGTACCTGAATCCACTCATAACCAAGGTAAAGCGCCAGTAGTCCTTCTAACAAAGGTGAATAAATTTTCTTCAGCTGCCTCTTCTCGTACCATGCTGCACATAACAAAGTAATTTAAGGGTTATTTACGCGTGACATCTGTGTACCTTTATAAGTATGATTATCACTTATCACTGACCCGAGAGAGAAAGTGAGAGAGAGAGAGAGAGAGAGCGAGCTTTTATTGGGAACTTCTTGGGATCAAAAGTACAGATGCTCTGTTGTCTTCTCTCCACTTCTAGAGATTATGAGACACAAATGACTACACCAAAACCGAGGGACGTTGGGCTTCCTTGCTTTTGAGGTATTATAATTTTGCCTATGATATGCAATGACTAAAGCAGATAAATGACTCAATAACTATGCTAATTGATAATCTGCCTACGGAGATCACCATCTCGAGATCGCTTTCAACAAAAGAACATTTAATCTTAAGTATTTTTGAACTCCCCATTTGAAAAATGGCTAGTTGGGGACTGGTAGTAGCTAACCAATTCAATCTAACATATATTCTTATTCCTGGTGTAACAATCCACTCTCCCTGAAGTCCTAGACATGCTTATCAAGATTGTCATATGCATATCGCATATCAAACTTAAGCAGGTAAGATCTTCCAACTAGGTCATAACTCAACTCTGAGTCTCTTGACGCAATATATAATAACCAGATCAGCAACGCCTTCAGCAGACATGCTAAGGTCACCTCCCCATACTAGTTCCAAAATAAACATACTCAATTTCAAAGTTCTTTTCAACTCGACCTTCAAAAATTGATTAGCTGAAATCATTAGTAATCTAATGATTTAATCTGCTTACCATATTATTATATATGTTCTTACGGAACCCTTTCCAAAAGTGAAAACATGAAGTCCGAGAAAACCTGCAAATAGCTTCTTAAGCTCTTCATGGCCAGTGCGAGATCTTGATATCGGAGCAACTACGTACATAGGATCTGCAAGTAAACATAGCCAACATTCTTAAGACAAACATAAAACTTGCATAGAACAAAGATCTCAGTGGACAATGAAATACCTTTTGGGGTGCTTACAACATAATAGAGGGATCCCGTGAGAGCAGCTGTGATTGCAGCTGCAAATACTTGAGCAAATGGAACAAAAATGGGCAGGACACCAGTCTCCACACACAAAAGAAAAGGTCAGTATATACAGCTTATGATAGACAGCAGATGCTCTGTGGAGTTTTATACCAGAGATGCAATTCCATGCACATCCTTCATCAAATCAGAGCCTCGAAGGAATGCATCAGCCAACGAACCCTTTGAAAATCAGAGAGAATATAATTAAAGATGTTCTCTCAGGTTATCACCGAGACAGGATCTTATTATAACAAGAATGTACCACAAGTCCTAACCTGGACAGCAGCACGATAGAAAAGCTCTTCTGCCACAGAACTTGCAGTAACTATGAGCATAAACTGCAAAAGACCCATTTGTCAGCACCAGTTAGAAAAAAAGAAAATATCAAAATAGGATGTGGAAGGCCTAAATTAACTAGGAGAAGAATCATTCAATATGATTTGGATGATTTGAACATCCTGAAGAAGTAACTTAAAATTGACGTAAGTGGAGAAAGAAAATCCATATGGCCGATCCCAAATAATTTGGGATTATGGCTTGAGTTGAGTTGAGAACATAGGTGATGGGTGTGGGGAGTAACATCAGTACCTGCCACGGAGACATGCCATAAAAGAAACTCCTGAGTTCTTCATCTTCCACGTCCCGAATGGCCCTAGCATGTGGTGAATACTTCACAACCTCATCCTGCACCGTACAACCACATCTATTCTCATCATTCGCCAACAATTTTCAATCCACAATAAGCGAGAAGAGGGCATACATCTAGTATGAAAAGCAGGGCCATGATAGGGGGTGACGCATAGCCAAGGCCGTCAACGATGGCTTTCAAGGACACGTCGAAACCACCCATATTATCCACTCCCGTCATGGAGCATATGAAGTTGCCCGCCAGCGCCATCGCTCCATATACACCTGGAAGAATCCGCAAGCATTAAAGTTAACATGAACAGAAGCAGAACATATACATGAGTGTGTTAAATACGCAAAACGGAGGAGACAAGCCCAACCATTTGCGTGAAGATACATACAAACTGGTGTTTTTAACTGGATCGATAAATTAGGCTCATGTGGTACAGTCAGATGTAAGTTCGGGGCTGGACAGTACGCCCACTAAATTTTTAAGGTGCTGGTTGTAGAGAAAACGCGGAAATCGCCTAAAAGTTCGGTTATCTCAATATATGTAATCGGGTGCTGAGAGATTCGGAATGAATGAACGAAAAGATGATGATTACGATGCAAATAACGCCATTTTGTTCTCGGTGCTGGGAAAAATCGCTTAGACATCATGGATCCCTAATGGGAAAACGAAAGGGAAATTACTAGGGAAACACAACAACAAGAAAGGAAAGAAGAATGGGAATTCATAGCTTCAAATCCAAGAGTCGCTTCCAGAACGAAAGATGAAGCATAATTGAGAAATAGATGGGGAAGTTAGATTGCAGAAGCGAGTTGAAAGGCTCACCAATGCCGTAGCTAAGCCTGACGACTGCGCCGAGCTTCTCCCAGACGGGGTACTCAGTATCGTTGGGTCCGAAGCTCAGATCCATGGCGGTGGTCGTGGAGGATGCGGGGCTTGAGGCCGACGGAGCAGTTGGCATCTCCATCGCCGGCCCGGCGAAGCCGCTCCCGCCGCGCGGACCGGCGTTGCCGATTCCATCGATTCCCTCGCCGCTGCCCTCCACGGAGGCCCTGGTAATCCGGAAGGGCCCGCCGCCGGGACACCCCCCGGCGCACCTCCGCCTACTGCTCCTCCTTTCTAGGAGAAGGACGGAGGGGGGCCTGAGGCCGAAGCTGCCACTGGTGGAGCAGGAAGACGAAGTGGATGCAGAGGGGGCGGAAGGTGTCAGGGGGATGAGGGAAAGACTCCGAGCTGCGGAAGTGCAGCCGAGCTCCATGCCCAGGTATGAAATTGCTGCTTGCAGATGCAGAGGGGGGGAGAAGAAAGGGGGGACGGAAGGAGCTGACTGTGGCGTCGGAGAAGGGGAAGTGGTGAAGTAGGGCGCTAGTGACGGAGGCTGTGGCGTCCGGCGGTACGTACCGTTTCCGTGGTGGCGAGCCGTCCACACGTCGTCGCCGCCGCCGCCGCCGCCTCCGCCGCAGTCATTGGCACTTAGCCCCTGTGGTTGGTAGCCTCCCGGAGAGTTCTCTCCCCGCCCGTCTTTTCTCTTCGCCGTCTATAAGCGAACACCTTATCGCCGGGCAAGACCGCCGCTTCTTTCTTTGCACAGCGAGCGCCTGAGCCGCAGGCCCGCAGGCCTCTCTTTTTGCATATCAGTCTTTATAATTGTTCTTATTCTTTTTAATATGTCGTTATAAAAATTAAACATGTTAACAAGGTTTAAAATTTTTGTCACTAAAAATTAGTTCAAAATAATAGTAGTTGAATAATTTTGACTTTTTTACAACGAAAATATCTTTCTTAGATATTATCCATTTTCTTTGTTCTCTCCTTTACTCCTTTTTTTTTTACCTTTCCAGACAAATGAAGGTATTTTCGTCGAGTAAATCTAAAAGCAGTAAAACAGCAGTAACACTTTTTGGGTGTTTTTAAGGCTGGAAACATTTCTCTTTCAAAAGTACAAAGTTACAAATATTTTTAAGTTTTTTATGTTTATCGGAAAATATGAAGATTAATGCGTAAAAATATCTTTGCTTTGAGGCATTTTGGAGGAATAGAGCATGGGTGGTGGGATGCATACCATCCTAGTAGATCACACACTCTCGGCCGTCGATTTCTTTCGTTGGCTGCCTATTCAACCCGAAAAATCAAATCAAATCAATATTTCTAAGATCCTTCAAATTAAATCAAATCGATAAACTGGATAACTTGAATTCGATTAAATATTTTAGTTTAAGTTATATATAAGATAGTATTTATATATATTTTCTTATAAAACTAAATTTTTTTTAAGTATTTTTAAGATAAAATTAATATAATCTATCAACATGTATACAAAATTTTGATAGAATGTGATTTAAAACGAATGAAATAAAATTATATATCGATATATCTATTATATTTAATAAAATATAATTTGAACTAAATTAAATTAAATTAAATTTGAAAAAAAATTAATTTAATTTTAAAAAAACTCAAAAATTAAATAAAAAATGTGTTTACTCTCGTCCGCGGCGCCCCTTCGGTGGCTCCACCTCCGCGTCAGCCGACCGGACTGGGCTGGAATACGGACATCCAGTTGAAACGTGCCACGTAGCAGGCCGGGTATAAAGATGCCCCACGTCACCCGGGGCGCGGCGCCCACGGATCCCAGCCCCGAGATCCCGCGCAACAACGCATCGTGACCGTCCGAACGGCAGCTTGAGGAAACGGACGGCGCTGGATACCAAGGGCGGCGGCCGTCGGAAAATATCTACCGGGCTGACAGTGATAGCGTCCCGGGAAGTCTTTTAAACGGCCTATGATAAAATAGCTATTTACGGGGGTGTTGTTTGGTTGGTTTAACGATAAATTGAGTTTTTTGTTGCTGTTTTTGTGATAAAATTTGTTAAACAAAATATTTGGCAATCCTTACAAATTTATGTTCTTAAAATAATTTTATTCTTAAACAAAAAAATTTCATCTCTTTTTTAGTTTGTGATTCCTCACATTGCTTGATCGTGTATATATATTATTCAATTCATTCTTTTTGTTATCACATCATTCCAAAAATAGATAAATTTATGACATTAGCTAGTTGTTATTTTATTTTAATATATTTTTTATCGTATGAAAAAATTATTGCGCAACTAAATATTTTATTAGCTTCTTTAATTAACTCCAGCTAAATTAAGTTGGACAAGTAGGTTAATCAAAAACTGCAATCAAAGCTGATGGGCGAATCAGGTCCACATATGTCATCTTTTCCCATTCTTTCTCTACATTTTAAGTATATATATATATATATTTATATGGTGATCCTTCTCCACAAAAATAATAATAATCTATATTCCTTCTTGGAAGATCAGCCATCCAAGAGCTAGTTTCAACTGAACATATTTAATTTTAGTTTTTTTTAAAAAATAACTACTAGACATTGTCAGCATCTACATATTTGATTAATCTCATCTTAACATGTTTTCAATATAAAGGTACCATAAACCGGCACTTAAGGAATTAATATCTTCATCGAAGCCGTCAGTCATACACGAGTAACATAGAACTCATAACTTAAAAACTTTTTTTTGTTGAATTCTAAAAGTTTCAATATCAATATTGGTAGTTAAATATTTATCGATGACTTCCATCATTATCAAAATTCAAAACTGATAATAATAAAGAGTGTTCGATGCAGTCGCCAGACAGTAGAGTATCCATGTCAATTTTGATTTTGATATCTCGAAAAAAATGGAGCATCAATGTTAAAATTAAAACAAGTAGATATTTATGTCACACGAGTCACTTTGTATTGATAGCAATATAAATTTAAAAATTGACAATCACAAAAGTGTATAACAGTGTTGCCAAACAAGTTCTCATGGAACAATCAAACCAACCACCTTATCCAAGAATTAATGCTCGGTAGTCTTCTTAGAAACGGCCATTAATTTATCATGCTACCATTCTCAACTAAGAATAAAAAATATATATATATAATTAACAGGAGTTGTTGATAATCTGTTAATTTAATTTCTTACATTACTTTTTACACACTCTTGTGTCATGTTACACTATATCAGTGGATGGCACTTATATCTTTTCTTTTTTGGTCAGGTGGTCGAGTGGCCTGAAAACGTGCAATGCAGTGCACAGATGAATGATCGAGTTGGATACTGCCTCCCCGACAGCCATTTGTCTGAGTGGCTGAGACATCACTTAATCGCTCGAACGTGCAACCCCTGCTCTCAAGAGAGATGGTTTCTACATCTAAACATAAGTCTTTTTTAGTTTGTTTGCATCTAGACATCTCAACATATTTGACACGGAGCGAATAAAAAATGGCAACTTTTTTGATTGTTTGCATGTTTGAAGACATTTTCATCTTTGGTGTCGAACAACGGAACTACGAGGGTACATATATATAACCAGGCATTTAACTTAAGATTGTGCAAGAAATGGAATATATATATATATAGAGAGAGAGATATAATACAACTATATATAATGAAATCAAATGCCTTTGCGGTCAACGAAGGATAAGATTCAGAGGAGCATCTGTCCGGGGAAGTGGGTTTCCGTCGTGGTCTCAAGTGCCCGAGCTGGCTGACAGAGGAGCAGCTGCCTTTTCTTGAGGAGATCAGAGGGGCCAATAAAATTCTTCCATGTGGAGATAAGAGGCCACCATGGCCTGGAAAGTCCAGGTCGGATCGTCCGACGTGCGAATGTGTGCCAACTTTTTTTTTTTGGACAAAATATATTCATTCATTCATTCAGGACAGAGAAATACATAGATGACAATAAACAACAAACCTAAAAAGAAAAAATACCCGGCCGAATTAACGATGAAAGCATTTAATTTGGAAATTAAAATTTCCAAAAACCAAACATCAAATCACAGAGCGACCAGCACACAAAGGTGCGTCAAAGGTCGAATTGCAGAATTAGAAACTCCATCAGAGGAGTTTGACAACTGCCTCGAGACTGGATGATCACTCCAGAAAAGAGTGGATTTCGCCCAAACTAACAGTCTCGGAAAAGAGTTAGCAACTATGAAGCTAACAAGGAGGGACCGCAAGACATAACTCGGCCAACCGACTACTGACAACAACAAAAAAGAAAATACAAGAAACAGACATAAATAAACCGAACTCCATGATTCTAACGTAACAAAAGGAGACAAAATGCCTAAGAATACACTTAAGCAAAACGTTAGACATGGAGTTTGGGAGGGAGGAACGCCCCTCCCTCCCACGCCGAAAACTACTTCAAAACGGCAACGACAATTACCTACCACGAAAAATACTAAGCAACGATCGGGTGATAGAGCAAGAGAAGAGATGGGTTGTAGAGGCGAGACTAAGGGAAGGGGGTACCTCGGCGAATGAGGGAGACTTCAATGGGAGGAATCAAAATAAGGGGGGAGATGGAGAAAGAGAGAGGAGTCTACCAGGAGGGGGTCTCTAAAAATCGACGAGAAAAGGATAAATGCGTAGAAGAACGAAAATGTGAGAGTCCGATGTAAGAGTGGGATTAATAGACAGAAATGCAGATCAAGCTGAAAATTGGGATCGTGGCACACAAGAAGGGCGAGGGGAAAGAGCTCTCGGTGTAGGAGGGTGCGGACGGAGGATGCGAACAGGTGGAGGTGCCTGAGGACGATGGCGAGGACAAGGAAGAAAAGGGAAGGGAAGGACTCACGGGAAGAGGGCACAACCGGAAGGGGTGCAGCCAAGAGGGGGGTTTCCGCTAGGGAGTGCTGCCGTCGGGCGAGGGTGCCGCGAGGATGCAGCCGCCGTGAGGGTTCCGCCAGGCGAAGCCAGCTGACGGGCGAGGGTGCCGCGAGCCAGCCGCCGCCGCCGCGAGGGTTCCGCGAGGCGAAGCCAGCCGCTGCCGCGAGGATGCAGCCGCCGTGAGGGTTCCGCCAGGCGAAGCCAACTGACGGGCGAGGGTGCCGCGAGCCAGCCGCCGCCGCCGCGAGGGTTCCGCGAGGACGCCGCCGCCGCGAGGGTTCCGCTGACCGCTCAGAGCTGAAGGTCATCACCAATCTTCATTGGGTCACTAGATTCCTTTCAGGGCACGTCCCTTCGGACAGTCAAATCAATTTCCTCAAGAAGGAAGGCGCTTTTTTATTTATCATTTTATTTTGAAACAAAGATTATTGAATGAATATCTTTTTGTCGAAAAATATACCTGAGCAGTGCGCATGCGATAACACAACAAACATAAAAAGATGAGAGTAGTTCTTCCCCCGGAATCCAAGAGTTTTCCTTTCCAACCCTCACCCCCCTACCAATTCACCTCATGTCCACGCATAAACTCCCTCCTTCCACAATCCCCCAACTTGAGAACCTTCGAAGGGACTTTTGGTGGGGTCATTCTCACAATCAAAGGAAGCTGCACTTTCTTATATGGGATAAAATCAAGCTGCATAAGGACCTTGGAGGTCTGGGTATTCGGGACATGCGATGCCTCAACAAAGCTATTTATATGAAACTTGCTTGGAGACTTGCTCACATCACAAATCTCCTCTGGAGCTCTATTCTTAAACACAAGTACTTCATGGATGTTAGTTTTTGGCAAGCCAAGGCTAGCAAAACTTCATCATCGGGATGGAAGAACATGATTCAAGCAAAGGAGAACATCATCCGAGGAGGTCTTTGGAAAGTTGGAAATGGGAACAACATAAACATTTGGGCCCAAAAATGGATACCAGACCACCCAGGACCACCTTGCTTAAAACCGGGCACCACTTCCCCTGGGACTACCGTCAACGCCCTGATCCAGAATGGTAGCTGGAATACCCAACTTATTTCCTCACACTTTGAACCCCACTCTGCCAAAGCCATCCTTAACATCATCCTACCCGCCAACGATAGCACCGCTGACACTCTCATTTGGCCTTTTTCCCCCAGCGGTCAGCTTTCCACCAAAACAGCCTATCATTACCTAGCCTCAAATAACATTCCACCAGGCAATTCTGACAACTTCTTATGGAAAAAGATCTGGCATCCTTGTCTAACCAGACTTCTACCGCACAAAGTCTCTCTTTTCATTTGGAAATGCACAACTGGTATCCTGCCGACAAAAGCAAATATAGCTGTTAGGACAAAGAAAACATCTCCCACTTGTGATATCTGCGGCTCCGAATAAGAAACCATAGAACACACGCTGCTGCATTGCTCTTGGGCTAGAGCAACCTGGTTAGGTTCTTCTATTGTGCCATCTACAGTCGAAGACACCATCACTATCAACAGTTTCATTACAGAGTGGTTCAACTTAGCACAAGCTATGGGTGCTGACAGAAATCGCATCCTTGCCACAGGCGCTGCCTATCTCTGGTGGATTTGGAAAGGCCGTTGCAGGTTTGTCTTCGAAGGAAAAACCCCTTCGCCCATAACCACCATTCACAATGCTGATGCAGATGCTACTTTCTGGACTAATTCCGCAAGAACTCCCAATCGCCCTGCTGACCTTCGGTGGCTTCCGCCACCTGCAAACTGTTGGGCTATTAATGTCGATGCAGCCACAAACGACTCTTCTGGATCCACCAGTTTGATTGTTAGAGATTCTGATGGGAATTTTATTCTTGGACAAGCTAAGATTCACGCATGCTCAGATCCCCTCATCCTCGAGGCACTGGCGGTCAAAGAAGCAATTCTCTTCTCAGTTGACAAGCCCTGTCGCTGTTTCATCCACAGCGACTCCAGCTTAGTCGTGGAAGCTATCAACGCTGCCAACAGTGCAAATTGGAAAATAGATGATCTATTAGTTCAAGTAAGATCACTTTTGTCCAGCACGGGCTCCTCGGTTAGCTTTTGTTACAGGGAAGCAAACATGGCTGCGCACTCCCTCGCGCGCCATGCTCTCCGTATGCTCGCGGATTCTTATTTTGTAGGCCCCTTGCCTCCTCTCTGTATCTCACATGCTTTGTGTTACGGCTCTTCCAAGCTTTAATAGAATATTGGCAAGTCTTCGGTCCAAAAAAACAAACAAACATAAAAAGAAAGAAGACGTTCGGACCAAGTTAAAAATGAAAATAATTTTGTTAAAAATTATTACGAATCTTGATTGAATAGTAGAGTTAAAACTCCGAAGTTACGGAGTTAATTATTACGAAAATTATTACGAATCTTGATTATTACGGAGTGTCGTTGTCGTTCAGACTAACGATTTTGAAATGAAATGAGCAACTACGAACTTAACAAGAAAGATAATACGATAGAACCCGAAGACGGATAATAAAAAAGAAAAAATATACAAAAAGATAAATCAAATTTCATAATTCTAATGTATCAAAAAAGGATAAGATATTTAAAATCATATTTAAACTAAGTGTCAAAAAAAAGTGTGAGAGTGAGGATGACCTCAAAATAACAAAAACAATCTTTCTCCATGAAAAATTTCAAACGACAACGAGAGAGGGGGCTAAGGGGCTATGGGGCGAGGGGGTATGTAGGGGCGACGCGAAGGAGAGGAGGAGCTAGGCGAAGGAGGGGGAAGTCTTTTTTCTTTTTTTTTGAAACACAACAATACATAAAAAGAAATAAGTCGGTGAGCTCACCCGGCCGAGTGACTTAGCACAAACTTGGTTTAAAATCTCCGAAGAGACCCAAAAACTCCTCTTCAAAGGAAAGAGACCTAATGCCCCATCTTGCTGACAGGTGGGCCGCGACATTTGCCTCCCTAGGGCAGAAAGAGAGGTTCCAAGGCAGAGTCTGCAAGCGCAGGCGAAAATCACGAATGAAGTTTCGAGCCCTCCGCAGTCCCAGACCGGAGCTATTGATGGCGTTCACGACGCCCAGGGCGTCGCTCTCCACCACCGTCTGATAGTTGTGGAAGATATCCCAAGAACATGCCTCCGCAATGGCCATCACCTCAAGCACCTGGGGATCATTCGAAGAAGAGGTACGAACTTTCCAAGATAAACATATACCCTGAGAGTTTCTGACTATCAAACTTACAGCCCCTCCGTTAACCTCTGTGGCCGCGTCGACATTGATTTTAATAGAGTTGCCCAGGGGCAGCGACCAGACAATAGGAAACTTGGGAAATATTAGATTTGCCCGACGAAGATAGAACATAGCTTCTATGGTGGTCCACTTAATGGTCCAAATCGGCGACATGGAAGTAGCCCTAAAATTTGAAGAGCATCGGAACTTCCATAACTGGGAAGTCAAAGGGGGAAATTTGAGGGGGAGGGGGGGGTGTAAGGGGGTCTAAATTCTAATTGAGATGGGGGGAGAAAAAGGGTGTCGAAGGAGTCAAGAAGGGAAGGGTCGAGGCCGGAGAAAGTTTGAAGAGAGTGAGAGATGTTGGAGGGGGACCGAGGAGATCTATCAGAGGGCGAGGGGGTTCCGACGGTGAAGGGGTTCCGCGGGAGAGCGAGGGGAGAGAGTTGGAGAGACAAGGGGCAGCGGGGAGGGTTAGAGGGCTCCGACGGGGGGTCCTGGGCCGACCGAGCGTCACTCGGTTGGCACTACCCCCTGCCACTGAGCAGGGGGTCGTGGGTTCGAGGGCTGTTACGCCCTGCCCTCCCCTAGGGGGGGAGGGTATTTGGTGGGTATCGATGGAGAACGACATCTCGTCGTCGCGGTGCGCTTCGCGGAGCTCGACCGTTCGGGCAGGTGACCAAAAAAAGAAAAGACGGGGGGCCCTGGCAAGGGCTACACCTAGGCGATAGACTCTGCTGGAGGGCGAGGGCACCGCCGGGAGGTTGAGTTAAATGAATAACCACACTCGCTTGTCAGGCTATATATATCCATCACTGATATTTTTGAAATTCAAGTGACTGTTATGCCCCTGCATGCCTCTGGTTTCAAGGATACTTGTATGTCCGCTGATACTCGCATGTGTCCCTAAAAATAATGACACGGGGACACAATCTGTGCATCTCAAAAATGCTAGAGATATATATTATGTCCAGCAGTTTACGCCTATTTTTTCAAGAATAAAATTTTAAATTTTCTATCTTCGACATTTTTGCGGCATAAGTTAACGCAAGTCCTCGACGATCGACAAGCCTAATGATACAGAGAAAGTTGCATTAATTAACATCTGATTTATCACGGAGGAGGAGAAGAAGAATAAGAAAAGATAACATAGTTTTCTCTTTTTATTTTTATTTCTAGAAACTAATTAAGGACTATTATACACCACCCCACGGGGAATCAATATATCGGCAAGAAATATTATAACATTATAAAACTATCATAACAAGCTACATATTTTTAATTAATTATTGGATTTATTTAAGTGTACTTTTTTTGGTCATGACCGAAAGCCCGCCGTTCGCGCGAGCGACGGGGGATCGAGCCCCCGCTGACTCGGTCCCCACCAGATAAACCCTCCCCCCACCAGATTAAGACAATATTTAGTAAATATTTAAAATAATTATACCTATATTTTTAAGTTGCAAATAATTAAGAAAAATATTATGCTATCATATAAACTTTTATAAATACTATTTTATTGTTAAATTATTAATAATTTTATCATATTTTAATTTGATCAGTTCAATATTTTATACTTTAGTTTGATCTGTTTAGTTCAACTTGGAAGATCCTCAAATTTAAACGGGTTGAATCAAACTGATGGTTTAAAAGGAAACCAATTCAAACCAAACCGATTGAGCCGTTTAATGTCGATGACTATGAGTCACTTGAACCTAGGTTTCTTTTTTTTTTTTTTTGAAAACCTAATTGCCACATTCATTTATATCTCTTTAAATTTAAAACCCACTGATGTTTTCTCCGTTTTCCCCACCAAAATTCAAAATTTTGGCCTCCAGAAAATCAGATTTCTTTTCTCTGCTCAACACAATGCCGCTAGGTGTTTAAGAAGGCCGACAGATCGTGAACAAAGAGTGGCATGGCCGGACTTTTTTTTTTGGGGTCAGCAATGATATTCATTCATCCGTTTGAAATATTATAAATTAGACCATTGCATAATCCTTGCCTAAATGCGCGCCGGAGCAGCAGGCCCAGAGGCATCGATCAATAGCAGAAAATGAATATAAAACATGTTTGCTTAGGAAGTGAGCAACCTTATTAATTACTTTCCGACCCCCCCCCCCCATGAATTATCTGGGTACTCATCCGATCGCCTTGGAGTAGTTAAGCTGCTGATTCGAAGACCATACGGATTCTTCGGCTATTGTTATATATTATGACAATTCACTGGTATGTTCTTCTCAGATTATGACGTCTTCTCGCGCAGCTTCTTCCCTCTTGATTGTTCTGCCGACGTCTTGACGTGCGTACGCGTCCGTTAGGTAAAATAAGAACGCACGGATCCGGACAAGGACAGAGCTGAACGAGAGAGCCTAGGATAGCTCCGGAGAAAATTGGGATCCAGGTAATTTCCCAGAGATATATATTCACAGGAGTAGTGTGTTGGATGTATCTAGATACGAATATTATCTGATTTAATGTTGTTAACAACAGCGGACCCAAAAGAATACCGGTTAAATTTTGTTCAAGACTTGCTCTGAATAATACAAAACATATCTAGGTGCAGTGGAAGCAGCAAACGTTTTTTCTAGAAGAAGGGGAACGATGCAAACAGGGGCCAACAGAGAAACCGAGCTTTCCCTCGGTCTCATACGGAGGGAGGGCTTACATTGCTCTGCGTCCGACATTGCACCCAATAAAATAAAAAAAAAGTTTGGTCTTGGCGCCGGGAAAATGGTCTGAACACATTCTACACAGCCGAGGAGTTGAAATGAAAATATTGTCAGAAAATTTTTCTTCGAGTGTACCAAATGAAAGATTTGAATTTCTTCCCCTTAAGAAAATAATCTCGTGTAAAATATTCTCATTTTTAGTTTTATACTCAACCAAACGCACCCTAGCGAACGTCGTCGTTTATTACCTTAAACACATCCTACTTTGGGTACTTCCAACAACGTTTCACCTGATGTCACAAGACGCTCGAGAGGAAAACAGCAAGATAAGAGGGCACAAGAAAAGGAAGAGAAGAAGAGGATCTACGGATCCGGATCCAACAATACATCATTCATATAAATCATATCCACATGTGTAAATAAAAGTGAATCTCCTTCGTCCACACTTGGCTGTGTGGTTCTACACCCCCACGTCGAATTCCTCGCTAACATCAGCTGGCCCCATACGCCGTTTGATGTTTTGTCCCTCCGCTGCTGTCAGGTGTGTGAGGAAAGCAGAAGCCTCCTCCTGGGTGTGAATCTAGAAATGACTTGCACGCCTTGGCAGAGAAATCTAGACATGATTCATCCGGTTAGCTGGATGAGCTCAGAGGATCCTCAACTCGGTGTCAGCATGGCCAGTGTCCGCTCTGTACTTGGAGAACAGAGCCTCCAGAGAGGAGAGGAAGCGGGCATGCAGCTCTGCTACCTGTCAAACAAAGAAGGAAGAGACGACGCACGCCAATCAGTTGAACGAACACTAGCAAACAGTACCCGCAAGACTATCGTGATATCTACATGTTAGCACCTCACATCACTACCGTGGGACAACACTGAAAGTTGGCGACTACCCACACCCAAGTCCTAACTAGAGCCACGTCTTGATATAATGACAACGGAGGCACATACAACCTGGCTAAAGATAGTGCCCACAAATACACGCCATGGCAGAAAGAAAGGAGGGAAAATTAATTAGGGTCCCAATTAAAAAGACGACTTCAATAAAAAGTCCGATGACCAAATATTATTAACAGACGACCCAGCTTTCATAATTTACATAACAAGAGACCCGATCCATCACAGAACATTAGGTTACCATAAATTTTATTTTTTTTCTTATGCATTTACCCCTCCCCCACTTCTATACCCGGCCAATTTCTTCCCCCCTTCCCCTCCCCATTTATCTGTCAACAATCTACTCCTCCGACGTTATTCTTCTGTCGTGCGAGAGAAACCATAGTTGGCGGACAAGCAGGCCGCAATAGAGCGGTGAAAATGTTCCTCGGACATACGAATGGATCTATAAACTTATTACCCATTTGCTAATATTTAGTGTACTCCTTTTCCCTGAAGGAAGAACTTGGTTTGTGCTTGAAGGAAGTGATTTGCCAAAATTTTCAAAGTGTGTCCTCGATTTCACCCGTGATTCTTTTGATTGGGGCAGTTCAGGCAGAGACAGAAGCAAAATCTAAATGCTTTTTGAGATTTTGAGGTTTCTGTGGTCAATTAGAATATTTATAGCCAATCTATAACAGGAGATTAACCTAAATTTCCTCAGCTTCTTCTCTGACATGGCATATCTTCTTCTCCAACATACCTCCTGGCTCCTTCACAGCCGGCAGCAAGTTATGGGTATATAATAATAAAGAATTTATCGGAAACGGTGGTTGTATTTGTGGTGGTTGTATTTTGGTATTTCTGATGGATGCATTTCGGTTGTATTTCTGATATTTCTGGTGATTGTACATTAGCAAATCTAGGAGTGCCAATTGCGGTGAATTCAATTGTGCCAATTGGAGCAGAGGGTTTTGAGAAAGCTGGGACTTATATCCAAACATTCCTCAATAATGTGCTTTTTATAGTTAACAAGCTTACCTCAATAACTTATAATAATTATGATGGTTTTGTCAAAAATATTTTTTGAATTTCTTGTATTCATTGAATAATTTTTCTCATCAAAGTTATTTAAGAAAAAAACTATTATATCCAAACATTCCTGTGAGTGTAATATTATTTAAGTCACCCATGTTGAGAACGGCTACTCATGAATTTGATCAATAACAGCTCCACATACGTTTTAATATGAAGGGTAAATTTGTTAGAACATCTACTCATGAATTTGATCAAGAACAACTCCACGTAATTTTTAATGTGAAGGGCAAATTTGTCAGTTTACATACCCCTCACCAGGTGTCTAACGTGAGGATGTGAAATTGGGGTGGAAGTTTTAAATATTTGGGAAGTTGGGCCTTTCATTGAGCACATTTTGAAGGTGGACGTCCTGTTAAAGCATTTTCCAGACTGGGCCTTCAGTTAAATTTTCCAAGAAAGAAAGAAAGCCCCCAACAGAAACAAGTCAAAGGATTATCTGACAATTGCCACCTTATGTAAACAAGGTATTAAAGCCAGGGAAACCAAGTTGGTTGCAGTTTGGCATCTACATGTCATGATACACGATCAGGACAACACAATTTCGTTAGGTCATTATAAACTTTGATGAAATAATAAGAAGCACTACTTTTGCTTTCGAATTACACAGTACGAAAGATTGCAAAGTTAACACGAGTAGTTGAAACTTGGAGCTTGTTTTGTAACTGAGAGCTAAATAGAGAGACTCACGGTAAACCATAATCCTCATAGTTTAAGCACTCACCTCTTCCGCAGAGGGGTTCGTGTTCTGCTTGACTTCGATTGGCTTTCCAACTACAACGTGTATGGGGCTACGATAAGGAATTGGTGAACTGTTTGCAACACAAATAACAAATTAGTTCAGCTTGTAAATGTTCCATCATGAAGTTAAGAGAGATTTTATTTTGAATAGAATGATAAAAGCAAAAATAATAGCGACAGAGGAAAGTTTAGCAGCTAGAAAATATGGCTGCTACCGCTAGCCTTTCTGTCTTTGAGTCCTCATGCTTTCTCATCAAAAGAGAAACTCCAGGTACAATTACTTTAAAAGTTAAAGATACATCCAGAAAACAAAAATCAATGAAAATCTGAACGTTGCCTTTTAAAACTAATCACTAGACCATCAGAAAGACTTCGATGTAGGTTACTTTGTCTCAAGTCTGTCAACGGTATCTAGGTCTGATGAAATTATCTAATTCCACCAAACATTTTGGGCAATGAGATGTGTATCAGACTTCAGCAAACGAATATTGCTTTCTCTAAAAATTGAAACCCATACTAATCATTCAATTTCGCATTTCATATGCTCTACCTATAATTCCAAAATTTTCAGGTGGAAACCAGAGCTCTATATCCATCAGGATACTGTGCCTGATAGCAGAAAGGACGTTGCTCCTAATGAGCATTACAAAGGCTGTTTTAACATTATATATCGGGGAAACATTCTACAAAACCTTTTTCAGCCAATCTGTGTCCCCCATAATACATGTGATAGATAGCATTTCAAAAGTTCCCTTCAACAATCTTTTCTGCTCAATAGAAATTATGGCCATAACAGAATTGTGAGCAAACGAGATCTAAAAAAACCAAACGTTTTACATTCTGAGATTTGGATTAACATAAAACTGGTAGGCCTTATTCTTGAAATAGTGTACCAGAAATTACTGGCAGCATGGTTTAAAACATTATTCCATATGGAGATATTTATATATTGAGCTCTTATTCCCTACAACTGGCTCTAGACAGGTAATGTGTTTAACAATTAGGACTTGTTTGGCACCATAAAATTTTGGGGATAAACCTGGATTATCCCCAAAATTTCGAGGATAACCCATGTTTATCCCAGATTATCTTCAAGTTATCCCTGTACCAAACAGCACATAAGATAATAGGTCTAATATGTACTTAAGCAATGGGTTACCTCTGATTACATTCATTAAACTTTAATATATGGTTCATGTGGCTCCATCATTAAGGATCCCATCAAGGCAGGCACGGTAATATAAGAGACGCTATCAAAAAATTGATCCTCAGGAAAGACATATATGTGCTATTGACAATGGAGAACTTGTTCTTACCCAAATACTCCCCAAAAGACAAGTGGAGCAAAGCGTATTGCTCTGGAGATGCGAATATAAAGTTTCCCTTCCGGTTTCCACCAATGAAAAGCATCATTCTGCAACGTACTATCATTAATAAATATGAACAAAAGACTAATATAAGGGGTTGCATCATTTTAAACCTTATATTACCTGGCCAAAGCAAAAAACTGGAACCAATGGGCTTCCAGTTTCGATTGCAACACGTACAAATCCATGTCTTTTCTTAAGGTATGCAATCTGTTAAGCACAAAAAAATCGGCTTTTAAAGTGCACCATTGCCCATGTAAAGATAAATTAGAAAGAAAGGCATTATGAAGATAATTACAGATACAAAGTGCATAATACACAGGCTAACCTCATATTCACGGTTCATATAAATAATCTCTTGAACACCACCTGGAATGACAATACAACTATAACCAGCTTTCAAATGATTGACAAAATTCTTCCTTGTAGCAGCGATAAGACCCATCCATGTCGTCACTTGCCTCATAAATGGAGTGTAAAAAATCTAGAAAAAATTAAAGATAGAAATATTAGACTTATTTTCATCAGAATATGTGACGATTGCTATATGAAGCTAGTACGTGAGTTCACAAGAGAAAAGAATCCCGCTAATTCCATATGATACTTACAGCAGTACTAGCAAGAACCTTGGTTTTAGAAAGAGGCATCAATCCTGCAATATCTAACAGAGAAACAGCACCGATCGGAAATATCGAGTGTGGCTCCGCTGCAAGAACTGCAAAAAAGAAAAAGAAAAAACGAGTTAATACTTTTGCCACGATGAAACAATTATTACCCGAATGTCACGTATTATTCTCCCAAAGATGCCATCACTTAAATAAAAGAAACGAAGAACTTGTGGCAATTTCTCTAATTCAATTAAAAAAAAAGCAAGAATGGACATCCTACCGTATGCCTTCTTATCATCAAATGCGTTAACATCTTCTATATGGAGATTAACGTGGAAGTAACCGGGTGAGTACTTTCCCATGAATCTGAGACAAAAGAGAGAAAGCATGATCAGGAAAAAAAACATCCAAATTAAAATACCACGGAACTAATTCCACCTTAATCAATTCGTGCAAACAGCTCGGGAGGGGGGGGGTCGTTCGTTCGCCATCCGTATTCCCCAATCCTTCCGGAGGGATTACGATTCGGACATCACTCGGGGTAATACGAAGGGGAGTCGAGCGTAAAGTCTCCGGAATTCATCGAATTCCTACAAATCTTCGAAACATTGAATTAAGCAAGAAGAGGCGGAGAAGAGTTTGGCACCTCGCGATCGCCCTCCCATACTTGCTTTTCTCGTTGACGGGACCGAAGGTGAGGACCACCAGCAAGGCAGTTATCCTGGACGCGAAGGACGGTGGAAAAGCGCTTCAGATCACGGTAAGGCGGCGCCAAATCCGGCATGCAACCCCAAGAATCTGGGAGGAGATAGGAATGTACGGGGAGGACGGCCCGAGAGAGTGTTCTCACCAGAGAGCGGCCTGGGTGCGGCAGAGGAAGAGGGCGACCATGCACAGGAAGACGGTGAGGTAGATCGGGCCGACCCAAAGCATGGTGGCCACCAGCGACTTGAAGGCGGAGCTATCGTTGGCGCGTTTCACCACCGCCGTGGGCGCCGGCGCTTCCCTGCTCTCCGTCAACGCCATGCTTCGGCTGCTCCCCTCTGCGGGCGCGACAGCCCTTCGCACCATTTAAGAGGGTTTGCAGCGATCGACAAGCTCACGCACTCTGCGTGTGGGTGTGTAAGAGAGAGAGAGAGAGGCGGCACGAAGGAGGTGGGCAGGAGTTTAGAGATGGAGATGGTATATTATATACTGTGTATGTATGTGGGTCAGTGAGAACTATGAAGCAGCCGATCGACCGTAGGTCGATGGGCACCCGCCTGTCCATGGGGACAGGCCGTCGACGGTTCGAGCGGGCGCTCGGCCGGCTGCCCGGGGGGCGGCGTCTTGCAGCCCCAGCTCGAACGTTCAACCGCGTTTGCAGGCCACTCAGTCGTCGTGTTAAAAAAAAAAGAGAACTACGAAGCAAATAAAGTATCCTGAAAATAATCTAAAAATAAAAATACTCTCTTTTTTTAAAAAAATGTAATTTTTGGTTGGAAGACGAATTTAATTTTTATTAAAAAAAATTATTGTAACAAAAGAACCGTTGGATGATCATAAAAACATATATTATTTTTTAAAGAGCACCTCCGGCGATTCTCACTTTTTTTTTGTCAGACACATTTCCCAAACTATGACAATTTTATGTCATTAGTTAGTTTATGCCTGTTTGGAAACATTATTAAGTACCTCTATCACAATCAATTTTAAAATTGATATTGATAGGAATCATTAAAAAATGTTTAATTAATTATATCAATTTTAAAATTTGTAGTGCAAATAAAACATACCATGTAATACAAGTGTCAACTTGTATTAATTTTGATATTGATACTCCAACATTTGAAAATATTAATATCAACACTGATATAGTATCAAAAATGAAACTCTAACCAAACAGGGCATAGATTTTTGTTTTAATATTACATTTTATCATGAAAAGTGTACGAGGATTTTTTTGGGTAACCAAATACCTTATGAGATATTTATAAATCTAAAATAATTATGTTTTAACTTTCATCCTGATTTAATTCCATCTTCCAAATCAGAACCGTTTTTGCTAATCTTTGGAATACATGTATACTAATTTTTATCAAAAAAAAGTTAACAATATATATAATTTATATTTTACAATTTGTTTCGTTTCATTTCAATTAATTTTACATCGAAATCGGGGGAAAAAGTAAAATTAACTGATTTAAATTCTAATAAATTAACTTCTTGTAACAACGTGCATGATAGGTTATAAATATATAAAAAATTAATTATTTAGTTCGAAAGGCCGAATTCCGTTGACACCGATGGTTGCGGGCCACGGTTGGACCGGATCCCCGGTCAGAAGAGGCGGTCGGCCGACGCGTTGGGCGGCCTATGACTGGCGCCTGGCGGTGGTGGCTGGCCTCTCTATCGCTCTCTGTTTATCATGTTTCCTCTCCAGCGGCTATGATAACTTCGGATGGTACGCCGTCAAAGTCAAACCTCCCGCCAGGCGTTTCCCTTCTCTGACCGCATGTCCGGTCGGACCGCCCGACGACCGGCTCTCCCAGTTGGAGCGGGACGCGTAGACCGCTCATTCTCACGCGGGTTGGGCCGGCGGGTAAGTAGATTGGAGAGAGCCCCAAACCATAAATGGTACCGCCCCGCCGCTGCAGGCGCCGTAAATCCACGCCTACCGCCGACGGCTCTTACATAACCCGACCCCTATTGAAAGCGGGCCCGGTGCGTGCAGAGCATGGCGCGCGTTGGCGCTGTCAGAAGAAGACCGGAGTGCCCGTCAGATCAAGGTACGGACCGGAGAGTTTTTTTTTTGGTCAGAGAGACACCAGCCAGAAAGTTTCATTAAAGAGAAGAGGCGGTACGTTTTTCTTTTTTTTTTTTTTTGGGGGTCATGGCGCAGTGGTCTGCGCGCGCGAGGAAGCCGCCCTGGACGGGGCGGGCGCGGTTCGAGACCGCGAGCTGTGCCGCCCCGGAGGGAGGTGGCGTCCCACTGCGCTAGGAGCGCGGGACAAAGAGGTGGTACGTTCACCGACGGACAGAGAGTCCAGACCCACTTGATTCAAAACATCGAGAGGCAAGTTCGAGAGACCGGATCGCTCCTCACAGATAAACAACGACCCAAGTCCCCATCTCGCCAATAGGTGTGCTGCGGCGTTCGCCGTTCTAGGGCAAAAAGAGAGGATCCATGGCAAGGTCTCCAGGTGCTGGCTGCTCTCCCGGATGAAGTTTCGAGCATTCCATAGAACGGGACCCGATCGGTTGGTAGCCTTAACGACTGCCAAGGAGCCGTTTTCCAGAATCGTCTGGCAATCTTGAAAGGTATTCCAGGAGCACGCTTCTACTATTGTTTTATCTCCAAGAACCTGCGGATCGTTAAGAATAAAAGTACGCACTTTCCATGCTAAGCACATACCTCGTGAGTTTCTTGCAATAAGACCCACAGCCCCTCCGTAATCTGTTGTGGCTGAGTCAACATTAATTTTTATGGAATGATCCGGTGGCGAAAGCTAGACCGTGGATAAATGGGAAATGCATCAGATTGGCCTGATGTAAATAGAAACAAGCTTCTCTAGTGGCTGCTTTGATGATCCAAATGGGTGACCCCAGGGTAGCCCCGAAAGTCGTAGAGCAACGAAACTTCCATAATTGCCACATGATTGAAAGACCCAGCACTCCCGTGTAAATATGAATATCATTGGAATGACAAATCATTTGCAAAAAATCAGTCGCGACCGTGCTAAAGCCCTGTTGTAGCCAATCTTTATTGAAACCGATAGAGGAGTCGAACCAAATTGCTTTACTTCTTGAGCATTCAAACATGATATGATCAAGACTTTCTTGATAAATATTACAAACAGAACACTTATCATCCACCTTAAAACACCTTTTAGCAATTGCACAGTTCGTAGGCAAAGCATTTACTAGCCCTTTCCAAATAAAGATAATAATTTTTTGAGGACAAATTTTGCTCACCTTAGGGTGCCAGAGGTATTTTCAGATGGTATTGTTAGAGGGCCCCGGAGGAATATTAGTGTCCCGAAGGATTCTATAGGCAGACTTTGTGTTCAGATCACCGTTTGGTGTGTAAGGCCAAACCAAACCATCCCGATCATCCTCAGAAAGAATAGGGGTTTTCAAAATTCTGTTAACAATATTTGGCTCAAACAGATAATCAAGTAAAGGCCTGTTCTAGTTCCCATTAGCAATGGGTTCTTTAACATACATGGGGAAGGGGTGGTTTATGATTTTTGGGA
Organism: Cryptocoryne crispatula var. balansae; assembly: GCA_036172225.1. Taxonomy (NCBI): domain Eukaryota; kingdom Viridiplantae; phylum Streptophyta; class Magnoliopsida; order Alismatales; family Araceae; genus Cryptocoryne; species Cryptocoryne crispatula. The sequence goes on along the minus strand of CM069922.1, from coordinate 5,339,968 downwards.
TTGGTGGACCTTTGTCTACAATCCAGGGTTGATTCCAAATATTGATTTGAGAGTCAGCCTTCGCCTTCCAAATACAAGCTTTGGTGATTAAAGGCCTAGCCTTTAAAATATTCTTCCACACATCGGAATTAGTTTGCTTGTGTTTAGCTTCCCAGGAATCCTCAGATTTAAGGTACTTCACCTTCATAAGGCGCACCCAAAGTTTGCGATTATCATGCAAAAAAGTCCAAGCTAGTTTTAATAAAAGAGCTTCGTTCATGGTTGCAAGGTCTCTGGTACCTGAACCTCCTCTCATCTTGGTTCTTTTTATAGCATTCCAACTCCGAAAATGGATCCTTTTCTTGTCTTCTTGTTCTTGAGCCCACCGGAATACATTTTGACATCTATCCAGTTTGTTTACGACCCCTATCGGTAACCTTTTAATAGATCAAGGTACGGACCGGAGAGTTTTGATCATCTCGATTTTTCTGTTCTGCCCCTTTTGTTTTTTCTTTTCTTTTTTTCACCGTGGCCGAACGGCCAACGAGGCACGTGCGAAATCATCTGATGTAACGAAAACGAGACAAATATATATTTTGACGACGACGTGAAATAATAGATGAAATTGTCTGATGTCGTCTAATAATTTGTTATCAAACCTGCGATGATTCCTTAGAGACTTTGAGGGAGTGTATACCTTCCACGTTCAGCCACCGATCGAACCGCACCACCAAGACCAGGGCAGGGGGCGTAAAGTAAAAAAACCACTCGGGCGAAGTCATTAATGATACGATGTACCGGTTCTGCTAGTTTATTATATAAAAGTTAGGCCTAATTTATATAATTCTTTTAATAAGATCGTAATTTAGATATTTTGTCAAACAACGATTGATCGTCTTTATCTCGATGCTCTTTTCTTTCTGCATGTTGAGAAAATACCGCTCAAGTTCATTCCAGGTTCAAGTTGAAACAAATTAGATACCAATTCGTCTATAAGACTAAGGGCCAATCAAATATTTTAAGTGTGAAATTGTAATTTTGGTTATACCAAATGTATACTTATTATCATATATTACTTAGCTTTCTTGCTATATATTGTCAGGTTCTAAGCTCGGACGAGAAAAGAAAAAAAATTGCCATAAATATGTGTCAGTTCTTTTTCGCACGATAATAAAGCCGTCGTTATTATTAACCATTGACGGGTCGACGCACAGGAATATTCACGGTAGGAATCTTTTTTCTAATATTGCATCTTTACTTTATGTGAACTGGGGATGTCTCTGATTTTAATATTTATTCTTTCTTGCATTGTATTTCTATCTTTAAAATTATACATTGAAAATTATATTATCTTACATAATTATCATTCCTAAAAATACGAAGAATAATTAACAATACATATATATATCTGCAGTTAATCGACCGTCATCTTATCGTAAGCTGTTTTTAGATGGATATTATAATGTAATTTGCGGATAGACTTATTATCGATAGTTAATGAACAGTAAATAGAAACTTTTTATTTTATAAGATATCAACGTAGACATTATTATTATTGTTATTATTCTATCTATAATCGAGCTGTTGACATATCTGGGGACGCATACCCACGTTCTCGAGTAAGAAACAAGCGATCGATGACCTATTTTAATCAGAGGGTCAAACATGGCATCCAAGGTCCGTGACAAGACGATCTGCCTCCGCAAGCTGCACCTCATAATAACTATATTAATGGCGAACTTTGACTAATAACCGACGGCATCTGATCAATTCAAGGGCAATACCCTACTTTGCTTGGCCATATACGGTGCTTACCTTTTTTTTTTTTTAGTTACAACATCCACCAAACATGACAACTCTGTGTCATAGGTTAGTTCAAATTTATTTTAATACATTTTTTTATTATGAGAATATGCAAAAAAAAATATCGTACAAACAAACACCTACGAGGGATGCATGATTCCTCAATATTTTGTTTTATCCATAAAGAGGGTGAGACGTGCGTGAGTTTTATAATAATGAAATCCATAAAATAATTAACAAAACAAAAGGAGTTCATTTCAAGTTGCCAAACATCGATGATGTATGTATACATATATATAAATCCCATATTGTTCCGTCTAGAAATTAAGAAGCGAACACATCAAAATAATACTCACCGTCGGTACTGGTATATATTAAACTAGCTACATTGTCGTGACAAGGTATTAGATTTATCGATATATATATATATTTATATATACACACACGTACGTACCTATGAAACATAAATGACGGGAAAAGGACGTGGGTGATTCATAAAATTGGTAAGCTGAGAATTTTAAGAATAATCCCGCGGAGTGAGAGACGACAGTTCCGCTTATCTTTCATTTATTTTTTTTAACTAAAAGCACGCATATGATATTAAAACGGAAAGTCTTTACATTAACGCTCTTTGACACGGAGCGGCAGATTAGAACAGGGAATAGAGTGTGACACATTAAGAGCCCATTGGGCCAGCAAGTGCGCAGCCCAATTACAGTTTCTAGAAGTGAACATAATACTGAGATTCGCATTAAGCAGCACGTGCAGGTTTCAAACAAAGCCTCAGCTTCCAGGATCAGTAAAAAGAGATTTTCTGGCCATCCAAAATACAACACAAGCATTGTGGTCTCTAGCATCAATCAGACTAACGGAACCAAAGGACTCATTAGCAGCACAGTCCACATTTACCTTGATTTTATATATGCACATCTGGTGGAGTTCAAATAAAATCAGACGGAGGGGGTAAGAGGGGTACCTTTACCCGGCAGCATGAGACGGTCATGAACAGCTCTCTTGAAAATGCTGATCGCGGGTGCTCCTGTTTGGATGAAAAGATGAGATTGCATCTAGCTTTTCAAATATGCCATAAAATGAATAAAGCAAGAATTCCTCTAGGATTTTAACTCTTTTTTATTTTGCTTGATCCACGGAAGCCGTGCGCAGACGAGTTTGTAGATATCTCTCTCCATCCATTTGGACGGGCTGCCAAACGGAGAGACCATCCAAACAGCTATACTCTTTTGACATTCCAAAAGGATATGTTGAATAGTTTCAGGATTGGACATGGACATGCTGCAATTACGATCTACGTGAGGAAAATTACATCGTTAGTTGGAAGGTTCTTCGACAAAATTTTCCAAATGAAGAAAATAACCTGTGGTGGACAAATATTGGTGATATTTGGATGCCGCAAAAGCTTCTAGCATGTATTACCGGGAGGACCTGGGGGTAAACCTTCATCCCTCAACAGTTTGTATGCTGATTTGGTAGTGAGATTCCCATCTTTTGTAAAAAACCAGACCAGGGTATCCTCTTGAATGCTGTTGTATACGGGTGTACTTAGATTTCTTTGCACAGAGGGTTGATCAGAACAATATTTGATGATCTTGACATTCCAATGACCATCAACAATGAGATCCTTAACAAGAGTGGGATGATAGTTAGTCGGGCTTTTCATAATAGGGGGTAAACCTTCATTTCTCAACAGTTTGTATGCTGATTTGGTAGTGAGATTCCCATCTTTTGTAAAAAACCAGACCAGGGTATCCTCTTGAATGCTGTTGTATACGGGTGTACTTAGATTTCTTTGCACAGAGGGTTGATCAAAACAATATTTGATGATCTTGACATTCCAATGACCATTAACAATGAGATCCTTAACAAGAGTGGGATGATAGTTAGTCGGGCTTTTCATAATAGGGGGTAAACCTTCATCCCTCAACAGTTTGTATGCTGATTTGGTAGTGAGATTACCATCTTTTGTAAAAAACCAGACCAGGGTATCCTCTTGAATGCTGTTGTATACGGGTGTACTTAGATTTCTTTGCACAGAGGGTTGATCAGAACAATATTTGATGATCTTGACATTCCAATGACCATTAACAATGAGATCCTTAACAAGAGTGGGATGATAGTTAGTCGGGCTTTTCATAATAGGGGGGTCCCTTCCTGTCAAGAATCCATTGATGATTCCAAACGTTGATTATGTGACCATTCTCGACCTTCCATATACTACCTTTGAGGATGTGTATCCTAGATGTTAAGATATTACGCCAAATTTGTGAAGCTTGATTAGTGAGCTTAATCAACCAAAAATCATCATTACCCACATACTTATGATGCAACATATTAACCCACAATTTGTGCCTATTATGAATAAAATTCCAAGCCAGTTTCATAAGAAGGGCAGTGCTCATACTATCATAATCTCTGATTCCAAGCCCCCCTTGCTTTGCTGACTATGACCCCAGCAGAAATTGTTCTGCAAACTCTCCATACTTCTGATCACAGTCTTGGGAAGTTTTTTAACCATCATACAGTAATTTGGCATTTGATTAAGAGAGACTTTGATGAGCACAGTTCTACCTGCTGAGGAGAGAGTGTTAGATTTCCATCCAGCTAATTTCGATTTGCAAACCTCCAAGAGAATATTAAAATGATTGATCCTATTACCAATTTGATTAATTGGGATACCCAAGTAGAGATCGTCAGAGAATCCAAGTTGAAATCCCGTTAAAGAGCAAATTTCATTCTTTAGAGCTTCACTAGAATTTCTATTGAAATAAATTTTGCTTTTACTCTGATGAATGTGCTGACCCGAGATATTAGCATAATCCTTCAATAAGAATGAAATTTGGTACATTTGCATGTTTCGGAGAAATAAATCGTTTGGTACATTTGCATGTTTCGGAAGATTTTAATCATAACCTAGCTACCTACCTTCCCAAGACGATATATCATACACATCCTCAAACTAGGGGAGACAAGAGGGTGGTTATTTATACGAGAAGTATCCAGACAAGCGGCATTTTCCCTGTTCTCTGTTTTCTCGTTGCTTCCGTGTAAAACCTGGGGACTAATCCTTGTAATTAATTTTCCTCGTACGGTGGCCCTTTAATTAGCTTCAATAAATCCCTCGTAGCGCGCGTGTGACTCGAAGAATTTGCGTGCGTGCATATACTTCGTTTGTTGTTGTGCTTAATTAAAACTCCCATCAACAACAATAATAATCTGCAGAAACGCGTGTGATTAAAAGATCAACATCTCTGATTCCGGAGCCCTCGTCATCCTAGCTAAAAAGGAGGGGGGTTTACTCCAGAAAATGAAATTACTGCACGATAAAAAAAGTACGGAATCATATATTGCATTCTTCGCGATCAAGAATGGCCGGGGTCATATCTCGATGCAGACGATGCTAAAGAATTAGGAGAAGCTGGCACAGGCAATCAGCCAGAATCAGTCGATCACACGTACGTACACATATATATATGCAGCAAGAAGAAGAAGACGACGATTAATTAATTAAGAGCTTGCTGCTCTCAACCGGACGGATGGGGGTTGCAAGCCAGGCAGGAGAGGAGCTTCCGCGCGAAGGAGGCCTTCCTCCCCCTGCTTTCCTGGGGCGGCGCCGGGTTCTCGGCCGGGCATGTAACCACGACGACCTCCGACTCCTCCATCCCTCCCTCCTTGCACCTCTCGCACGCCCGGCAGAAGACGCCGTAGGCGTCCCGCAGGTACCTTGCGGCCTCCGCCACCGTCATCCTCTCCACGAGCCTCTGCGGGTAGACGCCCTCCCTCAGGCAGTCCCCGTTCAGCACCGCGCCCAGCTGCACCATCACCTCCTGGAACTCCGTCAGGTTGGCCTCCCCCTCCGCGGCCTCCGCCATGCGCAACTTCCTCGGCTCCGGCAGAGTCACTGACATCGAGAAGGGTTTTCGAGACGCAGCAGTAAATCAACTGAGCAAAGATATATAAACTTATTGTATGAAACTGACACGTAAAATCAAAATTATCTTCGAAACCAACACATTTTCTCAGAGGTCTCGGTCGCTTCTCGGAGAAAAGATTATATATATACGGAATTGATCACACACCTGGGCAGTCATCTCGGGGGCTGCCCCGAGTCAGCACGCCCTCGAAGGTGGCAGCCCAGGCATCCCTCTTGGTGAGGAACTCCTTGAGGTTGAAGATCTTCTTGACCGTAGCGGGGATGGAGGAGTGCTCGTACTGGGAGGACGCGTAGGGCCCCGACGGCTTGTGGATCACTGCGCGAAGCCATGTTAATCAATCAATCAATCAATATATGTATGTATGTATGTATGTATGGGTGATTTTAATCGGCAAATTAACTGCAAATTGTTACATATGTATGTATAGATAGCAATCACGATTAATTGAGCTTCGGAGATACATGAATATATATATATTAATTTACCGGTTCCCTTCTCTATCCACGGGGAGATGAGGATGGCGGGGACGCGGACGCCCAGTCGGTCGAAGCGGAAGTTGAAGGGCTCGGGGCCGACGATGCCGTCGGGGCTGGGGACGCCGACGGCGGGCGGCGGAACGTGGTCGTAGAAGCCGCCGTGCTCGTCGTAGGTGACGACGAAGAGGATCTCGTTCCACTGGGGGCTGGACCGGAGCGCCTCGTACACCTCCTTCACAAGCTTCTGGCCCTGGGAGACGTCGTGGGAGGGGTGGTCGTCGTTGCCGGGGAGGACCTTGAGGTCGAAGTAGCGCTGCTCCACGACGACGTAGTTGGGGAGCCTCCCTTCCGCGCAGTGCCTCTTGAAGTCCAGGTCGAAGGGGTGGAACTTCCCCCAGTACTTGAGCTTCCTCAGGTTCCTGCGCGCGTGCCCATCCATATATATAATATATATAAACACACCCCGTCGATAAAATATATAAAGCATCCGAATATATATATATATATACGCTTGATTAATTATGCATTGTTTTGTACGTATACACGTACGTAGATAGATCTCTTCTCTATATACATAATTAATCTGCATGAAATTCGAGCTCTCGAAAACAGTCTCGATCGTTCAAAGTTTTTGTAAGTTAAAAAGAACTACCATTGGGAAGGACAATTTTTTATCGATCTTTTGAACGTAGTAGCATCTGTAGAGATCTAAGGCCTATGTTCTCCCACAATAGCAACGTACGAACAGTACCATTGGTTGTGGAAAACAGCTACTTTTCCTATAGTTTATTAGACGGTAATAAATTCGATTGTTTCTTATTTTAAGCTAGCCAAATGTTAGATAGTTATGATTAACATTATATATAGAAGCTAAAATCACTATCAGACATCAGACATGGAATAAGTTGAGCTTTATTTGGGCTTTAACAACCCTATGAATCAGACAAAGGTTCAGGTTGACGCCCTGTTCGGTTTAATTAAGTATGGGTTGAAAAAAAATCTGATGGAGTGTTTGATTGCATGATAATAGAATTTTTTATTTTTATTTTTAAAAATTATTAGAAAACTTGTTAAAAGAGGTGTTTGACAATCATGATAATTTTACGTTTCGAAAGTGATTTTTTTCTTAAACAAGAAAAAGAGAATCTCATCTCGTTCTTTTTTCTTGTGATTCCTACTTTGTTTGATCATGAATGACAGTTACTCTTTTTTGTTATCACATCCTTCCAAACATGACATTTTTATGTCATGAGTTAGTTCATTTTTTATTTTAATATATTTTTTTATCATGAAAGTGTACACAAAATTATCATGCAACCAAACACCCCACGAGCCTTTTTCCCAATATTGCCCACCACAATGCCTCCAAAATAACTCTTGGCACGGCGAGCTTTTTCTTTTTCTTTTTTTTTCTGTTTGAACTCTTCCTCGTTCCATTCCTCCTCTGCGTCCCTAATTAACCTTGAAATATATTAAGCTTCCTCCTCCTCTTCCAATGCCGGCCAGAGTACAATTGGCTTCAGCACCTTTTAGCACACACTACCTTCTTTTCGCAGTCGTCGACACATGAAAGATTCTCTTATTGTTATCCCTTGATTCTACTATACAGATTTTGATAAATACATATAATTTCTAATCCAACTGCATGCTTAAACGAGAGAGATGCTACCATGAATATAAATCTTGATATTCTGATCATGCTCGAACCCAAGTACCCAAAGCATGACAGCTCCCCGGCTGTTACCAACACGGGGGTCGGACCATGTGGCTCCCCGGCTGGCCGTGGTCCCGACTCGATCATGTAAGGGAGTCCAAACACGTGGTCGATCGGACCATGTTTCTCTTCACTGGACGGTGGAAGAAGAAACTTTTTCACCTCTTCCGCAAACATTTCGACCAAAGAAGAAGTGAGAAAACTGGAGAGAAACTCTCTCCACCGTGTGCAAAGAAGAACTCGAAACTCGTCTTTGTAAAATCCGTAAGAGTCTTAATTTCTAAGACGAGTTTCTCACGAAAGAAGATGATACGATAATATCATTAAATATCATTAGATTATGTTATTACGTCACTCCGTCGTGAAAAAAAAGACGGAGAGACTCAATAAAGAGGAGCGTGTCTCCGAAGTGAACCGGACTGCAGGTGTATCTTTTGGGTATGGCCGACTGGCACTTGGGGGAGAAGTGTCATGTCGTCGTATACGTACCGTCACCAGCACGTCAGGGAGGAGGAAGATCAGGCCCGTGGGGGCCGGAGACGAGCAAGGTCGAACAATCAATCGATCAGGGTGCAGGGGGCGGCGCGTACCAACCTGTAGAAGAGGGTGGAGGGAGGGTACTGGTAGTAGATGCCGAAGGAGAAGCCCGCCTCGTCCAGCGAATCGAAGATGGTCTTCTGCGGGAAGCCCGCCACCAGCTTCTTCGTGTCGTTGCTCGTCGCCCCGTGCGACGTCGCCGAGTGCACGTACAGCCGGTTCGGCTGCGTCGACGCCGGCACCGACGCGAACCACCGATCGCACACCGCGAACTCCGCCACCAGCTCCCTGTACACCGGCACCGCCTCCGGCCGGAACCCGCTCATCACCGTCGCCGACATCCCCTTCGCCTCCCGCTCCGCCTCCTGCGCGAACCCGTTCATGGACGGCTCCTCCCCCGCGGGCGTCCCGGGCGCGAAGGGGACGCCGTACACCTGCTCGTAGATGGCCTGGAAGGAGTGGCCGGGGTCGGGGTCGACGTACTCGGACCGGTCGGTGAATCGGAGGCGCACCGAGTCGGGGTCCGACACGGAGATGGGATTGGACTCGGTGCCGTCGACGCCGTCGATGGCCGGGTTGAGGGACTTCATCCACCCCAGCATGTGGTCGAAGGAGCGGTTCTCCTGCACCAGCACCACCACCGTCCTGATCGGATAACCCCCGGAGGCGGAGGCGGAGGCGGAGGCGATGATTTCGGGCTCCATCTTCTTCCCCATCGCCTTCTGGGACGGGTCTGCGCACTGGTAATTGACTCCCGCCTGCATATTATAGCAAGCAGGAGCCGGCGAGCGAGATGGAGAGGAAGCGCCCGGGAGCGGAAGCGTTCCGTCTCGTGGGAAGGGAAGGATATTCGTCGCATTTTAATAGAAAATTCCCTCCCTTGGAGTTAAAATAAATAAATGAGAGACTAACAAACATACAAAATCCTTTTGGAATATTAATGCATCAAATGGTTCGGACTTCGGAGAAAACATTACATCTAAGTTGGGGTTGGAAGGAAGGAACCCCAACTCAGAAATAAAATCAACAAGCTAGATTCGAATATAATGAACGAATTAAAGCGAGGTCGACGCAAGTAGATCTCATGCTTTTATTTATATATATATGAGTTTAAGTTGGGGATGATTTTCTCCGCAACTTAGAATTTAATTTCTCGGGGAAAGTCGTTGCCTCTCCGCACACGACAAAATCATGTTATTATTATTGCTTGCAAAGGGAGGCATCCAAACCTTGATCTATCTGTACGCACTAACGACGGATATTGTGGTTGGGGGGAGGAGGTGGGACCGGATCCTCTGTGCACCTCGGTGTGCACCTCAATGCACACCACTTCTTAAATTCATCTAATTATGTTATCAAATTAGTTATTTCGATCATTTTTAAGACCGTAAATATACATATATATTATGTATTGATAAAAAGAAGTAATATTAATATTTTTTCAATTTATACTATTTTTTAAATTAATTATATTTTTAATTTAAATAAATATGTATAAAATATATTTAATGTTGATTTTCATAAAATATAATATCACATATTATATATGTATATTTACGGTCTTAAAAATGATCGAAATAACTAATTTGATAACATAATTAGATGAATTTAAGAAGTGGTGTGCATTGAGGTGCACACCGAGGTGCACAGAGGATCCGGTCCCGGAGGAGGTGGCGTGGGGAACGGAGAACTAGGAGAGCTTTTTTTTTTTTTTTAGGGGTTTGCGGGTGACGCCGGGGACTGGTTTCAAACGATTGTTGCCGGGGAGGGAAATGAGCATGCTTGTGCCTAAAAGAATGTTAAAATTATAAAAGGTTAGTTGGTGTGTAACGATTGACTAGATTCCCAAAAATCATGTTGATTAATAATTTTTTTGGGAAGTCATCTAGCTTCTGCCTACTCCCGTCAGAATGCATTTAATTAATTTTGAGTTTTTTTCAACTCAACTTCTAAAAAATAGTTAACTAGTAGTTCTCTGATTTAATCTCTTAATATATCCATAGATCGAGATATTTTATAATCTATCCCCTTAAAGTCTTGATGTTCTCGTCAAGATCACAGACATCACATTTCACATGCTCAGGTGAGTCACACCAAACTTTTCAATTAAGTTATGTCCAGATACCATCTTGTCACGACTCAGATTTTAACGTACAAGGAAATACAATCCAGCAACATAACCGAGAGTAGTTAAAATCTGGGTCGTTGTTTGATTATTACAATATCAGCTATATATATATATTTTTGCAGTATATATATACATGTCTGAAGAATCTGTTCTTGGAAAAATAGTATGCGGGAAGAGATTGTTCGGTTAGGCCAGCTGGCTCTACCTGAAGGTGGTTGGTTGAAGCTTGATTTACAGAGTTTAATTAGTTGATCCGTCCCAATCCAATTGGGCTCGACTGAATTTTTTTTCCTTCTTCTTATTCTTTTATAATGATATGGGCGTCAATGTCAAACTTAAGAAATTGAAGAATATAAAACGAGAAGTATTCTTGACAAAATACTATCAGATGGCTTACTCGTCCATACCTTATTTTTTAAAAGACTTCTGACTATATATCGATGAAAAATACTTGTTTCCAATGATGTATCACGTTATCGTAAGAGTGTCAACTTCAAACTCCTCACCTTATCAAAGGAAAGGTATTAAATAGAGTCCATCTAATCGGGAAGGTATCGGTGAGGGCTCGATCTCTCGTCGCGTGTAATGCGGCACGCATAGGCGGCCGTTAGGCCACCGTGGATAAAAGAAAAGACAGCATTGATGGGACGTTTGGTTTATCCAGGCTGTGGTGCCAAGCATGCCCTCAGGGGTTATGTGGTACCCAATTAATTTTGGGATAAAATTAGTTTATTCTCAAATTTTTACTGATACATCAGATTTATTCTCCAAATTTTTGATGCCTGTTTGATATTAATTTAATTTAGATCAAAACTTGATTTATTCTTAAAATAATCTCATATCAAACGGCTCTTAGAGGTTGTTTGGTAGAAGATTAATTAATTTGGGGATAAATCACCCCAAAAATTTTGATGCCAAACTACCCGTAAGGGCTGCTTAATACAAAGTTAATTTGGGAATAACCTAATTAAATAATCTGGTACTGGTAATTGTGGGTGTACAACCAAAATTCGAAAATCCCTAAACCACATCGAACCGGATGATTCAATTCAAGGCTATGGACGTTCGGTTTTCTAAATCGAAGTGAACCGATATTATTTTATCCGTCTGATTCGGTTTGACCCATTAGTTAAAACAAACCAAACCAAATCAATAAATCGGTTGGCCCGGTTTGACTCTATTTATTTATTTTTTATATTAACTTGGAATATATATTATTATAAATATAAGTTAATTATTTAAAAATATAATTATTTACTAAAAATAAAATCTTAAGCTTAAGCTTAATTTTACTCTTAACCTTTAGCAATCATTTTAATTTAACTTAATTTTATTCTATTATATTCTATTTTAAAAATAAATAATATGTGGTAAATGGGCGACCCGAACCCTTCAATCTAGTTCACAATCGGTTTAAGGTCCAATCGAATTGGTTTGGTTTAGTTTTATTTTCAGTTAGATGCCAATTTTGATAAAGAAAACTCGAAAGTAAATCGAACCGACCGTGAACAATCTTAACCAGTGGGGAACCTAAGGTGCTGTTTGGTAGGGGGATAACTTGGGGATAAACATGAGTTATCCCCTAAATCATTTTATGGTATCAAACATACCCCAAGGTGCTATTTGGTACGGGGATAACCTGGGGATAAACCTGGGTTATCCTCAAAATTTTGGGGATAACCCGAGTTTATCTCTAAAATTTTATGATAAGGTGCTGTTTGGTATGGAGATAACTTTGGGATAAATCTGGATTATCCTCTAAATTTAAGGGGATAACTCAAGTTTATCCTCAAAATTTTATAGCACCAAACGGACAGTAAGGGTTTAGTGCTTGGTTAGACTATCAGGTAGTACATCAATTTTAAAAAGTGATAAGTTACCATCTGTGTAAGAGAAAATTTATTCTTATCTTACGGCCTGTTTGGTTAGAGTATCCAAATTGAAACAATATCAATTTTGATATTGATATTCCAAGAAAATATAATATCAATTTCAAAAGTGATAGTATCAAGTTTCTTTAAGCGTTTGGTAATGTTATATCAAAATTAAAAGTGATATTAGATGTTTGGTAATATAATATCAATATAAAAATCACTATTAAATAATTTGATTGATTAGAGTCAAAATTATATTTTAATATCAAAATTATTTTTAAAATTTAAAAATATTTATATTATTTACAAATTTAAATATATACTTAACATTTTTAATTTAAATAATAAATTTAAAACAAAAACTAAGAAAAAATAATATAAAATTGACCACTTTCAACAAATTGAAATGTCAAAATCTCATATTTTGTTGTCTATCAAAATCTCATATTTTGTTGTCTATGCTTGGTATAGACGTACATAAGCATAAAATTTAACCATAACTACAACAAATATAAAATTTTACTATCTATTAAATGCACTAACGAAATATTCTAATACAGAGAAGGATCAACTGTATAATCTCCATTAAAATGATTATACACCTCATATTTACCCCTTACAGATTCATCTGAAATCCCCCACTTTCAGATTAAAAAAAAACTACAACGTAGGCCTTGCTAGAACATTACAAAACAGAATTTATCCAAACCAAACATTTGTGCATGCCAGAGTACTAGCCACCCAAACCCCATTTGTGCTTCCAGCAATCAAGTCGTCAACATGCACACCCTGACAACACCCAAGCTTGGCACCACAGTATCGCAGCTCAATCACCCAAGTCCAACACTTCGAAATATCTCTTTGGAGCTATAAGCAAAGAAGACCACAAATGAAAAGAAGAGTAATCAAGAACTCCCTACAAGCATCCATTCATCTGATATTTTATGCATTTCAAATAAACAAAGATAGATCAGTTCATTCCTTGCCAACGCAGTATGAATTATGAATGTTAACCGTAGCTAGTTAGAAGTAGCACCATGGAAGTAGAAAGAGATTTGGACACTAATTGCTTGCTAGTTTCCTTTTAATGCTAGAAACAATTCCTTGCTTCCAAGTGGTCCATGGATAATAAGCTGTATGAGATCGTTGACCTGTTCTATCTCCATCTTCTCTCCAGAAAAGAAAAGCAGAGAAGATCAATCAGCACTCAGCAAAAAGAACCCAGCACGATAGTATGTCTAAATTATTAAAAGGACTGTGGTGAAATCCCATGCAAAATGAAATAAAAACAACAATTCATACATTAAATTTGGTGGATATCATGCATTAAAATTTTAAACCACCAAGTGCCTACCTTTGTTCTTACATAATAAGAGCCCATTACAGACATATCAGAAGGGGTTGTATCCAGGCAGGAGAGAGAAGGAAAACAACAAAAGAAGTCTAAGCAAGGTCAGGAAAGATTCCATTAGGTCTCTTAGGAACACAACGGGCAAGAAACAAAAAAAGGGCATACGAACAACATATATAAAAAGAACATCCTAAAGTGCTCATTATGATTGTCTCAAATCTAAAAAGGAGAGAATGCATTCCAAGATGCAAAGGACATCCAAAAATAGAACACTTTAGCTATTATTTGCTTAGGAGAATACAAATAGTTTATCGATCATATATACATATACATAATATGTACAAAATGGTAGATGCATATTGTTGAATGCTGGCAGTAAAACTTAAGAAACATGCAGTTATGACGCCCATACGTACGCCAATGGATGTTGATGTGGTATTAGAAAAACATCAGCTGGGAGCAACCGGCATCTTATTATATGCATAGGAAACATGACAACTAAGACACCATCTCGTGGTGTGGCCTACATATATAGCCATATGCAGGCTCCAATATCTTTTTCAGTTAGGCTGGATAGATATTCTGCTCTAGTGGACTACGTCAAATCTCTCCCTCTTTTCCCCTCCCCATATACATATATGTATGTATGCACTTGTCATCTAACCAAATATTGAACCTTTGAACAAAAACAAAAGATATCTAGTGGCATTCTCCCATATTGAATCTGGAGGCCTCGTCAGCACTCAACAGTATATACCAATCAATCTGTATGTACGCACCTCTTCAAAGATGAATTTCCTGTTTAACAGACAAGTTATTTGTACGTTAACACTAAAACTGCACATGATTTGAACTAACTTCTAAAAATAAATAACAAGTTATGAATTATTAGCCTTACAAAAAAACATTGCCCAAATTTCACCTTACAGTGATGAATAATGTCAGCATGGTGACGCATTCCTAATTCTTTCTTCACATATATAAGTGAGTAAAGTTTTAATGCATACCTCTTGCTAGAGCAATTATCTCTTTTGTGCACCTGTAGCTCGATGTGTGTATCTGAAAAATAAAAATAGAAGTTTCCTTTTACATAAATGGATTTCTGGGAAAGACCATCCTTCAATGATTAGGCAAGTCATATACCTTCATTGCTAGTGGCTGGAGCTTTCAAATAATCCAAGCCTTTTCTATAGAGACCCTACCAAATTTGATTAATATCATATAAACTACTATGCCAAGCAAGCAGTAGCAGTTTCCTAGCAAATATGTATAACACGTCTCATTTATCCCTGATTAAGCTGAATTCCTGATGCTATCAATCTGTTCGGGAGCTGTAGTCACAGGGCAGAGAGGCGCAAGAGAGATTCGTCACAGTCAAGATGCCTAAACGCCTCCATTCATGCACAAAACAAAATCGGTTCTATGCGTAGGGTCGATCTCTTCAGTTACCCCCTTTTCCAGGAACCTTGCAGCTGTCTGTCCGATGCCAGAGACTTTATTTTCACCAATCTTGACTCCGATGACATCGCAGGTCCTCCACCCCGCCGTGGACTTCGTCAACCCCTGTTCTTGAAGCTTGCCTCCTGCCGCCTTGGAGACACCCACATCTCGCCAAATATTATCGACCACTAGAGTTTCACTTGGAGCTTGTTGTCGACCTAATTTTCCACCGCCATGGGAGCTCCTCACCACAGTTGGAGCGTTTGCTGCCACCATTATATCCCGCCGAACCATCATCTAGGAGCCGCAACACGTTGTCGATGTGCCGCCGCTCATAGCACCTGCAGTCGCCACCGTTGGGGGAGGACATGCGGAACTAGGGCTTCATAGAGAGAAGATGTAAGGATAATAAGTGACTGGCCTTCACAAAGAGGAGAGGCCGATGATGGTTACGGACAATATTATTTTTAATACAGGAGGAGAGCTGTATTGCTTTTGTCTCTTATTTGCACTAATAATTTTAAAAGTAATATAGTTAACCAAACAGCTGCCTGTGCCACGTAACAGTTTCAGTTTTAAAACTGATATTAATAGAGGCACTTGATACTAAAAACAAACACGGCATTAACGGCCTGTTTGTTTTGAGTATCAAAATTGATACAATATCAATTTTGATATTGATATTCCAAGAAGATGTAATATCAATATCAAAAGTGATAGTATCAAGTTTCTTTAAGCGTTTGGTAATGTTATATCAATATTAAAATTGATATTAGGTGTTTGGTAATACAATATCAATATGAAAATCACTATTAAATATTTTGATACCAAAATTATTGTTAAAATATAAAAATATCTATATTATTTACAAAATTAAATATATATTTAAATATTTTAATTTAAATAATAAAATTAAAACAAAAACTAAGAAAAAATGATATAAAGTTGACCACTTTCAACAAATTGAAATGTCAAAATCTCATATTTTGTTGTCCATGCTCTGTACAGACATACATAAGCATAACATTCAACCATAACTACAACAAACATAAAATTTTATTGTCTATTAAATGTACTGACAAAATATTCATCCGAAATCCATCCGAAATCCCTTACTTTACCACTTACAGATCCATCTAAAATCCCCCACTTTCCGATAAAAACTACAAGCATGACTCGCCAGAACATCACAAAACGTAATCTATCCAAACCAAATCTTGGCCTCGGCTCTTGTTCAGATGGCCGAAAACAAAGGTATCTTGTTGTTAGCACATCTCTTGTTAGCACTCATGTAGGAAGAACCTCCGATGTAGTAGTCGATCCGGGAAATCCTAAATACGCAGGGCAGCAAGCTAGGCTAAGAAAAGCGAGAGAAAAGAACACCAAAATTCCTGCATGGAAAGGGCAAAAATCAAACCCATTAGCATACCAAGAACTTGACATACGTGCTAGTCATATAATAAAGTCTAAAAGTAACCAGCGCAGATAATAAATTCATTAGCATACCAAAAAAATTCCACAAATCGATAATAGGCATATAATAATTCATTAGCTCACAGATTTTATCACCATACGCCACCCTCGTGCTCTAATCTGAACTTATGGCATTTTTACTTGATCAATGTGTCCTTCCATCATGACTATAATAAATGATAAATGCCCAAGCCGGAAAGGTAAAAAGATCAGAGTCAGTTCATCCCTGTAATGTAAAATATTTTCACTTGCTCCTCCAAATGAACAGCAACATGTGCCAAACCAATTTTCTACTACATCACGCCAGTCAGCTGATGGCATTTCAATAAAGGATGTCATGGATGTTAAAAGGGAAGGCTGCCAATGCAGCACATAGCTTTCACGAGGAATGCACCCCCCCCCAAAGAGATGCTGGATGCTGTCCAACATATTGGTCGAGGTAAAGGATGTCATGGATATGTACCAGGGAAGGGCTGCCTATGCAGCGCACATGGCTGCTGCCAGGGAATGCCACCCTCACCTCACCCCCTTTTTTAGAAGTGTGCCACTTTTCTATTATCTGAAGTGTGCCACTTTTCCCTTTATATTAAAGCATCAACTCGCGAACAAGAGTAACCAATCAACAAATTATAAACTGTATGCATGCTTCAATTTTTCCAAGTATCAATAATTGTTAGGCATCATTGAATGGACTATTTCCAACTTTCCAAACCTTCAACGTGAGAAGTTTACCTGATCCTTCAAAACATATGCCTCAAGATTCCTGGTCGTTCCTGGAACCCATACATCAGAGAAGCTTCCCTCATTTTTCTGAGAAAAATCAAGCATACAATAGTCTTGAGGAAATTCAACAATAAGATGAATTTGGGGAAAATGCACCTTTGCATCAAAAATAACACAAATAAATAAAAAATAAGAATGAAGAGAAAGTTCAAAAATAGGAACCTTTGCAGACATGCTCTCAGAAGTAACACCCGTTTTTTGCACTAAAAAACAAAGATAGAGAACATATAATTACACGACTAGTCTAAAATTCTAGTAATCCAGAAAACTAGATGCGCGTGGATTACTAGAATATAATACCCTCCCCCTTACTGCAATGCCCCCGCCCTGCCCTCCACACTCTGACCTATGTATCCTTTTAACATCTCAATGCCCTCCACACTTTGACCTATGTATCTCGTAATAAATCACGTGGATCGGTCGGAATCGAGAGGAGGAGGGGACTCTTGCCTACTCATATCATAGAGAAGATTACGTACATAATCAGATATTTATACGTAGGATGAGGGGCACAAGTCCATTCAAAATTTGATTGCAATAATAAAGATAACAAATAAGCAATAATAAAGATAATCAAATAATCTTACCTATCCTTGATGGCAATAATCAAATAAGCAACAAATAAACAATAATAAAGATAACAAAGATAACAAAGGAAAAGAATAACATGTATAAAAAGAAGTATCTTTGTTTGCCATGTGATCATACCTGTGTGATAAAAGTTAATGTCTTCTTCTACTATACTCTTCCCACATTTCTTGAGCAATTCTATTTCTAAGTTCTTTGCCACGTCGACGTTCTTCGGTAGACGATGACTCAATATTACTCTCAACCCTTTCTTGTCTCCTTTCAATAATCTCATTTTCTATCACTCTTGCAATTTGTCTATCATATAATAATCTCATTTTCTATCACATTCTGTAAAATGGGTGTTTGGCATATTCAATAACATTCTGTATTGAATCTAATACATTCTGAATGGCCCATTCTGTATTCATCGTATAAATGGGCCATTTCTGTATTGAATCTAATAATTCTGGCTAGACAACAGAACGTAGATATGTTATCTCACCCAGGATATATATAGCAGTGCGACTAAGACAGGGTTTTGATGGGAACTACTCTGTTCCGTACACATTAAAAATGTAATTTGTCTTCCCTTCCATCAGCAAAAGAATTTCTTTAAAACGTTACCTGACATCAAGCAAAATGCACATTTCTAACAAGATATTAGGCTTCAGCCTGAGGAAGACTGACTGGGTGCCTAACATAATACAACCATGAAAGATCTAAACTGAACAAGGATAACACAATCAGTAACAAATATCTGAGACCAATCTTTCTTCCTGAGCCTTTCGAGCACTGTGCACTCATCAAAAACTGCTACTGTTGTGTCATAATATGCACTAGTGGTGACTCAACTAGTAATGCATTAGAATTATAGAAGTGAAAAAAATTGGAGAATGCATGGGAGAAAGAATCAATGCTCAAAATTGCAGTATGAACAAAAGTACTCACTTATTGACTGATCTCACGATTTGTAGGAAAAAGATTGATGGAACTAGTGTCGAAGGTAAAGCTGCTTCACAGAAAAAGAAGAAAAACGGTTACTGTGCAAATTTAGAAATAGTAGAAAATGATACCAACATCCAGCTTCTTAGCAACGGAGAAAAAGCATTTTGCAAGGGTCATAGCATTTTGTGACATCAACTTATTTTAAAGAAGAGTAGAATTTGCCAGACTAAATCTAGTAGAGATAGAAACAGCATGCTTTCAAGTGAAAACTTCATCAGATAAGCCTTTTGATATATTTTCTTAAGGAGCTTAATAGGTCAGAAGGAAATGACCTCGTCTAGTATACAAATGGCAAAAGTACTGAAGAGCAAGTAGAAATGAAAGAGGGTAAATCATCGCTCTCTGATCAGACATATACCCTGACCAGAAATGCAAGTCCTGCGATAGTGTCCGCCAGCGAACACAAGTTACATAAAGATTTGTCTAAATGGATGAACTGTCATGACCATTAGAGTCCAGAAATGGGCTAATTTATAGTTCACATTCTGTAAAATGGGTGTTTGGCATATTCAATAACATTCTGTATTGAATCTAATACATTCTGAATGGCCCATTCTGTATTCATCGTATAAATGGGCCATTTCTGTATTGAATCTAATAATTCTGTATGATGTGAGAATTATCATACAGAATGGGCTATTTAATTTATAGTTCACATTTCTGAATTAGGTGAACTTATCATGTGCCTATTCAGTTTAACAGAGAGACGAAGTAGTAGAGTGCCTTATTGGCTCAATTCCATGCAAGCAATAATCGAAGTGTCAATAGCAGGGTTCGACCATAGATTGTTCCCAGTTTCTACATAAACACATATCACTCCTGAAGAACATAGAAACAGCTGAATTTACTTGCTTTTACACCCACCCATCTATCTCCAACATCACGACCCTGTTCATCGAACATCATCAGACAGGTGGGAAGAAGTTTCTCCCCTCTTCACCTCGGACCATTTTTATTCGGAAGCTCATACTATGTTAATGTTGATTAATCCCTCTGCAGGGCTCTTTCTGCCAAGATGCACCCGCGAGTGCCCAAAATCCGCATGGGGGGGATGGAGGAGAGTGGCAGCCACTGACAAATGAAGAAGACAAAGGAGGAATAGGGAATGAAAGGAGAGCAGGGCATGGCCTGCGTATATTCTTCTCGAGGGCACATTGAACAAGAACCAAAATTTTGAGCAAGTGGGCTCTAAATTCTCCCCCTCCATGCGTCTCCTTCCTTGTTAGATAAACGTTGAAGGCACTCAAAAGTACCCCCATTTTTCCTTGTTAGAATTAAATGTCCCCTTTTTAATTTGTGGGAGAAGCGCCACCGCCACCGGACACTCCGGACCTCCGGACCTCCGGCAGAGCGCCACCGCCGGCTCCCCTTGCCGGACCGGAAGACACGGAGCGGAAGCGAGGGAGAAGGCGGAAGAGAGGGATGGAGAAGATCTCGCACCTGGCTGCCGAGGTGAGCTCCCGCCGTCTGCCGAGGTCGATCGGGGAGGGCGGCCTCCCGCCGTCTGCCGAGGTCGATCGGGAGCTCCCGCCGTCTGCCGAGGTCGATCGGGGAGGGCGGCCTCCCGCCGTCTGCCGAGGTCTGCCGAGGTCGATTGGGAGCTCCCGCCGTCTGCCAGCTCCCGCCCTCTGCCGAGGTCTGCCGAGGTCGATCGGGAGCTCCGGCCGTCTGCCAGCTCCCGCCGTCTGCCGAGGTCTGCCGAGGTCGATCGGGAGCTCCGGCCGTCTGCCAGCTCCAGCCGTCTGCCGAGGTCGATCGGGAGCTCCGGCCGTCTGCCAGCTCCAGCCGTCTGCAGAGGTCGATCGGGAGCTCCCGCCGTCTGCCGAGGTCGGGCGATCGCTATCGGGGAGAAGGAGTCTGCCAGAGGTCGGGCGATCGCTATCGGGGGGGAGTTAGGGCACAGCGAACACAGCTCAATATTGATTTTAAAACAGGTACTGACCTGTATTGAATTTGAAAGAGTGGTAAACTAATAATTTTAAAACTGATATAAGTATCCAAACACTCTATATCAACTTCTATCAATATCAGTTTTAAAATTAATACTAATATAAGTACTTAATACAGTTACCAAACAGGCCATAAAGTATTGATTGAAGATCCATGGTTCGAACATCGGCACGGTTGAGAAATCACATTTTTTGTATCGATTTTAATACAATTCAATCCCTATATATATTTTTCACCACGCATGCAGACGTAGAGAAGACATGAATTATTCATTCCAAACAATTATTGTGTTAATATCAGTATTGAAAATAGTATTAATATTAGCCCCTGATAGCGTAACCAAACGGGGCATAAACCATATTGTGTGCGTTAATGGTGTCTATTGCCATTTTTCATTACTAATTTAACCCAAACGTGCATAACTAAAACTCGTACATCCCCCCAAGCGTCAAAATAAAGTTGACAGATTTCTAGTCTCCCGAAGAATTTAATGTTTTGAAATCCCGTACACGTAATTAACTTCAAAGTTTAATGTATTGCTTTGTTACGAAGATAATGACGGGATATATATATATCTCTCTGATTTCACTCTAAAAATTAAGAGACACTGAAGGATCATTCTTTCGTTTTTCCACATCAAATGAGGTGAAGCGGAACCTCCATTTGAAGCTGTTTGATATATAACCGGAATACAAGATGCCACAGTTATCACGACGATACCTCACTTATATCGATTCGGACTAACATCGGGTTTGAAATTAGATGAGTATCTATGAATAAAGATCATTCATCGAGGCCTATTAGCTCAGTTGGTTAGAGCGTCGTGCTAATAACGCGAAGGTCGCAGGTTCGAGACCTGCATGGGCCAGTGCTGTGAAGAGGTTTGCGCCGGAAGCGTGATGAAATTGGGTTGCATCACAGTCGTCTGATCTTTGAAGGACGCAAAATGAGGCGCATCTGAGCACACTTTTTAATTAATTTTTTATTTAATTCATTACAAAATCCCCGTTTCAGCACGTGTTCCTCGGGTTTGTAAAAACAACTGGGCTTACTCGATCGATGTACGATGTACGATTTACGATTCTTCCTTCGGTTCTCGACCAAGACGTCTTTAATTTTAAAATTTTAGTTATATATACCCCGACATTAATGTCGAACTACGAATGTTCCACACTAAATATATAGTGTGTGGAATTATATAAATTTTTTTAATTTAATCCATTATTGAATATAATTTAACTATAATTTTAGAGTTGGTAAGATGATATCAGAATAAATAATCATATTTTTTAATACTTGATCTTTTATCTCTTATGATTATTACTGTTGTTCATTTTGGCCGTGAGAGAGATTGCTAGTATTGTTATTGAGTATTACAGACTTGATATTATGTTTACGTATCTCGGACCTTTCAACTTCAACATTCTGATCTTGGGGTTTGTAAGAGTACCAATCCTCTTGTGGAGTAACCATATGTCTTTATCTCGTCACTCTTTTTTTTATTTGATTTTATGGTGGAGGGAGGGGGGAAGCTCGTTATTTCATCATTTATTCGCGCAGTCCCAATCAAATGCACCGTAAAATATATGCTTAGAATCTTGTCCGGGGAGAGTTTTGCCGTCACTCCGTTACCATTGCCGGGTAGAGTCCGGCCCAGTTGAGGTCCGGTCTATTCCGACGTTATGGACGTGCCTAATCCGGTCCACGCTATGCCCTTGACAACGGTCCAGCCCAGCCCAGCCCAGCCCTACCCATAAAAATTTCTTAAGTTAACTTGGTCTGGCCTAATATATTTATATTTCGTAGATATATTATTTTTAAATTCAACAAAGTTAATAATCAAACTAGCATTATAAAATTTTAGATAACTTAAAAATAATTTATATTAATAATTGAGGAGCCTATATATATATGCTAGGTCTAGCACCCTAGACTGAAGGTGGAGACAGCGGCCATCTGGGTCTTGACCGGGCAACCTGTCTATGTCGGCCTGTATATCTCTCGGACGATACGGATCATAGGCGCAGGTTCGGTCAACGACATCGCTTTGATGGAGGGGCAGATTAAGCAGGTCAATACCTTGCCGTAACGCTGCGGTGCCCTTGGGTCCCGTCACAGCGTTTGACTTAAATACATATATATATATTTGTGATAAAATTTGTTACAAAAATATTCGACAAATATTGCTAAAATATGCTTTCATAGAGATTTTCCGTTGTCGTATCTCACCTGGCATAGATATTTAGCGTTCTTAATTATCTATCTTACACCTTGTTTGATAATATTATTAGGTACTTTTATCGTTGTCATTTTTAAAATTAATATTGATAGAAACAGTTAATAAGTGTTTGGCTAATTATATCAAATTTAAAACTTGTAATGCAAATAAAATATATCGTGTAATAATTTTGACACTTATATTAATTTTGATATCGATACTCTAACATTTAAAAATATTAATATCAATATTGACATGATACCAAAAATGAAACTCTAACCAAATGGGATATTAGGTTTTACTCTACGATGTAATTTTGTGAAAAAGTGTATGTAAATATTTTCAGTTAAAAAAACCCTCTTGCTTATCTATTTTGCATTTTCATGTCGGTATGGCTTGAACAAATTTCGTTATATCCACGAGAAAAAGAGAAAGAAAGGGAATGAAAAAAAAAAGGTGTAAAGACTGCCTGGTGACACGTAAGACGAGACCCGCTTTGGAAGGCTTTCACTGTTTCACGTCGGAATGTTCTTCTTTACTCAACGTGCCTGCTCGCTGCAGCGGCAGGAGGATAGATTCCAAAGGGTGGTGGCAGTGGGCCCCCAAAGTTGGTTCGATGGACCGGCCCAGCTGGTCCAGCCCAACGTGGGCCCGACACCGATTGGCGTGCGTGTCGAACAATCTCGGCACGTCAGCTCCGAGTTGACCCGCCTCTTTACTGGATCCGGTACTCCGACTCGGTGTACTCCCTTTGACCGCTTTTGTTGCAGGACAGACCGGCCCAGGACCTAGAGCGACTTTTCGTCAAGAAAGGTCGGTCCGGGCCGGGACGGCCGGGGTCCAAACCTGACTCGGTCGGCAAGGTGAGAGTCGTTTTTTTAAATATTACAAATATGGAAAAATGTGACACTTTTTAAATATAAAATAAAACATATAAAATCATAATTTTTTTATTTTTATTTGAAATGTACATAATTTTATTTCTTACGTAACAAAAATATTCCGTCCAAATCATTTGGGAACAATACATTTAATTCTCTATGGATTAAATTGCTTAATTTTCCCAATATAAGGATGAATAATACTCACTATTCGGTTCAAAGAAAAATCAAATAGTAAAAAGAATGGACAAATTAAATTTATTTTACTTTATTTTGCTTATTTCGTATATTTAGAGAGTGTTATATAACTTTAGATATTTATGCTTATTTCTTTTTAATATTCAATGAAATGGTTAACAAATTATTCGAGAATTTATTGAGTCGCAGAAGTAGTGGTTAAATTGACTTATTAGTAAAATAAAACTTTATGTTTTTTTTTTTGAAACTTGTTCATTCAACAAATTTTATCGAACCTAGTTTAGAGCTACCAGAGCGCAGTGGTACGTTTGCACCATTTCGTTCATCTCGACAAGGAAGATCCTGATCAGGGGGGGAAGACAGCTAGCGTAAGAACAGTCAACCCTCGCGTTTGAACTTCACATACCGAGCGACCAGACTAGCCATCTGCCACTCATTCAGCTAGCTTCTTGAACAAACATCAGATACAGGTCGATGACCCTGTTCTTCCTCCGATCATCCAACGCTACAGGACCGGCTGAGCACGGTCTCACCGCTTTCGATGTGTCCTCCGCGAATGCGCCACCATGGCCATGGAATTACCCTCCTCCAAACGGCGACTAGGACGTGCAGATATCACAGGGGAAGGATGCTGCTGCCATGGTTCGTTCTCCCCTGCTGTCTGGTGAAGCAGAACCTCCCGCTGGAGAAGGACCGTTTCATGGCACCCGGCCCGTCGGCGCTCTGCGCGACGCTCGAGCTCCTGCCGCCGCCTCCTTTGCGCGCGGCCGACGGCGGTCTGCGGCTGCTCCTCGACGTTCCCACGTCTTCCGGGTCCACGGCGGCCAGCTCCATGTCCATGCCAAGCACGTCCGAGGTGCAGACTCCGCTTATGCGCGAGGCGTCCATGGAGAACGATCGCCGGATGGGAACGACCGTGCTTTCTCTTTCTCCCCCATTATTATTATTAGGGCCTGTCCATTGGGAGCGGATGGCGGCGCTCCCGGTGCCTTTTGCCGCGGTCGGCTGTCCTCGCATCGCTTCTATTGATCTCCGGTCGACGACCACGGGTTCATCCCCAGCTTCTTCCTCCGCGGGTAATACGATGGAGCCTTGCAGAGCACCCTCCGGTGATTGGAGGCCGGTGGCCTCCGGCTCCACGTTGGTTGGCGCCGTCGGGGCGGAAGAAGGCGGCGGCGTGGCGCTGCAGGGCTGGGAGAGGACGGCAGCGCGGCAGAGGGGACAGCTGGTGTGGGAGCGCAGCCAGGGGTCGATACACACGACATGGAAGGCGTGGCTGCATTTGGGCAGCAGCCGCAGGCCCTCCCCCTCGCGGAACTCGCCCAGGCACACCGAGCAATCTCCGCCTTGCACGAGACCGTCCAGTCTCGCGTACCTGAACTGCCCTATGGACTTGATCACCGCCTCGTCCAGGCCTCCTGCCGGAGGCGTGTACCACACGCCGGGAGAATCGTCCCGGGCGCCGCCGCCGCCGCCTGCCGGGCCCTGATCTCGACCCTGCAGCCGTCGGCGGAGGGCGTCGAGCCGGGCGCAGTACTTGGAGATTATGGCGTAATAAACGACGAGGAGGAGGGCGCTGACGAGGATGCCGATGACGGCGATGACGATGGGGGACAGGGCGGGGCTGGAGCCGTCGTCGTCGACGGAGAAGCCGAGGGGAGGGGGAGGGGGGAAGACGATGTAGCACCACTGGGGGCAGTAGATGCTGCAGAAGCCCTGGGAGCAGTCCTTGAAGCTCCCGTAGGGAACCCACGTCGGCTGGAAGTCCGGAGACGCCATCGCCGAGCCGAATTAAGCGTAGTAGCTAGTCGGCTCTGGCAGGACGCTCTCTCTTAGCTCGGAGATGCTGCCATGCCTCCAAGTCCGAGCTGCGCTACGCACACTTCCCGCCTGCGCTTATGGGGAATTGAAGCGGGACAGAAACCTTAGCCTCCGTCTGAGGAGGAGGCGGAGGTTGGAGAAGACTGTGGCTTGCGGCGTTTGGTGCTCAGGGAGATTGGTCTGGCGTCATTCAGTCTAAAGCTCGGTCGAGATCGAGATCGAGAGGGGCGACTCCTTTGTTCTTTAGATTTTGCCCCTTTTTTATCTTTCTTTCCTAGCCGGTGGTCATGTGCGTGTGAAGGAGGGGGGGGGGGCATGGGGGGGGGGGGGGGGGAGAGAAATTGGGGTGTCCTAGCAAGCGGTTAATTGATGGTGACGTTGACTCTGTTTTTTTTTTAAATAACACATTTTTTTTATAAAATTTTCACAGTCAATTTTTTGTGCACCAAGAGCACACACTTGCGTGAAAACTCCTGCTTCAACAGGGAAAAGTTGAAGTCGGACTCCACCTGTTTAAAACTATTGACTTTATTATAGGTGTTTGGATACTCCGATTTTCGAAGTAAGACGCGACGCGAGTGACCGATTTATGCAAGGGCTTTCTTAGTCTGTGCAACATAAAAGTCCGGGTTACCTAATGCCCTGTTTGGTAACACTATTAGGTACTTCTATCACTATCAATTTTAAAATTGATATTGATAGGAACCATCAAGAGGTGTTTGGTTAATTGTATCAATTTTAAAATTTGTAATGCAAACAAAACATATTATGTAATACAAGTGTCCACTTGTATTACTTTTGATATAGATACTCCAACATTTGAAAATATTAATATCAATATTGATATAGTACAAAAAATGAAACTCTAACCAAACAGGGCATAATATATTACTTATGCTATGCTTTAATCCAAGCTTATATGTCGGGATCTGTTACGTTAACATTGTTCCAAACCAATCTTAAAATAGGTGTTATTTATTTCAACTTTGTTATTATATAGACTTTAATTAGGGGGTAGACTGATCTCTTTTTAAAAAGCCCGTGTTATGTACAACATTAGAGAGAGAGAGAGAGAGAGAGAGAGAGAGGGAGAGAGAGAGACCACACCTACGTAGGATGGACACGATAAGGTAAGAATTTCAGCCACCGAAATCTAGCGTTTGGTGAGACATGATCTTTTTGTGGCATGGCATATGTTGGGTCTCTTGATCCTTCTCAATATATATATCTTAACTTGCAAATGTATCAAGGCTTTCTGGACCCAACAAAACATATAGCAACAAGGATGAATGGTGTCACGACCCGGATTTTTAACATGCACAGCGGAAGATAATCCGGCGACGTAACGGGAAAGGATATCGATCTGGAGCCAAATAAGACTAAAATCTCAATCCAAATAAATTATTCCAAACTTTACAACATAATATCACTACAAACAAACACCTATCTAAACAAATTAAATACCAACATTGAATGAGTACACCACTAGCTCCTCGAACTCCAAAACACCACTACGCTTCTGCTGCGCTAAACCTGCACTCCTGAAAATATTAACAACGGAAGGGGTGAGTCACAAAACTAAATAGGACTTACACCCGAACTACCCCATTATAATAACAATTCTAGTGGTATTCTATACATATTAAGCCTAAAAATCAGATTTAATACATAGGATTAAGCTAATTATATATCTCCAATTAAGTGATCACAAGGTCAAACAACTACCCCATATGATAACCAGACTCTACATGCATTAAAAACTATTACAACCTGCTCATTAACCTACTCTAGGTATGCTCACAATATACACAACCTGACATAAAACCAAAGACACATCTATAACATACCATCTATGCCAACATACACAACTACACACCTGTCTGAGTAAATACCATGCTCCATCCGATAAAATGTAGTCACATCACAAAATTAGCATTAGATTTACCATATAGTAGGAAGTAACATATAGTAACTAAATCCCATAGTACCCCTAGGCAGGGAGTACTTAGGATGAACCGCGGTGATCGGGATCGAAGGATGCTCCTGCATTCAACTAATCTCCGCGCCCACGGGACACTAATTTAGTCTCGGTGAAGTACATTTCCATCACAATGCACCACCGCACTAACCACATTCCACACCATGCAAGCATATAATTAACTCGTACAAGAAACATACGAACATTTAATCGCAATCAAACATGAAATACATAGATGAACACCCATGGTTCTATGCACCACATATTTGCATACCATACCACAATCTATCACAAACTAATGCATATAAATGGGATAATGCAATTTACAACCTAAACACATTAATCACATGATTAATCAGAACTATCTATCACATAAAAGAAAAATAAACTAAACTCTACCAACATTATGCCTAAACCTTACATCGGCTTTTTATCAAATCAGGATATACATTAAAGATTATCGCAATGCAACCATGCTAGACTAACTCGGGTTTAAACCTATCGGAATCTATCATGACAACTAATATACATGAACACTAAATTAATCTAAACATGCATGGTTCAATCAGACTAATCTAACTCAATCTAAATATGCTAATAAATCAAAAACAGCCCATTAACTACAATATTCTAATCCTGGTGATCTAAACATGATTATTACGATTTAATCAAAATATTAGAGTGCTAAGGATAGCCGAGACGCCTACCTCAACGGCAACGGCGAACGGCGCACGGAAAATCCAAGGAATTGAATTTGGCGACGAGACTGCCGTGGTTGCGTCGGCGTCGAAAAACTGAGTAAGGTAGGTATTCTTAAAATCTGCTGGAAGAAGAAGAATAATGAACTATAGAGTTAAATAGAAGGTGATAGGAGAGAGGAGGGAGAGCGATATGAGAGAGAGGGAGGGAGAGGGGCTTCACCGCGCGGAGGAGAGGGCGGCCGGCGCACGGCGGCGCACGGCGGCGGGGCCGCGCAGGAGGGTGGCGCAGGCGGGCGCACGGGGCCGCGCGGTCGCGAGGAGTCGACGGCGACCGGGTCAACGGCCTGGCGGCGGTGCTGTCGCGTGGCCGGTCAACGGCGGCGGGCGGTGGGCGGCGCGCGGTGGCGCAGGGGGGCGCACGCGCGGACCACGCGCGGCGGTGGCTCGCACGGCCGGCGGACGTCGGCGGGGAGATGGCGGCGGCGGCTTCGCACGAGGGCGGGCGGCCGTGGACGGCGGCGACCGGCGGAGGGCGAAGGCGGTGGGCGGCGGAGCTAGGCGCGCACGGCCGCGGCAGCGGCAGGGCGCAGGCGGGGCTGGTGAGGTGGCTGGCGGCGGAGCTTGGCGCCGGGCGGCAACTGCGGCGGCGGAGGGAGATGCAGGCGGCGTCGCGGGCGGCGGCTGCGGCCGAGGGAGGGTGGCCGGCGGCGGGTGCGCAGGGAGGCGCCGCTGGCGGCGCTGCAACCGGCGACGACGGCGGAGGGAACGCCGGACGGCGGCAGCGCGAGGGAGGTCCGGCGGCCATGCAGAAGAGAGGGGGCGAACGAGGAGGTGAGGACGGGAGAGAGAGAGACTGCGCGAGAGAGAGAGAGGCTGGGGCGTGTGCGCTCTGCATGCATGCGGAGGCGCGCGGCGCCCGGCGGGGCAGCGGCTGGCGGCGTCGCTGTCGCGCGCGACGACCGGACGGCGAGCGGCCGCAGGAGGCATGGCCGACGGCGGCGACGTTGCGCGGAGGCCGATGGTGCAGGTGGCCGGGTGGCGCCGGCGGCTCCCGGGTGGGTGCAAACAGGAGAGAAGAAGAAGAAGAAGAAGGAGGGCGGGGGCTGTTGCGCTCGCGGGAGAGGAGAAGGGGGAGGCGAGGGTGCTGCTACACGCGGGGATAAAAAATAGAGGGGGGGGGGAGAGTCCAATCGGGAGTGGGAAGAGCGGGAGGGTAGAGTTAGATTCGGAGGAGGAGGCGGCAGTTAAGGGAGATTATTGGGAGGGAGAGAAAATTGGAAAGGATAAAGGAGGAAAGTAGGTTAATATAAATAAAACTAATAATAAATACATTAACTATTTTTTTTATTTACATAAATAACTTGGGGTATTACAAATGGGCATCCTCTTGATCTCTTTCGAGAGTCAATTAAGAGGTTGTAGCGCGGGACACTCCATGCATGTCTTGAACTAATGCCAAGGAACGCGTCTGCTGGGTGTACTTGATAAGGGTGCACACTGCAGAAGGGGGTATTTAATTAATTGGCGAAGGTTTACAAAAATCGTCACCAACAAAGATTGATTATCAACGACGGCTGAAGAAAAGCCGTTGCAATTATAAGAAAATTGACGACCCGTGGTCAGTATTTAAGTAGTGGCGATAGCTCTCCAAGTTGGCTGTTGTTAGCAAGTGTGATCGTAACAAGTGAAGTTAGTCGAAGAGGATCTTCGTACAACGCTCCGTGAGAGAATTGGCGGCGGTTGAGAAATTATTGTTAGTAACATATTTTAGTGACTGACTCTGGTCGTCACCATTAAATAGACCTTTCAATGGTCAACTCTATTGGTGATGACTACACACAAATGCACCAGTGACAATGAATTTGTACCCGTTGCAAATAAATTCTCTTTTAATTTACGCTCGAGCCCCCCATCCTCTTTTCATTAGCTCTCTCTCTCTCTCTCTCTCTATGTCACGACTGTTGGTTGCCTTTAATTCAGTGCTCACACCCATCCATGTGTTAATCAAGAAAGAAAAGAAAAAAGAGAGAGAAAGAAAACACCGCTTAGAAAGATTAGCCAATTACCCCACGTATATGTATGCAGGTTAATTTTAAGTATCAGTTGGATGACCAGCTTAATTTCTCGCTAAGTGCTAACCGTCCAAGACTGATCTTCCAACGGTAACGTCGCATGTTTCTTTAGTTTAGTTTGATTTAATCTCTCAGAAATTTCTTAATTTCTTCGAATCTCCAACCAAACCTAATCAATTCACGCTAATTTGGTTTGATTTAGTATAATTCATTCAAGTTATATATATTTTATCGAGAGATAACACATACTGTTTGATATATATATATATACATGTGTGTGTGTCTGCACATTCAATATAATGGAGTTTATATATATGTTACTCGGATAACTCTTGAACTATTTGTTTTTTCACGTCAAAAATTATTATATAAATATTATTGATATGTCTATGAGAAAATGAACATTTAATTTAAGTTATCGGGTCGTTTATGGCTTTGATTTAAGTGATATTCTTTCAAATAAAATCATGTTGATAGTTATTTCAACCCAAGAACATTAATGATGTAAACCCGGATGCGCACGTAGTAGGCCTCTCGTGCTCGCCTTCGATGCCTGGTCGTCGTAAATTAAGTTGGGCACCGCGGATCATATGATTTTTTTATTTTCGGGAAAACATTATTCCGAAAGCAGCGACGTCCAGATATATATATCCGTTACAAAGAATTTCTTCGCATGGATCACATGTAAACTAAGAAAAGACGAGAGATGAAAAACAGAATATAATAAGAAGATCATCAGATTGCACACCCCTTCTTTTCTCTTAGAAGAACCTCTCCTTGAAAGTATTCATCTGAAATAATTACCGACAAGTTTCGTTACTGATACGTATATATTTATAACGACAAACAAATTTCTATCGTACAGCCGAATTGTTGGATTGATGCAGATTTTATTCCATAGAGGTAAAGAGATTCATTTACTTTGTATATTTTGTGTCCTCCAATCTCAACGCTACGATTTTAGAGCTTATATATATGATGGAAAATTCCATAAGTTAGAGAACATTTAATCAACGTCATGGGACGCGTATATTCTGGCTAATAGCCCGGTGTAGCATCATCTCGAACAGGTGTCTTTCGGGTGTCTTGGTTGATGTGCATATTATTGTTGAGTAGGGGTGTGCATGGTTGGACATTTTTTCTCTCCAAATCGAACAAAATTGGGCCCTCAAATTGAATCGAAACAAACTAATTTCAATTTATTCCGATTCCGTTTGGTCTAGTTTAGATTCAAGATAGCTTTTTATATATTTTTAATTAAAATAGTTTGAAAGGTTTAGTTCGATTCGAGTCGATTTGAAAGGCTCTCAAACTAGAGGTAGTTCAAACCAGGTCGGTCCGGTTCGATTTTCTCGATCCGAATGCACACCCCTATATATTATCGAGTGTATTGTGATGTTGGACTCAAAATCAGGGACTTGGCCGGCGAGAAAGGGTGTTTGAGCTGATCTTGGAACTAGTTCATGTGCTCGAACTCTTTTTACATAACACTTGAAAGCTTTACCCATTCAGAATGGGAAAAATCAAGTACTCCTCTTCTAAGACATTCCCACATGATCATATTTGAAATTGATACTTGGGCTTGAAGCACTAGCAAGGAGGCCATTAGGGTAATGGGCCCAAGATGAGCGCCGCCTCATTAGACATTTATGATGGGCAAGTTGGCACAAGATTGGTTTAGAGATAAATTTGTTTTATCTCAAAAAAAAAAGAACAAACAGAGTATGTCCCCGAATTAAACTTGTGTTGAAAAGAAAGGGGCCTTGTGTCTTTTTTTTTTTGGTTAAGAACCTGCTAGGTAATAGTATTCCGCCGCACCTCTATCACCGTTAATTTTGAAATGGAGGTCACTATATATATGTCATCAAGAGGTTATTGGCTGATAATATCAATTTTGAAAAATTTTAGTACAAACTGTGCATGTTATGTGATACAAGCACTATCCAAGTCAATTTTGATATTGATACTCCAACTATAAATGTCAATATCAAAATTGGCATAGCATCCTTTTTATATTATAACCAAATAGGGCATAATGTCATGTGTGATTGGAATATCAAAAGCGATATTATATCGATTTCGATATTAATATTTGTGAAAAACAGAGTTCCAATATCAAAATTGATAGAATCTAACAACTGTATTGTATATTGATAATCAAACATCTGATGATAACATGTGTTGATATCAATATTAAGTTTAATAATGATAGAGATAATCCAACACTTTCGGACTCCGCCAAAATCCAAGGTTTTGTTCATCTTTAACCCATGGGAGGGTTTCTCCCAGAATCTTTTTCGCGGTAGGGCACGCTCTTCTCTTTCTTTATCCTGGGGCTGTGGGTAGTTTGGGGCTTCCTCAGTTACCCCAGCTCTTGTTTCCTATCCTAGAAGCTCTACTTCTATTTCTGCTACATGCGGTTTTCTGCTGCCTTCTATTAGTTTTTCCACATACCGCAGGTGTTCTTTACCATTAGGAATCTTGCTGTTTTTTTTCAATCCTTGCTGTTACTAGGTTTTTTTGCATTTTTTTCGTTTATGCTTCTGTGGTAGGTTGGGTCTTGGGTGCTTTGTTCTTAGCCAAGTGGTTCATCTCGTTTTCCTTCCCCTATCTGGTGTTTGTCTTTTTGGTGTGTTCTCTCCTTTCGGCTGGTTTTCCTCATATCTACTTGTGGTAGTTGTTCTCATCCTGAATAGTTCCTTGTTGAGATTGTTATCTTCTTTACTAGATCTTCTCGGCGATTATTGTTTTCCCTCAAGCTCATCTAGTTCCTTAGATTTTGTCAACCCTTTCAGGAGTAGGGATTGTGTCCGTGTCCCCTGGATTCATCAGTGTGTTTCTTGGGAACCTTCGGGAGAAAGCTTGTCGGCATTTTGCTCCTATTTTACAAATAGAAATAGATATATATATATATTTATCTATAAATCTTACTCTCTGACGCTATATTTTTTGGTGAGGGCTTAACTGTTACGTAACTAGTTAGTTACGTACGTACATACGTATGGGTTAATCCTCAAGTGAGATAAGGATCCGGTGATTGTTAATCGGATAAGCATCGGGGTTATTCAAGTCGATCAAGACTCTGGATAGGGACTAGGAGAGTTCTAGTCGGGATGTGTTTCCTGGGTTGTTCTCCCTATAAATAGCCCAGGCCGGTGGCTCATTCGGATGTCGGGTGTCGAGGGAGCCACCGGGGGAGAGGTTGTACGTCTGCGGTTTAGTGGAGTTCGACTTCTCCAAGATCTCGTCGTCTTCGTGGTGTGTGCGTCCTGCTCCGAGGGAGATCGATCGCCGGGTTTTCCGCAACATCTGGTATCAGAGCTATGGCTTGATCATTCGGAGTCGGAGACGACACGGTGAAGACGACGTTTGGTGGTGGCGGTATCCCTCCATCGACGGTCTCGCAGCCGGCTCCGTCTTGCGCAGGTGGAGCCTCGGGGCGGTGCCTCGGTACGGAGACCGATGCAACGCCGTTGAAGAGGAGGCGCTCCGACGAGGCACGATTGGCGCTGCAGCTGGAGTCTTTGCAGGAAGGCCTTTGTGGCGGTGTGAGTCCACGGCGGTAAACTGGTGTCGGTGGCTCGCCGGTGGGACCACAGTGGCTGGATGGCGAAGGCACAGGGAAACCTTGGCAGCATTGCTCCGGCGAGGAAGATCAGGCGAACCAGGTAGTCGCAGCAAACAGGGAGATTAGCGGTGTGCATCAGATCTCGAAACGGCCACGGCGCAGGCCTTTGGGCGCCAACACCGGTGGCAAGAGGGCGACGGCGGGGACTCCCGACGAAGGTCACGGTGCGGTGAGCGTGCCCGAAGACACGGAAGGCGGCCACTTGCGGCGGCTTGTTTCTGTGCGTTACTTGCTTCGTAGGTTTTTCTTTTTCATTTTCTTTTTCTCCAGGTTGTAAATCTACCGTGGAAAGCAAGCCACGCGGAAGAGTGACTTTGGGAGAGAGAAAAAGATAGTAAGAAGGAGAAAAACGTTCAAACAGGTTGGGATAAGTTAGTTTTTTATTAGATCCAATTATTAGGACTTGATTTTAAGTTCGGTTGGATCTGATAAAGTTAGGTTGCTAGGTCTAGGTTTCGGATAGGGTTATCGGGTCTCGTCCGTACCCGTTAACAGGATCCGAGATCGGAAGGAACAGGTTTACCGATCGGGTGGCTGAGGTTGTTTCGGCTTGATCGGGGGCATTCAGTGTCGGAATCAGGTGATTCAGGCGCTCCGGGTTCATTGGACGGTCTGGATCGGGCGATTTCCAAACCGACGGTCTGATTTGTGCATGTGCAAGTGTGCGTCGATATCGATCAAGGGCGCACTTTATCGGGATTGATCGATGGTAGGGCAGGAAGGCACAAGTCAGAGGTCCGTTGGAAGGGTTACAAGCTTCTCCATAGAACCCTTCAACGGTTATGGAGACTTCACTCTATGGCAGCAACGCGTGAAAAATATTCTTACGCGGGAAGGACTAGTCAAGGCTCTTGGCAAAGCGGCGACAAACCGGAGAAGCCGACATAGGAGGAGTGGGTCGAAAAGCGCACTGGCGAATAGCACGATCCAGCTATTCTTGGCGGACAACACGCTCCGAGAGGTGATCGGCTTAGAAGATCCGGCGGATGTTTGGGAAAAGCTCGAGAGCAGGTACATGTCCAAGTCGCTAACGAACAGATTGCTAGCGAAGAAGCGGCTATATGGCTTGAAGATGAACGAGGGAACAGGGATCGAAGCTCATCTCGACGACTTCAACAGGATTCTGACGGAGGTGCTATCTCTGGGTAAAGAAATCAAAGAAGAGGATCGAGCACTTCTTCTGTTGTCGTCATTGCCGATGTTGTACGATCACATCGTGACGACTATGCTGTATAAGATCGACACTCTCAGGCTAGATGATGTCATAGCCTCGTTGCTTTCGAACGAGTCTCGTCGGAAGAGCAACGAAGCAGGGATGTCAAGTGGGAGTCAGGCTTTGATTGCAGGTGGAGGTCGTGGAAGATCGGACAACCGGCAGGGGAGACGAGATGACAAAGGACGATCCAAGACTCAGGGTCGTAGGTGCTACTACTGCAACGAGGAAGGTCACTTCAAGCGGGAATGCCCACAACGTAAGAAGAGCGAACGGCTGCAGGAGGCAAAGTTGGAGAAGGCAGAGGCGTCAACAGCAGAGGACAACGAGGAGGACGTGGATGACGTCCTCTGTACGACATCTGTAGGAGAGCGAGATTCAGGTTGGATCTTAGATTCTGGCTGCTCGTTTCACGTATGCTCGGACAGGACGATGTTTCACAAGTATCAGACATGCGAAGGCGACTCGGTCCGATTGGCAAACGAAGCATGCTGCTCGGTTGCTGGTATCGGAGGATACACATGTTTGATGGAAAGGTGCAAAAGCTCGTGGAGGTCCGACATGTGCCAGATCTGAAGAAGAACCTGATCTCATTGGGATCCGTGTGTTCAAGAGGATACCGATGCACTCTTGAAGGTGGAACTCTCAGGATATGCAGAGGAGCACGGATCGTGCTAAAGGGGCTGCTGACGAAAGGTTTGTACAGGCTCGTAGGGAGGGTTGACATAGGTGCAGCTGCGATATCCCAGGCGAGTAGTACGATTCAGCGGAGGATGATATCTGCTGAAGGTGGACCGCGGAGGAAGCATGTGACGTTCGCTTCCAACGACGGTGGTCGATATCTCTCGCGTCAACCGAGAGAGGAGGGGCCATGTCTGGGCGTGCAGCGGAATCAGGTTGTGCGGGCACCTGGTATTGGTGCGGGCCATGCTGGTGGAGCTGGCGGACGGACGGAGACTTGTGGAGTTAACCCAAGGTGGAGAATGTTACGTAACTAGTTAGTTACGTACGTACATACGTATGGGTTAATCCTCAAGTGAGATAAGGATCCGGTGATTGTTAATCGGATAAGCATCGGGGCTATTCAAGTCGATCAAGACTCTGGATAGGGACTAGGAGAGTTCTAGTCGGGATGGGTTTCCTGGGTTGTTCTCCCTATAAATAGCCCAGGCCGGTGGCTCATTCGGGATGTCGGGTGTCGAGGGAGCCACCGGGGGAGAGGTTGTACGTCTGCGGTTTAGTGGAGTTCGACTTCTCCAAGATCTCGTCGTCTTCGTGGTGTGTGCGTCCTGCTCCGAGGGAGATCGATCGCCGGGTTTTCCGCAACACTTAACTGTTATATTTCTCGAGTTCTCGAGGCTCTTCTAGACTCTTCTGCGTTTCATATTTCAGGCCCATAGCGTTTCTTGGGGGGGTATAGCTCTTTCCTCTCCTTCTTTCTGGGCTGCTGGTGCGGTTTAGCATATCTTCTGCGTCTCAACACTCTTGCTCGTGGTGTCTCTTTGGGTGGTGGTGATTTATTGTTCTGTGAATAGAGTCGGGTTACTCTGCAGAAGAAGAACGAGTGGTTTCCCAATTCCAGAAATTATTACATTCTTCTTCTTCTTCCGATCCTAACCCTTTGCGTTTGTCACCACAAGAAGCTCTGGATTCTCATCCTTGGCAAAAATCTTTAATCCTCGAGGTCTATTCTATATTCAAGCTCGACCTGCGGGTCTCAGGGATTGGGTACGTAAGATGTGGAATCCTTCTTTCCCGTGGTCTATGCTGGATTTCCCGAATGATGCTTACATTGTTCACTTCCAATCGGAAGCCGAAGTTGATAAAGTATGTCGCCGAGCCCCCTAGTTTTTCAATAATTATTTGGTTTCGTTAGAAAAGGCTCGGCCGTATACTTCACCTTCGTAATATCAGCTCGTTTATGGGGACTTGTGGGTGCGGATTTATGATTTACCACAGGAATTGCTCTCAAAAGATATCGTCATGAAATTGGTCGCTCAGCTTGGCATTCCTTGGGACCCTCCACCTGAGATTGTGGCTGCGTGGAGTCTTTTTGCACGGATTAAGGTCAAAATTGATGTTCGCCAGTCTCTATCCACTGATGTATCTGTTATCTTTGCTGACGGCTCAACCAAATTATTTGAACTTGCTTATGAACGTTTGGTTCGTTTATGCTATTTTTGCGGCCGTTTTGGGCATATGCATGGAAACTGTTCTCAATTGATTAAACTTAAAGCTTTAATTTCTCCATCATTACCACAACTTTTGCAAGATACTTTGCATACTCAACTCTCTTTTATATTTGGTGATTGGCTCTCCACTGCTGGTAGAGAAGCAAATGGGGGTCGTCGTCCTATTTCTTCTCCCTCTGGTACTGAGGATGCTCGGGGATTAGATACAGATCTTCCATCAGCGGTTTCAATGCAGGTATCTAATGAATTAGTGCCTTATTCTGATAATTCTATGTTTTCTCCTGCCTCTCATATGCAGAGTCCTCAGAAGGAAAATTATTATATACTGTAGCTATCACGGTTGATTTCTCTTTTCCGACAAAGCTTGGTAAAGTTTCTAAGGGTAATTCCTTGTCAAGAAGTGTGGGTTTGTCGACACTGAATATGGCGAATGTTCTGATTGAGGCCACTGATACATATTAGGGTTTAAAGTAATCTATGGGGCCCACCACTCAGCGCAACAGCGGGAGATCACATTCCACAGAGGTAGTGCTGTAGTGGGCCCCAAAATTGTTCTGATGGACGGGCCCGCTGGTCCGGCCCAACATGAGACCGACACCGATAGGCATATGTGTGGAAACTACCTGCGCACGTCCAGTACCGCGTTGACCTCTGACTCAGCAGTCCGGCGTTTGACCGCTGTGCTCCTCCAGGATTGGTCCGGGGTCACGCAACTGAAATTATCTTTTAAATATTATAAATTTTAAAAATACATAAAAATATGGAAACTTTAAAATTGCTAAGGGGTTTAAAACATAGAGGATACAACTATGAAAATTTTATTTATTTATTTTCAAATCCTGCGTACGGTTCTTCTTTGAAAAATACTATGTCCAAGTGATTTGGTGAAAATATATTCGATTGTAAACATTGATATCATCCATTCTTACTTCTCTGACAATTATAAATAATTATAAAAAATAATGTGTGGATTAATTAGTAACATGATCAAATAAAAATTGATCTATAAAAAACACTTAGATATAGTAAATGGATAACTGTTGAATCTCACGGCTTAGCAAAAACGTATTGTAGAGATTATAAAATTTTTAAAAAATAAAAAGAACATTTAAAAGAATAAGTTGGTAGCACAATGAAACAAAAATTGATCTCTGATAAGTCTTGAAACAAATAAAAAAAAATTCTAGAAGTTCTTTAGGGAGAAAATAAACGATTTGAACACTCAAGGAAAGAGTAATTTTAGAATGAGAAGCGGAGTTGATAGAGAGAGGGAGAGAATGGTGAGGAAAAGAGGATACCGCTTGGGGGGGGGGGGGGGTTGATTGGGGGAGGAGGGGGTTGGAAAGCCCCCAACGGTTACTAACTGTTGACCGAGTCACCGAGTTGCATGACCCGGTGCGGAGTCTCTCGTAGGGGCGGGTAGGGACCGAGCCGCTCACCTGATTTTTTGACCGGGATGGGGTGGGCTGGCTAACCATGATTTTGATCAGGGCGGGGGACTGTTCTGAGGGTCCTAGCTTTGATGGAAGTCAATGATATGGCACCAGTTGATTGGATTCTTCGTAAAGAGTGATCCACGAACTTATTTATAAAACCCGATACGAACTAATTTATAAAATTGAAACTCAATCTAAACTCAAAATTTAACTCATGTATGAAACTGGATACAACTAATTTACATTCAAACTAAAATTTATTTCGATTTATTTCTTGTATTTGCATTGTACTGTATAAATATTTATATATGTTTTGAATATTAGATACGGTTAATATCTTGAATTTATTGAGAGGAGCTAAAATATATATATTCAAATTGCCTTAAAACAATTGTTGATTTAACAATCTAATTTTTTGAATATCAGATGTCGTAAATCAAATTTTATGTTTTTATTCCAACTCGTTGATCTAGCAATTTTATTGAAACTGGTTTCTGAGCTACTAGAGTGCGGTGATTCGTCTGCACCCGTTGGTTGGTTCATCTCAGACAAGAAAGAATGAAAGATATTAAGATCTCGACGAAGAAAGATATGTATGAACGGTCAATCCTCGCGTTCGAACTTCACATACCGAGCGACCAGACTAGTCCATCTGCCACTCCACTCGCTCCGAGAACAACATCTGTTTAGATCGATGATTCTGTTCTTTTAACGAGAATGGCTCTCCTCTAGTGTTCGTATGAGGAGAGTTTTTCGGTTCTTCTCACAAAAGAGATCAAGGAGATATGAATATGATTGTGATTGGATAGAAATCAAATCATTATCATAATCTCTTTAAGTGAGTACCTACCTGAGGAGAGTCATTGTCGTTTTTTAACTGATCATCCAACGCTACGATGCGAACAGTCTCACCGCTTTCGATGTGTCCTCCGCGAATGCGCCACCATGGCCATGGAATTACCCTCCTCCAAACGGCGACTAGGACGCGAAGATATCACAGGGGAAGGATGCTGCTGCCATGGTTCGTTCTCCCCTGCTGTCTGGTGAAGC
Organism: Cryptocoryne crispatula var. balansae; assembly: GCA_036172225.1. NCBI lineage: Eukaryota > Viridiplantae > Streptophyta > Magnoliopsida > Alismatales > Araceae > Cryptocoryne > Cryptocoryne crispatula. Next base: position 5,299,547 of record CM069922.1, on the reverse strand, counting down.
AGAACCTCCCGCTGGAGAAGGACCGTTTCATGGCACCCGGCCCGTCGGCGCTCTGCGCGACGCCCGAGCTCCTGCCGCCGCCTCCTTTGCGCGCGGCCGCCGGCGGTCTGCGGCTGCTCCTCGACGTTCCCACGTCTTCCGGGCCCACGGCGGCCAGCTCCAATATGTCCATGCCCAGCACGTCCGAGGTGCAGACTCGGCTTATGCGCGAGGCGTCCATGGAGATCGATCGCCGGATGGGAACGACCGTGCTTTCTCTTTCTCCCCCGTTATTATTATTAGGGCCTGTCCATTGGGAGCGGATGGCGGCGCTCCCGGTGCCTTTTGCCGCGGCGATCAGCTGTCCTCGCATCGCTTCTATTGATCTCCGGTCGACGACCACGGGTTCATCCCCAGCTTCTTCCTCCGCGGGTAATACGATGGAGCCTTGCAGAGCACCCTCCGGTGATTGGAGGCCGGTGGCCTCCGGCTCCACGTTGGTTGGCGCCGTCGGGGCGGAAGAAGGCGGCGGCGTGGCGCTGCAGGGCTGGGAGAGGACGGCAGCGCGGCAGAGGGGACAGCTGGTGTGGGAGCGTAGCCAGGGGTCGATACACACGACATGGAAGGCGTGGCTGCATTTGGGCAGCAGCCGCAGGCCCTCCCCCTCGCGGAACTCGCCCAGGCACACCGAGCAATCTCCGCTTTGCACGAGGCCGTCCACTCCCGCGTACCTGAACTGCCCTATGGACTTGATCACCGCCTCGTCCAGGCCTCCCGCCGGAGGCGTGTACCACACGCCGGGAGAATCGTCCCGGGCGCCGCCGCCGCCGCCTGCCGGGCCCTGATCTCGACCCTGCAGCCGTCGGCGGAGGGCGTCGAGCCGGGCGCAGTACTTGGAGATTATGGCGTAATAAACGACGAGGAGGAGGGCGCTGACGAGGATGCCGATGACGGCGATGACGATGGGGGACAGGGCGGGGCTGGAGCCGTCGTCGACGGAGAAGCCGAGGGGAGGGGGAGGGGGGAAGACGATGTAGCACCACTGGGGGCAGTAGATGCTGCAGAAGCCCTGGGAGCAGTCCTTGAAGCTCCCGTAGGGAACCCACGTCGGCTGGAAGTCCGGAGACGCCATCGCCGAGCCGAATTAAGCGTAGTAGCTAGTCGGCTCTGGCAGGACGCTCTCTCTTAGCTCGGAGATGCTGCCATGCCTCCAAGTCCGAGCTGCGCTACGCACACTTCCCGCCTGCGCTTATGGGGAATTGAAGCGGGGCAGAAACCTTAGCCTCCGTCTGAGGAGGAGGAAGAGGATGAGGCGGAGGTTGGAGAAGACTGTGGCTTGCGGCGTTTGGGGCTCAAGGAGATTGGTCATGCATGTGTCCTTCAGTCTAAATTAAGCTTGGCCGACATCGAGAGATCGAGAGAGAAAGAGGGGGTCCCTTTTCCTATTTAGACTGTAGATATATGTGAGTTTGAAGGAGCGGGGGAGAGAAATTGGTGAGAGTAGTCGCAAGGGTAGAACGGAGAATTGACGATTATGTTCGAAGACAATTTTTTATATAACATTTTTTATGCGAAAAGTTAAATGACGGATTTGATAGTTTCGACTTCAACCGTAAAATTATTAGAACTAGTGTGATTTTAATTAGTCCTATTTGTGTAAGAGTTTAGTCGGTACCACATTAAAAGTCAAGACCTACCTAATACTACTTACGTTCTACCTTAACTTCCCGTCGATAAGTTGCAGTGAATTTATCTAACTTTATTATAAGTTGGCATCTATTACGTCGGCCTTGTTCGGAAACTATGTTAAAGTCGGAGTTATTTGCTCAGACTCTATTATATATATTTTGACGACTCTAACTAAACCAGACAGAAATTAACTCCGTCTATTATATATACAACGACATTTGGGTTAAAGTTCGTCTGTAATTTTCCGTGCTAAAAGTCATTTATTGTCCGATACACCGACTTCAAACATTTTGCTATTCTTCCCAACAAAATGTAAACTGTATTAATTGTATAACTTTTTGAAAAAAATGTGTTATACATACATATATATAAACTCAATCTTGGCCCTCCGGAGTTGTCGTGTTTGGGAACAAGTTGTTCAAGAATATATAGCTGGTCTTGCATACGCCTGATACGTGATAAGGCTGAGAATATCAGCCACTGAAATGAAATCTGGTTGTTCGGTGAGACATCTTTGTGCGGCATGGCATATTGCCGGGTCTCTTGCTATCCCTTCTCAACGGAGACAGCTTAACTTGCAAATCTTTCAAAAGCTTTCTTCTCTCTTCGGACACTCCTGCCTTGAACTTGAACTTCCAAGGAACGCCTTTGTGATTAGGTTTACCGTCGGCACTCCCTCCCTCATGAATTCGAGTTCTCTTCATCGTTGGAGAAAACTCTCTCTATCTCTCTCGCAACCGGATAGGTCAAATCACCCTTGAGAAACATTAACCCGTGCACACATACAAACATATGCATATTTAAATGCGTTTTCGGTCGGCCGACGACCCGTTTTTCACACCCAATACTGTTAACCGGCTGACACTCTTCCGAAGAGTTTGGATCACTTCAGTCCCCAAGTGGAGAGAGCTCTCGCAGTTTCTAATGGCAGGATGACACGCGTTATCATGAAAGATGAAGTAAAAGTGTGCTTTAATGAGGGCGTAAAGTGGATGTGACGTCACTCGATATTGTGTTAGTAGAGGATCGATAGTAGATCTTTAGAGTCTCGGTAGCTCAATAGTGAGTTAATAGGGAGTTGATAGTAGATCCTCAAAAACTCGTTAGCAGCTTAATAGAGCCTCGGTAATGGATTTTGAAAAATCGAAAAGGACATCACATCATCTTTAAAGTACACTGTTGTTTCATCTTCCGCAACATTACGTGTCTTCGCACATTATTGAAGATTGTGAGAGTTCTCTTCACCTCAGGACTGAGGTGATCCAAACTCTCTTCCAAAAAGTTTCGTGATTTTATATTCATCATGGGTATGTTGCTTGTTTGGTTTGATTCAATCGTTCGGGATAAATTTTTTCTTTTCTTTTCTTTTTCCAAGTCCAATCTGCAGACCTAACTTTACTTCCCAAACTGGTCCTATAATTTGATTAGCTTCCATTCAAATTCTCGAACCATTTGTTTCTTAAGCGACAAATATATAAATGTTATTAGGGTGTCTCACTTAAAATAAATATTCGACATGATTTGAGTTATGCAGTTCATCGATTTGATTTCACTCTAAAGATCTTTCAAAAAACAAATCAAATTAATAGTTAGTTTCGCCTTCGACGTACGTCTCTTCGTTGAGTCTTCTTTGTTACGTTGTAGTCCTCTGTGTCTACTGTCATTTTCAAATATCTAGTAAACTTGTCTGTCCAAAAAAAAAGAAGCTAAACACATGTCTCGATCTAGTATTTGTTCTTGTATTTTTATGATACCACTTTTATATTAAAATAAAATTCAAAAGGATTAAATGCATACAATTATTATATGTGGTGAGGTATGATGACAAAAAAATGAGAACCTTCAATGGATGTAAAAGGTGAGGGGGGATCACAAGTCCTTATGTTTTCTTCCAAGATGATTTGTTATAAAAGAATATGTCTCTATGATGAATTTCAATCATGTTTTTAACAACTTTGGTTACGAGAGTGTTTTTATATCGAAAACACGGATTTATTGTGAAACTGAACATCTCATTGTGTCTTTTATTTTTATGAAATTATTTTCTTTAATTTATCTCTTGAATGCAAGTGCTGGTAATCCAGTTTGATTTGATTTTTGAGATTTTTTTCGAACTAAACTAAAACAAATATATCTTCCATGTCAAATTAAATCAAATCTTTTTTTTGATCGACAATGACATAGCGGTCGGGCATACTTGCCGTGTTGCACAAGACAAGAGATTTAATTTTTCTTACAAATATCGTTATCATGCTCAAATTAACTTAAATTTATTTTTCTTACAAATTTTTATTTGGTTCGATGACAAATCTTTGAATTCAAATCAAACAAATCATTAAGTTAGTCAGAGCTAATGAAACGAAATTACAGAAATTACCAGTTTGATTTAGTTTTAATTTAGAGTGGATGACCACCCTAATCGTGGTAACCTACCCAGGAATGCAGTTTTCGTGGTATCAGGGATGTTACTGTAATTATCCTCGCCGTGACGTGGCGTGGGCCGGTTTGGTCAGCTGCGGTTAAACGACTCATCTGACGTGGGGGGGAGCAGGTGCCAGGTGGAAGAGAGCTTGAACGACCGGGACCGTGCAGAGCGGCGCGTAGTTGAAGGCCACGCACCTAACCTCCAGCTGTACCCTTCCAGCGTAGCATGATGTGACGAGACGGCAATGCCACGTTGATTTCTGGACCCCGCCACGCCAAGCCAACCTCGCGGAGCGGATCGAGCGGTGCCAACCAACCGACTACCGATAACGACAAATAACCCTCCATGTTAGTGTTGCAGTATTATCTTTATATTCTCTTATGTTATCAATGAATTAGAGATATTATCGTTGTTTATAAAAAGACAAATAATCTTTCGTGACTTATTATTATTATTTTTTCCCCACGATTGACCCCGTGGTCAAACAACTGCATAGTTTATTTAGTAGAGAGATCTAATGATAGGGGTGGCAATGGGCCGGGCCGGCCCACGGGTTCGCGGGCCGGGCCGGCTGCGGGTCATTTGACGGGCCAAAGAATTTGGCCCGCGGGCTTTAGTCGGGCCGACATACGGGACGAAGCGGGCCGACGCGGGCTAAAACGGGCCAAATAAATTTTAAATTTTTATGTCAAAAATATCATTTTTACTTATTAAAAATACTTTTTAATTAAATTATTATTAATTTTATAATATTATCTTTAAATAATTAAATTTATTATATTTAATAAATATTTATTTATAAAATATATAGTTGGGCCGGGCCGGGTCGGGCCAAGTCAATAATTTTTGTGGGTCGGGTCGGGCCGGGTCAACAATGTAGTGCGGGCCGGGTTGGGCCAGGCCAATATATTTTGGACCGGGCTCTAAGCGAGCCGACCTCAGGCCGGGCCGGGCCCGACCCATTGACACCCCTACAGACGATCAAGCCAAATGATCAAATAATAACAAATTTCTAGTTACAGTGGAAGTGGAGTCTTGAGCATTACAACTAGGGGTGGCAATGGGCCGGGCCGGCCCACGGGCTCGTGGGCCGGGCCGGCTGCGGGTCATTTGACGGGCCAAAGATTTTGGCCCGCGGACTTTAGTCAGGCCGACATACAGGCCGAAGCGGGCTAAAACGGGCCAAATAACTTTCAAATTTTTATGTCAAAAACATCATTTTTACTTATTAAAAATATATTTTAATTAAATTATTATTAATTTTATAATGTTATCTTAAATAATTAAATTTATCATATTTAATAAATATTTATTTATAAAATATATAGTTGTGCCGGGCCGGACCCGGCCGGGCCGGGCCAAGTCAATAATTTTTGCGGGCCGGGTCGGGCCGGGCCAACAATGTAGTGCGGGCCGGGCCGGGCCGGGCCAATATATTTTGGACCGGGCCCTGAGCGGGCCGACCTCGGGCCGGGCCGGGCCCGGCCCATTGACACCCCTATCTAACGACGCTCGATTCTCACAAAAAATCATCCCCTCAGTCCTCGACGATGGTCGGGCTCTCTGGCATTTTGAGCTCACGTCTCTGCTCCCCATAAACAGGGGATGCGTCAATCGACCCATGGTTGACTGACCGAACAATCCACAACTTGTTCATTCAAATATAAAAATAGTGCACATAATTCTCTACAACAACTTAATATATCGATAACGACATATATATATCATTAATGGTCCGTTTGGTTTTACAAAAAAATTTACTTACATTTTTTTAAAATTTAAGAATAAATTACAGTTATCTTTAAAAGTTACTTGCGTAGCAAACGGCTCCAAAGTAAACAAATGAACACTAGTCTCATACATTTCTAGGATCTTCCCATCGCTAAGCCGATGCCTTCCTCTGTCTCCGTGACTTCCTCGATCGGGGACCTCTGCAACGTACGTGAGTACCATTCACCTTTATGCCGTGTTTGGTTGGAGTTTCATTTTTGATACAATATATATATATACGAGAAGTAATACACTTGTATTACATAATAAACTTTGTTTGCCCTACAAATTTTGAAATTGATACAATTAATCAAACATCTCATAATAATTTTTATTAATATCAATTTAAAAATTGATAATGACAGAGGGATTTAATAATGTTACCAAACAGGGCGATAGCTTCTCCCGACGTCTCCTGGACCATCATCTTGCCAGTGTGGTCTCGTATTGGGCCATTCTTGTGGACAATCAAAAAGGGCCGTGAAAAATATATAATTGCAACGCTTGCTCTGCTCAAGTATGAGTTAGATGATCCGATAAGTCTACCATGGTGCAGGACCTGCACTCTAAACTTGTAGTATTATTTTCATTATTCGTCTTGTTGAATTTAATAATAATATATTTCTGAAATAGAAAAGAAGTCAGGTCGAGTTCGGTCCGACTAAATTAAACTTCTTTACGAGTCAGACAAAATATATATAATATATATTATATATAATATATTGGACAAACATGGGAGGTTTGTCGACGAGGGGGGGGGGGAGTGAACTCGGGCAAACGCACGACGAGATGGGCCTAAAAACCAAAAATAAACAGAGTATATCCCAAATTAAAATTGTGTTGCGAAGGGGCCTTCCGTCTTGTTTGGTTGAGGACCAGCTCTTTGGTAATAATATTAGGCACATCTAAAACCATTATGGGGTGTTTGGTTACACGACGATGGAGGTTTTTATTTTAATTTTTAAAAATTATAAGAAAACTTGTTAAAAGAAGTGTTTGGCAACCATCACAAATTTATATTTTGAAAGTAATTTATTTTTTAAACAAAAAAAGAAGGTCTCACCTCTTTCTTGTTTCTTGTGGCCTTTCACTTTGTTTGGTCATGGATGGTTGTTACTTTTTTTTGTTATCACATCCTTCCAAACATGATAATTTTATGTCATGAGTTGGTTCATTTTTTATTTTAATATAATTTTTTATCGTGAAAATGTACAAAAAATTATCATGCAACCAAACACCCCATTAGTTTTGGAATTGATATCATATCACTACTTGTCGTCAAGATCAGGTGCTCGCTCGACTAATAATATCAATTTTGAAAATTTTCGGTACAAACCGTGCATGTTATATATCTAATACGAGTCAAGTGCTGCCTGTACCATCCTCTAGAAATCTCATTGTCACATATATAGCATCATTTTTTTTTCGTACCAAATAGAGCATGGTATCCTGTTTGATGAGAACATCAAAAATGATATTACATCAATCGTGATATTGATATTTGTAGAGGAAAGAATATCACAATATCAAGATTGGTAGAAGTGAACAGTTGTACTACATATCATTCTTTGTTTAGGAAGAGTTTTACTGTTGGTGTTGATAGCCAAACGTTTATCGATGATTTATACTAATATCAACTTTAAAATTGATGATAACAAAGGTTTTCAATATCGTTATCCAACAGGATCAGAGTGATATTTCGAGAGAATAAAGTATAACTGGCATAGGTTAATACTTGTATTATGATTCATGTCATAGTTCTACTACAAAATTTTAAAATCGATACAGGTGAGACTTGAATATATATACACACACACACGATAATCAACTTACTGGCTAGACAGATGAATCTAGTACTGACTAGGCCAGCGCAACGGAGATAAAATAGTATACAATTGTCATATTTGCGGAGATGCGCATTCGATGACAAACAAAAGATTATATGAGCCATATATATATATATATATATATATATTGCATCGAAAGAGGTGGGAGACCGAGGGATAAAAAGAAAGGAGATCTCACTTTTTATTTTTTGGTTCAAGAAAGAGATCTCTTTTAAAAAAAAGATGAAGCTGTAATAGTTATCAAACATCTCTTTTAACAAGTAAATAAATATAAAATTACAGCAAAAAAGCTCAAGTTATGGCACAACCAAACACAACATGAGCCATTCGGTCCATTCAATTACAATTAGCTTCCAATTGGGTTGGAGCCCAGACCCCCCCTCTCCCTCTCTCTATTATACATATAACTTGAGCTGCCTGCCATATTGGTGGAGCGGAGCCCTAAAGTGAGTATACCCACCAATCCTGTCCCAGCAACTTAATTTCTGACGGAGTGAACACGATCACCCCGTCGTCATAGAGACGGTAGCTCACGAGTCAAACCCGCACCTGCACTGTCGTGGGCGCCCCCGGGTAGACCCAGCTCCGATGTCAAATTAAGAGCCTTCGGAGCGATTAATAGCTAGGTTTTTCAAAGAGACAGGGACGTGTGTGTTACCCGACAGGCCCATTGGAGGCCCACATGACCCGTTCAGCCTTATCCGCCCAACCCCATCCAGCCCAAGAGCATGGAGCTGCGTGCGCCGTGCATTCGCTGATGCAAAAAATCGTTTGACACAACTCCACGTACGGATCAGACGATATCGCCGGGTCGCCGTCCGGATGCCCACGTAAGTCGGTAAGGGGCTTTCTGACGTCAGATTAATCGATCTGCAGTGTAATATATAAGATGCAATATTGGTATCTGCTGACTTTCATACTGATTTTGGAAGGGAAGAGGCTTTCAATAATATTGAAACTGATCCAACGCAATCGCATCCAAATTGTAAGTGTAATTACTTCTTGAGATCAGTAATATTTACGTACATTGGTGAAATTGGTTGGCTAGAGATTCGGGTCGAGAATCCTCTCGGTCAACCGCGTTAGCTGGTCGAAACCGCGCGATCTCGGCCTAGCTAGCGAGGTCGGTCGGAAGTAATTTCCTAATTCCATCTTCGAGCAAAGAAGAATTATGGGGATTTCAATTTTTAGTCCTAAATAAATTACCGATTTATTTTTTAATCCCAACGTTAGTCTTCTTTATTTTTTAGTCCCAAAGTTAGTTGTTACTTTTTTTTTATCCTGTCCGTCACTTTTTTTTGCCTCATTCCTAAAATACTCTTTAGAGGGTTAGAGGGTTCTTAGATATCTATAGTATTACCATAGAAAACATCTACGCCGCCATATCATAGTAGAAATATGTGGCAGAGTTATACCAAAACTGCAGTATCGTTATTGAAATTAACAATTTTTTTATGTTTAAATTTCTTATTTTCTTAAAGATGGTCATACTTTAGGTGCTCAGTCGCATAGCCATTCAGCCAAGTCACAGCACTCGGCCACAGTATATCACAGGGCGCAGATGAGAATTTGTGCAAATTTAAAGTAACGGGTATACAACGCTATGCAAGGCAAAATAGTGATTTTTCAAATAAATTATTATTTAATAACATATTTCCGAAAGATATCTTTCTTTTATATGTTTCATTATTATTTAATAAATATTTCAGTCACATAACCAGTAAGCTCAGTAGCGATGTTAACCTGTACACTGTTGGCTTCGTCAACCTGTAAATAACATATTTATTGTCTTAAAATGGGGAAATAGGCGATAGCAGAGGAACAATGGCTGAATGGCATATGGGAGGGGGTAAAATTGGAAGGATGTGAAGAAGGGTGTTGGAGTTGACGGCGTCACTGGGCTAGAGGGGCGGGAGTTACAAAAATTTGGATTATGAGATTAAAAAATAAAGTTCTATACTCTTGGGACCAAAAAATAAAGGGACCCTCTAAAATGGGGGCGGGACTTGATTTCCTCAAGAATTATATATATATGTCTCCGTGTACGTACGATGGGTCGTCGAAAGGGTGCGTATGTATGATCCGTGGCAGATCTAGATTAATTTTGATTCGGTGAGATCACTCTGACATTTCTTTATAAAATGTTTTAATTTAGATAACTTTTATTACAAAGATTAAGTTTTTGAGGTACGTACCTCTTAAAATTCAGTGGGGTCACGTGGCCTCACTCGGTTTGGACGTTACTTGTAGAGATCCGCCACCGTACGTGTATATATGATTGTGTGGTCCCGTGACACTTATACAGTAAGTAATTAAGAGAGATGATCGATTGAATCATTATTTGATTATTAACAACATAAATCATCAACTATTTATCTCTTAATATATTCACAAATATATGTTGTGATCAAAACATCCATGGGAGATGACGACGGCGACGATGATGATACAGCCACACGCAGGTAGTAGGTAGGTAGGTGTCGATGCCAAGTTTCATCCAGATAACTAATTAATTTGGAATGAGTTACCCTAGAAAGTGTTTGGCTTGACAAGGTGACGTGGGATGAGAAAAAAAGTTACTTCACTTATATTCTAAAATTATTTTAGAATAAAAACAAATGGATTCCAGAATAAATTTGGTTTATCTTTGCTGATCACCACACCAAACAGAGTCCCAACGGACGGTTTGGTACGAGAGTATTCAAAAGAGAGACAAATTAACTTAGTTTATCTTTTACAATCTAGAGATAAATCAGATTTATCCTCGAGTTAATAAATAATGTAACAAACATCCCCTGAACCTGTGTTGGTACAAGATTATTTTTGGAGATAAAAGTACACAATTATCTAGGGGATAATTAAATCAGGTCTTTATTAGGTCCAAGTTCTGAGTATGGGGATAATTCTAATTTATCTCCAAAGATTTGAGGATAAAATAAGGTTGTGCTTCAACTTCAAGTGAACTTGTACTCGACGGGCCAAGAAACAATATATATTGTGAGGAGGATAACAAAATAAAATGTAAAGTTATATAACTACTAATTCATAACAAGGTGCACCTTCCTTTCTTTAAATTTGCTTTAAATATTATTGAGATGCCAATAATATTACTGGTTTTTAAATATTATGATGGGAAAGTATAAAAGTAGTAACTTAAAAGGATGGCACATTAATTCGTAAAACCGAACAAGTTGTTAGATTTTCTTCTCTTATCATGTGATGCCCACATTAACAATATGTAATATAAGAAATAATTTCAGAAGTACAGTAACAAAACTCATAATAGACAAGATATTTGCACCAAAAAATATATATATATCACTTTTAGAAATGCTAGAAAAAAAATTGCGTGAGTTTCCATCTTTTCCCTTCTTTGCACGTATATCGAAAACATATTTTTTGGATATATATATATATATAATACATTAATCTCTCCTCCCCGTCTGCTGGCGGAGGTTGACTTTTGGATCGCCGTTGGGAACCTTGCATCTTATATAAATTATTAATAACTTTTAATTATATATACATTCATTTGTTAATCACTTCAAATATTGTTAGGGGTTAATGAATTATATATGAACCGAGATGTGTAGTAAAATGTATGAACGAAATTAACAAACCGGACAAGCTCGCTCCTTTAGGAGAGGGGATTTGGACACTTCTTTCCCCCTCTAGTGGAGACAACCAAGCAATCTCAGTAATCATTACGAGGGGGGCAAGTTGAACCATGGTGTGCCGGGTTGGTGGTTCGGTCGATTTTTGGATCGATCAACTCCGACTCGATCCCGCGAGTTCAATTCGGTTGATATATTTAAATATTTTTTTTTCTCGACCCCAACCTGACCTAGGTCGTGACCCCAACTAACTCATATCGATTTTAAGTCCGACCGACCCAGTCCCGACCCCTGACCCCGCCTTCTTTGAGTTGAACATGCAAGGCAGCAAATTACACAAAGAAGAAGAGAGCGGATCAATTTCTGCCCCCACTCAGTAACATTGTGGTAATATCATGCAGGTTACTATACGAATGAGATGTGCTCTATGTTACCTAGCTAAATGATATATAAAGTTACTTTTTTTTACTTAATAATAACCTATGTAATATGTTACTTGGGACCTAATAAATATTACTAATAGCTAGCCTAGTGATATATTACAAAGTGTTGAGGATCGCGGCAAATATCACTGATATAGTGCGGAACTAATATACCGACTCTGCAAAGAATGAATAAACAAAATATATACGAGAAGTAGGGATAGAGAGGAGCACACAGGGATTTACGTGGTTCGGAGGCGATATGCCTTCCTACGTCCACGGGCGAAGACGAACGACTTCCACTATATGAGAAACAAGTACAAAGGATGGAGAATCTCTCAAGGCAGCCTTTACACCCTGCAAACTCTCTCTATGATATCTCCTAAGAGAATACAAAAAATAGAGAGAAGAAGAGAATAGGGTGGTGGTGGCTCTCTCTTCTTCTTGGTACAGTTGCTTATGTGTTATGTTTCTCCCCCTCCTCATGCCTTTATATAGAGGTGGTAAGAACTCTCTAGATTTGGCTAGAAGATACCTTTTTGGGATATCTCTAGAAAATATCTAAGCATTCTCTAGATGTGCCTAGAAGATACTTGAGCACATTGGATGTGCCTAGAAGAGTCCGGAATAATCCTTGAGTTGACCAAGTCAACCTTTACACAAAGTTTAGTAATAATAAATCTAGAAAGATTAGTAAATATATGTACTATTAAGTAACATGGTGTACCTCTCCATAATATATTAACCGTGGTATTACCATGCTATTAAGTGGCAGAGAAAGATTGCCGTAGAGTCTTTTTTTTTTTTCAACGGACGGACAACTGAGGTGATTAATGCTCGTAAAAAAAAAAAAAACAGCTGCGCCCGTCCGTCATGCAGAGCCAAGGGCTAGCTGTGATCCGGCTCCTTCTTCAGCATAAGATGCATAATTAATTATAAAGCCCAACAGAGATAATAAGTACGTACCTACCTTTGATAAAAATATCAACGACTTGCACGACCGTCACATATTAATAAGTATTTATCCGAATTAATCCAAGCAACGTCAAACCCCCATCCCCGTATTCAAATCGCGGAATGCGCAAAGCGCTACGTACGTGCACTTTTTTCTTTTGACAAAGACTAATTCTGTACTATATTACGGTGAAAGAAGATACAAGAGATAAACAGATAATTTAGACCAACACAAATTGATATACTAGAGTATCTCATATAAAAATAACATGATGCAGAGAGATCGATGATGGTAAACACAGATAAAGACCAAATTATAGAAGTGTTTTGAGATTTCATCATCAACGTGGTCGAAAGTTACCACAAAATAGAATAGATCTTTAGTTTAGTAATCTTCGACGGTCTATAAGCAAAGACTCTTTTCTTGGAGTCTTACATTTACTATGAGGCTGGATGATCACATCATATAAGTGTGAATGTGTTGCCCAAACTAACAGTCTCACAAACAATCTTACGACAATATAACCGACGTTTGCAGATAACACAAAGATAGAATAGAAAGAAATTAGATAGTACAACATCTACGTAACCCGAAACTGTCACACCTTAGAGCAGACAGTAAGAAGATCCCAAGCAACAATCCAAGAGGTGGATTACTAAAATAGATACTTAAAAACGTTAAAAGAGTAAAAAAAAAATTAACAAGTCCCGGTAAAAGGTATGCAAAGAGTTCTGACCTGAAATCTCGTAGAATTTTGAAACCCACGAAAAGGGGTTTCTAGTATAAAAAGGAGATTTTATCTCAATGGACTAAGAAGGAGATCGGCCACAGAGATAGAAAAGTAATTCTAGCTAAGTTCTCTTTCTCTTATACCGACTTATTATTTTTTTATAAAATTATCTTGAGATTCTTCGCTGGATGACGGAGCCCGAGCCTTAGGAGGAGGACGCACGGATAAAAAGACAGTGAGAGAGAAACAGAGCGCCTCCCAAGCCGCACCGCGCGCTCGGCGGCGGCAGCGGCGGAACGTGTACTTGAAGACGTCCGTGATTACTTATAGGGTGTTTGGATACGTTTTTTTCCCTTTCTTTTATCTAAAATTTAAAAATGGAGTAACAGACCTGTTTGATTACGGTTTTTGAAGTCCTCCCGATTTTTAGAAACGAAGTTGTTTTCTCTAACTGTCTCTCTCGGAAACAAAACAGGGGAAGAGTTGTTTTTTTTCTGAGAGAGAAGCGCGCCCGACGTTCGGCGCCCGCACGCCTTCCTCTCGACACCCCGTCTCAGTCTCGCCCTGGCACCGGGAACCATTCGAAGACCTGCAGCCGTCTCGACGCCCCCTGCTCGCCGTCTCAGCGTCCCGGTGACAATCATCCCATCTCACACAGCCGGCGAAGCAGCCGCAAACCAGGTAAGTCTGGCCTCCCTTTCTCCTGCGCAGTGCCCCCTCCCCCGCGGCGTTGGCCCTCCCCCCGGCGCTCCGTCCCCCGCGGCTGGCATCCCCTCCTCCTGCGCACCGTCCCCGCGGCTGCGGACAGAGACCTGCCGTAGTCTCCCGTCGCCCCCCCCCCCCCCGCAGCCTCCCCTCCTCCTTCTCACCGTCCCCGCAAGCGAAGCAAGCCCCCCTCCCCCCGGCGCTCCCCCCGCCCGCGAAGCAAGCCCCCCTCCCCCCGGCGGCGCGGGCGGCTACGTACCGCGTAAGAGCGAGGAAGAGAGGACGGCTGCTGGCCGAACTACTGCCAGTGGTGCCTACTTGTATTAGGAGCCAGCACAAAGGCAACAGCCTCACCATTCACCACCTCGGTGATCAGATCTCTAAATATGCAGCGTTCTATGTCTAGAACCAGCCCAGCAGTAGCCTCATCGCCATACTTGTTCCACTCCTCTGACCGCTGCGCCATGTCCTCGCACAGGATGGGCCTCAAGCTATTGTCCTCATCGTCGAGGCCATATCTAGCATGGCCAAATGCTTGCAGTCTCTCCATCTCCAGAATCACTTCCTCCAGCCACCGTTGCATTTTTTTCCATGCTGGAAAAATCCTGCTCCAGCTGATGGTCAAAAGTAGAACAGGATAATAAGTACATCTTCATGGTTATAGTGTCTCATTTTCCATGAAGATGATTAAGGAAAGATATAGACGGCACAATTACTCAAACCAATCCCTCCAATTAATGAAAGATATATTTTACATGTTACTTGACATTGTATATAATATGGAAGTTATGAGATATTATATTGTATTGACATGTACTGTATGTCGTAGATGTTCTTTTGATTTTAAAATCATAACCAAACATTACTGTCTAACTTTTAAAAATTGAGACAGTTTTGCCAAACACAAAATAATTGGACTGTTTTGATTTTAAAAACAAAACTGATCAGTCAAGTAATCTTGTTTTCAAAAATGAGGTTGTCTTAAAATTAAAAGCGCTACCAAACACCCTATTAAGTACGCTATTCGTCATCGATTCGAGCTTGAGTACACCGGGGCGCCCGCAGATATATCCCAGTAGTTGATTTTACAAAGAACTTGGCAAAATATATTCGGGAAGGGCCGGGGGTACGTACGAACGTATTAGCAACAAACAGGCCATTAATCAACTGGTTGCAACATATCACAAATATTTAATTAACGTGATTTGATAAGATGATATGACTTGTTACATAGGTAGAGAATGACGATCAAAAAATTTCCCCGAACAAAAAGAATATTACAATGAGACATATATAT
Source organism: Cryptocoryne crispatula var. balansae (assembly GCA_036172225.1). Taxonomy (NCBI): domain Eukaryota; kingdom Viridiplantae; phylum Streptophyta; class Magnoliopsida; order Alismatales; family Araceae; genus Cryptocoryne; species Cryptocoryne crispatula. Next base: position 5,284,114 of record CM069922.1, on the reverse strand, counting down.
AGTCGTCATCGATCCTCACATACGTACGGATATGCATGTCGCATCTTCACCCTCAGGCATATCTCTTCACCCCCGTATATATATATATGAGGCCACACACATCCCCCCGTCTCCAATATGCTTTTGGCGTCCCTCCGTCTCATCATCTTGGGTTTCTAGTCCCCGTGAGTGACCTTCTCGTCGTGAGGATAAAGTCCGTCCCGTGCTCACGAGTCTTCGTACGTGGGTGAAGACCAGCCATGTAACGGCTGGCTTCTCGAGAAGACAAGACATACATAGCATGTACGTATATATATATATATCTGATCAATACACAATTAAGATTAGCTAGTAGTGAGACAGCAATCAAAGATGATCGGACATCATTATTCCCGATCCATTCAGCCTATATATGCACATTCGAGTGAAAACTCAATTATATGAGCTCGTCTTCTCTAGCTAATTAAGTAAGTTGAGCTGATCTCTATCTAAACTCAACTCAAAAGTGGACTCGAGTTTAAACTCCGACTAAACTTTATTTTAACTTGTCTCGTTTATTTAAACGATATTATGTAAATATTCATATTCATAATTTATTGTTTAAATAAATATCCGATCGAATACCTAATGGATTCCACTTTCGATCAGTTTATCGGGCTTACCGAAAACTCCGTTCAAACTTTTTAAGCCGGACTGTTTAGTGTTGGAATAATTCGAGGCTAAATTTGATTTATCTTCGAAATTCAAGATATCATCTTATTGTTATACGATCAAATAGGTTATTTAAAATATTTTAAGATTACGAACTTAGATAGATATCACCTAGCTAGCTAATAATATCATATTTATCCAGATTAAACATACAATTAACTTATAATATAGTATAAATAAAGTATAAATATTGATATGACTTCATTTTTATTAATATTTAAATGACATTAACAATCTCTTTTTTAAGAATGGTCAAAATAACTTAGTTGATTGTATAATAAGATGGATTATGGGAGGTGGTGCACGCAGAGGATCCCGCCCGGGTTTGCACGCACCCCCCCCCCCTGTTTGGGATCAAAGAAGAATCAAGAGGAAAGATTTTCCTCCACCCCTAAAACCGACCTCCCTGCGGGAGCGGGCAGCCGTCATACATATATATACGAGAGCTACCGTCCGACCGACGGGGTGGGTTCATGGGGTTGCCTTACCGTTGCCGTTGCCGTTGCCGGCCGGCCGTGGAAGTTCCACTTCCTTCCACACTTGCGATCGACGAGCTTCTGGCCGGCGGCGAGTGCGACCGGCGCGCAAGAAATTAGCTGGCCGGCTGCCCCCACACGTACGTTACCCGCGCGCGCTCCTGTCCTGTTGGTGATCGAATGGAAGGTGCCCTTAATTCGCCGTTGTCCACCGAATATGCTTTTCCGGCCGGACTTCTCTCTCTCTCTCTCTCTCTGAGAGTACGTACGTCGTCGGGTGCAAGGAAATTAACGTTGACGCAGCCAAAGCAATTAAGAATATTATTGTCACCATCTCGAAGAAGATCGAAAACCGCCTGCTAGCCAGCACCCATGCCCTAATCAAGTCATTATTAACCGATCGGTCGTCGGCTCCGGTGCCTGCTCTAACTGCTAACGAGCATGGCTTTATGCGCGGCTGTCTTCATCTTTTATATATATGTAAATCCGGCAGTTGGGCCGGTCGTCGGCGCGCGTCTTCGTCAGCTAGCCACCCACACCCACCGGAAGACGGCGATCGAGTAGGACGACCAAGTCGGCCGCCGCTTCACGCCCGCTTCGTCTTGCGTACGCCGCCCACTCGCACCGTCTCCGTCGTGTTTTAACTCGTCGTTTGGATGAGCCCGCCCCGGATGGCCGGCGATTCGTTTTAGGGCAGGGCAGGGCATGGCATGGCATGGCTCCTTTTTATATATCCTGCGGACTGTTGCGTTGCGCATATACATGTATATATATATGGTGAGGTGATTATTAAGAATCTAAGATGACCACCGAGCTACCTTCGGGCTTCGTCGTTCGTTCGTTCGTTTGGCGTACGTGCGCATGTCTCGGCAACCGGGTCGACCACTGAGACGGCGGTGAGCGAGAAAGGGATCACGGCACAGGAGCTCATATATATATATAAATATATGTGTGTGTGTGTGCAGAGGATATTGGAAGAAAAACCGGTCCTTTTAATCGGCTTCAATTCGCCGGCATCTTTCTCAACGCCCATGATGTTACAAGTAAAGCTGATCGCCGCCTGCGCGTACGAGGTAATTAGAAAGGCCTCGCGTTCCGTCTTCCTCTACCTGGCCTCTTGGGGTCGCCGTTGACCACCGACCACTCCGCTGTCGGCGAACCCTCCCCTTAATTACCACCGAGCGCGGGGAGGGATTGCGCCACGTCAAAACGTCTCTACTCTTCCATTCCCGATATGAAAGAAATTTGGGTGGAAATCCTTTCCGCGATTTGAATTTATATCAAGACGTACGGCAGCGATCAGTAATACGTAGCGGCCTCATTCTTCGCTCGTCGGCCCGTAGAAGAAGTACCGAGTGGATCGTGATCGAGATCACCCTGCTGCGAGCGTTCTAAACGAGGTTTCAGCTCGACCGAGCCGGCTCGAGGTTAGCTCCCCCGACTGCTGCTGTTTAGGGGTGCAATCGAGGCCGAGTCGAGCACTGAGTGAGCTGGGCTCTATTTGAGTTCGATTCGAACTCGACGAGTTTTCAAAAACTTTATTCGAACTCGACTTGAATTAAGTTTTACGAGTTCGAACTCGACTCGTCGAGTCGCTCGTTTACGTAAACAAGTCAACTTAACTCGAACTCGTTTTCGAGTTCAAGATTGAATTCGTTTACTTAAAATTAAAGTTTAAATATTAAAAAAATATTTTAACACATAAAAACATAATTTTAAATAATATTAACAACATTAATATATAATAAATATAATTATTTAAATAAATAATTAATCGAGTAATTAATTGAATACTTGAACGAATATTTTATCGAATGTTTAAGCGAGTTATTCATGAACTCATAGAGTCAAGTAAGTTACTTTGGTTTATAAATAGAGTTTTTTTGCTGTTCAAATTTATTTATTTAATATAAATTAAATTTTTAACAAGTTGAGCATCAAATTACTGGTCGAACGTTCTTACTGCTCCTGCTCTAGTGGTCCAGCGTCGGAATGGGGAAGCTGATTATGTCAGACACGTACTGTCATTATAGATTATATCCATTCAAAGTCGACCGGTCCAACTCCAGAGCCCGACCAAGAAGAGGTGTACGTATAGGGATCCGACACCATATATAGAAGTTCTTAATTAGGCTATATACGCAATACGCTCGGTTTGGGTTTTCTCCGGTTTGGTGTTTTTCTGTTTCTAAACCGGACTTAACGAAACCAGATATCTAGTCGAGTCCAACCGACTCAATTCAATTCTGTTTGTTTGAGATCAATAACAGACAAAATATTTAAAATAGTTATTTTTTACTTAAATATACTAAGTTTTCAGTTATAAATACTTAAAACAAGTATTAATTTTATTATAAAAACTATAAAAATATCGTTTTTTCTAATAATATAACAATGTTTTCATGACATTTTAGCTAATTATGGTAAATAATTAATTTGATATCAGATTTGATTCGGTAGGGAGATCCTCTCAACTAGTTGTACGGACCGGGGGTTTAGTTAAACTTTTTTTTTCTTGTTGAACAGTGGCCCGCGAGTCCCCCTGACGACAACACATGAAAACTGATAAATTATTGAAAGTAAATATGCTAATCCATGGTACATATATAAGAGTAATTTCCAGCTTTCAATTCTTACATGTACATGACGAGTTAATTATATATGTGCTATAAACATCCTGTACGCTTCATTAATCTTTATTTATTTATTTATCATCATTATTATTAGGAAGAATTACTCTTAGGTCCATTTAAGAAAATGACTTTAGTAAAAATTCCGTTGACCACATTTCGTTACTGTTTAGTCCGTTGACACTGAATTTCATTATCACCCAGTCCATTTTTTCATCCCATCATTTTCAAATCCCACTTTTACCCCCGGCGGGGGGAGCGCCGTGGGTGGGAGTCTCGCCGGGGGGCGGGGGGGGGGGGGGGGGGGCGGGGGGGCGGGGGGGGGCCGGGGGGGGCTTCCGCGGGCGGCGGCGCCTCGCCGGGGGGCTTCCGCAGGCGGTGGGAGCGCCGCGGGGGGCGGGGAGCGCCAAGGGGGGGGGGCTTCCGCGGGCGGCGGCGCCTCGCCGGGGGCGGGGGGAGCGCCGGGGGGGCTTCCGCGGCGGTGGGAGCGCCGCGGGGGGCGGGGAGCGCCAAGGGGGGGGGGCTTCCGCAGCGGCGGCGCCTCGCCGGGGGGCGGGGGGAGGGGGGGCGGCGGGGGGCATTTACGACATTTCAAATCACCATTGGAGCGGGGGTGACGATATTTTGAAAAAACGGACCTAATGGTAAGGTGTTTTTGACAGACCTAGTGGTAAAGTGGTTTCTTTAAAACGGACCTAATGTGCATTTACACTTATTATTATTGATGGTGTGTGTCGCAACGCTGCGACGACCAGCCTCGAAGGGCTTCACCCCCAAGTTCGAACCCCTAGCTCCTCCCCTCCACTGCCCTACGGCAGGGGTTGACTCGGACACCGGTCGCCCTCGGAAGGGCAGACGAAAATCGAGAATAGCCGGAAGCCGGCGAGAGGAAGAAAATTAACCATCCCCGCAGCCTGGACTCGCACACGTCCCGCCGCCTGGGGGGGGACCCGGTTTTCGCGGCTGCTCCTCCTCCTCGGCGCTGCGTGGCGGTGGCGGTGGCGGCTTCTGGAATCCTGCCAAGGAAAAAGGAGCACTCTTTAATTCCTCTTGGCCTGCCGGCCGCGTTCGTAGGCGGACTCCATTGACCCGGCGAGCGGCGCCGTGCATGGCCCGCGGCGACGGCGGAGTCAACACGCCGGTGAATGAAACTGAGCCACGAAGCAACGTCCATCCCTGGTTTGATTCCCGGCGCTCTCCTTCGCCGGAAAGAAAGAAAGGCCGGGTTTCCAGCCTTCGGGTCTATATAAAGTTCGAGTCTTCCATTATTTAAAAGTTACGATATTTAAACATCTTAGTGTTTTTTTAATCTCAAAACTGGTAGCTATCTTTATAACTTTCAACCTTCTTTTTGTCAGTACTTCGAGCTCTCTTGTACATAATGATGTTCTCATTTGTACGTATCCTTCCTCCCGAAGCGCACACACCCTGCAAAAAAAAAAAAAAAGAGGACTTTGCGAGTGACATGTTTTTTACTCTAGATTTCGAACATTTTAACTTGGATGTCAAAATTAGTTTTTTATATTGTTAGTAGTATTTCATAGCTACATCATATATACTAGCTTATATTCCTATATATATAACAGTGCATGTCATGATACAAATACATAGATCTAAGACATGACTGTTCACGTATATTTTAGAATGTTGGATTGATAATCTATCCACCAATGACATAATTTCCGACAAGAAATTTTACAGCCCTTGGTAAAAAAAAATTCCGGAAAAAATGGTGTAAGAATATTCATATCAAACACAAGTTGCACTTAATATTATCATCATCATCATAATAATTTGCAGCGGTTCCACTTAATTATATCACCCAGACCTCGTCAAATGATAGGGTAACACCGTTAAAAAGTACTGACGGTGTTACTCATGAATAGGGGGCTAAGCTAAAAATACAATTTCATTTGAGACTAATAAGTAATTTAACATGTCAATTGGGGCTAGAAAGTAAATTAAACTTTTTTAAAAAAAATGGGAGCGGAAGTTGAAAGTACCGGTGCCCCGCCTCTGCCTTGTGATGCATACAAGTATGTGTATATATATATATATATAATACCTTGATATGACCGGCTGACCAAACTAATCTTAGCTTAGCTTGTCGTCCTACCAAGATATTTTTTGCGGGGGTGGAGGGTGATGCACGCGTTTCATTTTCAAGATAAGTTTCTTTCATTTCGTTGATATATAAATATATATTATGGAGCAGGTGAGGGATATATATATATATATTAGTATAGATACCTGCAGCAGCGGATTAAATTTTCTCCACGAAATGACAGAACAGAAAGAGGATCTGACGTCATTCCATCAAAAGGCTCTCGTAGAACGAATTAATGGTCAAGATTCACGGGCGGCTGCCGCCCAGGATTAGTCAAGAGCTAATTAGTCACCATGGAAGTTGAGAGAGGAATATAATATTTCACAATTTTCTTTTCCACACTCCACAGAGTGGTAACCAAGAAAGACCTCTTTTCCTCTCTCCTACGGCTAGCCACATCCTGCTGCAACAGTGAGCACCAAGAAAACAGTATTGAGTTTGATTGGGGGGTTTAGCGGGTCATATATATATATGGAGAGCAGATCACCTCAGTCCCACGGTGGAGGGAGAAGTCTCAGTCCCCAATCAGGGGTGGCCACATACCCCCGTCACTTAAGTGGCGGTTCAAGTTATGTTACTGAACCGGTTCGGTGAACCGCTACCGAAAAGGGCTGAACCGCTACCGAGCCCTTTGTAACTCACTACCGACGGGTGATCCGCTCTCATATATATGACGTGTTTGCCACATATGCATGCATGCATTAAGTCGGCGGCCGGCCGGCCATGGAGAGGCTCTGCTGGAGAGAAGATATATTGTGGCTAATTGCATCTTGGTACTCATTAACAAATTAAGTAGATAGGGGATCGATTCCCCCCCCCCTCCGGCCGGACCTGTACCACACCCACACTACCACTCCCATCCCCTCTTTGCCAACACCCCCACCATGCACAGCCACCACCACCACCCACCCGGAGGCTTGTCACATAAGTTGGCCGGCTTGATCAGCAAATGGATATGTATAGCTAGGATCTGTTCAATTTGGATCCCCGATAGATGTCGGGGGACAAATTAAAGAGCAAGATTCTATATAGATACTAATTGAAAAGAGTTCTAGTATGATAAAAATTCTTTAAGGTTATGTTCTTTATGAATAATTAATCCCGCGAGCGGAAGCTCATCTACTAGCTACCACACCGTGTATATAAATATGTTTGAGAAAACACTACAAAGAGAGAAATCGTGTGACATACGACATGCATATATATAGTGGATGGATGTATTCGATATGCTTTCGTGTGTGTGCGCGGGCGCGCGCGCATCTAACTTCTCTACGTACGTACATTGTATTCGAAATGCTTTGCAAGCTAAAGCCAGTTGTCATTAATTAGGATTATTCGATGTCGACACCTAACTAGTTAATTAGATGACAATTAATGATGCACCGGTGAGATATGTTATAATAGAGAGTTCAGATTCCTTCCATCTTCTTCATAAGAAGGAGTTGCAAACCTACCATATGATGTGAGATTTACTGTCAAATCACTATTAAATTGTAATCAAATCATTTTCTCTTGCGAGAAGATTGAGAGAGTCGATCTTCTCAATTTATCGACTGAAGAGATCCAAACTTTATAACAGGGCAAGAGCAAAGAGGAGACTCAACGGCTGTGCCCGGTCAAAGCTAGGCCATGGATGAAATCAGTCAAGCAGAAGTTCCTTTGAAGAGATAGAGCCATCATCGATGCAGGTTCGAGCACCATCGAGGCTTCTTCAACAAGGTGAGCGGTCGAAGAGTTTGCGAAGAGTGGGCCACCGTAGAGTCCGGGAATCCCTAAACCTAGGATGCTTGAGCTCACATCTCCTCATGCCCGAGTAGGCAAAATCGACAGGACAAATGGTTCCCCAATGAACACGTCAAAGAGTAAAGAGGAAACGATGTTGGACTTAAAAAATGTCCTTAAGACTTAAAAATAATTCAAGCAATTATTTAGAACTGAAAATTGAAAACCCCTATACTCTTTGGTGTGTGTATGTGTGTGTGTGTGTGTGTACCTGTGTCATATGTGCGTCTAACTCCTCCCCGCCGTTAGCTTTGATACGCTTCAACGACATAGTTTTATGCACCCTAGCAAAGCACGTTTCTATGCAAATGCAACTAGCTTGTTTTCTTAAACCGCGTGCTATATATTTTGTAATGTGCCCCCTTGGAGATTAATCTATTCCCATGATGATCGATCCCACTTCACCGTCATTTGCCCAACACCGTGCATTAACTCTAAGAGGACGTTCAGCCTTATTGGCTTGTCTCTCCTCGGCATGCATGTCATGTCGGCTCTTATTAATTATGCCATGGAGATAAGTTTATAAGATGAGAAAAAAACCTCTCATTTGTAGGTCGTAGAAAAATAACTCTAATGAGTGGAACTAATTAAGTGAGGAGCAAAAAGAGAGTCGCGTTCTTAAGTGAGGGGTTCTCTCTCTCTCTCTCTCTCTCTCTCTCTCTCTCTCTCTCTCTCCCCATCTATCTATATATGTAACATATCTTGAAATATCCGTGTGTATGCGTATACAATATTTGCATTAGGGGAAGCACATGATGCCTTGTGGGGGCAGCACAAGGGCCAACTAGCAAAGTGCGAGGTTCCTTTTTGAAAGGGCTCCCCTCATTTCCATGGGGAAAATGTGCACAGGCGATCGAGCAAGAAAAAATAATAAAATAAATTACCTTTTATATATATGTGTGCGTGTGTGTGCGCGCTTGAAAAGGGGGGGAGAATCGGATGCTCCACTCGTCTAGACGAAGACAGAAACCCGAGGAGTGCCCACACTCCTACCCTTGAAACCGAAGGGTGTTGAACAACTGAACCGAGAACACTGCAGGGAACAAGAAAACATCCTTTCCCTCTCACCACTCTCAGTCTTGCTTCTCGCGGATACATACATGCATATGTTGTGAGATCAGTTCATCACCTTCTTTACGTTATGTTTAGGGTTTGAACCTAACTAGCTAATCCCTAATTCCCCCCCCCCTTCAACGTACAGACAATTAAAAGAATCATTTTGATACCGGGCGAAGAACCGGGAAGTTGTGAAATCAGTTCATCGGTTCATCGCGTCCGAAAGTGATGCTCCCAGCACTAGTAATTAAAGATGATACCCACTCGAGAAAGAGAGTTATCACAGTGGAGGGGGAGAGAAGGAGTCGGTAGACCAGAGCAGAGGAAGGTGCTGCTTGGGTTTAATCAGCACTAGTTAAAAGATATGCGCGACCAAAGTCTACATCGTTTAAATTTAATTATAAATGTCCCGTTGAATTAATCTGCCTTCCTGTTCCCGCTACCACCCAAATAACCGCCCATTAAATGATCCGATAGAGGATGTGCATCACGTCGAACCCATCAGCCAGTGACCGAGTGGACTGGTAATTTAAAGTGATAGTTCGGGATGGAACAGCATGAACCGTTATTAAACCAAAATTAGTTACGGCAATCCGAACTCTCGGCATGGTCACCTGGGAGGAACTCCAGGGGCACCCCCTCCCACTCCCATGGACGTACGACCCTCGCCTTGACCAAGTATATATATATACTGTGCATGAAAACCCTTTCTCCGAGAGAGGTCCCCGGTTTCGAACCGAGGTATTTCGGGCCTTCGGTTCGGGCTTTGTCCGCACCGCTCCGGCGTGTGACCCAAAAAAATTAAAAAAAAATGAAAGATGGGGGCAAAAGGAGGACCGACACGTGTCAGCGGTGGTCAACATATGTGTGCCCTCCTGGGCCGCTGCGGTAAGGCGAGAAGGGAGGATGAATGAGGAGGATAAATATATATAAATACATACATACATACACGTATGGGCGAGTGATGGCCCGGCCAGCGACAGGAGGGGGGATTTTGTCCTGACAAAACCCACCAATCTTCTCAACTGGCCGGCTGTTTGGGTTAACTAATATATATCGTAAATGGCACACTAGACGTCGATTTCCACGGCTGCTAAAGGAAATCGACGGAGTGAGAGAGAGAGGGGGGGGGACAGGGGTAGGGGAAAAGTTTAATTTTTTTTTCTTCTTGAGACGTTTTTTTATATAATTTGTATCGAATAAGGGAAAAAAGAAGGGATTCCTTGGAGCCAACGCATCTGAGGCTTGGGTTCGGGGCCAGGCTCGGCCCGGCGACTTTGAGAGGATAAGAACGACCGAGCTCTCGGCATCTTCTACTACCTTCGCATCTCTCTCTCTCTCTCTCTCCCAACCATCACCACCACCAGTACAAGAGCCCGAGCACCTCCGCCCGGCACCACACTTGCAAAGCTTTCCCCTGGCGCACAGTCGTCCTTCCCTTCTCCCTCTCTCTCTCTCGTCTTCTTTCGATTTGTCCCGGCGAAATTGGGGAGGATTTGATCAAGCTGGCGATCGACCGGGCGGCCACATTCAAGGAGCTCAAGCCCAAGAACAGAAGGATCATGGTGAGAAAAGAATGGGTTGCGCCGCTTCTTTCGTTTCAGCATATACTCGTATTTTCTCCCGTGTGTTCTGATGGGTGCCTTCTTCGACGATGGGCGAGCACTAGCAGGGTTCGGAAGAAGGGGAGAGTAACGGGAGGTGGCCGCCGTGGCTGAGGCCGCTGCTCTCGGCCCACTTCTTTGTGCAATGCAAGCTCCACGCCGACTCCCACAAGAGCGAGTGCAACATGTTCTGCCTGGACTGCGTCAATGGCGCCCTCTGCTCTGTCTGCCTCGCCTACCACCACCGCGACCACCGCACCATCCAGGTTCGAAAAGGCCTCCCTTTTTCCCCCTCTGTTTCTTCTGGATGACCATTTGGGTCCTTTCTCTTCTCTTCTCTTCTCTTCTGTGGACGGATTGAGGTGTTCGTGGAGCTTCTTGATTTTTTTTCCGGTGGTGTTGGTTTTCTAGATTGCCCCCCCACCCCCCCCCGGGACAAAACATTTCGTTGCAGCAATTTCTTGCTGTATTTGCCTTTCTCTTCTCGGCAAAACTTCTCCTTTTCTGCACCTACCACCGGAACCTCGGTAGTACGCGACTCTATCGGCATTTATCGATCGTCGTTCTTTCTCTGTTTCATAGACTCGGCGTCTGTGTGTGGCTCACACCACACCACTTTGTGTGTCCCCCCCTTTTGTGCGGATGGGCGGATTCTTCACACTCCTGTCTGGTGATTTCGTTTATCTGGTCGGATATTCTTCTTCTTTTGCTCCTCCTCCTCCTCCTCCTCCTTATTTGAGAGTCATGTATTTCCATAGAAAACCAGTCAAATACGAAGACAGGTGGAGGCAGCAAAGATGGCTGCCTTTGCCGATCTTTCTTCTTTTTTTTCGTAATAGAAAAAGTTTCCAACTTTGTTTCCCCTACGCAGATACGAAGGTCGTCCTACCACGACGTGATCAGGGTGTCGGAGATACAGAAGGTCCTGGACATCACCGGGGTGCAGACCTACATCATCAACAGCGCCCGCGTCGTCTTCCTCAACGAGCGTCCGCAGCCCAGGCCTGGCAAGGGCGTCACCAACACCTGCGAGGTCTGCGACCGCAGCCTGGTCGACTCTTTCCGCTTCTGCTCCCTCGGCTGCAAGGTGTGGTTCCCCTCCCATATCAGGATCCCCGGCTCTCCCGTTTCGCCATTATTTTCTCCAATTCATCGATCTCATCTCGTCCTCCCTCGCATCCGATTGGCTACGCAGATTGCGGGAACGTCGAGGGATTTCCAGAGGAACCGGAAGAGGAGGGCCGTAGCGGCCTCGGGATCGGACTCGGAGGAGTCCTCCATCACGGTCAAGAGCGACAAGAGCCACGCGACCCAGGGCTTCACCCCCTCCACCCCGCCCGCCACCTGCATCAGCTACCGCCCCACCACCAAGCGCCGCAAGGGCATACCCCACCGCGCCCCCTTCGGCGGCCTCATGGTCGAGTACTAGCAACCCAATTCCGCCCACTCCCAGCAACCAGAGAAAAGGAAAAAAAAAGAAGGAGACGCCTTTAATTAAGCGACATATGGCCGTATGCTTCCTTGTCAGTGTGGTATGTCAGTGACCGCCGCCGGTGGATAGATGCGTAGATACCCACCGCGCGCTCCCCGCCTCCGAACAGAGGCCCCGGCGCGCCGTTCGGCCTGCAATCAAGGACGGCCTCGCGATGGCCTTGCCGTATGTGGATATATATATATATATATATATATATGACGATAAACTGGTGCTCTACATGATATTATATATACAGCGCGGAGGACATGGTGATGGGGAGCTCTGGACACAGAAGGGACTTGAGAAGCAGATGGGGCAGTAGTTTTCTGTGACCGTATGTATATATAGGAGTGAGAGCTAGAATTGCAGTGCTGAACATGTATGCAGAAGGTAGTTCCCTTTCCGGCCTCCTCGGCCTGCTAAATTGTAAATAGTCACGAAGATATGTTGAAGTACAGAACAAATAAATAGAGAGACGACAGAGGTGGAGTGTATAGCTAGCCCATCAGGTACGTACGTACCTTGGACATATGCAGATATATATATATATATTTGATACTTGTTTGGCCCAGATCCCTCCGACGGCCACTCTATGGAGCTCTGCTCTGCGACGAAACACCGCAGCTCCCCCCTCTCTCTCTCTCTCCTTCCCTCCCCCCCCTCTCTCTCTCTCTTGTGGGTGTGTGCATGCCACCAAAGCTGCCGGAAATCTTCTGCCGATCTCCATACTGAAGGGTCGGCCGGCAGGTTTACCGAGACGGCAGAGCAGAACAACGGCGAAGCCGTTCCAGCATCGTGTAGATCAGACGAACTGCGCGACGGGGCTTTCGTTCATTGATTGTCCGCTGCTTGGACCGTTGATAGGTAAGCCATTTGCTAGCGAGTCGGGGCGCGTCGACAACTATGACCTTTGGTGGGGGGGAATCTGTAAAAGTGCGTGTGAGATTTCGGGTCGGGTATCCGCTTCCTAATGTCGGATCGCAAGGCGTGGAACAACGTGCGTCGATCGTGTGAGACATAATAACCCCACTATTTACAAGGTAAAGAGAGGAGTTGACGGATGGTTTATTTATGAACCCCGCGGCCGCGTCTCTCCATCATACATCACAAGGATCACCTACCCGAGTACATCCATCCAATGACGTCCCGACACGTTTCATTCGCGGAAAGAGGGGAAGCCGGGTCGACTTTTTAAAGAAGAAGAAGCAGCAGCGGCAGCAGCCGCCGCCATGGAGGCACCTCGTCATCCGCACGCGCACATCCGGAGGCGGCCGCACGTGAGCGATGAGGGAGACCGGTGCGCCTTTCCCACACGCCTCCTCCGAGCGGGTCCCACCGATGCCTCCCTTCTCCGCACCGGACGCGCTGGAGCCTGGAGGCGGCCACGCCACGTCCTGCCCGGAACACGTCAGCCTCGGCCACCGGATCCGGACGCGCCTATTCTCGGGTTTCGGATTTCCTTCGATCGGTAGAGAGAGAGAGAGAAACGGCGGCGGCCCTCGGAGCCCAGTTCAATACAAATCTACCACTCAGGTCAGGCAGGCCTTCCGGGGGCGGAAAAGGACCCGCGCCCGCCGCCGGTTTTTCCGTTCCGGAGGGGGCATGGACGGCCGATGGATGGATACCTGCCGGCGGGCAAGCGCGCCGCCGTGCCCAGCAATTAGTCCGGCGTTCCACCGAGCTGTGAGTGCGCCATGCCCGCACTGCTGGCTTTTCCGGCAATGGAGGACATATATAGAGATAGAGAGAATCCGTGTCTCTCTCTCTCTCTGTATATGTATACGCGGGGGTCTTTTCCGAGTGCAAGTTGACGTCGTGCCCACTGTTCTTTCTTCTTACTTTCGGTTTCCACAACCATTTCTCTCTGACCAACGAGGCCATTAATAAAAGATGTCCGGTGGTGGAGGCAAATTGCAGATTTGCAGTATCTGCTTGAATTCCACTGAATCATTGGAGCACATCCTATTTGACTGTCCTCGGAGTAGGGCGGTTTGGTTCGGATCTCTCCTGGGCCATTCTGTTGAGTGATCTAGCAGTAGGTTGCTGGATTGAAAATATTATATCAATCTGTTTAATGATGTCCTTGGTATATCCATTATGTGGCATATTTGGAAGAGTCACCGTGAGACTGGTTTTAAGTTTATAAATAGAAACCCCAAATGAATTCTTACTGTGGCTAGCAGAGATACAAAGTTTTTTATCTCGCAAGCAAATTTAATTTGCGAAGAATCTAATGTGAGATGAACCCCCCCCGCTTACCTCTCAAGTCAAGTTGAATGTTGATGCAGCTGCTGATATGGACAAAGGCGCAGTCGGGATCATCGTTAGAGACCATCGTGGGTGTATTATCTCTTGGAAAGCACGCATCTCTCCGTTCACAGACCCCAGCATCTTGGAAGCAGAAGCTCTTGCTGAAGCCTGTTCCTGGGAACTTTTGAATCGATGTCCTGCTATCATCGAGAGTGATGCGCTCGGAGTGGTGAAGGCGATCCGGGGTGATGGGCCGGAACCTTGGAAAGCTAGCGCCTTCATCTCCGAAAGCCGAGATCGCCTGAGGACTTCTTCAGCCACTGTTTGTTTTTGCCCTAGGGAAAAGAATGAGGCTGCCCACCTTCTTGCCAAATGGGCGCTTCGTAATGCTTTATCTTCTGGCTGGTCGTCGTCCTGTTTATCGATCCCTAAATGTGTGTTAGACCAAATTCTGGTAGATGCGCCAGGCTCGGTGTTTGAGCCGGGGTGACTTTTTGTGTTATCTCTGCACTTTTAATATATATATTTTCTTCGTGACAAAAAAACAACCATTTCTCTCTCTCTCTCTCTCTCTCTCTCTCTCTCTCTCGCACTCTCTCCAAGTGCAGAGAGAGAGAGAGATGCTGGAATATTGTATTATAAATTGATCTGACCCTTTTTTTTTGAACAACACCATCACCATAATTCATTCGTGACATAAAAGACTAAAACCACGGAAAGGACACAAGACCAAGTTACACATAACGAAAGTTCTAAGGAAACTTATCTTTTCTAAGTGACTCAAACATAGCCACAAATCGACCAACACATATAAGTGTTTATATAGTCGAACAGTAGATACATGGACTCCATTAAAAGAGTTTGATAACTGTCCTGAGACCGGAATATCACACCAAAGAGATGTGGATATCGCCCAAGCCATCGGTCTCGAGATAAACCAAGTGACTATGAAGACAACTAGAAAAGATACCATCAAGGAACCATACCACACGACACCAAACAAAGACATAGTATCTAATAACACAAACCAGCATACGTAAGTCGGGCTCCGCATCTCCAACGCAACAAAAAGATTCAAAACACCTAAACCCATGTTTAGGCAGAGCGATGAAGAGGGAGCGTGGGAGGGAGGTTCCTCCCTCCCAAAATAAAAACAACTACAAAATGACAAAAAGTAACTTTCCTAGGATACAAAAACGAGTAGCGAGGATAATAAAACGAAAAAATGACAACAGAAAATCAATGGGTGCAAGTTTCACCCTTGAGATTTCGCCAGAAGAAACCGCTGTCACGGTGTTGCCTAGGGAACCTCGAGATGCCGCGGACAAGCAAGAGAGTTTCTGGAGGAGCCGCCGGGGGGGTCCTGGGAAACTGCCTGAGGGCTGCGCCGCCCCCTTGAGGCTTCTACTGCCGCCAACCGAGGAATCCGCCGCGAGGTGCTGACGCCAACGAGGGCCTCGAGCGAGGGGTTTTGCTTCCGCGAGCGACGTGCCGCCGCGAGGTTCCGCCGCCAACTAGGGCCGCGAGGTTTCGCCGCAGACTGAGGGGCTGCCGCGAGGGTTCCGGAGCCGAGCGAGGGGGCCACCGCGAGTTCCGCTGCAGACTAGGACCGCGAGGTTTCGCCGCCGACCGAGGGGCCGCCGCGAGGGTTCCGGAGCCGAACGAGGGTCAGCACCTCATCGTCCCCGTAAATTGATCTGACATGATCCAACATTCCATAATCTGATTCAGATTTTATACAGATTGTTTAATAATAACAACAAAAATAACAACAACAACAACAGTAATAAAACACTTCTGTATTAGTAACTTTTGAAATTGATATGCACATAACTGATCATCACGAGATGATAGACCATTGGTACCAATTGTAATACAATTGTCTACGCCTATCAATGACGTTGTTACTGATATTTATCCTTCAAAAATATCAATTCCAAGATTGATACACAAATATTTTTGATACTCTTAACTAAACAGGGCATTGAAAATTCTTAAAATATTTGTTTTGAGTTAAAAAGGTACACAAATAGTGTTAATAATACATCTAAGTTAAAGTAGATATTCAATCTAATCCATGCTATTCATTTTATTAGTTTAATTTGATTCGAGATACATTTGAAACTTGTGTGTGTGGCATTTTGACCTGTTTGGTTAGAGTACTAAATTTAATATAAAATTACTTTTGATATTTCTAATAGATGCATAGGCATTGGATTTCCTAATATCCAATATGAAAGTATATATGATATTTGTAGTTAATACTCTCTATCAGGACCTTAGCCATTCACGGAAGCCCTTCCTTTAATTAATCTTTCATCTGCTCCTGAGCTGTGGGGGGAAGAACGTAATGAAACGATCCTTTACTCGAGATGGTACATGGTGGCGCTACACATGTGGCATGGTGTTTGGTAGGGCTGTAAACCGGATCCGGATAACGTCTCGATCTATTTAGAATTCGCATCCGATTAGTCAAATATTTATTTGGTTGATCTAATATGTGCGATAGTATTTTTGGACACATATATTATCCAAAATAGTAAACGAAGTGAACTTGGAAAAGTCTGACTCGCTCCGTTCAGTACCCGATTCGAATTGAACTATTGGATATATGATTCATCCATCTGGGAAAAAAAAACCTTAATGTATAATTTTACCCAATGGGCCCATATCATCTCAGTGAAGAGAATAATCTCAGTTCTTAATAAGAAATAATCACAATCTCTAGGTCACTTGAGTGACGATTCAATAATGATTCGGTGAACATTTACCGAGAAGTGCTGAACTGTTACTATTATCAGTAACGGGTTGCACTAGACTTAATAACAGTTAGTAAAGTATCAACGATTCACTAACATTTAATATTTCAAAAGTATAAATGACTGAACTTTACTAATCTCTTAGTGAATCGTTACTGAAACTTTGTATAATTTGTTACTGACATTAACAATTCAACTCTTTTTAGTAATGATTTACTAAATCGTTACTAAATCATCGCTCAAGTGATCTGAGATTGTGGTCATTTCTGATTAGAGATAGAGACTATTCTATCCACCGGGGAAGGAACTGAGGTGACCAGGGCCCTCACCCAACCTCTCCCTTCCCCTAGGACACTATGGCATAGCGAAGGCCAAGGCAAATCAGTTTCACCTCCGCCTTGTGACGTCAACTTACCGGCTCCAGTCTCCAGGCCCTCGTCCTCCACCGCACTCCAGGTCCTTTGCTCGGTCGCGGCCAATCTCCCCTTAGTCGAGGGCCTCCTCCTGTAGCACAACACGAGGCCAATTTGGCCAAGTTCTCCGAACTCTAGGTCCTCGTTTGCTCGGTCACAGCTAGCGCCCAGATGTCCAATGCCCTCATTTGAAGGCCTCCTTCTCCAGCGTAGCACGAGGCCAGCCTCGCGAGGTCCTTGGCTTCCGCTCCTTGGTCGCGCCTCCTTCTCCAGCACATCACGAGGCCGCAACTAGAGTAGGAGCTTGGTAGTCAGCCAGGTCCTCCTCCTCCAACCGAGGAGGAGATCAACTGGAGAAGGCGCCTAGGCGGAGGAGTGTGGCTCCTCCTCCTCCTCTGAAGAAGAAGAAGCACCCAGGCCGCGCAGTCAGGTCCACTTCAACTCCAACTCTCCAGTACTGTTGGTCGCAGCCAACACCCAACTGCCAACACCCTCGATCGCAGCCTCTTCACCTCGTCAATTCTCCGTCTCCAGTACAACAAACTTTTCAAATCCTCCCTCGGCTAAAGTCCACCTTGGCCACAACTCTCCTCGCCTCCTCAGTTGAGGCCAGTTCTCATTCTTCACTCCAGTTCTCCTCCTCACGTAGACATTGTCGAGTTCTCCTCCTCCTCCTCCTGCGCTTGTTCAGATATATTATTTTCATTATGACATATTATATCTTTAGATTTTCAAGATAATAAGTACGTTGTGTTTTTATTTATCCTATTATTTAATTTATACATGTTTTAGGATATCTTTTGGTAGATCTATTGTCGATTTTTGACATAATTTTATACAAACTTTCAAAGAAGTTCCCTCGACGAGACGAAACCGATATTACCATTATCCCCATTGTGTCTCAGAGAATTCTGAGATTTAATCTCCACTTCATATCCATTTTCTGACCAGACGATTATAACTTTATGTTTTATGTGGTGTTTGATTGCACGATAAATTATGTTTTTATTACAACTTTATGTTTTCGTAACAAAACTTATTAAAAGAAATGTTTGGCCACCATTACAAGTTTATGATTTGAAAAAAAAATTTCTTCTTGGACAAAAATAAAAGACTTTTACCTCTTTTTTATCTTGTGATCCCCATTTTGTTTGGTCATATGTGATACGCATTCTTTTTTGTTAATACATCTCTCACAAATATGACAATTTTATGTTATTCGATAGTTCACATTTTATTATGAAAATGTATAAAAATTTATTATGCAACCAAACACCTTGTTAACTATCTTTTTTTGTATTTTTAAAAGAAGTGCACAAAAAAGTATACTCCAACCAATCACCACACCAGACTTCGAGTCACCACGTTTAACAAGAAAAATGATGCAAAAAATTCGTACGAAGACATGGCGCAAAATCACAAAATTTAAAATGTACTTAGTTACAGGTAAAAAAATAACTACTGAATGTGGCACTTCTATAAACTGCTGCCTACAGTAACAAATGTGAATGATTCTCGGAGAAAGTTACGAACCAGCTTTATGCTCTACCTTTCTTCTTGTCATCTAAAGCCTGCACAACAACGGTAACAACGCTACAAATCATCATTCCACAAACGAGAATAAACAATATTGGATCACAAAATATGGTCATGACGAATGTGGAGGGGGTTTTCATCTCGCACCGCGAACATCACCCAGCCTTTAAATTTCTGCTGAGCAGCGCCCACTTGAGAAAGTTCTCATTGCAGTAGCATCCTTACTGACAATCCCATTTGGGAAGAACAGAGATTTTATGATTAACAACGATAAGTGCGTCCAGTCATTCGTAGTGGAAATCTTTCTAATTCACAATTGACGACATTTAATTTGTTCTTAAAGCTGGATTGGCCTCTTACTGTTGAAATTTTATTCATTCCATTTCTTTTGTATTCTGTTTTTCCACTTATTTGTACATCTCTTAGATCGGTTCATAACCTTTTCCCTTGGACCGGCTCATTTGTAAACTGAGTAAACCGGGCTCAGTACTTGGCGGGAAGGCCAGCCCATGTATTATTTTTTCATCCATATATATATACAGAAAAAGCACAGCCGAATTGGCTTGCGCAGACCATTTGCTTTGAGGTTTTCTACAGTCGCCCCCTTCGTGTTCATGGGGAGCTCCCTGTGCTCACTGCGTTTTCACTTGGTATCAGAGCAACTCGATCCATGGCGAGTGGCTCATCTATTGCTTCTCAATCCAGAGGTGGAGTGGACGGATCTGGTGATCCCTTCTTCCTGCATCCATCCGACAACCCAGGTACCATGCTTGTGTCCTCCGTACTGACTGGAAACAACTATATTACTTGGCATAGAGCGATGAGCATTGCTCTATCAGCCAAGAACAAAATCGGTTTCGTTGATGGTACGATTTCCGCACCGGATTTCGGAGATGAAAGCTACGGTACATGGTATAGAGTCAACAGCACGGTGTTGTCATGGATCTTGAACTCCATTCATCAAGATCTCATTCCTTCTGTTCTGTATGCTGAAACCGCTACTGAGATCTGGATAGATCTCAAGGAACGGTTCTCACCTTCCAATGGCCCGAGAATATATACACTGGAGAAATCTATTGCTGTGTGTCAGCAAGGGAGTGATGGTGTGACGAAGTATTATTCTCAACTTAAGGGATTATGGGATGAGCTAGCTCAGTATGAGCCAGACATGCCACCTTCTACTCAAAAATGCAAGCAACTCATGCAATTCTTGATGGGGTTAAGTGATATCTACTCTCACGTTAGAAGTCAAATTTTGTTAATGGATCCACTTCCTTCGACTGGAAGAGCTTATGCTTTAGTCTTACAAGACGAAGCACAACGCAATGCCTACATGTCTCCAACACAGTCCGATGCTTCTGCCATGAGTGTCAAAACTGACAAAGCAAAGGGATCAAGGTCTAAAGAACAATGCACTTATTGTCGTATGACTGGTCACTCAAAGGAGGAGTGTTACAAATTGGTTGGTTATCCGCCTCATTACAAGATTTCTAAGAGATTTGGAGATAGAACTTATGAACAACAGTCTAGTGGTAATCAGCAGCAGACAGTTAAGCAACAGTCCAACGCAAATTACCAGCAGACAGGTTATGGTAATCAGAATTTCAACAAGGTCACTGAAGGGAACCATATGCTGACTACTGAACAATACTCACAGTTGCTCAAGCTACTTGGATCAGTGAATATGGTTGGTCACAAGGTGAATATGGCAGGTAATTTCATAAACCCCCACAATTGGATTGTTGATTCTGGCGCATCAGCGCACATCACTGCTAATCACATTTTTCCTACTAAAGATGGTAGTAAGGACCAGAACATCATGTTACCTGACAATACCACACTTCCAGTCAGCGGTTCAGGTTCTATTTTTTTGACAGAAAACATTAAACTTATTGATGTATTACAAGTTCCAAAGTCTAAGTTTAATCTTCTATCTGTCAGTCAGTTAACCAAGAACATCAATTGTTCTATCACTTTTTTTCCCAAACACTTTGTCATACAGGACCTGATTTCGAGGAAGAAGATTGGGGAGGGCCATGAAAGAGAAGGATTATACATATTTGAATCAAATAAGAAGATATGCCTATCAGCTTCACAAATCAACAACGTTGAACTGTGGCACCAGCGTTTGGGTCATCTGTCTAATGCCCGTCTCAAGAGTTTAGAGGATTCCTTGTCATGTAAAGTGAATGACAAGTATGAATGCAGTATTTGTCTGTTAGCTAAACAGAGTCGTCTTCCTTTTCCTATAAGCACTAGTTTGTCAAGGGAACCATTTGATCTTTTACTTTTAGATATATGGGGACCATGTACAGTTGAGTCTAGAAATGGAGCACATTATTTTCTTACCATAGTAGATGATTGTACTAGATTCACATGGACATTTCTTATGAAATACAAATCTCAGACTTATACTATGTTTATGAATTTTCTGGCTTATGTCAAGAGACAATTTCAAGCATTGGTTAAGAAAATCAGAATTGACAATGGTTCTGAGTTTTTTTCTCGAGAGTTTCAGGATTATGTTAGATCCAATGGCATTGTGCATGAGCACACATGTGTTGCTACCTCTCAGCAAAATGGCATTGCCGAAAGGAAGCATAGACAGATTCTCAATACAGCTAGGAGCCTTCGGTTCCAAGCTACTTTGTCCAAAAAGTTTTGGGGGGACTGTGTTCTGACAGCCACCTTTCTCATTAATCGACAACTTTCATCTTCAATCGGAGGAGAAATTCCTTATGTCAGGTTATTCCAAAAATCTGTGGACTATCAACGATTGAGTTTTTGGATGTCTTGCATTCAGCTCTACTGGTCATCTGAACTCCGATAAGCTTGATACCAGAAGCAAGAGATGCATCTTCATAGGGTATCCTGCAAATCAAAAAGCATATAGACTATATGAAATTGATACAGCAACAGTCTTTACCAGCAGGGATGTTGTCTTTTTTGAACATATATTTCCTGGTCTAGATGATGGCATTGATGGTCAGGTTATCCCAAGTCCGGCAAGGGATGTTACCAACTCAAGCACACCAATGAATAATGACATGGACACTGCTCAAATGCAAATTCAGGAGACAACAAACCAGCCCACAGATAATTCAATGAGCTTAAGGATTAGGAGACCTCCAAGCTACTTAAAGGATTATGATACCACCTTGAGTGCCAATGTTCAGTTAACTTCTACCAAACATCCAATACAAGATTATGTGTGCTATAGTTCTTTCAACAAACGACATGTCTTTTTTGAATAACATCAATGCTACACACGAACCCACACATTATCATGATGCCTGTGAGTATCATGAATGGAGGACAGCCATGACAAAGGAACTTGAGGCCTTGTATGATAATAAAACCTGGAGTGTAGTAAAGTTACCCGTTGGAAAGAAACCCATTGGGTGTAAGTGGGTTTACAAGTTGAAACATAATCCGGATGGCACCATAGCAAGATACAAGGCTAGATTGGTTGCAAAGGGTTTTTCTCAAATTGAAGGACTTGATTACACGGATACTTTTGCTCCGGTAGCAAAATTAGCTACTATTAGGATCATGTTTTCTATAGTTGCTGCTAAAAATTGGAGGATGTTTCAATTTGATGTTAATAATGCATTTCTACATGGTGATTTAAAAGAGGATGTTTATATGAATATACCTCCCGGATTGCACATTAAGGGGGAGAATATGGCATGTAAATTGCACAAATCCATATATGGATTGAAACAAGTCTCAAGGGCTTGGTTTCAAAAATTGACAAATGTCATAATCAATTTGGATTCGGACAACAAGAGCCGACTACTCCTTGTTTACCCACACAGAGAATGGTTCATTTCTTTGCACTTCGGTGTATGTCGATGACATAATAGTGACAGGAGATAATTTACAAGTTATGGAACGTGTACAACGGTTACGGATGAACAATTTCATATTAAGCAATTGGGTGCTCCCAAGTATTTTTTGGGATTGGAAATAGCAAGATCTAAAACAGGGATATTTGTTAATCAAAGGAAATATGTCTTAGACCTACTGTCCGAGATAGGCCTCATGGGCACCAAACCGGTATCCACCCCATTAGAACAAAGACATGACTTTCACAAGGTTGAAATGGATAAGCTGCAGGACCCTACCAAATACAGAAGACTTGTAGGGAAGCTGATATACCTCACTATTACAAGACCTGACATCACATATACCGTTAATTTGCTCAACCAATTTATGCATGAACCTAGAGAAAATCACTGGATGGCAGCAATAAGGGTAGTCAAATTTCTGAAAAACTGTCCGGGCAGTGGCATTTTTTTCCCTGCAGATAATGACCTGCATGTTAGCATTTATGCGGATGCTGATTGGGCAGCGTGCCCATTGACTAGAAGATCCATCACAGGCTATGTCACATACATTGGAAGATCACCGGTATCTTGGAAAACAAAAAAACAAAGCACAGTTTCCAGATCCTCTGCTGAGTCCGAGTATCGGGCGCTTGCAGTTGCAACATGTGAGGCTCAATGGATTTTGTATATCCTGAAGGATTTTCAGATTGAACCAGGGGCTGTCAAGCTTTATTGTGACAATCAAGCTGCAATCCATATTTCCAATAATCCGGTCTTTCATGAACGGACAAAACACATAGAATTGGATTGTCATCTTGTTAGGGATAAAGTCAAAGATGGGATCATTCAGATATATCATGTAAATACTAAAGATCAACCTGCCGACATACTCACAAAGGCCTTGAGCAAGGTGGATTTTTCTCGGTTACAAAGCAAGTTGCTCCGACACATGTTCTCCCCAACTTGAGGGGGAGTGTTGAGATTTTATTCATTCCATTTCTTTTGTATTCTGTTTTTCCACTTATTTGTACATCTCTTAGATCGGTTCATAACCTTTTCCCTTGGACCGGCTCATTTGTAAACTGAGTAAACCGGGCTCAGTACTTGGCGGGAAGGCCAGCCCATGTATTATTTTTTCATCCATATATATATACAGAAAAGCACAGCCGAATTGGCTTGCGCAGACCATTTGCTCTGTTTGAGGTTTTCTACAGTCGCCCCCTTCGTGTTCGTGGGGAGCTCCCTGCGCTCACTGCGTTTTCACTCTTACAATGCCATAATCAGCAGCTAAATCAATTCAATGGTTATTGAAACTAGAAGTTATGTCCTACAATTTTTCATGTAAATACCCAACTTATATTTTACCTTTTCTGATATGAGATTAATTAGTTCGTTCGTGCACCAACCCTGGCATAGTCCTTGCCTTGCACTACGCTAGTAGGCATCTGAATTCCACATGTAATCATTTCTCTCACCTCCCCAGGATACTTTAAGAGATTATGTCCTACAATTTTTCATGTAAATACCCAACTTATATTTTACCTTTTTCTGATATGAGATTAATTAGTTCGTTCGTGCACCAACCCTGGCATAGTCCTTGCCTTGCACCATGCTAGTAGACATCTGAATTCCACATGTAATCATTTCTCTCACCTCCCCAGGATACTTTAAGAGATTATTGCACTCACTACAAGTCCACCAACTTCTATCTGGTTCATCCCCAAGACAACCTATGAACCGATGTTATATTAAGAGATAATTACACTGGTTTTGCCGTCAAAACTTTACTCAAAAGGTTGCCCACAAGTGATGACCCAGCAACCTTTGCCATGTTGCAACACGAGACTAGTTCATTCTTGCCCTAGCAACCTTTGCCATGTTGCAACAAGAGACTGCTTCATTCTTGCCCTAGCGTCCTGCACACTGGCATTATTTATCACCATCCTTGTACGTAACGTATTTAGGTTATGCTAGCCATTAAGGAAACAGTCTCTCTGCTACATAGTATTACATACTGCTGCCCCAAATGCAGCCCCTTTTGCTTCTCCTGCTCAATATGTTACTGGATCACTATACCTGTACCATATAACCCCAATATTCAATAAACAGTAGCTATCACGCTACTCACACACGTCTATCATCAATGAATTATCTAACTGGAGTGGAAAAAGTAAAAAAACAAAACGGTTGAGTAGTCCTGTGACGTTCAGATTATGACATGTTTCCTGGCCCTGTCACCGAACCAGCGAATAGTGATTCAGCCAACTTGGATGAAGTGCTTTTATTTAAAAAAAGATTGGGGCGGGGACATTTTCAAAGTTTCCAGTCCACTAGAAGTTCATAATATATTAATATTTTCATTTCAGTGACATCTTGGTTGTCATGTAAATTAAGTATATTGTTGAGTCAACTATTCTTACTTTTTTGAAAAACAAGGGTAGATTATCCAGTTTAGTAGGGCGACCCTTCCCGAAGGAAAAATAAAACATGGAAAAGGATGGAAAATAGTTGTTTCTGTACAAATTATTTTCTTCAATCGGTTCCGATCATATATGATGGGATTATCGTTTCAGTCAACAGTAAAAAATAAAAACTTCAGGTGTTCAGAAAAGTGATGGTCAACAATGCAACAAGTTAGGTAGTCGCATGATCTATCACCAGAAGATGAAAAGCAACAGCAAGATTAAGAGATGAAATCAGCCAGACATTATTTCCACAGTACAAAATTTCGTATCACCTGCTTACATAAAGATATCTAATCTACAATGAGATACAATTTGTTAAATAATTACCTTTGATCGGAAGATCCTCATCGTCAAAACTATGAGCTCCCGCAATCTGAGAATAGAAAATAGATAAGATAAAGTTGTACCATGAACAGAAAGATTGGCACTTTAGAAAACAACTGACAGGCAATAAGAGCAAAGAAGAGACTCGGAATTATAATTCTGTATACCAGCGTAGACAATATAATTCTGTATACCAGCGTAGACAAAAATGTGATAGAAACGCAATGACAAATATCACAATAATTATAATAATAAACGACAAAAGTTATTAAGAGCATAAGGAGTTATTCCCCATATTTCTAGCCAAAAAGACAGTCATTTTATCAACACATGTCGAATGACCCAACCCAATTAATTTCTAGTTAGTCAAGAAAACTAGGTACACTTGCCTATAGAGATGATTTACACAACATATCATCATATGTGACGAGCAACAAAAATGTGGACAAACTACCTTATAAAAACTGTAATTTAAACTATGGATGAACTATCAGGCATCCATTTATTTACTCAATATCATCACGACCCTCACCTGATTCTATTATTCAGTGTTTTAGAGTTCAGCATTGGAACTATGAAGAAAAGCTTGAATTAATCTTAATGGATGAGAACTAATCTGTAGATGTAGCATAGGTCAGATCCACCTAAAAAATAATATTGCAATTATTAATGCTTCTAAGATAAAAATTTTCAGCCTTTATACATCTGATCTGCCAGCTTCCTGGATATTTAGTCATCAATCATAAATGAGAGGCACAGCATGTAAGAACCAGTTGGATTGTCACTAAGTTATACCATAATTTAAACATTCTGCCATGCAACCAAACTACAGTTTCTTGATACTGCCTTTTGCAAGCAATGGATGTTATAGAGCATATTTGATGTGAAACACTACGTTTCTCCTATCACTTCTCACTTTGCTTACCATATTTTTTATTTCTCAAATGACTAAAACTGTTAAGTTCGACCATAATTTAAGCATTCTTCCTTGCAACCGAACTATAGTTTCTTTATACTGCCATTTGCAAGCAGTGGGTGTTATAGAGCATATTTGACGTGCAACACTATATTTCTCCTTTCGTTTCTCACTTTGCTTACCATATTTTTATTTTTCAAATGACTAAAAACGTTTCAAGGTTTGAGGGATGGAATGCAACCTCAGCGAGTCTTGTGAGATTCTAGGTTTCCACAGGCTGCTGAGATCCAAGGGACCCTGCCAGAGAGAATATTTTGGTGCCACCAGAAAAGAGGGATCCGCAGCTTAAGTTGTGATCCACCTCTCCAGGACTGCCACCTAGTCTGAGCAGACCGATGGCACATCATCCTCAGGAAGGGAAGACAATGCTGGTGACGAGTGGTCTCACTGCATGCCACCACCCACAGGCAGCCAACTCTGCCCCTATATAGCAACTTCCCCTGTCCCATCTGGCAAGATCTAGCCTTTCAAACCATCCCAAAGTGAGTTTGAGATCTTATTGGCATTTTTTGTTTGAGGCTTATCTCTTGATTTTCAGCCCATCTTGAGGTCAACACCGGCACTCATAGAAATGTCCTTTTAACTCGGATGAAACTTCAAAAATACATAAAAATTAAACTAAGTAACTAACATCTGTGTATTTTCTGACTCAAAAGGAAAAAAAGACTTGAGACCTGAACATGGACTGAAATAACGAAATTTAAGCACATCACCTGACGTCATTCTCAGAACTAGGAGAACGAGATGTTCCACTGGTATTAAATGGATAAGAAGTTCCATTAGAAGAGGTAAGAACAAACTGAGTTGAGAACCCGTAAGGGACCTTTATCTGCAAGTTACCAAGGATCCGAAACACAATCAATTAACAATAAAAAGAAAAGAAAATCATTTCTGTTCCTCTTGGAGAAAAAATGTCCCATACAGATAAGTCAGCCGAATATTTTTCTTCCACTAGCACTGCACCAGACTGGTTGGCTCGAATTTGGTAAAAGGACCGTTTCACTGTCAACGTTGCTGGCTCCCAGGCCTCAGAAGAATCCATCTGTTATGTATTCAGGGCAAAATGTTATTGACAAGCTTGGCGGAACAGCTAAACACATGAACTGATACACAGAAGTCAAACACATTATCGTCTTGAAGAAAACTTCATTGAACTTCTCCACAAAACACAAGCATCACAACTTATAGCTAGTCCCACACAAACTATTCATATCCTTTGCATAAGAATAGTAGATCTTGGCAAGACATGCCAAAGAAATGGCTTCCATAGAAAGTCATACATGCATTCCGTAAAACCTGTAATTCATGTCCTCGTATTTATTTGACTGAAAAGCTGTGATGTTAATGTGTATATATATTATATCCATGTCAACTTACAATTTTCCTACCAACATGGATTAGTGTTTCAATCTTTCACAATCTCATTAACATAAGAAAGGAATATGAATGTATAAAACAATCTAAATAAAAGAAGAAATGTGAAAAACACCTGCACAGTCACAGTGAACAACATTGGACTCACCCTATCACCACTACCTCCCCTCATGAGAAAGACATAAGAGGGTAGACCTTTAACTCCAAACCACAAATCACTCTGTAATATCTGAATCAAAGAATAAAAAAATTTCACGGACCAGAACAGGCTTTCTAATGATTCTTCAGGTGCTTACCATCTAATTTACCCAATATCTTGGAGAATGAGCTACCAAACAACGCCAAACACCTCTAGGCACCTTGTGCCGTTGTGAAACCTCGATTTTCATTTTCATTTTAAACGTGTTTAAAAATATCATCATTTTTTATATTGAATATCGTACCCGAATTTTCTAGTAAAATAGGTGATAGACCATAAAAAATACTAGATAGTCCGGGTGATATTAAAAGAGTATAGAACCGAGGTTATCGGGTTCTGTGAAAATATTTTGATTTTTGACCTCTCCCCGTCGGATGGTGCGAATATCCGACGTTAATTACATCGAGCAACGACTCGAAAACCCTTGATTAACCGCCATAGCAACCTGTTTGGTAGAAGATGCACATCCATATAAAATAAATACACAATGGGCGATAGCCCCTATGGGCTCGATGAGATGCAACCATGTTGATTTAAGATGTGGTTGATGTTGATTTTAACTTGGTTTGGATTTATTCCCAGATTTGATATCAACTGTATTTGAGTTTGTTTTTATGTTTGGACTTATGCTTGGTTTATGTTCAATTTGAATATTTTATCTCACTTTTGGGATCTGATGGGTAAGTCACAATTAAATTGATTTAAATGTTTCAGATTTTTGATGTTATCATTCTCATGATGTATGTTGATTTTGGTATGTTTTGATTTTAATCTTGATTTGATTTGTTTTTAGTGTTGATTGGCTCATTTGAGTTATGTTTTGATTTTGTTCTTTGAGTTTCATTTAGTTTTGTAATCTGATGATGATTTTTTTTTTAATGTTTAAGAACTGTTTTTGATGAATTTTTAAATGTTTTGAATATTGTTTATTTAATTCTCTTTGAAGTTATTTAATTATCACTTGTTTAGAAATTTAATTTCATAGATTAAGTGATTTTTTAAATGACTTTACAGATTGGTTAGATCTGATCTTTTATTTTTCAGATTTAATGAAATCATTTTTTTATACTTATTTTGTTTTGTTTATTTAATTTTGGGTTTGCATCCCATCCGGTCCATTGGGTTAACATCCGGTGCCCAGTTCAAACATATACATCGACACTTGAATCATTCATTTCATTCCATTCCATGTCGGAATACATCAAGTCGGTACATGGGACTAAGTCTGAAAATGGCGGTTTCCTTCCCTCAAGGTGTATTTCCATAGGATCAAAGATAAGAAATCGGCATTATGACGGCATGCCGACCCATCCTTGATCGAATGGAATTTACCACCAATATGGCTAAGTCTTTTGACTCGCCACACTGAGGGAAGGATCCGTCGACAACGGGAGCCGGCCCGTGCCTACGTCCAGGATGCGACATGCCGGGTCGGGCCCGGTTTGCCCTCCAAGGTGGAGCGTCCAGCGGCCGCCTAACTTCTTATTAAATTTGGCATTTTGCATTTCGATTTTGTTTAAGTTTATTTTTTATGTCCAAAGCCCATTGGCCGTCGTCATGTCATTCATGACCACTTCGCTAGTCAGCTTCATGTTCTTGTGAGCCCGGCTGATCCGGCTTGCATTTCCTTGAGCATGTTTGGCATATTTGCACCTTGAACTTCACCCTGTCCTCCTTGTCTTTCAAATAGGGAATTGATGGCCCGCCCGAGTAGTCTCGGTCCGTCCGGCGGATTCCGAGAATCTCAAAGCGTCGACCCTAAAAGGAAGGGATCCAGGTCTGTTTTTTTTTTATGGTCTGAAAAAAAAAAGGCAGGTTCTGTTTGAGGTCATTGGGCTGACCGAGGAGACTGCATATGGAGGATCTTCAGAGCTGTTTTAAAGACCAGTTTTTGGGTCTGACTGAGGGTTCATATGTGGGCTGTTTGGGATTGGATTTAAGGGTCAATTAAGGGTCTGGCAGGCTCAGGCAAATGGGCCAACTGGGGGGACCGAACAAGGAGCGATTCAAGCTCATTTTTGATGTCTCAACAGGACTTGTGTAAGGGGGATTGTGGACCCTATAGGACCTGTTTTAAAGGGTCAGATAGGTGCTGGCTTTTGATGGACCGAGGCTTGAAAAGGGGACCAACATGGGTCACATCGAGATTGATGAAGGGATGAACCTGTGGGCCAGAAATGTGGGTCGAACAGGCCTAAAAGAAAAGAGATCTAAGGGAAAGTGGAAGGAGAAAAGAGGGGGAATAGGAAGGAGGAAAGGTGCAACCGATGAGGCCTTTTCTTACCTTTTCTTCTTCTCTTTTCTTCCTTTCCTTGGTGCGACAGCAGGGGACAGACTTCCCCCTTCTCTTCCTTGCTTTTTCTTCTTCTCTTTGACTCCTTCTTGGGCTGCCAACGCTGGTACGCAGGAACCTGGAAGGCTGAGACAGCTTCCCTTCTTCTCCTCTTTCTCTATTCTCTCTCCTCGAAGCTGGCAGCGGCTGGAACAGGAGCCCGTACGTACGTCCCCCTGACCTTGATGGGATGCTTTTATAAGGGAAGGAGGGTCCTGCAGCTACGTGGGAGGTAGTTGGGGTCAAGAGTTATCTCCACCGAGAGATAAAATTAGGTGGAGAAGAAATAGGAGTGATTTACTATTTTCCAAGCATTTTCAGCGCGAATTTCCCATTTTTTTAGGTGGTGGACCCCATCCTAACAGAATCCAGCGTAAAGAGATGAACGTGGGAAGCTTCTGGATATTTTCTGAGATTTTTATGGATTATCTCCGAATTTCTGAAGTTTATCCAACAACTTTCTGGATTATTCAATAGAAAAATACCCGAAAAAGGCAGAGAAAAATAGTTTTCGAGCTCAAAAAATGTGGAAATGTCAGAAATTATTCCAAGGTCTTCAAAAAATAATATCGGGCATGAAAAATTATTTTTGACCCAATATTGGATTTTCTGGAGAGAGAAGTGATTTTCTGTATATTTTGAAGAAAATTCCAAAAAATGTGGAATTTACAGAAAATTGATTTTGGATATTTTCTGTGAATTTTCAATGAATTTTGGGTGGTGAATTGTATTTTACTTGAAATTTCGAATATTTATCCCTATTTTCAGAATAAAAAATAGGATAAATATATTATTTCTTTGAAAAGTGAGCCCAATGGACCAATACGTTCAAATTGGGCCAGAATTGCAAGGGAATGGAGATTTATCAAGGAAAGATCAATGAATAATTGGACTCCAAATGATTTTCTTGATTTTCAATTGAGATGGAAGGAAAAAGAATAATAGTAAAAGTTTATTTTTTCTTGTGGAGAAATTTCGGTGTTCACAGCCGTGTATTTTTACTTCATGATAAAGATATGGTACTCACTTTAGTTGCACATTCAGAGCGCACAATTTTAATAAGTAACCTAAAAAGATATTTCTTACGTAACTCAGAACTATGTTATTTGCAAAACTAGCATAGACTGAGATACTCATGGCGCAACAGTAAAGATGATGATGTAAACTTTCATCAAAGTTCCCATAATCATTTCCCCACATTTTCATTCATGTATCACAAAAGCTGCAACTACCTTCTTTGAGCAACATAACTAACCTATAGAGGAGTTCAGTCACCAAATGCACCTCAATTGGCACCTAAAATTTCAAAAAAAATTATTAAATTTAAATCCAATCCAACCCGCAATTGGTCAAAGGAAAGTTAAATTCTCAGATTTAGCCCACATATTGAGTCCACTTTAAGTTCAATTCATTGTGAAAACTCAAGATTAAGCTCATTTTTCACAATCCATCTTCTTTAAATTTCATGGGCAATATTTTGCCTCAAATTAGGTCCATTAAAGGTCAATTTTGACCCACTTTGAGGTCAATGTCACAGCCCACCTTGTTTACATCTATTGGGCTGTGTTTCAACTTCCAAATGGGCCCATTAGTTGTTAATTTTGGCCCACTTATTGACCTATTTTCGCAGCCCATCATCCATGCAGTTATTGGGCTGGATTTCAGCTTCAACATATGCCCATTCAATGTTAATAACGCCCAACCACCTGCCACATCAGCCAGCTAGAACCTTCTTCCCACTAAGAGAGCCACAGTCATGCATTAATGGGCCGAGGGTCATTGATCACTTCTTAAAGGTAGCAACCTTTAGAAGAATAAAAATGTATTCAATGTGTCATTAAACCCCTCTTAAAAATGCAACCTTTGGAGGATGAGAAGACACATGGGGACTGTAACAGCCACATGGAGACAGGTTTTGACCACCTAATCAGATCCAACCCCTTAATCTCCCCTCTTTCTCTATAAACAGTACCTGCGCCATCTGTTAATGAGGTTGGCTGGCACCTGCACAAGAAGAAAAGAGGGGAGAGCTGTGGCCCTCCCCATGCTGCAGCAGCAGCTACTGTTTCATGATGCTACTGTTCTTCCCTGCTGACACAGCTTACATGCTGCTGCGCTGCTGCTCTACTGCTGCTGCTGCTGCGACCTCCATGTTGATGGAAGGGACCAAGACCCTCTACCCAGTCCCTGTGGCACCTGCTGATGCTCCCACCTGCTGTGCATTGGAGAGAAGAAGAAGCTGAGCCTTCTCCCTGTTGCTCTTGCTACTGCTCCTGCCCTCCCTATGATGCTATGCACCTGAGAGAAGAAGAAGAAAGAAGCAAGAGGGCCATGACCCCTCTTTCTGTTGCTGATGTTGTTTATGCTGCAACGCAACAAGAAAAAAAAAAAGAAAAATGTAAAAAGAAAAAGAAGGGGGTGCACCCCTCTCCTCTGATCTACCCTCGAAACCCCCTTCTTCACATATCCCCATAGCCTCCAACATGTATATATCAGCCTTCTTTTTTACATCTCTATGTTTCCAACATGCCTATACCAAATCTGGTGAGGACACCCGATTTAAAAATTGGTATGGAAAAGTTTATAGCCGTCGGAAGGACAATTTATGGTTGGGAGATTTTTGAAATATCAATTGGGCTACATTTTATACCAACATTGGGCTTCCAGGAGGACCACTTTGGGCTAGAAGCCGCCTGCGCATTGTGGGCCTGACATTGGAAAGGTTCGGGGTCCATTACGCCCTCCCGCGTGATGGGCTTAAACGCTGTTCGGGGTCCAATACGCTCTGCAGTTACTGTTTTTAATTCTTTTCTTATTACATGCTCCTATAAATGCCTTGTACATGGTTCACTTACGGAGATACGATGAAGTAAGAGATGAATTCATTTCCTCCCGTTGATTTTATTTCCAGCTTTACCCTTAGTTAGCTTTTTATATCGGCGACTGGTTTCCTCTCTCCTGAGCGACCGCTTCTTCATCTTCGCCTGTGAGTGATCTCCGCGAGTGAACCCTAGCTCTCCAATGGAGACGGCGGTTCTCCATCCTTCTTTACAGTAGCCTAGCTCGAGCTTGTCTTCTTCCATGGCGTAGCTATTATTCTTTTCTCTGGTTTTCCTCTTCTCCGGCATCTTGTGGCTGCCGCATTCCTGCTGAAGTCCACTGGTTCGATCTCTACGGTGGCTGGACATTCCGGCTACGCAGATCCGAGGCGACATTCTACTCCAACTATAGCGTAGCCCTAGTTTACCTGCTTCAATGGCGTTATTCTTCCACTTCTATCCTGCTTCCTTCTTCTACGGCATATTCTAAATGGCCTCGCGTTTGCGGAAATCTGCTGGTCCGACTACTACACCTACTGGCCACTCCGACTGTGCAGATCCAGAGTGTTCCGTTTGTGGTTTCCAGTTCCTGAAGATCCACAACGAAGTTGAGCTTATTCACTTGTAACCATCGCTGCTATTCTACCTTCTTCACTCTCGGAGATCCATCTCGGATCTGGCTTCCTTCGGCTGCTGCTGGTTATTTGTTCAGATAAGTCTTCATCTATTCTCGGTCTACTAAAGGGGTTTGGATGTTTTCGAAACTGGTTCTAGCCGACTTACTCCAGATCAGCAGCATCCCGACTATGGCCAAAGCTATGTCGGTTCAAAGCTGACTCGAACTGGTCCATCTCTCTGCTGAAATCCTGATTTCCGTGGCTATTCTAGTTCAGAGGAATGTCCGCCTTGACAATGGGCAGGAGACTAATCCCGAACTAGTCCTGCAGCTCCTTATAGCCGTTCTTGGTTGTTCGGTCTTGTTGGTTTAAATCGTGACGTACTTGATGAGCTCGTTGAGCTATGACATCCATGCTGAATGAGATCCAGAGATCGATGATTTGAGAGTCTCCTCGGTTATGTTCTTGAGTCCCTCTTCCCCCCGGGAAATGATGAACGGTGCTGTCCTTTTGAGTCTTATATGATTCTGGTTCGGATCTGACAATGATGACAGATTTTCTAGAACTTTACTACACTGATCCATCTCCAGTGGTTGCCCTTCAGTGAGGGCTTAGTCCCCTGATTGCTGGTAGCGGTTTCTGTTAGCAGAACTCTAGTGATATCACTACACTGGTCCTACTCCAGTGGTTGCCCTTCACTGAGGACTTAGTCCCCTGATTGCTGGTAGCGTTATCTGTCCATTGGTTTATTTCCTTGTCGATCTTACTGAGTAACTTCTTGGAGCTATCAGTTATCGGCGAGTACAGCACCGCCCTGAAGTGGCAGGGTCTGATCCCACCCGGTTTACCCCCTTGCTGGTTAGCTCGTGCGTTACGTGAACTTCTCTTGCTGTTGGTTCATATGAACTGGATTTTCTCGACGGCAGCTCGTCAACCTGGCTTAGAACACCCACCAAAGTTGTTTTGTTGATCCTATACCGTCCTGCGAGACGCGGATCTTTATTTCCATTAGAAATTTGTAAATTCTTTAATCCCTCTAAAGTGTATAAGGTCGGGTGTTCATAGCCAGCCGAGCCGACACCCACGTTTCGACGTGGAGGTACATCTCTTACCTTACCCTTGGATGTTTACTTTTGTTCTCTATTATGCGTCGAACGCCATGCTCAGTAGTGCGTAGGATCCTAGCCCGCTTATTTCAAGACGTCGGCGTGTTGAGAGTATAAATCCGAGTTGACCTTATATTTTTTTGAAAACTACTTAAACCAGTTTCGTTTTAAAAAGGTTTGGTAACCACATTGGTAGAGTATAAACTTGTTTAAGATTTCTTTGGTTATTTTTTTGGAATAGCTACTGGTCCAATTTCTATTAATAACATTTTAAACCGATTTTGAACTCTAAAATTGACGATTAATCAGATCTGTTGGTAAATTTAGTGAGCTATCAGTATTCGCAAGTCCTTTTCTCTCGGTCCGTTGCTGTCCCGCATCAAAATCCCCTTTGATGGCCTCTGACATGCCTATACCAAATCCCTTTTGATGGTCTCCAACATGCCTAAATCCAATCCATACCCATGGCCTCCAACATGCCTATATCCAGGCCTATATAGTTCCCTGAGCAGTTCCCATTAATGGCCTTAGATATGCCCTCTGCAGACCCATCGAACCAACCTGCATACAGGTCTGAGAACCCTTCAGGTTGCTGCTGATGTTGCGTATTCAGGAGAGAAATAAAGTGAGACAAACAGCAGGTCTGTCTGCTGTTACCAACTGCCCCTCCGATGGCTCCTTTCAGAATTCTGCTGCACCCTGGCAGGAGGGAGAACAGGAGCAAATACCCCTACCACTGCTGCTGCAGGTCCAGGAAACAGAAGCCAGAAGATGCTGATCTGGAACCAGTCCAGAACAGAACCAGAAACCAGAAGTTGTTGATCTGAAATCTGCCCAGATAGACCAGAAACCAGAATCTGTGCAGAAAGCTTAGATCTAAAGTTTATCCAGAGCAATACAAAAACCAGAAGCCATTCAGATCTGGGATCTGTCCACAACGATGCAGAAACCAGAAGCTGTACAAAAATTACAGATCTGGGATCGACCACAATGATGTAGAAACCAGATGTCTTACAAAAAAAAATACAGATCCAGGATCTGTCCACAATGATGCAAAAACCGGAAAGCATGCAGAAAATTACTGGTAAAAA
Source organism: Cryptocoryne crispatula var. balansae (assembly GCA_036172225.1). NCBI lineage: Eukaryota > Viridiplantae > Streptophyta > Magnoliopsida > Alismatales > Araceae > Cryptocoryne > Cryptocoryne crispatula. Next base: position 5,248,204 of record CM069922.1, on the reverse strand, counting down.
AGTAATGGAAACAATCCAAGTCTGGGACAGTGACCAACGGACAGCAAGATGGCAACAGGCCCATTAGGCCCGATAAAGATTGAACCAGCCATCAATGCCAATGATGACAACAGCTCATCTAAGTCATTGAGCAAAAAAAGAGAAAGAAATCAAATCAATCTTAATTACTGAAATAAAAAATGCTAATAGAAATTAAGGCTCGTATGCCTTCTGTGTGAACCTCTTTTTTTACGTCCATTCTTTAGAAAGAAAGACATCTCCGGACTTTTCTAGGAAAATAGATGGTACCTAAGATATTAGGTAGTCTGGTGATAGTTTAAAAATATTAGAACCGAGGTTCGGGTTCTTTGAAAATTTCATTTTTTGACCCTTCTCCGCCGGATGGTGCGAGTATCCGGCGTTAACTTACATCGAGCAACGGCTCGAACGCCTTTGATTAACCGTCGCGGCAACCTGTGTTTGGAGACATGCACATCCACAAAATAAAGTAAAGAAACTCAAAAGGGCAGCGGCCTTTTGGGTCCAATCAGATGCAAACCGATTTGTTCGGATTTGTTTTATTTGTTTGTTGGTTGATTTTTTGGTTGACTTGAAAGTCGGTTTTGTTGATTTCTGAGTTTTAATCAATTTGTTTGATTGGTTTTTTGTTTGGTCATTTTGGTTTCGGTTTGACCAGTTTGGGTTGCTTTGAACCTGTTTTGATTTTTGATTTTGGATGTGCTTAAAGTGTTTTAAGCAATTTTGGTATTTATTGTTTGATTGGTTTGTTGAATTTTCAGATTCTGGATTTTTTCAGATTTCTGGTTTTTTGATCCATTTTTTAATGTTGTTTATTTGATTTCTTTTGGGAGAAGTTTAGTGGGTTTTAAGTGAATTTTCAGATTGCCAAAAATCAGATTTTTGAAGTCGGTTAGAATCTGTTTTAGTAGATTGTTCAAATATGGATTTTTTTTTTGTTGCAGGTTTAATTGAAACCTGGTTTTTCTGTTTTGGCAGATTTTTATTGAAATCTGATTTTTGATGTTCAGTACGGTTCAAAATCTGATTTTTTTTTGATGGTTGACAGTTTTGATTTGATAAAAATCTGATTTTGGATTTGATGTGTTTCAAAACTGATTCAATCTTGTTGAAGATCGGTTGTTTGTTGAACCGGAATAGGTTGAATTTCGGATTTTGTTTAGTTCTGATTTTTTATGACTTTCAGACTTGATTTTCTGTTTTTTAATTTTCTGTTTGAATTTTCAGATTGATGGTTTTAATTTAGTTTGGCGGTTTGCATTGCCTCCGACCCATCGGGTCACTTTGAATGCCCGGTTTCATGCATCAATATGAACATTGAAGTTTCATTTCATTGAAAGATGGGGTGAAGTACATCGGTGTACAATGTGATTGATCCTTCCCCCAACATAGGTTTCTTTTCACTACTTTGGAAAAATTTTGGCATTACAACGGCATGCCGGCTATTTTTCCAACTTAGTGAAAATTTACCCATCCAAAATAGCCAGCCTTAGCTTAGCCATATTGGGGAAAGGATCGCCAACTACGGGATTCATACCCGCGCCTCCGTCCGGGTCGCCGGCTACGGGATGCATGCCCGCGCCTCCGCCCAAGGTGGAGTTCCCCGCTAGGGGTGAATCTCCTTAATTTAATGTAGCTTTCGCATTTCTGATTTTTTATTTGTTAATTTTCTGAAGGCCACTTCGGGCCGGTCCATTCCTTCGGCGTTCAAAACCGGGCTTCAATTCTTGCTTGAATTTGGGAGGACAGCTTCTAGGAGGGAAAGCCGGACCCGTGAAAGGGTCGTTGAGGCTCTCTCCTCCTTTGATGTGTTGAGGGGAGAACCGGACCCGTGAAAGGGCCGTTGAGGTTCATCCCTCACTTTGCCGGTACAAGCCACAAGGGGGCCGCTGCAACCTCTTCTTCTATTTTCTGCTGCAAGGGAGCTGCTGTTGGGCTTCTTGGGAAGCGGATTGGACCCGTGAAAGGGCCATTGGGTTGAGCCTCGATGGGGCTGGAAATGGACCTGTTTGGGGTCTGTTTGTGGGCTGGACAGGGGGGCCTGAACAAGGGTATATTTGGGTGGCTGCAGGAGGACCGAGATGGGTCTGCGCAAGGGCATTTGGCTGGACCGAAAGTGGGCCTGCAGGGGGTCTGCTAAATGGGCTGAACAGATCCCGAATTGGACGGGGCAAGGGCCAGATTTTGGGCCTGATATGTGGGCTAGGACTGGGCCTGTAGAAGGGCCAGCAGGTGGGCCGGAATGGGTACGGTTCAAGGCCTGGGTAAGGGTCAGGAAATGGGCCGATTATGGGCCAGCCTGGGGTCTGCTGGATGGGCTGCAAAGGGGGTTAGAACAGCAGGCCGAAAGAGGGCTTGAGCAGGTCCTGCAGGTGGGCCTGATTGGGCCAAGGTTGGCATGAAATGAAGCTAGGCCAGGGTTCTGTTTTTGGGCCTGTTTCTGGTCGGTCTGAGAGGGTGCTGCAGGGGGCCGGTTGTGGGCCTGCAGGTGGGCCGGATTTGAACTGAACTGGGGTCGAAACATGGGTTGTATATGGACCTGGATATGGCCGGATATGGGCTGTATATGGGCCGGCAGATGGCCTGCTTAGGGTGTTTGCAGATGGGCTGAAACTGAGTCACAAGGAGACCTGTTTTAGGCCTGAATTGGGGGCCGAATTTGGACTGAAAATGGACCTGGATTGGAGTCTGTTTAAGGCTCCTGCAGGTAGGCTGGAACCGGGTCACAGGGGACCTGTTTTGGGGCCTGAACATGGGCCTGGATTGGGGCCAAACATGGGCTCGGATTGGAGTCGAACATGGGGCAGAAAGTGGGTCTGTTTGGGGACCCTAAAAATGTCCTGACCAGGGAGCCGGTGTAGTCCACTCTAAGGGGTTTACTAGCACTGGGATGAGGAATTTTCTGCAAATGAACCAAAGGCAGAAGAGAGGGGCGCCAGAACAGGCTGAAGATAGTGCCCTTAGAGGGCTACATAGTTATGTACGTATATCTCCTTCCTACCTCTTCTTCTTCTTCTCCCCTTCTTCTTCTTCTCCTGGCCGCGGGCAAGGACCTGCAGCAGGTGCACAAAGGGGACAGCAGCAACACCAGGCGGCGGCAGCAGCAGCAGCAAGGGGCGCAGTTTGGCAGCAGGTGCAGTGGGCAATCCGGCAGCCTCCCGGCGTCTGAAAACCGCTCCCCCCTGGCTGGTGCGCCCCTCTCCTTTTATAGAGAGTGAGGGGGCAGATGAAGAGCCATCAGGTGCATGCGCTGGTGACCTTTGGCCTCCCCCATGGAGGTTACTCCATTTACTCCAATTGATTGGCTGGCTGTCCCTTCATCTTCCCCCTCCTTCAACTGACTGTTGGGAGGCTGAGGTGGCAGGTGGGTGCGCACAAGGCTGCTGAGGTGGCAGGTGGGTGCGGCTGGGCTTTGTTCACACTGCCGCTGAAGTGGACCTTGGCCCAATTGGGCCTGGTTTCTGGGCCAGCAGGCTGAGAGGAGGCCCAAGCCCTCCTATGGGCTGCGCACAAGTCCTGAACTTGGCCCAATTGTGCCAATTATGGGCCAGGTGAATAGGGCTCCTGCTGGGGTGCCCAATTGGGCCCAATTGTGGCTGTTCTTATGGGCTGTTGGCCCAGCTTCTAAGCCAACCCATCTATTCTCCTCTTTTCTCTTTTTTTTTAAAAAAAATGTACGCCAACACCTTCCCACATGCATCATGAATGATTTTCCACATCATATTTTTAAAACCTTAAAGTAAAGGGAAAGGCCATGCATGATATTTTCATGCCAATACGCTCGTACCTAACTAATGAAATTAAGGTTATTGGATGAATACTCTAATGCTCATCAAAGGCAAATAAAGATTCCATCCTAATTTAGCCAACAGGAATTACGACTCTTTCATGCCTTTCCCATCTTCATGTATCTCAATTGAATTCAAACAATAGAAATGCTATATTCAATGTCATTTATGGTGAGAAGGTAACCCTAACGGCCCCATGAACTCGAAGAGAAGCAAACCTAAATAGAGAAACTAAATTGAGGAAATCCAATGATAAAAATTCAAAAAATCCACTCATCTCTAAATCTAAAAAACTTTGAAGTTCTGAGAACTTCAAAATCTGGAATAAATTTTAAATAAAAAAGTAGAAATCTGAAATTTCAGATATTCAACAAAAAGTTGAAATCTTCATTCCAAGGAACCAAATGGGCAGAAAGCTAAAAAAAATATGAAAATGCTTAACTCTTCAATTCAAATATGAAATTTTGAAATCCCAGATCCTAAACTTGAAACTCAAAATTTCAAAATTCCAAACTTAAAGAAATCTCAAATCTAAAGAAAAACTCAAGATATGAAAATTGGAAAAAAAATCCTTAAATCCTAAAACATCAAATCTGAGAACCAAAAAATGAGGAGGAGGAGAAGAACCAAACCTGAAAACGGGATTAAACCGAAACCAAAAGAAATCTCAATCAAACCCAAATCCATGAAAGTCAAACCGAAACAAATCTCAAACTTAAAAAATCCTCGAAATCCAAACACCTGAAAATTTTAAAAATCTGAAAAATACACCATAATAAAATTCAATCCTAAAGTCTTCAAATCTAAAGTTTAAAACTCATAAAAACAATTTTAAAATTTGAAAAGGCATCAAATACTAATTAAAACTAAAAAAATCCTCAAATGAGTAAGGGTATCAAGCCAAACCCAAAAGACATGTCCAGAAAGATAAAAAACAAAACATCCCAAATGGAAAAGGGTATCAAGCTGAACCCAAAAGAAATCAAAATTCAAAATAAATTCCAAAGATGAAATACATAAGTCTTGAAAGAAATAAACAACCAATTCAGAGACAAACCAAATCTCCAACTTAAATCGAAATGTTCCAAAACATATCATATCTGAATGATAACAAATCTATCAGTTCGGCAACTAAAATACCCCAAATCAAGAAGACATGAAGCCTTAATCAAATCATCAAAAGGCATTAAGCTGAAGCTGAAAACATAAGAATCAACCAAATTCAAAATAATTCCTCAAATCAAAAGGACATCAAGTCTTGATGAAAATCAACAAAATCAAAAACAAAACCAATTGCTAAATGGACCCTTAATCAAGTTGGATTAAATCTTAAGCAACCACAAAGATAAAAAGACACTAAGTCTTAATCTTAAACAAATCAAACTTCCAAAACTTGAAACCAAATCAAATTAAACCAAACAAGCAAAGAAACTGCTAAGGTTGGCATCCTAAACAAGCTTATGGAGTTATTGCTCCCTCATGTTTATTTCTGAGGATGCATGGTTCCTTTTCAAGGATTGCTATGATGGCTAATTAAGGGTATTTGAGTATTTTGTCAATATACTTAACATCGGTACTTTGTAAGTCCAATGAAAAGAAATCAAAATAAAAAGTTTTCAAAGAACTCCAACAATCTCAACACATATTTTTACATATCATGAAGTAGCTAATACTCCTATAAAATACCACCTTTCTTCATAGTTGCTCAAGCTAACCAAAAGATCAAAAGTATTTTCCAAAAAGAAAGACATGAATTTTCAAATAGTTCGATATTTTTGATGTTACATCAACCTCCTTACCTAAAATACTTCTGGAGACTGAAATCCCACAAACGACTCTATGAATAGACTGTTGTGCTTACAAGAAGCAAGAAAATGAGAAGTGATATCTAAGGCGTTTGACAATTATTGGAAGGAACAAAGTTCGTACCATCTATGAAAACCTATCAGCCAAAATAAGGTCATTAAAAGTCTATCTAAGACAACATCACCTCATCTTGATAATAGTCAAATATGATTTCGAACCACAGAGATCACTTCAATGGTCAGCAGAATTACTTTCTAGAGTGTGAGAATGAGCCTTTTCAATAAATTCCTAACTATCGAATAATAATAGAAAACAGGGTACACCATTTATTTCTTTTCATGCACATTACAAAAGCAGTTAGGTAAGCAGAATTACTTTCCAGCATGTAAGAATGAGCCTTTTAAATAAATCACTAACCATAGAATGAGAATAGATACGTGGTGATCAATTTTTTCATATGCATTATCAAGAGAAGTTAGGTAATTAAGTTTTTTCCTGGCTCAAATAGTTCAAAGCAATTATATAACCACTACCTCAGCTGTGTGGTAAAAAAGACAAATCCAAACATAACATGCCTTCGGATTACAATATAGACACATAAATTTTCTGCCTTTCTGTTCCCTTAAGAATTAGTAAGCAAATCAATGAGGATTTTGAATTCATATGTGAAAGCAGAATTGAAAAAAGTAAACTAGAACTTGAAAGAATCCAAATAAAAATCACCTACCAATAATAGAACAGTAAACATTGCTTTCCCTGCAGAAACATATGCCTCAATCTCATGTTGCATATCCGGGTCTGCAATCATACAATATCTTTCCATTACAAATGGTGATGTATGTAAAGTGAAATATAAGATTAACTGAACAAAATTTTGTAGATGCTAAAATATAAATAATAATTTAGGGCCAGTTGTTAGGAGAATATCAAAGACACCTGAAATTCCAAAGAAATGCAAGTCAACCGCTTAGTTCAGATAGTTGGTTTATCAAAAAATAACTTGAGGAATTCAGGCTAAATAGTAGAAACAACTGATGTCAAAGTAGAGCATAAAGGAAGATCCTAGTGTTCCTTTAACCATAAAAGCAACATAATTGCACAACAAATCAACCACCAATTTGTTTATCATCCTTCAAGTCCATGACCTCATATTTTTATAATAGCTCCATCATAAAGCATGCTGATGAAGTCAGATATTCCCCTTCTCCAAGAAGTGACAATTGTCCATGACCTCATATTTTTATAATAGCTCCATCATAAAGCATGCTGATGAAGTCAGATATTCACCTTCTCCAAGAAGTGACAATTGCTTCACTAAAAACTAAAAGAACTATTTAACAAGGATGTCATGAGATGCCATATATGGTGTACCCTACTGCAAATGCAGCTGCCTTGTGGCTCTTTATCTCTTCCTTTCTCTTTCCTCTCCCTCTTTGCTTGGATTTCTTGTCTCGCTGGATGTGATGGATTTGAGGTGGGCCATTATTTGTTGATAACTTCTTGTATTTTCATAAAAGATGTGGGTGCTGCATATTTGCACATTCAGGTTGTGCATCATGACTTCTAAACAATAATAGTGCAGGTGGCCCCAGAATGACATGAAAAAGAAGATAAAGTGATGTGCAATGCCAACCAAGTAGGACCCAACAGACACACACTTAGACACAAGCGTGAAGAGTTGCGCAGCTGGCCACGAGTGCAGTGCAATGTTCATGGGGTGAGGAAGCTCATAACCACTTCCACAACGCTGGAGCATCGCTGCTGTAGTGCATGATGGCCCAGTTGCATGCTGACAGACATGGGTGTTCTAGGGATTGCCAAGGAATGAGTGTGCCTGTCACAAAGGAGAGAGGGAGAGTTTGCCTTGCTTGTATGGTTGCAGGGCTCAACAAGAAGAGAAGAGGGAGAGAATGAGTGTGATTGGCTGTTGACACCTAAATTTTACAATGATGGGAGCCCACTTTAATATTTATCCATTAAAACTGGCCCAAGAATACCCATTACTTAGCCAATTCTTCATACATTTATCAGGTCGACCCCAAACCAAGCCCACTTGAATGTTAATTTTGATCCATGACTGGCTGTACACAGTCACCCTTGATCCCGCCACCTCAACAAGGGACCTGGTACCTCTTCTTCCTCTTGTACAGTTGTACAGCCATATCTTATTAATCCCAGACCCACTGTGGCATCCTCGGAGGCTGCTATCTTACTGGAATCCTTTGGAGATGGCCCTGTGGGCTATTAGAGCAAGTTTCGGGCATGCTAACCATGGCGGGTGTCCCCAAAGGCAAGGGGTCTTCCAAGAAGCTCAGCTGGCCTCAAACAAAGCCAAAAAAGTCTCCGAAGGACCCCTCCTAAACAACAGGAGGGATCATCACAGCAGTCTCCACTTACCAGAATTACCATTTGGAAAATTGGGATAGGCCTAGATCCTGGACCTCCAAGGCCTCATCGCGAGCCTGCTAAGGCTAGAAGGAGATGTCAGGACCACCAGAAGAAAAGAGGATCATCGCAAGCCCCTAAAAGATAGTAAGAAGTCATCAGTGCATGAAAAAAAATCACCGAAATAGCATTCAAAGCCATTGGAACCAACGAAACTTGCCGAAATTGTAGGCGGGATCACTCGGAAGATCCTATGGCCCGGAATGGCCACCGCGGCCTTCCCTCTGAAGCCATATCTCCTGCTGGAGCATCCGGATCCATTGGGACCTCCCTCAGATGACAGCTAGTTGGGTTCCCTATAAAAGGAGTATCACGGCTAGGGGTGTAAACGGTTCGGTTCGGTTCGGTTTGGCCACTTTTTTTCCAAACCGAAACCGAACCGATAAGGCGAACCAAACCAAACCAAACCGAACCAGTGAGCCCTGAACCGATTGTGGTTCGGTTCGGTTCGGTTCGGTTCATCGGTTTAATGTATATTTAAAAAAATAAAAATAAAATAAAATATACATTATAATAATTATTTAAGATTAATATAAAGACCAATATTTTATTTATAATATATAATTTTATCTTTATACTAATTAACTTAAATTTATAATAATATATATTTAAAATTGATATAATATACATATTAAATGCAATATAATATGTAAATAAAGTGGGTCAAACTCCTTCAAACCAGGTCAACCGGTTTACCGGTTCGGTTCGGTTCAAAAAACCGAATACATAGCCTATCAAACCGAACCGAACCGAACGGTTCCGTTCGGTTCGGTTCAGTTTATCGGTTTACCAGTTTTAGATGAACACCCCTAATCACGGCATCAAGGCAGGGGGTACGAAGAGAAGGAAGAGAGAGAACATGTGAGATAGGAAGAGTTCCCATGGAGCTTCCAAGCATCGACAGCGTGAAGAGAAGACCCCATGGAGGCAGCAAGCCTAGTTGGAGTCTTATGGAAGCCAATTCAGCACCATCCACAGGAACACTCACCGTCGTTGGAGTTGGAGAACCCTTGCAAGGGCATCCAGTAAGTCTGCTGGTGTCATTGAACCCTCGTGAAGATTCTACTATCATTGAAACCTATGGAGCCCATTGAAGGCCTCCATCAAGCCTTTTGCCGCCATTGAAGCTGAGGGCCCTCCCCTCTACAAGAGCTTCCGTCAAAGCCACCACGGTTGTTGGAACCACAAGCCCACCATGAGAGCCCCCCCATGCTCCCAGCCATCCCTAGAGCTGAGTGAGCATTGTGAGGCCATCCTGGTGGCCTCTTGTCATCGTCGAGACTGGTAAGTCTCACGGGCCAGCCGAAGGAGTCATCTGCAACTGTCGAGCCCAAAAGGCACCCACATGGCCACTATAGCATACCAAAGCCACTACAACCAACTAGAAGGCCATTAGCCTATTAACAAAATCCATTGAGCCCGGAGCATTCACCAATAGGCCGGATGGCTATTAAAACTTTAAAATAAATAATTAGAATGTTGGGAATGATACTAGGGTACAGAGACACACCCTATGTCTCAATAAAACTTAAATGAAAATTTCATATCTAATCAAACAATCAAAACTAGTTGGGAGGCCGGCCTTGTGCACGCCCTATGTCTTTAGCATAACTTAAGGAAATTCTCACATATAGACTAGTTGGAGGGACCGCGCACGTCTCTATGTCCTTGAGGTTGGCATACAAAGATTAATCCCAAAAGGGTACCCCAATGTCATACAATGCCCCCCGACAGGGAGAAATATACCTATTAAGTTATGGGGAGGCTATGCATGTTTAACATGCAAATATGACAAATCATATGCTAATGAGGTTCATTAACCATGGGACGAGTCTCCACATGCCTATTCAAAGATAGGGTATACTCGATCTTTAACCATGGCCAGGCAAGTCCCTACATGTCTATTCAAGACCAAGGTATACTCAGTCCTAAATCAATGTAAAGAGTCTGCACATGCCTATTTAAGGCTGGCGTATACTCTATCCTAAATTAATAGGAAGAGTCCCCACATGCCTATCCAAGGCCAGGTGCACCCTATCCTAAATCATTGGGAATAATCTCTAATGCCTATTAAAGGTCAAAGGACTCCACATAAGCCAATGGATAAACTTCCTAATGACTACATAGGGCTAAAGGGAGATTTAGTCATAATTCACTCAATTCATGGGAATTATGACTTCCATGTCCTCCCTCGATTACTTTTATTTCATGAAAAATGTCACATTCGGTGCAACTTGTGATGCTATGAGAAGCAAAAAACAGCCCCGCCGGCCAGATGGAATGCATGATTTTAGGGAATGAGGATTTAAGAACATAAAGAGAACTGTAAAAGAAAAAAAAATTGGAATATGCAAACTATAAGACACTCAACCTCAACCACGGTTTTTTGACAGATTTTTAATCATTCAAAAATAACACAGTTCCAACAAAACAAAAAAAGGAAAGGGGTTCCAAACTATAATTTCTGTTCAGTAGAACATCAAGGGAGGGGAAGCGGAACTATCTGAAATAACTTAAAAGTTGGGGGGGGGGAGCACAAAGAAGGATAAAATCCGAAGTTCAACTCCAGGCGTCACTGTCTATGGGGCTCAAATCTGAAATTTGAAGCTAGAAATCTCAAACTTAAAACAAAAATTCCAAATCCAGAAAGTTATCTCCAAACAAAATTTTAAGAGTCTAACTTGTATGTTGATAAATCAAAACTTCAAAACCTCAAAATTCAAACAAATTTCAAATGAGTAAGAAATCACCATCCCAAATCACCAAGGGAAGCTCTTCGAAAATCTGAAAGTCAAATTGAAAATTTCCAATTCTGAAATTGAAATCCGGGGCTTTAAAATTTCTAGTCTGAAAAATCAGCATGTCTGAAATAAAAAGCCCCAGGCCTGTAAAGGACCTCTGAATCAGAGACTCCAAATTCCAACTTAAAGGAATCCCAGATCCCTCCAAATCTGAATGCCCAAATTAAAAGTCACTAAACAAAGAAAATCCCAAGTCCAGGGAATTCAAGGCCAAGAGTTGGAATCTGAAAAGGTAATAATTTGAAACACAAACCAGACCCCTAAATCTCAAACTAAACCAGAAAGGGGAAGAATCCCTGGATTTGAAATCTTGAGATCCAAGTTAAAAGATCCAGAAGTTTCTAAGATATCAAATCGGGAATCTTGAATCCCCGATCTAGAGCCACAAGCCTTAGATCTGGAATCCAAAAAAAGCCCAATGTTTCTCAAGATTATTTAAAAAGTCTGGCATCTGAACCTGAACACCAAGATTAAACAAAATAGAAATTGAAATTTTTAAATATGAATTCTGAAGTGTTCAAGCAAGTTCAAAATCTTAAGTTCTCAAACACGAAACCTCAGACATAATTTCCCTCAGACTTCAAATTCCAAATCTCAAAACAAATTCTGAATCAAACAAAAGAGGAGAAGAAATTAAAAAAAAATCACAAAGCCCCTAGAACCTGGGAAAGTTGAAACACCCTGCAAGTCAATAGAAAACTAGTCAAAACAGGAATTTGGGATCATATGCGCCTGACCCCCAGGGTTATGTGCCAAACACTCAAGTGCATGTGCCACTAACTGGAGCACATAAACGCCTGCAATGGCACATGTCTCAGAACAGTGGCAGAACCAGGCTTAGACGCGAAGAGAGAGCGATTAAGAGCAAGGAACCATGGGCGTAACTCTCTAGTAGTAATATGGCCCCTTATATACCCGGGAACCTTGGAAAACTGCCTTGCTGTGGTGGCATGGGCCGGATTTCAAGGTAACGCCATTGGGGAATAAAAATCCAATCCAAATGCAAGCAAAACCAATGTAGAATCAGAAAAATAAAAACTCTCCACTCTCTAGAGAAAAATGGGAGGAAATGAGCCCTAAAACGGTGGTTCTAAGTCAAAAAAAGGTGAACCATTTCTCTCATTAGGAAAGTGTGAGGATGGATACACCTGAGGAACATGTGCGTACGCCCCAAGCCCGGGTGCATATGCCCTGACTAAGGGCACGTTAGCATAAAATCCAAAAAAATCCCTAGATTTTGCATGTGTCACATTATCAAAATAAAAATACCAAAAGATAATGGTGAAGACCTCGAGATCAAAAGAGGCTGGGTCCGAGAACCCCTCCAACAAAAACACTGATGACCCAATCATCTCTTGGACTTGTGGAAAGGTCCAAATTGTGCATAGGGACGACGGTTCCCCACCATGGTATCTTGACCCATTACATGATCTATATCTTCAACTACTTTACTATAATGATCTTGTACTTCTTTAGCCACTTTTTGCATAACATGCATGCATCATTTTTTGCATTATTGCATTCCCACAATGTCATTTCTTTCACATATCATCCTGCATCTCACATTGCGTCCCGCTGTGTCATTTTCAGATCCCTTCCGAGGATCTCTCTCCCTCTTAGATCCAGCTCTTGTCTAAGAACTTCATGATGATTCTTGATAAGACAAGATGTTATTTCATACTAGATTAAACCTATAATCCCTAGGAAGAGTCAATGAACCCAAAGAACCGAACCTTGATTAATAGAAGGATTCACTTAAGCAGTCTTTTATTTTATCCCATCTCGGTACAAACACACCACATAGTTGGCCGCTAACTGACAATGAACTTAGGAGTCCATGACTCGAAGATCCCCCCAACGTAGGGAAAAACAATTTTCTCTCATGCCCATGGCACATCTCCTCCACTAATTGATCACGGAGAAAGTATGGACGAAAAAAAAGAAATCCTAAGAAAGTGGTGATTGATATCTACATCTTAGTGTCACATTTTCAGTTCACCAACAATTCACTCCACTACGCCTCTTTACACTCAATGTCATTCCCTTGTGAAGACAAGGTCAAGGTTGATCCAATTATAGAGCCAAAACTCTTATTGCTGATTTGGTGGTAAAAATGCCCTTATCCAAGGTGCATGCACCACACCTTAAGGGGGATCACCCAATACAAGGGCACATTACTTGGAGCACAATTCCCTGCAGTGGTGCACCCCTCAGCAGGGCATACGCAACTGTATCTAGGATGTATACACTTGACAGGAACTTTACCTCCCTTTTTCTCACAGAATTCAAAAGTTATATTTTCTATTTAATGGCACTTCTTATCTTCATTAGCAATGTCAAGTCATCATTAGCAACTTGACTGGACGTGTTACACCCCTCGGGACACATCCCAAAAAAATAAATCTTAGGCCAAATCATCACAAGAATCAAGGCAATCTCATGATAACATTTGTTGATATGCACTGGTGCTAGGGTGGCACATTAGCTGATGCACCATCTTCTCGGTGCAAAAGGTTAAGTCATCATCATTCCACAATCTTCCTCAATTTTGAGAAGATTTAGATCTTTTCCACTATAAATAGAGGTGCCCATTGAAGAGAAACCAAGGAAAGGACAACTAGGAGTGAAGCCATGCTGCCCCAATACCCAAAGAGAGAGAAAAATCCTCCCCTTCCCCCATCTTCACACGCCTTCATGTCAATGTGCCACCACTTGTGCCGCACGCGCCCTTGTCAAGCCGGCGCACCAGCTTCCAATAATGCAAAGGCTTCTTCCAATTCCGTTTCTTGTCTTCCACACACTTCCACAAGGTCCTCCACGCATACCAAAGTTTTCAGAAGTCATTGGGGAACTGTCAACGGGCGTGTGCCAAGTGAAGCCAGCCTAAACGACTCCACTTCAGCATGCTGAAAATCTTATGTGCCACTGACTTGACTACATACACTTTCCCCTCAAGCGTATCTGTCAGGGAGTAGCCGAATTTTTGTTTCCTTTACATTCTCCAGGTCTAGTTCATCATCCTATCAGTTATATGTTATCCTTTAGTATTTCTTTAATTTGCATGCATGCATAAATCATAAAAGAATCTAAAATAAGGGGTTGGGACTACCAACCTGAATATGGTTCTTCCTCCTCCCCCCCTTTTCTTGCTTCCTTTATGTTCCTCTTTTGAATGAATACTATGCTTGCTTAGAACTAATCCGAGGTCATGCTCTTTTGTTTCTTTGAGAGGTGTAGGGGCAAACATTGAAATGGAACTAGTAAAGTTTCAAGCTCTTCTTCCCCAGCCAACCCAACAAAGAGAAGACAGAACCCTCACAATTTCCCGCAATGAAGGTTAGTCTTTCAGTCATTTCATAAATTTCTTCTTATCTTCCACCCTTATTCCCCGCACTCGGAACCCACGATTCCTCGTAACCACAACTTCACCCATGAAGCAACCACACCACAGACCGCGAGGCATCAAGGAGGATGAAGAAATCCACCATCCACACTGATCAGATCCAACAATTCCTGGCAGTAGGCAGCACTTTTGGATGATAATTGGATTCATGAAACAGATATATAATTAGGTCATTAACAATTTTCCTTTGTTATATTACTTACGTTATCTTTAATAGTATATAAGTAACATCACCACTCGTATCTTCATTTTCCTGCCCTCTTTTTTCCCTATACAGTGGTAAGTTGGTAACCACACACTAAAACATGTAAACCGTCATATGTGCTTGTTGACACCCGTATTTTCAATCAATAAAGGATCAACAAATTCAGGCCTAAAGTCTGCCGGTTGCGTACTTATGCTGAAGACAGTCAATTTGATGTCTCTGGCTACGTGCCTCTCTAGAAGATCAGATGCTGCTTGGAGATGTGCACGATCAGCTCAGCCGAGACAGAGGTCAGGTGGGCTGCAGGTTCGGCGGTCTATCGGAAAAGTCTTGAACAAATCCGGTCAATGGGGAGAATGTTGGGAAAAGGAGGGTCTGGATAGTAAAAATGGTTTATGCCGGTTGGAGTTTAGCAATGACAAGTCAATCGGAGGGAGATAAAAAAAAAAAGGAGAAAGAAAAGGAAGTCTACCACGGCAGAATCAATCTCCTGGGACTTAGCCGAGAGGAGGAAAGTCCTATGCACAAGGGGAACTGCCTAAACAAACTGATACGGATCGTCTCCTGGTCCCAAGCCGTTTGAGTCCGTCACGGACTAGGAGAGCCCTATTACGACGGGTCTACGAGGAAAGGGGGAGCGCAATCTCCCAACGCGGTAAGAGTCGGAGAAGGAAACGAAAGCAAATCCCATTACGGCGTGTGCGGTGTTCAATCGCGGAAGGATCAAGCTCCCGCTATTTGAGCCCTCCGAGTCCTTCTCGGACTAGGACACCTTGGTTGGGCAGGTTTCATCTTCTCGGAAGGAGTCCAGCGCCGCACGGGAAGGCATCCGGCAGACTTCCTAATAGAGGAGGGAGAGCGAGGAGCCTATAATAGAGGCCCCGGAGGCAGTCGCGCAGGGGGGCCGAGAAGGGAGGGGCCGTAAGGCAGAAGAGAAGGGAGAGCAGAGCGAAAGCTATCGAGAGACCCAGGGCTTACCGGAGTTGTCTTCACCCCCCACCGTCGCTCAAAGCTTCCTTCCCTTGAAGCCAACCTGATTGTCGGCCCGCCGGAAGCGTCTTCGGAGCCCGTCGAGTGTCCGACCACCGCCGGTAAGGTCCAGCGCCACCGTTAGAGTCTTGAGTAGCCTCTTTCGCCGTCGGAGAGCCCCGCAAAGGCCTTACGCCGCCGCCCGCTCCCGCGCCGGGAGGGCTCCGCCGGCCGCTGTACGGCCTCGGGGAGGAGGAGAAGAGGACCGCCGCCGCCGCCGTTCTAGCCGGGGTAGCAGAAGAGGGCCGCCGCAATCGATGTCGGGAGGGCCGGTGCTGCCCGTGGTCGCCGTCGTCGGCGGGTGAAGAAGAGGAAGAGCGCGCGGGAGGAGGGAGAAAGTTATTTCTCCCTCAACTTATGTCCGGGGCTGGACATGCTGGTCGGGGAGGGGGGCCCGCGCACGAAGCCGGCCGCGTGAGGGAGGCAGCCGCGCGGGCTGCTCGCGTGTGAGGTTTGACCTGCGGGTCAAACGGATGGTGGGGCCCACAGAGAGAAATGTAAAAAAAAAAGAAAAGAGAAGAAGGGGGAAGAAGAGGAGCCGCGCGCGGGCTGCTCGCGTGAGAGGTTTGACCTGCGGGTCAAATAAGCAGTGGGGCCCACCTTCAAATTTGCTTAAAAAAAAAAGAAAGAAGAAGAAGAGGAAGAAGAAGAAGAGGAGGAGGAGGAGATCCGCAAGGCCCCTGATGAACAGTACCATGGCTTCAAAAAATTAAATTTTTAAATCAATTTAATTTAAACAAACCGAGGCAAGCATAAGGCCGGTTCTAAACCCACCTCATGGCTTCGGCATAACCTAAAAGAATTCAATTGGGCATGCAGAGGCCGGTTTTAAACCCACCTCCTGACCCATAATTAATTCAAAAAATAAAATAAAATAAACAATCAATTTAAATTAAATAAAAATCCATTTAATTCAAACAAACCGAGGCAAGCATAAGGCCGGTTCTAAACCCACCTCATGGCCTCGGCTCAACTTAAAAGAATTCAAAACAAAGGGAAACCAGGAGGCCGGTTCTAAACCCACCTCCTGACCCTCTTTTTAAGGTGGGCATACAAAGGTCTAGCTAAAAGACCCCAATGTCTTACCATCCCTCACGAGGGAGTTTTTTTTTTCTTTCCCATTATGCCATGAAGAGGCTGTGCATGATCAACATGTCAACATGCCCAAACCATAGGCTAATGAGGATGATCAACCATGGGATGAGTGGCCCACAAGCTTATTAAAAGCCGGGTATGCTCAACCTTGAACCGGTTGGGAGAAGACTTCTATGCCTATCAAAGGCAGGACACTGCTCAAATGCTGAAGACAAATTCCAGATGCCTATCAAAGGCTGGAACATGTTCGAGACAACAAATTCAAACTGATCTCAAGATCAACCGATGCTTGATAGAATGAATGTCATGACATGATGCTGTATTCCAGACAGTGTGGAGAATATGTTCGATGCAAATTCAATAAAAAAAGGGAGTTCAATGATCTCATGAAAGGGTCGGAATGCAAACATAAGCCTGAAAACTGTAAAAATATTCTGAACATTTAAAAATCTGAAATCCGTCAATCTGTAAAAATCACAAACTGAAAGCAGATTTAAAACTGAAATCTAAAACAGAATCTGAAATTTGAATCACCTCTGAAATTCAGAGATTAAAAATATGAAATTGGAATTTGACTGATTGAAGAGTCTGAAATCTGAATTGGTGCAGAAATCCGTTTAAGAAATCTGTAATCTGAAAATCAATTAAAATGCAGAGTCTGTAGAGGATCCGAACTAGAGTCTGCAGTCTGGAATTGGTCTGATTTTCTGGAGTTTCAAAGTCTGAATACTACATTTCCGAAATTTGAAACACACAGCAAACTGAAATCAAAAATAAAAATCTGAATTTTGCAGGGAGCCGAGGGCCGTAAACAGGTTTCTGCACATCTGAAATTTGAGTAAAAAAATCTTTGAAGTCTGAATTCAATCCACATAAAAAAAATCTGAAAATTGAGAATTGAGGTGCAGAATCCACATAAACAACTGAAATATGTAAGGGGAGCCGAACACCAAAACTGAAAATTGAAGCTTCAACAAAAATCCGAACTCCATATTTTTCTGAAATCTGAAGCATACAACAAAAAAAAAACTGAAATCTACAGAATTTAAGTTCTGGACCTGAAATTTTGGAACAATGGATCTGAATTCTGAATTTGAGTTGAGAGCCGGAATTTGGAACAGAATCTGGATTCCCAATAAAAATCTGAACTTTATTCAGGTAACAAGCAGAAAATTCTGAAGAGAGAATTTAAATTGAAATTGGAGAATCATAAAACCCCAATCCGCAAATTTCCAACTTGTCCCAAATACCATCTTCAACAAAAATCAAATGACAAGCCAATTTCACAGGTTGAACATTAAAGCAAATTAACTTTAAATTAAAACAAACCAAACTCAAAATCAAACAATAAACAAACTGTCCCAAACTTAAACCAAATCAACCCAATTCAAACTTAAATCAATAACCCAACTCAGGTCATAAATCCATAATTTCAGAAACTGTCAAATTCATTCAACCCAGATCAATCAAATTCAACTAAATCAACAAAATCTTGAAATCTGTAAAAAAATCCGAAACCTAAAAATCTGTGATCTGTACAAGGTCAGTTCATTTCAAAAAAGCTGAATTTCTGAAATCTGTAAGAAATCTGGAACCCCAAACTCTAAAATCCCTGAACTCAGAATCAAAACTGAAAGTTGTGAAACCCCAACCTGTTTAAACTAAAACAAATCCCATTCAACTTCAAAATGAACGTCCAATAACTCAAGTTCAATTAAAACTCAAGTTCCGATAACTCATGTTCTGGCCAAGACTTAAAAACAATCCAATTGCATAAATAAAACTTTTAACTAAACTCTAACCAAACAAGTTAAGATTAAAACAAACAAACTGAATTAATAATCAATCTGAAACCAGCCCTCTGTTAAATTCATTTCCGAACTTAACAGAAACCTGAGTTAACCCATCCCATAAGGCTAATTCGATCCAATCAACCCAATTCAAATTGAATCCCCAAATTAAACAAATTCAACTCAACTTAATAAAATTCAAATGAAACAAACAAGTTAAAATTCAAATTGAAGCAAACTTAAATCAAGTAATCAAATCAAACTCCAATCCAAACCAAAAGTAATCAACAAACTAAATTCAATTAAAATGAACAAATCAAATTCAATTCAAAACTAAATTCAATTCTAATAAAATTTCAACTCAAACCAAAAGGCAATTCAACCAATTAAATCCAACTCAAATAAAATTCAACTCAAATCAAAATCAAACCAACAAATCAATTTAATCAAATTCAAACTAAAATTGAGTGCTTGCATTCCATCAGTTTCATGGGATTGTTTTCTCCTATGTCTATATGTATGAATGCTTATTTTGTGGATGTATGTTTCTGTTCCAATGGATTGCTATGACGCTTAATCAAGGGTATTCGAGTTATCTCGATGTAATTTACGTTGGATCTTCGCACCATCCGACGGGGAGAGGTCAAAATCAATTTTCAAAGAACCTAACAACCTCAACAAATAAATTTTGACCCTAGCTAGTACTTTTATGAAATATCATCTATTTTCTTACAAAGTCAATGCTAAGGTCTAATCAAATTCAAATTCAAAAGGAAAATGAATTTCCAAAACAACAGAATTAATCTGTTTGGATATTTTGAGGTTACATCAGTGCTGCATGTAGAGAAAGACATTCATGAACTGAAACATGGGCATGCATTGACTGAAACACAAGCGTGCATATAAAGATCAAAGATGCAGTAAAGGTGCTCACGCACACAGATAATAAATGGAAAATGGACAGTTTAAGACACCCATGTATGACCTCAGGAAGCTATTGAACTTCAAATAACAGAAGCTGGAGACTCACCACATGCTATAGCATTTTGATTATTTGCAAAATGCCTAACCAGCTCACCCTAGAAACAAGAACATATTGACAAAATCAATCAACAATCACGTATATATCAACCAAAGCCATGAATACTATGATGGGAACATAAAAATCTTGACAATTGGATTGTCAGGATGGGACTGATATGAAACCTGGCGTCCACTCTCATCCATTGGGATACACTCAACGGCTATGAGTTTATCAACATCATCAGCAGTAACCACATAATCCGGGTTTGTGGCTCCTGACAAAATCAGATAAAAGGAAAAACTTGGAGAAGCAAATAGAACATGACAACACAAAGTAAGTCCAATATGAAATGTGAAGAGCAAATATCCATATTGACATTTTTCAAAACTTACCCTCAATGTATTGCCTTGTGCCATCTTGAAGATGTCGAACCCACTAAATAAATATGTGGTAAAAAAACTAGTGTATCAGCTACCAAAACTGGCCAAGAATGTCTGTGCAAGTTTATTCAAGCAGTAACAAAAAAAAACTCAAACTAGAGATATGCATTCGAAAAAATGTTAATATTAATTACCTGAAAAATGCACAGAGTAGTCTTATTGATAGGAAAACCACATGCCGTGAGTGTGCTTCCTGGTCTAGCATCACCAACAATTTGAAATGCTTCTATACCAGGTAACTCATCACCTACTGAAATCAACTGTCATCAAGTTCATGTATACGCTACTTTATTCACTAAATTTGGAGCTTCTCCAATAATACCTTCTGAATCATACATTTGATGATTTGAGACCATAGGAAACTGGGAATCACTTGCGAACTTCAGATCACCAGCATCACTAGCTTCATCTCCATACTGTCGAAATGTTAGAGGACTCTCTGCAGTACTGAGGTGAAAACCATGTAAGTGCAAAAGAAAATATCATAAGTACAATGCACATGTTAGGTATTGATAATCATGAAATAGAGAGCAGGAAAACTAGTTGCCTGTGTGAACCTCTTTTTTCTGCGTCTGTTCTTTAGAAAGAAAGACATCTCCGGACCTTTCTAGGAAAATATGTGATATCCTAAAAATATTAGGTAGTCCGGTGATAGTTTAAAAATATTAGAACCGAGGTTCGGGTTCTTTGAAAATTTCATTTTTGACCCCTCTCCGCCGGATGGTGCGAGTACCCGGCGTTAACTTACATCGAGCAACGGCTCGAACGCCTTTGATTAACCGTCGCGGCAACCTGTTTTTGGAGACATGCACATCCACAAAATAAAGTAAAGAACTCAAAAGGGCAGCGGCCTTTTGGGTCCGATCAGATGCAAACCGTTTTGTTGGGTTTGTTGATTTGTTATTTGGTTGATTTTTGGATTGACTTGAAAGTCGGTTTTGAGTTTTGAAATTTGAATCAATTTGTTTGATTGATTTGGTTTTTGATTTGTTTTGGATTGAATTTGGTTGATTCAAGTTGTTTTGTTTTGAATCTGTTTTGATTTTGATTTTGGACTTGATTGGTTCAAGTTTTTGTTTTGATTTCAGTTTGATGTGCTTAAAGTTTTAAACATGTTTGGATTTTTGATTTGGTTGATTTTGATTTTTCTGTTTTCTGAATTTTCTGGTTTTGAGTTGATTTTTTGTTTTAGGTGGATTTTGATCCATGTTTTGAGATGCCGAAACATTGCTTATTTAGTTTCTTTTGGGATTGATCTTTTGTTTGGTTGAAGGTTTAATTGAATGAATTTTCCATATTATTGAAATCTGATTTTTTTTTGAGTTGACAGATTTGATTTAAATCTGAATTTTGTTTTGGCAGATTTTGTGTTTGAAATCTGATTTCGGGTTGGTTTGCTTCAAAAACCGAGTCAATCTTGTTGAAGATCGGTTGTGAGTTCAAGTTTGAATTTCAGATTTATTTTAATTCTGATTTTTTATTGTTTTGATTTTCAGATTTGATTTAATTCTGTTTTTGCTTGAATTGTTAGGTTTGATTTTCTGTTTTTTGATTTTCTGTTTGAATTTCCAGATTGATTTTGAAATGGTTTTATTTAGTTTGGCGGTTTGCATCGCCTCCGACCCATCGGGTCACCTTGGATGCCCGATTTCATGCATCAATATGAACATCAAAGCTTCATTTCATTGAAAGATAGGATGAAGTACATCGGTGTACAATAAGTGGTGACCCTTCCCCCAATTTAGGTTCTTCACCACCTTAGAAAAATTTCGGCATTACAACGACATACCGACAAGTTTCTAATTTGGTGAAGTTTACCCATCCAATAAGGCTAGTCAATGACTTAGCCAAAATTGGGGGAAGGATCATCGGCTACGGGAGCGTGCCCGCGCGCCGACGTCCGGGTCGTAAGCTACGGGATGCATGCCCGCGCCTCTGCCCGAGTGGAGTTCCCCGCTAGGGGTGAATCTCCTTAATTTAAATGTAGCTTTCGCCTTTCTGATTTTTTTATTTGTTAATTTTCTGAAGGCCGCTTCGGGCCGGTCCACTCCTTCGGCGTTCAAAGCCGGGCTTCAATTCTTGCTTGAATTTGGGAGGGCAGCTTCTAGGAGGGAAAGCCGGACCCGTGAAAGGGCCGTTGAGGCTCTCTTCTCCTTTGATGTGTTGAGGGGAGAACCGGACCCGTGAAAGGGCCGTTGAGGTTCATCCCTCACTTTGCCGGTACATGCCCCAAGGGGGGGGGGGGTGCTGCAACTTCTTCTTCTGTTTTCTGCTGCAAGGGAGCTGCTGTTGGGTTTCTTGGGAAGCGGATCGGACCCGTGAGAGGGGCCCTTGATTGAGCCGAAAGGGGGCTGTACGACAGGCCTATATGGACCCGGTCATGGGCTTGGGCAAGGGGCCTGTTCAGGGTCTAGAACTGGGCCGGTTATGGGCCTGTTTAGGGTCTGCGCAGGTGGTTTCAGGTGGGCTGGAACCTGGTCACAAGGGGACCGAAGATGGGCCAGCATGGGGCTGGGTGTGGACCGAGCAGAGGGTCTGGTTATGGAGACCGGCTGGGGGGCCTGATCAATGGGGCTCTGGTCGGGCCGAAGTAGGCCTGCACATGGGCATTTTGGGGACCTGATTTGGGACCGGTTTTGGGGTCTGGTTTAGGGACCTGCTGGGGCCTGATATGGGCTGGACAGGGGCCTGGTTTGGGCTGGACGGCTGAGGCCTGATTGATGGGGCTCTGGTGGGGCCGAAGCAGACCTGCACATGGATACTTTTGGGGGCCTGATATGGGCTTGCGCCAGGATCTGTTTGGGGTATACTTTGACTGAGCAAAGGCCAGCCGAGGAGGACCATCCAGGGGCTGCCTTGAGTCGACCAGGCTATTAAGGGAGATTGAGTAGAGGAAGAAAGAGGAAGGGATGAGAGGGGAAGCCCTTAGAGGGCTACATATCCATAATATTCACCCACCTGTTCTCCTTTCTTCTCCTTCTCTTCTGGTCTCGGGTGATAGCTGCGGGTGCAGCAGGCAGGTGGCAGAAGGTGCAGCCTCTTGGCGCAGCAGGCAGGTGGCAGAAGGTGCAGCTTCTTGGTGCGCCAAGCTTCCTCCTCCCCCCTTTTTTTTTATTCTTCTTCCTTGGTCGCAGGCAGCAGCAGCAGGTGGCAGAGCAGCAGCCTGTCGGCGTCCCCCAGCCAGCCCCTCATTCTTTGGCGCGCCCTCCTCTTCTTATAGGAGATGGGGGGAGATCAAGGGCCAGGCTGTGGTGTACGTGGATGGCTATTGGCTTCTCCAAGACTGCTTTAATTGGCCTTGACCAGACCTTTGAGTTCTCCCATAGAAGACTTAATGGCCATGCATTAATCCTTGAGTTCTCCCATGTTGACCTGCCTTTTGGGTTTCCCCATGCAATTAATGGGTCAAGGATGAGGTGGCAGGCTTGGTGCGCACAGGGGTGCTGATGTGGCAGGGCTGGTGCGGCTGGGCCTATTCTCATTGGAATTGAAGTGGGCCTGGCCCAACTGGGCCTGGTTTCTGGGCCAGCAGGCTGAGAGGAGGCCCAAGCCCTCCTATGGGCTGCGCACAAGGCCTAATCTTGGCCCAATTGTGCCAATTATGGGCTGGATGAATCCAGCCCCTGCTGGGGTGTCCAATTGGGCCCAATTGTGGCTGATTAATGGGCTGTTGGCCCAGCTCCTAAGTCAGCCCCCTCTGCTCTCTCTTTTTTTTGAAAAAATGTATGCCAACATTGCCCTATATAATGCCAAACCAGTATGTGCAATTTCATCTCATTTTAAATATATATGCACCACACTCATTCTCCATCTACTTGGGGGGGGGGGAGGGGGGCCTAACTCTGGAAGAAGATGTGCTCTCTAAGCCCACCGGTTACCAGTTACTCTTGCTGCTTGTTCTGTAGGCTTGGGCAAGCCTCCTCCTAGACTGCCAACGTTGCTAGCACCACACTCATTCTCCATCTACCTAAGACCTCCCGGCATGCCAATGTTTGTTGCACCACACTCATTCTCCATCTACTTGGGGAAAAGTCTCTCTCTCTCTCTCTGCCAGTTCGTTCCTCAATCTCTCTCCCTCTCCCTCTCTATCTCCCTCCTCTCTCTCTCTCTCTCTGCCAGTTCTTTAGCCATTTTCTTCACCCAGCTCGTTCGTGTGTGAGTGTCTCCCTCAACCATTTTCTCTCTGCCAGTTCGCTCCTCTGTTTCTTTGTTGTTTTACAATTATGAACTATAATTTCCCTATGCTTCTCTTACCAGTTGTCTGAATAAGGTGGCTCTGGTTATTGCATGAATGGATATTTTATGGAGATGTGTGTTCTAAGCTTATGATTTAGTGTGTTTTTTTGAAAAGGTTATGATGTATGACTTCAGCTCTTTATGGATATGAATGAACTTTTCTAATACAAAGTGTTTTTTATATATGTTTTTTGGATGTTTTATTCAGGCACATTTATTTTAATTAATGTTAAAGTTGTCTTTTGAGAAAAATGAAGTATGATTTGTGTATGTTTATGAAAAATTTGTTAGTGTAATCAGACTTATGAATAGGTCCAACATTAGGCCCAAACCAAAGTCCACTTTGGTTTGGTTTGGTTTGGAAAAATTTTGGTTCGATTTGGTTTGAGGTCTCTATTTGGTCAGGTTTTGGTTAAAAAAATAGACATAAACCAAACCATGAATAGCCCTATCCAGAACAGTTAAGAACCACGACTAGGGAGTCTCACCATTTTATACTTTTAATTTATATACAACAACCAATGGTGTTAACAAAGCAAAACTGTATGAAAGAACAGAATCATTCTTGTCAGATGGAATTACGAGCATATACCAATCAGAATCAACCAAGAACTGAGGTTGTCAAACACATGAAACACAAGTTGATACAGAAGAATAAAAGATTGCATTTAAAATGTATTGGCATTTCTGGGAGTCAAATGTGACCTACAAAAAGATACAAATATGAACTATATTCCTCACCCAGAAGTTGCAAAGGGAGGATCTTTAGCTTTGTCATTATGATATGGATAATGCATATCATAACCGGTGGCAACTTTTGTGTCCTTCATATCTCTTGCTTCGTAATGTACTCCCGACTGACGAAGTGATGGTTCCATTTGCTGATTGTGCGGCTGGCCATATGAATCAGGTACTTAGGCAAGAGCAATTGGATAGTATGGTAAAAGCGATTGCTGGTGAAGTATCATTAAGGGAATTTAAAATACATAGGTATACTGTAGAAGCTGGCACCCAAAGGCATTTAAAAAGGCATAAATTAAAAAAAAAAATATTATTTCACAGTAGATATTTGATAAATATCCACATCATTACAAAAACTTCCACTTGAGTCCAAGCTTACTAGTGCTTTGTCAGTCCCAAGTTTGGATAAAAGAGAAATGTTGTGCTAGACGATAGTCAACAGAAAAAGCATTGCCACCTATCATGAAACTTCAAATGATATAAGCCTTCAAGTGTTCTCTACTAAGGATAACTATACCAGAGCACAAGTTTATTGAAACACAACTAGGATGGAGGGCATTACTTCTATGTGATGTGCCACATAAGCATTTAAAAGATGGTGTTAAATAAGCAGAAGTTCCAGGGACGTGGATAAAGAAACTAGAGTGTAGCAAGACATAAGATTTATGACAAACTTAAATAAGAATTGTTATAGAAAAAACAAGAAAATAACATATTGAAAGAAAGGTGATAATGGATACTTGGAATATTAAGTCCATTATAGGAAAACTTATGAAGCATGTTACTAATACGACAAGAAGCTAAATGGGTATAAAAGAAATATAAAGAAGTAGAAAATACAAGTAATAAACTACAATCTACAAGAAATGAAAAAAAAGAGCAAGATAGATATTATTGTTGACAAAAAATGAAAGATTTAGTGAAATCAGTGAAAAGTATATAGGAAATGAGATGAAAACCGCTGAGGGAACCCCAAAATAGATTGAAAAGACTCCCTTGGTCTGAACAATCAAATCATCTATATTGGGAACGATCAAGCCCCCCTGCCCCAAAGGGGTGATAGTGGCACTGTCATGGGGTTTCCCCCTAAACAGATCAGAAATCCCCCCCTCAAGTTTTAAGGCCAACCCGGGGTGAGGGGATCCATAGGAGGGAAGAAGGATAGGGGGAGGGAGAAGAGGGGTGAGAAGAAAAAAGGGGAAAGCATACCTTCGGAGGGGGTTTCTTGAGCTCGTCGGAGGGGAGGGCCGAGGGGAACCCTAGAATTGGGAGGGTACTACCGAGAGAGGAATCGGGGTAGGGGAGGAAGGATCACCCGAAATCGAATTGGAATCCGATTATATAACTTATGGTCTCCCAAAAATCAGCCGATTCTCGATCCAATCTAGGAGAATCATGATTCAGGCCGATTCCTCTAGGAACTGATCTTGGATTAGTGATTCAGGTGGTGGATCAGATCGCTGCAAACTATGGTTGTCATTCTACGAGTCCACTCCCCCTAATGCCCTGATGTCGTAGGGCCCGTGTGGACATCAAAACAAGGCCTTAGCCTTCCTAGTATGAACACGGGGGGAGCGCGATGACCCCAGAGGCTTTACTAGTGCCGCTGGAAGGCCAACCTCCAGTCGAACTCCACCGAAGACATAAACAACTTCCATAGTTACCGCAACCCTCTAGGTCATGATTGGAATTCCCTGCGGCAGAGGAGCTCACTTACAAATGGAGTCCAAAGATCATTTCCAAACACGAGGGATCAGTATCCTTGTCGTGTTCGATCGTGGTCATCTAAGAAGGATAGCAAGGCTCCATGGCTCCCACAATTGCCATTTCTGGACATGGCTTGATCCTTGACTCATCCTGATCAAGGATTGCCATCTCGGATCTCAGCTTCGTCTTGGGAGAGCGGGTGAAAGAGAAGAGATCTCAGAGAGATCTCGGAAATCTCAGAGAGATCTCGGAAAAATCTCGAGGAATTGGATCTTGGATTCTCGGATCAAAATGTATATATGTATGAAACATAATATAATATCTTATAAAGATAAGAGTACATCAATGAATTTATACAAAAATATATAACACATTTATACATCAACTGTGTGAATGAACAATTATATAGTACTCTCAATACCAAAAAGATGATCTTTGTGTTTTTAAAAGATTAAAACTTGTGTACAATCTTATTTAAATACTAATATGGTATTAAACTTCTAGCACATTTTTTATGTGATAGTATAAGTGATAGTGAGATATATTAATATGTTTACACTATCATAAGCGGGAGGTACAGAGTAGTCGCGGATCGACCTGCACAGTCAGGTCGTGGGGGTCAAGGGGACAGCACCCCTTGTGGGGGGTATCAGGGGGGCAAAGCCCCCGAAGAAAAAAAAATTTCGGACTAGGCTACATGGGGTGAGATCTCAGCGATCTCATTTCTCGACCCCCTTGGTGAGACTGAGATCTCGCTGAGATCTCGGCGAGATGACATTTCATGGATGGCATTGGACCTCCCGCAATGGCGGTAAAAGATCACAAGAGGATCTCGTAAGATCAAACGAGGTCGTACCTTCCGGAATACACACCTAAATGAGTTGTCACAGGCAGGACTCCTTCCCAATAACGAAGATTCCTCACAACCTATTTAAGGATCATTGCGGCATCGCACGCAAGAAGGAGAAAAAAAGAAGAGAAGGAGAAGATGGAAGAGACCCCCAGAGCACAGCAACAAGAAGAGGGAGGTCGCCAACATTCTTAGTTGTCATCGTTGATCACATGTCCATCCTCCGCCGCCATTGAGCTCTTCCATCATCCCCTATTCTCCCCTGTTTCTTCCACCGCACCCACTCACAACATCTCCTCTCGTCGTCAAGCCTTCCTCCCCTCCAGGTCGTTGGCGACATCCCCTTCTTCTTCTGTATCTGCAATTTAGACCAGCTCCGCTTTCTTCCATAGACAACAGTGAGTTTAGCCACTCCACCCATCGCGGTAGTTAAAGCCACCTTCGACCTCCATCATCGACGACGCCAGCGACTTCTTCAGCCAACAACAACAACTCTATTTCTTCCATCCATCTTCACTAGCGAAAGCCCAAACAAGCCGCCTCACTGCCATCGGAGCTCGGCCGCACCCTCTGTCGTAGTAGCTGATTTCTCCTACCACTTCTACCACTTCTGTCAGGAATGACTATCTTGTTGGCTGCAATGGTCAACCTCATCCACCCTTCTACATCAACGCCAGTGTCATCTCCACCCTCTGCTAGTGCCTGTAGACACGCCAAATTGGCTTGATTTGGAGCCCTAGACTCTTATTCCATAGGCGATATCTTTTATTTGACCGTTATCTGATCTGGACTACCTCGTGGAGATGAGCTAAGGACAAGCAGGAGCCCCCTTGTTACTGAGAACGAACCGTTGATTTCCGGAATATCGTCGTAACCTTCAAGCGAGAGCCGCACGCGAACCGTAAAAATACGAAGCCCGCTCGATGACCGACCTTCGAATGGTTCATAATTAAAGGCCTCGAGAGTCCCGCACGTGTTCCGTAACATTCAAAGGTTTCCGAGAAGTCACTTCGGTAGGCGCGCTACCAATGACGGCTTTCATTACTTGCTTTTTCGAGAGCGCGCCGACACGGCTATCCCGACCACACGTTAGGCCTTTCCGTCATCACCGGGTCTTTTCGGGTCATCCGGGTCGATTCTAGCCATATATTTTATCAACCGGGGCTATACGGCCATTTCGGTCAATTTTAGGGTTTCGCGGCTTTTACGGCTTTCGATTCACGTTTACCGGGTTAATCTCGCATTTTTCGATGACTTCGGATTGTCCGATCGTACCGGACTTTTTCGGTCATCATTTCAAGTCATCCCGAGTCGACCCGAGATTTCTCGACCGGAACCGTGCTCTTTCGGATCTTCGCCCCAGTGTTTCGGCTTTCCGCGAGAGGGTAAACCGCAGAAAACCCCGTACGAACATATCGGGAGTTATGGCCGGGCTGTTTTACCGACTCGAGGAGGTGCGGTCGAGAGCCCTCTTTCAACGCGACAAACGGGAGCCGAATCGGACATCCCGCTTGCAAGATACGGCTCGTGGCACACGCGCGCGCAGAGAGAGTGTACCGCGCCCCCACTTCGCTCGAGAGAGGAGGGCGCACCCCCGCGCGCCCCCGGCTCCTTTCGAAAGGCGGGGGCGCGGCCGCCTGCTTTAAATCGGAAATTACCCCGACAAGACCTTCTAAACCGGGTTTTTCGAAGGTTTCCGGGAAGGATTTTCACTTATTAGGCCGCGCTCCCGGCTCGGGGCGCGTTAGTGTATGTCAAGTCGATTTTTAGCACTCCGAGTTTCCGTCGATTTTTAGCCAGCCGAGACGCCGAACGCGCCCCCGCCCCTTCAAAACAGGGGCGCGCGCACCGCGCCCCGAACCGGGGCGCGCCCGCGCGCCCTCGGCTCGAGGGCGCGCCCCGCGCGCCCTCGTCTCCTTTGAAACGCGGGGGCGCGGCACATCCAAGCTTCTAAATTTCGCACCGGCTCTCTTCCCCTATAAACCGAGGGCCATTCTCAACGAACCAAGGTTGAACCCCGGTGCCTAGCTCGTCCCAAGGTCGTCCAAGCTCTTCTCCAAAGCCGTCCCGACGTCCAAAGGCGATCCGAAGTCAAGAAATCGATCCCGAGGTGAAGGAGAAGGCTCGATCCGGGTGTTCTTCATCAACCATCTCCATCGACTTCTCGCAAAATCCGAGGCTTCGCTCGCAAAAGTCTTCAACATAGTAAGATGTTCATCTCTTCGTCCTCTTTCATCTCCAACCGACGGCACTCACCCCGACTTGCCGTTCGTTCGCGGCAATTGCTACACCTGTGGCGCGCATCCAGGTTCTCGTTTTCCACATCCGCCCCTTTCATAATTTTTACCGACTTCTACAAGAGGATTTCGGAGAAGTCATCAACATAGGAATTCTTCCCCTCTAAGTTTTCTGTCTACTCCAACAAACGGCACTCGATTCTGACATCGGGGTCGTCCATAACATCCTTTGCACCAAAGTTGCGCCAGAAGGGTACCAAGCTACCCGAACCGGCCTTTTCTCAACCAACTCGGCTTCAACTCAAGCCAAATCATTCTATAAGCTTTCTCAACTCCATTAACTCTGTTTATTTAATGTTTTAAAGCATATTTTAGTTCATTTACATCATTTTTACATAATCAAAAACACAAAAAAGGGGTTAAGGCTCACCCCCAAGCCGGTGAGTCCAACTCCAATTGCTTCTTTCTTATCTTCTTACTACAGCTACTACACTTCTCACAAGTCTAACAAAATTCTTCACTTGGTTTATTGTTCTAGTTGCACAGGTGGACCAAGCTAGCATTGGATTGGAGACACTTCTTCATCGGCCGGTCGAAGAAGAAGAAGGTTGAACTCACACACACTCTCCCATGCTAAGGTACACACGGTCAACTTCTTTTTATTTCCATAACATAACGCGGAGCCCGTGGCTCCTGGCCACCACACTTTCTTTTTGTTCATCTTCTAAATTCATATCCTCCTCACTCTCCTCCCACATGACCCGAACCATCTCCGGTGCTCGAGCGACGCCGTGAGATGAAAGTTCGGGGATCAATGTGAGTGTGGGACCGAGGTGAGGAGTCTTTATCGCTTTCCGAGTGTCTTACAATTCACTCCCCTTTTTTCCCCAATTCCATATTTCTTTCACCTTCTTACCTTGAGGTGCCGATCCGGAACCCGTTTTCAGAGTCAACAGTGCCGTCCTCCCCTCCCGAGGTCATTTCCACCTTCCTTCGCCGTCAAAGCCATCTGCTTTGCTTGCCATGGTAGCTAAGATCATCTACGGTCCCCATTACCAAAGTCGTCGGAAGCCTCTTTTACCGCCACCAAGACCATCCGCAGGTCGTCCCGTTGTCGCCAAGGCCTCCCATTCCTCCTGCTGCCATCACCACTGCCGTCAAAGGAGCCCCAGTTTCCTCTCTCAACAACCTCGAGGTTTTGATTAATGTGCCCTTTGCAGCATTGGGCCACAAAGACTATGTGAGCACCCGCCCCCTCTTCTGAATTGACGTGGGCCCCACCTGGACTAATTGGGAAGCCATACAAGGCCCTACATGCTTAACGTCGGCATACAAAAGTCGTATAAGACCCCAATGTCGCACCACACCCCTGTTAAGGGAGGAGTGCATCTATTAAGCCATGGGGAGACTATACGTGTTTAACATGCAAATATGTCGAATCATATGTTAATGAGGTCAATAAACCATAGGCAAGTCCCCACATGGCTATTCAAGGCTAGGGTATATTTGATCCTAAATCATCGAGAAAGATTTCCACAAGCCTATCAAAGGTCCAGGACATCCTATCCTAAACCACTTGGAATAAATTCCATAATGGCTATCTAATGCTAAATAGATTCAATACTAAATTTATCCAAATTTATGAGAATTATGGCCCTCATGCCTTTCCTTTGTGTACTTGTATTTCAATTCAACCTAAGTAATGGTAATTTTATGTCCGGATCATATTTGACGATATAGGGAGCATAAGTAGCTCGATGAACATGAAGGAATTCAAATATATCAAATCTGAAACACCAATAAAACTGGCAATAATTTGAATGGGGGCAGCATCTGAAGATGAAGAGTTTGACAAATCAGAAACCAGACCAGAATCCCTAAACCTCCAAACTTAAAGTTCGTATAATCCAAACTCTAATCGAACTAAAAAAGGGAGAAAATGCTCAGACCAGAAAATCTGAAGTAAAAAGAGAACCCCCTAAGGACGCCCTGTCTCAACATAACAACGAAGCTAAACTCCAAACTAAGAAAAGGTGAAACCGAAGCTCCAACCAAAGCAGACCAAATTCAAGGTAACCTCAAGGATAAAAAGACACCAATTCTTAATAAGCATGAACCACCAAATCTAAACCAAATAAAAAAATCCTTAAATGAACTCTAACCTATGCAGACCACATCTAAAATGATCTTAACCATAATCCAAAAACCACCAAAAAACTGCCAAGTCCCAATCAAAACAAAAAAAAAAGAACGAGAAACTTAAACAAAACCCAAAAAAAACCTGAGCCACCAACTTTCAAACCTAAGTTTAGGGATCACAAACCTAGTTAAAAAACAAAACAAAACAACAAAAATCCAAAAAAAGTCAGATCTGAAAAAAAAATCTAAAAGTTAAACGCAGAATTCATAATTCAAAACCTTAAACTTGAAGACATCAATTTTAACAAGGTAAATAACCAATTCAAAGTAAACCAAACCCCCCAAATGAACCGTAAACAATTCAAACCAAACCCAAAACATGATAATAAATCTTTAATCCAAAAGACTTCAAGTCAAACAAGCCAAATCCCCAAATAAACCTCAATCAAAATTCAAGTTAAGCCTACAGAATAATCTCGAAGATAAAAGACACTAAGTCTTAACCAAGAACACATCAAGTGAACCCAAGATCAACTCAAATAAAAATCAAACTAAATTTAAAACATTGATTTTTGCATTTCATCAAGTTCATGGAGCCGTCACTCCTTTGTTTTTTTGGGATGGTATATGATGTGGGACCACCTCTAAGTCGGATGTTGGACAACAACAAATAGATACAAGCAATAGCCAAAATATTGACGTTCACAAGATTTCAAATTATGATTAAATTAATTAGAAGTGACCCGAGGTGCAAGACTCACGAATGGGTAAGACCAAGATAGTTGATCCACTGTCCGAGTTTAGAATGCTCAAATTCTAACACCGATTTAGATAGAATCAAAATAGATTCACTCAAACTCACATTGATAGTATTTCAAGTTACTAGTTAGGTGTCTATTTTCGCAAGCAACATGACATGCGAACAAATAATAAATGAGCAAATAATAAATGCTAAGGAAGAGTGAAAGGGGCTGTACCTCCACATCGTGACATGGGTGACATACGTCTGGTTGTCTGTGCTTCAACCAATTCATGCAAACTAATAGTACAAAATAAAACACGGCTACACCTCACAAGGTGGTAATAAGCTACAAATTTAAATATCGATTGAAAGTCAACATGTTGATACGTCAGTTGATGTTGCAATAGTACTCAACGGTACGCTGAATCTGGTCATCTTGATCTTAGTGTGTTTGAGTTAAATCACGCACGTCTTTTCGCACAAATACATTGAACCATGACATCTTAAATTATGTATGATGTCTTGACGTGACATGACACGATTTGACATTGACATGACTTGATGTGACATAAATATATATTAATTTAAATATAATAATAATAAAATTTTATAACAAACTAAACTCAAATAAATACTTCTCTCTTTTTTATTTTTGTGATCTCCTTTTTTGACTTCACAGACATTCTCCTTTCTTTTTTTTTCACAAGACTTCTTTTTTTTATAAGCACCTCTCTCTCTCTCTTTTTGAATAAAGTTTTTTTTCCTTGTTAGTTTATGAAGAGAACCGACCAAAAATTTTTTAAGCTCAAAGACATGCGACAATAACTAGAGGTTACTATAGCATAACACTACAGTAACTACTAAGTTAGTTAATTTTTTTTCTTTTTCAGGCGGTTCGAGGGACTGTCGTTAAGGGTGGGCGGCCACCGGCAGAGCAAGGGGAGACAACAACAATGGCGCACAGTAAAGCCCGGTGATTGCAGCAAGAAGGGCATCGATGACAGCAGTGGTAAGGTGAGGAAGGCCAGCAACAACTACGGCGACATGGGCAGCAAAGGGCAAGGACACGAAACCGTGGACATCGGGCCTTCTTGTCGAACAAAGGGAGGGGGAGAGGAAGGTGTCTGCGTAGGGGGGGGGAGATGACGAAGGCGAAGGGAAAGAAAGGGATGCCAATGGCAAGGCAAGAAGTAGACGAAGACGGCAATGGTGGTAGGAGGTGGAGACGACGACGGTGACGAACGAGGAGGGGAGAACGACGGTGGCAACAAGGGATGATGACGATTGTGTGGTGGTGTGATGTGGAGAAGGTGGCGACGACGGTGACAACTCAGGGCAAAGACGTTGGTAACAACTCGGGGTGGAGTTGGTGTGACACATGGCAAAGGCGATGACAATGAAGGCACTGGCAGGGTTGACGATAGCGATGAGAGCGTGTGTCCGGTGGGAACAGAGCACGTGGCACCGACTGCAGCTCGCGGAGACGACGATGCAAATGAAGAAGATGAGGAGTAGTTGGGGAAGACTTCCATGACGGAGGGAGTGAGGAGGAAGAAGATACTAGACTCAATCCGGGGGGCTAAGAAGATAGACCGAACAGGGCAAAGCCTTCCAGGGAGAAGGGAGACAAGGGAAAGCTTAGCATTTTTTTACTCAAAAATAGCATGTGTACATAGGGGGTGGGGGGCCTTTTATAGGAGCAATGTTACAAAAATTATAATAAACCCAACATTTTCCACAAATACATAAATACCCTTAATTAATCTTAAGTTGCCTAAATATTTTCTATAATAATATCCAATGTCAATTAATCCTTTTCGATCCAAATGGAGTCCATGACCCGATGATGACATCGATATACGCGATCCGGATCGAACCGGATTCTTTCTCGGGTGTCCACGCCAATATATCTTCCAATGATCACAGGATCGGATCGGGACCCAGATTGGTAGGTCCCGATTCAATTGGATCAGTCAATCTGGGCCGATCCTCCAAGAAGAATCCCGATTCAGAATCAGTAAATGTAAAAAAAAATAATTCCAATTCCTTTCTATTCTAATCCTAACCGATCCGGCTGGGATACAAAAAAATCGATCTGATTCTGATTCGATCCCAACCAATCCGGCCGATCCTTGCCAATTCTGTTGGGACTTTTCTCTAGATTGATCCTCCAGTCAAGACCAAGAATCAGCCGATCCAAATCTAGATTGGCCGATTCCGCAATCTATGATGTCTTCTATTGATGAATTGTTATGGCAATTAATCAAGGGCATTCTAATAGTTGTTTGTTGTAATTAATATTCGTGCTTCCCAATTCCAAAAAAAGATGTTAAAGATAAAATTTCAAAGAATCTAACAATCTCGATTACATATTTCAAACATATCATGAGTTAGCTAATACTCCTATGAAATATCACACATTTAACCTAATTGTTAAAGTTAAATTCAAATGAAAAGTTCTTTTTAGAAAGGTTAAAGAGGATGGTTAATTTATGAGGTTACATCACCTACCATTTAGAAATCTAGTTTCCTGAGATGACAACAATAAGCAAGATAGACCTCCTTGGTAGGTAAGGAGCAGGCTGATGGGATAGGATAGGTGGCTTCATAGAAAGGGCCACTTGTTTCTTTTTTCTTTTTCCATTTACATATTCATTTGATGTTAAGCATAGTTAGCAACATAGGATACTGGAAGTGGTAAGTGAAGCGAAAAGCAAACTGAGAAATGAAAGCAAGAAATGAGGCTC
The DNA here is from genome assembly GCA_036172225.1 of Cryptocoryne crispatula var. balansae. NCBI lineage: Eukaryota > Viridiplantae > Streptophyta > Magnoliopsida > Alismatales > Araceae > Cryptocoryne > Cryptocoryne crispatula. The sequence continues at coordinate 5,212,961 of CM069922.1, read as the reverse complement.
CAACGTTAGTGTTACCAGCATAATCTGAAAAAAAAAATGAGGAGCAAAGCAAGAAATGAAGGGAGTAGGAGCATTTCTCTGAGTTGGTTCATAATTCACCCAAGACAACTATATAAACATACGCAGCTAAGAACCAATATAACATTTATGCACCGTAGATTTCACTACCCAAATAATTTCATTCTTAAAGTTAATTCATGAAAGGAGCACAAATCAAGTTGAATACAGGAATACACTTACATGAGAAGAAGATACAAATTTCAGCTGCCGTTGCACATGATAGTACAAACGCTGAAAAATAATTACCATTAGCAAAAATAAATAATACAACTTAATAAATAAAGCAAATGGTTTCAGAAAAAAATATTGTAGCGTAAAAACCTCGAAGAAAGTCAAGAAACAAAATGTAGACATGGGAACTCCAAAACGGGCGCTTAAGTGCCAAAGCGGTTTTTTTTGCCTTGAGCGGAGGTCCACTATATCAAGGTGTAAAAAAGAGCCCACTTTGGGTGCTCTAAGCAGCAAAGCTCCCAAAGTAGACGTTTTGTCCACTTAGTAAGTAAAGGGCCTATATAATGAAAACCAGTAAGTATATTGATTGTTTGAGCATGCATGTAAATATCGCTGACATATAATGATTGTTTGAGCATACGGTGTGCTTAAGTCTTTGATAACAATATTTCTTCAGTATATAATAAGCCATTTTCACTTTGAGGCTTTGTTGATTCACATATAAATTTTATTTGTCAAGTTGCCTCATTAGTTTATTAATTATTTGAGTGAAAAGATAAAATTTATCTTTATTTGTACCTCATTGTTTTGTTGTATTTGGTGGGCCAACTGCAGACTACCCCAACTAGTCTTACTGCTTAAGCAGGTGCTTAAGTGTTAAAGGGACCTTTGGTCGCTTTAGTCACTTTGTTACTTTGACAACTATCACACAAGTAAATTCAAAAGTAAATTGAGAATTAACTACTGGAATTCATTATCAAGAATATGCTTATTTACATCTCAGAAGTTACTAAGCTAATGCCACCTGTAGCAGAATAAATTTAGCAAACATGACAACTCTTAGGAGAAAAAATGGAAGCAAGGAAAACCAACTAAGCTGAATTTTACATCAATCCAGGGAATGGGTGAACTGGTTATAAACACACGTCTCTAGGCCTCCCCAATGTAGTTAAGGTTACCATTACCGAACAATTCAGATCTAAACATTGTTTAGTCTAAGTACTACAAGGCATGGTAGTCAAAGCGACAAGGTGCCCAACATGTTCAAGGGAGAAATTTCTGCTAGGTGATAAAGAGGTTGCTTAGGTGTCGCCAAAGCAATAAAAAATAATATGTTAATACTACATATATACATAAACATATACATATAATATATATAGAATCAAACAGCTTAGGTATAAAAGTTTTACATATAATTATATAACATACTAAAAATTCATATGTTAATAATATATATACATATAATATATATATATATAATATATATAGAATTAAAAAGTTTAGGTATAAGAGTTTTGAATATAATCATATACACATTTATACATTGTAATTGAATGTGTATTATGTGTATGCATGTTAATGTGTTTTATGTATGTAATTAGATGTGTGGGTATATATTTTTAAAAAAGAGACAATCTTCATAAACTGAGTAAGAGGGAGAGGAAAGAAGGTGAAAGAGAATTTTATAAATTTTTAAGTACATTATTATAAGTAACATATTAAATATATTTAATATTATTAAGTGATGTAAATTATTAAGTATATTATTATTTATTCGCCATTGGAAGAAATTTTTTTAATCACGTAGAGGGGCTAGGGTGCCTTTTGGCCACCAAGAAAGGTGCCAGGGCACCTAGGCTAGGGAACAACACCCTGATGCCTAATGCCTAGGACATCACCTTGACAACTATGCTACAAGTAGAAAAACCCAGCAGGCACATCTATGCTACAAGTAGAGAAAACAGTACCTTTGTAACACTCGAAATGGCAGAAGCATCAAGCAAAGGGGGTCGAATCCCATATTCAGCCAATAGACCAAGTAATGATGATGTGAATGTATAATTTTCATCCTCCATTAACTGTAAAACAACTTGAAGTCATAGTATAAGTGGTGACATTAATCGAATATGAAGCAGTGGAACAATGATATGCTAATAACAAGTGTATACATGCAAAGTGCTGTTCATAGAAGGAAAACTTGAGCTTCTCCATCAACATGCTAAATAGTGTTGAAATTATTAAGTTATCAAGCTTAAAACTTAAGTCATTAGTAGATGCTCCAAATCATCATTCTCAGCTACTTGTCATCAAACTTAAAATCTTAGGGGCTCGTTTGGCACAAGTTTAATCCCATAGTTAATATTGTACCAAACGGACGTAAGTGATCAGTAGAGGCTCCACTTTTCTGTGAAACCTTATACTGGAATATTCTCACATGCTCATCGAAGGCCAATTTGTTTCGTCACAAGGACTACAAATATGGGCTACACGCAACTAAAAGAGATGTAAATTAATCGTAGGCTGTGATACCATGTAGAAATTACTGAATTATCCAGCTCAAAAGATTAAAGCGATGAATGGAGAAATCTCCACATTATATTCTCACTAATATTTTTGTGAAACCTAATAAAGGACTAGCCTAAAAGAACCAAATTAGTAACAGAAAGTGGGATGGTTCACAGTGCAACAACTAGAAATTGCATCATAAACTAAGCCAATTTTTATGGTTCCTATAAAATAGAAAATGAAATGAAATCTTGACCATGGTTCGCTAGGTTGTGATACCATGTAGAAATTACTGAATTATCCAGCTCAAAAGATTAAAGCGATGAATGGAGAAATCTCCACATTATATTCTCACTAATATTTTTGTGAAACCTAATAAAGGACTAGCCTAAAAGAACCAAATTAGTAAAAGAAAGTGGGATGGTTCACAGTGCAACAACTAGAAATTGCATCATAAACTAAGCCAATTTTTATGGTTCCTATAAAATAGAAAATGAAATGAAATCTTGACCATGGTTCGCTAGGTCGGTGACCCAGTCAGCCGGGTCGCCCGACCCGGCCAGTTTCCGGGCCGACCGGCCTGGAAACGACCCCGTCAGGCCGACTCCAAGCCAGCCCAGCAGGGGGTTGCACGACCCAGCTTTGGGTAGCGCGACCCGGCGACCCGGTCGGCTGGGTCACCCGACTCCGGAGCGACCCGGCCTTGGTCATTTTTTTATGCTATTATTACATACTTAAAATTTTTTCTTCTCCCTCCCCCTTATCACCATAAAAGAAAATTTTCTTCGAGGGGGGGGGCCGTTGCCCCCTTGACCCCTGCGATAGGTCGACTACTCTGCGCCGCACTTAATAATAGTATAACAATACTTCATTATCATTTATACTATCACATATATATAAGATTTATAATCATAAATATGTGTTATATACTTAAATTTTATAAAGATCTATTTTAACTCTCTTCTCTTTCACACACACATCAAGTTTTGTCAAGAATAATTATTTTTTGAGCGTTCTATTTATTGATAGTACAATAATATTTTGCTATCATTTATATTATTACATATGGTTAGAATTTATAATTATAAATATATGATACATCTTAAAATTTATAAAATTGTTTGTTAAGTATCTTTACCTTCTTACTTAAGATTAACTCTTTCCTAACATATACTAATACAACATAATCACACAAAAATGATATTTACTTGTATACATAGATAAACACTCATATTCAATTATAATATAAAAAATAATTATATTTATGTATAGATTTTATCTATACATAAATATATGATATAAAAAATATTGTTTCTATTGTTTCTTATTTTTATGTAATTTTTTTATATTTTTATAATATAAATAAATAAAATTCGATCCCATCCAACCCGAGGTCGCGACCCCGTCCGACTAGGTCGGTTTTGGGGCCGACCGACCCCGCCTTCCTTAATCTTGACAAGAGGAGAAAAAATCCTTTCACTTCATAAGGAAACATCGTGACTTACTGATGCAGAATTTAAACAAAAGGAAGTAGAGAGATAATCACAAAAGCTACTTTTTCAAGCTTCGGGAAAGTTGGAACAGATTTCTAAAGAGGTACACTAAAAATATAAAATGATACTAAAATGTATCAAATTATGTAGAAAGCAAGATTTTCTGAAATCTGTACAAATATGTCATAGAAAATAATTAGAATTGAACAACATATGTTTATTATGCAATCAATCTAATCTAGTATGTATGCATATCTGGCTTAACATTCTCATCTCAGCAACACTGGCTCTCAAAGCATGTTTGTCCCTTCATCGTCTAACACCTATGATTGGATTAGATAGGATTTTAATAGTGTATTAGAGAAAATGTAAGCGTATCAAATGAGAATAAATTGAAAAAAAGAATGGCAAGGCCCATTAAAGAACAAAGCCCAATGCATGCCCATGATCAAATAAGATAAAGGACGCAATGATCATCAATACCTGATTTGTTTAAAAAGGCACCCCCAGAGGCAGTGAGGCACTGAGGCTTATGCCTCAAGGCAAGGGATGCCTCTTTGGTGAGGCTTACACCTGATTGGCAAAACATGAGGCTTATGACTTTCTCTAGGGGCATTGTGAGGCACTAAGGCAGTGACAAGGCATAAGCCTCAAAGTCAAGGACATTTAAAAAAATAAGAAAGAAAGAAAAAAAGTATGAACAGTCTATGCATTCAAAGAGAGAGAGTATTTTCTCTTCTTGTCAAGCAAGTTTTTGTACTAATTTTTTTCTCCTTCGAAAGAGCACACACGCTTTACTTTTCCCCTGAGCATTTTTTGTTGAATCTATAAAATTTTATATAAATAAAAAATGTCAAGTATATAAAAATTACACAAACTTAATATATTATTTAAACTTAAATATGATAAAAACAAAAGTTTACTCTATTTATACTCTTAAAGTATTAATCTAGCTTTGTTTATTCATACAATATAAAATTTTAAATAATTAAAAACTGATAATATTTTGTTTTGATGTTAGTTGTTTTAATATTTCTTGAATTGTACGATTATTTATTTAAATATTTGCAAATTATATTTTTTATTTAATTGAAACTTCCACCTTAATAAGTTTTGAGACTTATGTCTTATGAGACTATGGCAAAACGCATGAAAACTTAACAAACATTCAACCCTTGAAGCCACATCCCTAACGGAAAAGAAGATGCAATGGCCATCAAGGCCCGTTAAAGAACCAAGCCCAAACCATATCCCGGAAGAGAAAAGATACAACGCCCATTGTTGGCCCATTAGAATACATGCCCTATACACAACCCAATTCACACTCAGATCAACTGCAATTCATTGATGGCAACAAGTCTGAGGACAAACACAAACATGGAGTTAGGAGGTTGTTTTGATGAACCTCGTTTTAAATATGTTTATGTTGTATCTCTTTCTGGATTATTTAAAAAAATAGGTGATAACGTATAAATGTATTAAATAGTCTGACGATACATTTTGAAAAATATAGAACCAAGATTATCGGGTTCTATAAAAATATTTTGTTTTAACATCTCCCCATCTGATGGTGCAAATATTCAATGACATATTATATCAAACAATTGCTCAAAGATCCTTGATTAACCATCATAGCAATCTGTTTGTAAAAAGTACACATCCACATTAAACGAATAAGCTCAAACGAGATGGTAGTCCCATGGGCTCGATGAGTTGTGAACATCTTGCTTTATGTTTGTTTGAGGTTGATTTTACTTGTTTTCTTAAATTTTATGTTCGAATTTTTTATTTTGTTGTTGTTTTGATTTGATTTTTGGTTCCGGTTGAAAAAAAAATTTTGAGATTTGGTAGGTGAATTAAGTGTTTTAAGATTAACTTCACTTGGTTGACATATTTTAAATGAAATATTTTAATTATCTCTTTTTATGTTGGTTTGTGTTTTTTTATGTTGGTTTGAATGTTTGGTGTTTTTATTTAAGTGTTTTTAGTTTGGTTAGAATGTTTTAAATGTGTTTCAATTTGTTAGTTTGAAATTTGATTTGTTTTACAATCTGATTTTTATATTTTAAGATTGATTTTGATGTTTTTTATGTGTTTTGCATGTTGTTTATTTAATTTTTCTTGAAGTTATTTAATTATCAGTTGATTTAGGATTTAATTCCATGAATTAAGTGATTTTAAATGATTTTCCATATTGTTAAATGATTTATTTTAAGTGTTTTGATTTATTGATTAAGTATCTTCTATGTTTGTTTTAATTTTTATTTCAATTCAATTCGCATAGTCCATCGGATTAGCATAGAATGCCCCAAACTCAAACATCGGCCTCGGCACTTGAACTTCCTTTCATTGACATATGTCGAAACATGAGTACATTGGTTGGCATGTCAGTATGTTAGTTGGCATGTTGGTACATCAGTATGCCATTGACATGAAAGCAAACTGGGACAAGCATAGTGATGGGGACCCGGTCCGGTCCATTTTGGGGTTTATTTACGTTTACGTCCTTATGGACTTCATTGTAAATATTTGAAGTTTGTTTTAGTCCTTTCCTTTAATTTGGGTCCTTACGAGGACATATATGTAATTAGTCATTTATGATGTCTTATTTGTAATGGGCTCCTCTATTTAAGAGGGCCACTTGTTGGAATGGAGAGAGAAGTTTAGTGTCAATTTTTGGAACCCTAGAGGGGCTGCCCCTTGTGCAGGGGCGCTGCCCCTTCCCCTTCACCCCCTCCACGATGGAGGTCTTCCGACTCCACCCCCGGTGAGGACCGGTCTCCTTCGCGACCCTCCGGCGAGAGTGCCTTCTCCTTCTCCTCCGTCCAGCGGCCTCCGAGCCATTCTTGCCCCTTCCCCCCTTCACCGGTTCGATTTGCAGCCCTATCGACACCGTTCACCCCCATCTCCGTCTGTTTCGACGTCTTCGACGACGTCAACCGCCTCCACCCTTCCACCCCCACCTCCGGCGATCCCCGGAGTACCTCCATCCACCTCCTTGCTCCCATTTGGGCCCCTGTCAGACGGAGAAGAAGAAAGGAGATGGTCCCGCGTCCGCAGCCCCGTCCGTGCGCACAGCCCCGCTAGGGCTCCAGTGCGGCCTCCCTCCACTCCGGCGTCCTCAGGAGACTAGAGGAAGACGAAGACGGCGCCGACGGCGCCGTTGGAGACACCCTACCCCTCCGACGACGGCGACGGCGACGTCCGGCGCCGATTCCGGCTTCTCCTTCTCCCGCAAGCCGTGCCACCGCGGCCGCGGCCGCGAGGCGAAGCCCTCGCGAGCTCGCAAGATCAAAGGCGCTCCCCGTCGGGGTACGCGGCGGCCGGCGAGCCGGCCGCGTCTCCTGCCCCCGCGGCCAACCGCGCGACGCCACGGCCCCCCTCCTGCTTAAGTCGCGGGCGAACCGGCACCGGTTCGCCCCGCTCGCCCGGCCGGCCCACCCGATCGGCCGAACCGGTCACAGTTCGCCCCAGACCCGGTTCTGGGCCCAGTTCAGCCCGGTTTAGGCCGGTTCGGACCGGTTTGACCCTCCAAAGGCCGGTTCATGCCTTAAACCGGCCGATTTAGGCTGTTTGGGGCCAGTTCAGGCCGGTTCAAGCCATTTTGGGGCCGGTTCAAGCCCGTTTTGAGCAGTTCGGGCATGGTTCAGCATATTTTGGGCCCGTTTTGACCGGTTTAAGTCCGGTTTTGCTTGTTTTATGCATTTCTAGGTCTTTTGCGCCTCCCGAAGGTCTCCTGCAGTGCCACGTCGCCGGTCCGTACCGCCTCGTCCCGCATCACATAGTGACATTCGTTCTCCCAGGCATATCTTCATAAGATCTAAGGAAAGGGTCGGCATGACATCATGCACGATCCACCCTTGATTGGATGAGATTTACCTCCTTAATAGTTTGAGTCTTTCGATTCACTATCCGGGAAAAGGATGTATCGACAGTGGGATCTAGCTCATGCCTCCATCCAGATGCAATGTACTGGACCCAGAATAGCCGTCCAAGGTGAAGTGCCCAAAAATGGGCTAATCCCTTAATTTAACTTTCATTTCGTGTTCCAATTTTTTTTCAAATTCATTTTTGTGTTCAAGGCACAATGGGCCGGTTATTGTCCACTTCAGCCCAGTTTGCTGGCTTTCATGTCTTGTTGGTCCCAATTAGCCCGCTCGGACTTTGTGGGCCTAGATGGCTCGCTTAATACCCCATTCTTCATTTTGCAATTTGTGCAACCTAGTTTGAACTTTGTGACCCGTCGGATAGATTCCAAGATAACCCGGACATCGCCCCCGCCCTATGGTTCTAAGGGGAGGTGGAAATGAAAGGTTTTAATAACCTGTTTGAGAGTTAGATACGAGCAGAAAAGAAGAGTTGTACAAGACTGTTTTGAGGAACTGATCGGGACCTATTGTGGGGTAAGCATGGGGGACTGTGTTAGGTGACTGTTGAAACAAAAAAAAAGAAAAAAAAAGGGGGGGCCGCGCAGCCGTTGAGCTGCGCAGCGAACGCATGCGACAGACGCACGCACGCCCCCCGGGGGTCAACCGGGCACCCCGGTCAAACCGGGAAATAAAAAAAAAAAAAGAAGTTGCCACGCTGGCCAGCGGCCAGCGGGTGCGCGAGCACAACCGCCCTCCACCCCCGGTCAAACCGGGATGGTTCTGATCAAACAGACCCTAAAAAAAAAGAAGGGAAGAAATAAGGGAAACCCGGTCAACCAGCCTCCCACGTTTCCCACAAGGCAGGGAGGTGCGCCCACCTCCCTGGATCCAGTCACCCTTGGTGGAGTTACCACCTAGGTTGACCACCAGTCAAACAAAAGCCTTAAAGAAAGGAAAACATAGGAAATCTGAACTTTGCAAGGAACCGAAGCCTGTAGAAATTGCAGAACCCAGAATCTGAAAATTTATGAAATCTGCAGAATTTGTAATCTAAGGAAGTACCAACCGGATTCAATTAAAAATCAAATAAATTTAAGCCAACAAACTTCATTGTAAACCAAATCTGGCTTGGACAAATCAATTAATTCAAACAAGATTGACTTCAAACAAATAAATCTTCTAACTCAAATAAATCAACTTAATTCAAATTGAATTCCCCAAATCAAACAAATTCAACTGTATAAATTCAATAAAGCAAACTCAAAATAAATTTAATCCAAAACAAACCATATTCCATAAGTTAAACCCAAATCCCACTCAAATCAATAAGTCAAACAAACTGTCTTTAATTCGAACCAAGTTTAAAAAAAATTAATCAACAAACCAATGCCAGCAAGCCAGATTTCTCAAGTTAAGCCCAAATCCCATTAAAATCAATCAATAAATAAAACTGTCTTAAACTTAAACCGAATTCAATCCGTTCCAACCAAACTTAAAACAATTTATCAAATTCAAACTCAAACCCAAATCATTTTAAAAATCTGAAATTTGCACAAAACCACAGAATGTCAAATTCACCCCAAACTCAATTTAACTCAAACAAATCCAAATTGAATCAAACTTAAATAAATAAGCAACTCAAAAAATAAACAAATCAAATTTCAACCCAAACTAAAAGCAATTCAACCAATCAAATTCAACTCAAAACTAAATTCAATTCAATCAAAATCAAACCAACAAATTTAATTCAACTCAAATCAATTTAATCAAATTCAAACTAAAATTGAGTGCTTGCATTCCATCAAGTTCATGGGATCGTTTTCTCCTATGTCCATATGTGTGTGAATGTTTATTTTTGTGGATGCATGTTTTCTATTTTTAGGGATTGCTATGACGTTTAATCAAGGGTATTCGAGTTATCTCGATGTAATTAACGTCGGATCTTCGCACCATCCGACGGGGAGAGGTCAAAACAAATTTTCAAAGAACCTAACAACCTCAACATATAATTTTGACCCTAGTTAGTACTTTTATGGAATACCATCTATTTTCCTAAGAAGTCAATGCTAAGGTCTAATTCAAATTCAAATGGAAAATGAATTTCCAAAAGAAAAGAATAAATCTTTTGAGATTTTTGAGGTTACATCAAAGTGATAGATAAAAACTCTTCAATTCTCTCCTTAATTGTAGCATCTGATCCAGGCAATAACTTAGCCTTGAAACAACCCATGACGGCCGAGGATTTAGGTTAAATTTAACCTAATTCTCATCAAGATACCGTCGATCCGACGGTAGAAATTATTTCTCACCCGGGATTTCTTAAATATCTCAAATATGACTGGATAACGCTCCGATTGTGCTTCGATCACTGTGGATCGGATGTTCTATAAGATCTACGGCTGAGGACTTCCACTTTGCATTGAGAAATTAAATTTAGTCATTTTCTCGAATGGCGTGATCTCGGTCCTCGATAATCATAAAAATTACATCAAAAATGTAATTAAATAAAAATGTACTTCAACCATGGTCATTTTCTCATGAATTGACCTATTCTAGGTCTATTTGGACCATTTTGCCATTGAGAGGACAAGGATAGAAGTCCAGTCCAAATTCAATTTTTTGATCATAACTTTATGATCATGGTTCGGATTTTCGATCTGACTCTAACGTTGTTCGACCTTAAGTCGAGTGGACATTATTGTGGTGCTACTTTCTTATTGGGCCACCCCTAAGTTGCTCGGGCCCAATTGGGGTAAAAGGGTCATTTTGCCATATGGAGCTGATTTCTGACATTCGGGAAACCATTGCGGAGGCCTCTGTTGGTACTGGCTCATAGGCCATTATCCTATCCTTTCGGGCCCAATAAGTCCCATAAAAATTGTCTGGAAGCCTACTTTTAGTGTTTTGCCCAAAATTTGTCCAAAATGAGTCGGATTTCTAATCCGACTTTGGTATTATTCGAGTTTAAGCTGAGTAGACCTAGTGTCGATGCCAATATGTTATTGGGCTTGTGTTCAGTAGACTGGGCCCAATAAATTTTATTGGGCCCATCTAGCCCATCAGGCCTAAATACAGAGCAAAGTAGGTATGCTCTTTCTAACTGCTTTCTTTTCTTTGCTTTTATCCAATACTTGCCTAAATTAGGTGACAGTGAAATTTTAGGCGTCAACAAAGTCAACGAGATCAAGCCACCAGGGTCACGAGGATAGTGTCCCAAACCCGGGATCAGCACAAGACTCTGAAGGGACCAAGGGAGCACAAAGTACTTGGTTTTTCCTAATTTCCTAAGTCAACCTCGATTGAGTCTGAATAATGACACCAGTCGGGTCCGAGGATATAGGAATACAAGAGCCCCCATGCCTACATGTTCAAACATGGAGGAGAAAAGAAAGAAAAAAAGAGAGAACACAACGAGAAATGTCATACACATACATTTTGTTCCAAAGAAAAAAAATCAAATATATGCTATTTCTTTTTGGCTCACTTGCAAATGTTGTTTCGCACCATGCATTATCGATACAGTTAGGGTTTGTTTGAATCTCTGAAAAATATCCCTCACACAAATAGTTTTCCCGAAAACTTGAATAAAGCACTTATTTGGTTCCCTGTTAAAATCTGCTCAACTGGAGCACATTACATCTAATTTTGGCATCCGCTAGAATCAACCGAACACCATTTTCTGAATCTGTCAGGAGACAGAGGAACCCTGATCATGTAACAAGATACTTTATATTATATGTCATCATATTATATAATTATTTTATAATTTTTATTTTTATTACAAAACTTAAAGTTTTAAATTTATTACTGGTTGTCTTAGCCCATAAATGTTTAAATAAATTCAATATTAAAATGTTTTGAAAACCTTTTACAAGAAACTAAATAATAGAAACTAATTCTATTTCTCTAAAATATACATCTTGTATAAAATATTTTCATTGTTTCTTTTTTATGCTCAACTAAACAGACCCTTACCAACAACCGAATGACCAAAAATGTTTTCAAAAAAATGATTTGCAGACTACCAAATAAAGAATTGCGTTGTCGGGAAAATGATTCACGGACTATCAAATAGTAGATTGTGTTTTCAATTTCCTTGGAAAATTTACTCCAAGGAAAAAGTTTTCCTTGATTGTACTTTGGCATGGATCCAAAAGGACCATTAATAAAAAAGTTATGCTCAGTATAAATAACATCCAGGCCCCCCAAGGACCAATAGAGAGAGGTCCAACCTTAACCCTCAAAAATCACCTATAACCTTACATATTTAAAAAATATCAAAGCATACACCGTATACACATACATGTGCATACATAAACTCATACCATACAATATCCTATAAAATGCCATACCTTATATATATATATATCTTATCCTGACAAGATGTGAGGTTTCAACATACATATATACATGTTAAGCCGTATTTTTTGTTTTTAATTTTTGAAGTACGATTGTATAATACTCTATTTAAGTCTTGTCTAATTTTTTAATGAACATGAAAATTTGACAGTATTTATAAAATCAAAATCTGCTTCATACACACTGACAACATAACAAGTAACAAAATTTGCTGAACCATATTATAGTCACTATCGCTTGGGATCTGAAGTCACAAACATGACCTTCAAATGAAAGTAGATATAGATGGCAATAACCAATGATGAGATACACAAGAAACTAAGAGTAATAAATTCAAAACCCATTTTGGTCATAGTTAGGGGGGAGGGGGGGAGAGAGAATTTATCAACAGCAAGAACAACTTCCCAACTTAGAAAGAATGGAGACTTAACTGGGTAACCTTGCTACCTAGAAAAAAACAATTTTCTAGATATTCAAACAATAGGATACCTTCAAATCATCCACAAGTCTTAAATTATCTTCCACATAACCTTGTCTAACAGTCAATTCCTTCATATTATCGGATACAGCATCATTTTGTTTCCCACTAAGTGCCTGCCACACCAGAAAGCATATGTCGCTCTGTTTGATGCATGGAACAAAAAATCATAATCATATGCAAACATTTCTGGATGTATAGCACTATAATCCGAACCATGTGAAGATCAAGAGCTTTCCTCTCAAGAACATGCTTCTCATGCAGTAATTGTTGCTCCTGAATGTTACCAATAATTAGAGAAATTTAACATTAAAGTATATTTAGGAATTTAACCGCAACAAATTACTCTGAAACCTTAGCATGGGCATCTGCAATCTGTTTCCGAAGAACTAGAATCTCTTCTTCCTGTGATCGGGACCTTGAGAAAAGCTCCTGCAAGTACACTTAACCAATTATATGCAATGTAAAATTTGCTTAAAAAAATAAAATTTAAAATATTGAAAATGAGATGAATAAAAATGAGAATGACAATGAAGCAGTTGATTACCGCAATCTCTGGATCCATAAAATAATAACTAATCTCATTTCTTCCTCTCTGCCAAGCATGTAACATACTTTAAGAATGACAACTATAAAAAATCATTGAAATAAGACAAACCATAGTTTAATCTCTATAAAGAAATATGTAGTTGCATTATTTAATAAAAGTAAACTATGGAAAGTATTACATCTTCAAGAAATCAAAGTTAAAAGCACAAGCTAGTCTTCCATGTCAGATATGAAGCCTCTGTCAGTCATCAAACATCAGGCTCAATTAAAGGAGGATTCTAGTTGTCTTGCAATCTGCATAAAGAAACAGAATTAAAAACAAGATTTTCACTCGTAAACTAAGGAACAGTGCTCAAGCTTTTCAAGATCAGACCATTCACAACTTTCTTTTTACGTTTTACATTTTGTAACTCCCAAATAACACAAATCTATTGTAACACCTCATCACAAGAATATGATAAGAGATTAGATAAGTAGACTACTTACAAGTCTGGCTTGTCACTTTACAAAGGTTGAATAAAAAGGCATCCAAAGTTAAGTGTGCTTTATTGTAAATAGCCCCATGATAAGTTACCTCCCTAGGAAAGCTACTAATTAGCATGGTTTTGTGCCAGTTAACTGATTTAGAAAGTTATATGGTACCATAGCTATGACCCAATCGGAAAGTCAGCTATGACCTATTGGGTGTTTGATATATGATGTGTGTATGATAGCCTTAACATCCTGATGTAAAGTCTTTAAGTATACTGTAACATTGATATAAGAATATGTTAAGGGATTAAATCAATAGACTATTAACTCTAGCTAGTCATTTTAGAGGATGAGTTGGAAAACTATATAGCTAAGTGTGCTTGAGATAAGTATAAAAATGTTGTAGAACAAGCTCAGAATGTAAGATTTGAATAAAGTGAAATGGCAAATTTTGTTGTCAATTTCCTGTATTTTTCAATTTTTTCAACTTTTCCAAATTTTGGATGCAATTCGAGTCTATCAGATCCGGGTCGGAGCGGGTCGCTGATTCCTGGTGATTTGGATCAGGTTGGGTCAGCCTATCCATACCTGACCCATGACTATGCTATTACAGGCTTAGATGCCTAGGCACTGAGACAAGGTGAGGAGGCTGACAACCACCTCGCGTCGCCCAAGTTCACCCGAGGTGGGATGAGGTGCCCACCTCACCCTCCTCTTCCAGATCTGGTAAACTTAAACACCACCCAATCTCCAAGCACTCCCAAAGTCCCGATGTCACCCTCAGAGCTTGCCACTTTCACTGCCACCGTCTCCACCTATTAAAGCCACCACAGGTGCCCTAGAAGTGAGGGCTCTCTTCCCACACATGCAAGGCCGGGTGGAAGTGAAGCCGAAGATATTTTCTTTGTTCTTCTTCACATCTTCCATTATTATCTCCTTCTAAAGTTGATATTTTTCTTCGGAATGTTATGTTCATTTCTTTTGTAGTAATCCTTTCCCATTTGTTTTAAGTTTTATTTCAATGTTGTTGGTCTCTTTTTGTTGTTATTGCTATATTTTTTGTTGTTTTATTTTAATTATTTTTTTCAAACATGGTTATTAACTTGCATTCATTTCATTTTTTGCAATAATGTTATTCATCTCAAAAGTTTTAATGCATATATAGCTAATAATTATATATATTATTAAAATTAATAAATTAAAAAGTATACCTTGCCTCAAGTGCCAAAGGCATGGGCACCTCATGCCTTGGAAAACATAGACCCGTGATCCTTCATTCCTTGCCTATATACCCATGAAGTGATTGCATTTGGCATGGCATCTCTCATGAATAAAAGACTTTGAATATGTATTGTAGATTGACATGCTACATGGAGATGATTGAATATGCATAGCTATGCACCAAAAGAGCAACAGGTCAATTATGGAGAAAACAAACAAAAGCACCCATAAAAGGCAAGTGTGCAAGTATTATCATATTGTTAACACCTGTTTAAGCTATTGGATATCTAAAAGAAGAAGTTTAAAGGTTTGAGTGAAGAAAGGCCTCCATGATATCTTCTTATTTTGTCAAACCGCTATGGAATGCTTCGAGCACATTCCCTAGTGCACAGGTCAATTACAGATCTATGATAGTCCACAAATGGGGTGCATGCAGAACATCAGAACTAACCGCCATGAGTTGTAATAAAATGAATGAGTTACTGAACCATCCAGCTCAAAACATTATCGAGATTATAAGTGGAGGCCTTCACAATTTATTCTTTTTGAAGATTTGTCAAATCCATTGTGATATTATTCCACCAACAACAAAAAGTGAAAGAAAGATTATCCATAACTCTTGGCTCTAGCCATATGCTTTTTGCTATGAATGGTCAAATGGAGTCGGTCCGGCAAATAAGTCAAAATACCTAAAAGCTTTCAGAAGGTAATGCGCAATTCCTTAACTCGAATAAAAGAAACGAAGAAAGAAAAGCAAATGAATACGACCGTTGACCCTAGTTCCCGGATACAAGAAGATAGAAGGCCCATAGGTGATTAAAAGATGGGAAACTAAGATCACCAAAATTCAAGCTCCCGGCAGACAAAAGATCCCCGTGTTAGGGTTCTACAATCATAAATCCCGTAAGCAAAGCCTAGAAGAAGCAACAATTCATCCATACTCGTTCCTGGAGTAAAGAGAGGAACGTCGCCTCCAAGAAGTCATGACTTATGAGCCGACAAAACAGCACTCGTTTCTACGTCTCCCTGTTTCTTTCTTGCAAAATCTTTTGTAAGCGCAGGCAAGGATCGCCACTGAGAAAATCACGCGAAATCGCGCAGATTACCACATCACCCGGTGGTGGTCGGCGAACGAACCAATTTACCGAATTACGCACCCGGAAGACTGAATCGAAAGACAGACGCCAGCCCTAGGAATCCCGCTTTGACACCAAAAAAGGGAAGCGGGAAAGAATCCCAACCTGCGACAACCGCGAGCAGACGAAGCCTCGAAAACGTTCCTCCCGTCCTTGCTCGGGGGATCGGAGCACCCGAGCGCGGGTGGAACTGGGCGCTTCCACTCCGTCCCACTGGATCAGAGAGAGAGAGAGAGAGAGAGAGAGACCGATTCAAATAGCCGTTGGAAGGGAGAGCGAGGAGCGCGAGACGTTTACCTGGTCTTGATCGCGGAATGCGTATGCGTGCCTCCCGTAAATAATTTTCCAGTCTGGCGGCGGACTTCAGTCAGCTGTTAAGCTATGCAAGTGTAATTATGATAAAACTCCAGTTTACATTGTTGTCGTGTCATGACCACACGTATCCATCCGCGTCCTATCTCCGCGCGCCTTTCCTCCCGACCGTTCCCTACCATGTCTTCTTGCGACGAACTCCTCCGCGTAGAAATCTTCAGCTATCTGACAAGAAGAACGCATCCGGCTCTCTCAACATTTACCGCTGGAAGGAGATGGACGAAAGGAACTGGGACGCTACCCCCGACCGTCTCTCCCCCCGATAACTTTATCTCAGCAATATAACCCTGAAAATGTGCATAATATTGGATAACTGATTACTTACTTCCGACATCTCACAAATATAATATCAATATTTTCCTGCGTTAATAAATGGGTAGAGTAGTTCTTATAAGCCTAGTAGTTTTCAAGTGACCCAGCCAGCCAGCACCCGTCGTGCGCGCCATCGCCTACTGTCCGTCGTTGTCGTCCCCACTTGCGTGCCCACGCGAGGCCGCAACCGCGTGGCTGCCCCGCCCCACGGCATCGCCATCTGCCGCCTCTCGCGTCCGCGCGCTCGCCCAGCCCCAGCGCCCACCGACAGCGATGTCAATAGTTATCGATTATCCGACCACAGAACTCGTTCTTATAGTTAACGAATAATTAAAAAATAATTTAATTTTTTTGAATAAGTTATTCATCTTCATTTATAGTTTAACCGTTATCTTAGTCGATGCGGTCATAAATATACCATAAATTTAACTCAAAATTTATTATTCGTATTCGTTAATTAATATATAATACAATGACTCATAATTTTTGACATCTAAATATATATATATATGTCTCATCTAGAAAAATCTTATTGTCCTAGACTTTCGGTTCACCCTTCTTCCTGGGATCTCAATATTAGACAAGTCTTGTCTTGACGTTCGACAATAATATCTTCTTCCTCTTTCACATCCTGACGACGGTGTAATTCACGTACATGACGATGGCTTCTTCTCCTTCCACCGAATTTGACATCCCAAGAGACTTGTCATATTAGAGAAACTCATCGACTGTGTGATCAGTCGAATGATCGATGATAACACAAAATAAGAATAGACATTACAATTCCATTAGAAGATATTTCACTTTTGATGCAGATTGACTATCTCATGTTTTATGTTTGACATATATTATTTTGGATATGTAATTAAGATCGTTATATATCTCATATTTTGTGTTGCACATCCAATTATTTACGGTAGATTTAAAAATCATTTTTACTATAAACTTAGTAAATCATTTTTTTATCTTATGTTTTGTGTTAGATATATAATTAAGAATTTTCTTCTAGTACATTACTATAAATAGATTTTTTATTATAATATATATATGTATATATTTCATCGATCAAATTATCTATACTTTTTATTTTTGTTGGGTTGTATCATACATATGTTATCTCTTTATATGTTCGATAAATGTTCCTTATCCAATCGTAAATCATTTTTTAGTGGATAGAACAACGTAGTTCGCAGATACACCCGATACTGATAGTTAACGAACAGTAAGTAGATACATTTATTTTCTTATAAGATATGAATACGGATAGTACTATTATTCGATCCGTATCCGACCCGTTGACATCCCTAGCTGCCCATGGACGTCGTAACCGGTCCAGTCAGTCAGCATCTATCGCATAGCCTAGCATCTGTCATCGTAACCGGCCCGCTACGGCCGCCATGCTTGTCCACGTCGTCGCCGTCGCGCGGCCAATGCCCATCGCCGCCAGTAGGGGTGAGCATTAAACAGTTCAAACTGAAAAATCAAACCTAACCGACCTCTTTAGTTCGGTTCGGTTCAGTTTGAACCATGTTCGGTTTGCTTCGATTTGAAAATCTTCTAAATTAGTTTAAATTAAATCAAATCGTTTGAATAGATTTAATTAAAAGTTATATAAAAATATTATAATATTATTAAAAATAATAATTTTATATATTTTATAATAAAATAGTATTTATTTTGATTATTTTAACTTAAACATTATGATATATATAAAAATATTTAATTAAATTATTTTTATATATTTATTATTTAAATTAAATCAGATTTAATCAAAATAAAATTAAAATAAATTTAATTTGATTTAATTTGAAAAATTAAATCAATTTAAAAAGAATAATTAGAAGAATTAAATCACCCCCGGTCGCCGGCCCCTGTTTGCCGGCCGCCGCCGCTTTGCGTTGGCTTTGTCGCTTGCTACCGCCGCCCCCACAACCTCGTTGGTGGTACCCCTGCCACCCGTTAGCTACGTGATCCAGCACCCCGCAGCCGGCCGGTCTGTTCACCAATATAAATTCACAGAAATTTCACGTACATGATCACGGTTATTTATTATAAAAATACTTACATAAAGTTTTTAGATACATGTTAAAATTTTATTAATTCTTATTTGATTGTGATGATAATATTTTGTATATATATTTTGGTACATGTCTCTATCAGTTAAAAGTTGTCTAAAATAATAAAAAATATGCACACCATGTCATGATTACGGATGATTTTCGAAACTATATACTAGAAACAATTCGATTAAAAAGTGAAATATGTCGATTATGTTAGTTATGATATACAATGGGACATGTTAAGACTCTTGATACTCAATACATGATCCTCGTGTTCGTGGTATATATAATTTGATGAGATATAACTGTGTACAGTTCTCATGCTCGCGGTATATGTGATAAGGAGCCCAAGGTATAATCCCATGTCTGTGATTGTGATTCTGACTTGTATGATATAGTTGTTGCATATAAGGATAACAACTCAATACATTCTTGTTAATATTTGGTGTCTAGTTAATAATTATGTTTGATATACAAAGAACAAAAAAAAATTGCCAAAATGCTAATCCAGCTATATGCTAATAAATTTTGAAACTCAATTTAGTAAATAAATATGTGTGGACGCTTGATCACCCTACGTTATTTTTTTATTAGTATTTTTTGCGATGAGTTGATAAATTATCTTGAAATTATGTTTGTATGTATGTGATGTATTAATCTTGATGATTACACTACAAGAAAATAGGTTACTAGGGACGGCTGTAAGCCGTCCCAAAAAACCAAAAAGCCGTCGCTAATACATATTAGCGACGGCTTCAAAGCCGTCGCAAACGCGTCGCAAATAACGCCGTCGCCAATAATATTAGCGACGGCTTTTGTTAAGCCGTCCCTAGTACATTTATTGGCGGCCGGCTTGTGAGTCGTCGCATAAGTTATTAGCGAAACGACCATTTATTGGAGACGCGGCTTAGACGGCCGTCGCCAATAAGTTTACTAGCGACGGCATAAGCGAAATCGCAAATGATAAGAAAGACGGCCGACGTGAAGTTATTTGGGGACGGGGTTAAGCCGTCGCGAATAATCTTGGTGGCGATGCGGCTGTGAGCCGTCGCCAATAAATTTATTTGCGACGGCTGCAAGGCCGTCGCAAATGGCAAGCGAGCAACGCGCCATCGTCGCGGGAATTTTACTACGGTATTGCGGACGGCTGTATACCCGTCGCCAATAACTTTATTGGCGACGGCTACCTGAGTCCACAATATTAAAAACGACCGTCGCAATACCGAGAGAAAAAAACCGGGTTAGGGATTTTTTACGGTATTGCGGGTAATTGTTTTTAATATTAGGGACGCTTAGCGTCCCAATAACTTTTATTAGCGGCGGTATACAGCAGTCGCCAATAATCAATTTCTGAAAAAAAAAAATAATTTGATTGGCCGGATTGGATCAATTATACGATCCAATCCGGAAAATCAATCATTCTTGAAACTTTCGTAAAGATCTAAAATCGGATCTACCAATCCAAAAATTGAATTATATTAATAATTTCGGCGGATTCTCGTTTCAAACCGGAACGGACACCGAATTAGGATGAAACAACACACATTAACATACCAAAATTGAAATTCATCAAATTTAAATTCATATTCACATACCATATTCGTTATAACATTCATACACAAAATGTTTTGATACATATGAATAACATTCATAGAGAGTAAAAAATACATCTTCTATTCATCTTCTTCATCTTCATCTTCATCATCATCTTCACTCTCCTCGGCATCCTCGTAGTCCTCGTCGTCATCGCCATTTCGTCCCTGTTTGTTGAGGCGGAGGATGCCCCGATGTGGATGGCACATCAGGAGTCGGGAACCTTTGAGTCAAGCCTTCAATGATCAGATTGAGGCGATCGAAATTATCTTGAAATGATTTCTGTTGGTTGTCCAATTGTTGTTTCAATGAAGTTATTTGTTCTTCATAACGTTCATTGATTTCTCCTTGCCTCGCCACCCGATCTCTAAGCTCTCGAACTTCTTGAGTCGAGCTAGAAGCACCTCCGCTTGACTCACCATACCAAGTGTGGCGAGTTTCACCTCGCCCGCCCACGTCGGATCCGTCCTGGTCGATCTCTACCAAACACGGATACGAAAGCTTCCTCCGCGGTGAGTGGAGGCCGCATACCCCAAAGATCCGAGGATTCGGAATCTTGGGGGATTCATCAATCCTTGCATATTTTCCTATAAATAATATGAATAAAAATTAAAATCCCACCGTGATGAATTGTGGATTATAAAGAAAAATAGGTTATGATAATCGATAATTACCATCATAAGACGACTTTGGTCATTATCCCAAATGACTTGCTCCATCGAGTTCTTCGTACGTTTGACTCGTACGGAATACCTCCGGGACGAGTTGGAGGTCGACCTTCTTTTCGTACCTTACCAAAAAATTAAAAATAAAGATAAGAGATGATTACGGAATAAGAATCGACTAATATGAAATTTTAAGTTTTAACTACTTACAAAGTCTCTTTCTAAACGATGTATATTTGTTCTTCCTCTTACGTACGGCATTGTTAATTGCCGCCTATTCGGCATTCTTTTCACTCAATGCCTACATATATATATAAAAATGAAACAACATTAAAAAAATGCAAATGAAAAGAATAGGATCTAATTATAAGAGGAAATAAAATTTGGAGTTACTTTCTAGCATCATCTTGACTCCATAAATGGCACATATGATGCCATTGTTCCTCGTTGCCTTGTGTGGAGGAATGTTGGCACGAGCTTCCTCGTTTTGATCGTCCTGTAAAATACTGTACACAAATATTGTTAACAAAAAAATAGTTATCTCGAATTTACATTCTAAATTATATTTTACCTTTCTTTTCAAATGATTTCTTTGTTTTCTTTGCATCTCTCCCATATGCCTTAATATCTCATGCATCCGATTGAGGATTCCGCTCGAAAGGTAAAATGTTGTTGCATTAATATAAAAATGATTAAAAAAGTTCACCAAAATTTAGATAAGATGAAGCTACTTGAATGTTACCTCTAAATCACGGAATATGGCATCCTTTTCTCCTGCGGTGAGAGCCATGTAATTATGCTCCCACAAATCGCAATAAACTCGTTCATAACTCCTAAGTACGAGGTAAACTCCTGTCCATGTGATCCAACGCCGGATCCTCCTACTAGAACGACGTTGTAGGACTCATCGGGGCCAAGTGTTCGCACACGATGGCCTTTCTGGACCTCTCCCACGTCTAGCCGATGTAGCTAGTTAAGTATAAATTAAAAATTACAATTAGACAACGACGATTTTTAAAAAAACTTTTTACTAGCATTTATTCAAATATTTACTGAAGCATGGGAAGATGGACTACTACCATCGTAGGAGGCGTCGTCGGAACCCGGTGAGAAGGAGTCCGAGATGGACTAGGCTCATGGGGTGCCTCCCCTAATCGGCTCGGAAGCAACACCCCGGAGGTGGAAGGTCGATCCCTAGATGCTTGAGATTGACCCGAGGTCCACCGCCCTCGGATGGTGTAGAAGTCTGAGATGTCCTACGACTTTCTGTCGAAAATTCTCTTCATCTCCACATAAAATATTAGGCGGCAATCCCGCTTATAATTGTGCAATAAAAAAATTTAGCGAATCCGAGGCCGGATTGGCCAATGAGGACGGATTGCCCAATCCGGTCGAGGTTCGATGGGCAATCGGCAGATTGAGAAACTTGGATTTTTATTGGCCAATCAATTCCGGATTGCCCAATCAGGACCCGTTCGGGTTCGTCATCTGTCCGGCCGGAATGAAAAACTTGGATTTTTTGGCCAATCAGGCGGATTGCCCAATCCGAGACCGTCCGGTTCCGATCGGGCAATCCGGCCAGTTGATTATGGGACTTAGTTTTTTGGCCAATGGCGGATTGCCCAATCCGAGACTGTTGGGTTCTCCGGGTCAGACAATCCGGCCGGATGAGAAACTTAGTTTTTGGCCGTCCGAGGCCGGATTGCCCAATCCGAGACCCGTTGCGGGTTCGATCAGGGCAATCCGGCGGATTGAAAACTGGATTTTTGGCCAATCAGGTCGGATTGCCCAATCCGAGACGTTCAGGTTCGTCGAGGCAATCGGCCGGATTGTGGGACAACTTTTAGCCATCAGGCCGGATTGCCGTCAGACCGGTCGGGTTCCGTCAGGCAATCGGCCGGATTGAGAAAACTTGGATTTTGGCCAATTGAAATCGGGCGGATTGCCAATCCGACCGTTCTGCAAGGGTTCGTCAGACAATCCGGGCTTCGGATTGAGAAACTTGATTTTTATTGATCAGGTACCGGATTGCCCAATCAGACCCGTTCGGGTCCAGTCGGGCAATCCGACGGATTGTAGACTTCTTTTAGAATGGCGGATTGCCCATCGAGACCTCCGGGTCGTCAGGCAATCCGGCTTCGGGATTGAAAGGAAACTTAGTTTTTTGGCCAATCCGAGGCGGATTGCCCAATCGAGACCGTTAGGTTCGTCGTGCAATCCGGCGGAATGAAAAACGGATTTTTGGCCAATCAGGGCGGATTACCCAATCAGACCCGTCAGAGTTCGTCCAGACAATCCGGCGGATTGTAGGACTTAGCTTTTTGGCCAATCCGAGGCCGGATTTTCAGACCCGTTCAGTCGGACGGCAATCCGCCGGATTCGAACTGGATTTTTTGGCAATCCGAGGCCGGATTATAATCAGACCGTGCGGGTTAAATCGATGGGCAATCAGGATTGAAAACTTGAATTTTTTTGGCTGTCAGGCGGATTGCCCAATCAGACCCGTCTGCCCGTCAGGCAATCCGCCCGGATTGCCGGACTTAAGCTTTTTTAGCCAATCAGGCGGATTGCCCAATCAGACCCGTTCAGGTTCCGATGAGGCAATCCGGCCAGGATTGTGGGACTTTCTGCTTTCTTGGCCAATCAAGGCAGATTGCCCAATCGAGACCGTTCAGGTTCGTCCGGGCAATCCGGCTTTGAATTGAAACTTGGATTTCTTGGCCAATCCGAGGCCGGATTCAACCAAGACCCGTTCGCATTCGTCGGGCAATCCGGCCGGAGTTGAAACTTGGATTTCTTGGCCAATCCAGGCGGATTGCCCAATCCGAGACCCGTTGCGGGTTCCGTCGGGCAATCCGGCGGTTGAAACTTGGATTTTTTGGCCAATCCGAGGCTGGATTGCCCAATCAGAACCCGTTGCGGAGTCGATCGGGCAATCGGATGAAAAACTTGGATTTTTGGCCAATCCTTGGGATTAACTTTCTATTTGTATAGGCGAGTTTCTTGAAGTTGTACATCTTCGTCAATTACTCCAAATGTTATAGATGCGTTAATAAGTTGTTCTTGATACGGTTCGTTTTCATCTTCACTTTCATTTCGGAAATGTTGTAATAGTTACGAGGTAGTGATAAAATGCTTGGTAACACCCATCCCTTATTAGAGTTATCATTTACATAAAAAACTTGTTCCACTTGGCTTGCTAGTGCAAACGGTTCATCCGTTCTAATCTTCTCTGTGTGTTTAATGATATAAAACCATATTCATTAACCTTAAAACCTCGATCATTATCATGTACATCCCACCATTCACATTCGAAAAGTGTTAAACGGCTATTAGATCGAACGATATCTCGATTATATCTAATATTCGTCCATAATAACCGTCGCAACTGTATTGAAGATGGTCATTTACAATAACACCACTTAGTTGAGTTGATTTGGTTGAATCGGATTCCAAGGTTCGAAATCTAAATCCATTACATACATAACCGTTTAATGACAAGGCAAATCTCGACGGACTAAGTGATAAAATCTCCAGCTCCTTGGGATATCTAGAAGATCCTACATTTCTTATCTCTTGCATGTGTGTTCTGACCCACACGAAGAAGTTTTCTTCCGTAGTTGATCTATTTTAAAGAGCATCATTATGAAATTGATGAAAATCATCAATGTCAAAATCTTGATTTAACACGTATGTATTTATGAACTCTTGTTCTCTTTCCGTCGAAATTTTAGGCACACCCCAGCATATGAAAGGGCGACCAATTGGTTTGAATATTGAACTATCATCCGTATCAACTTCTTACGAACCACCGTCATAGTTCCGATCTCTACTATATTCACTCGTATCACGCATATATGTTGAAATAAAGCGGGTACACTCCTCAACCAAGTAGCCACAGGCAATAGAACCTTCAACTCTCGCCTTGTTGCCCGCATAATCTTTGAGCCTCTTTAAATATCTTTCAATTGGATACATCCATTCGGTATTGACTGGTCCGGACATTCTTGCCTCATCAAGCCATGCACAACTAGGTGAATCATTACATCAAGAATGATGGTGGAAAAATTTGTTCCAACTTGCCTGATATTCTTTGCAATCTTTGTCTCCCAATCTCTCGAGAAATGTTCTTGTTCGAAAACCTTAGCAGATGATCTTAAAATACCGGCATAACTACTGATAGGACTCGGTACATCCTTCGGCACATTTCCTTGAAATGCCAAAGGAATAATTATTTGCATCATCGCATGACAATCATGACTTTTTAAACCACTAATTGTTCGGACACTTAAATCTACACATCTACTAAAATTCGACGAATAACCATCCGGCACTCGAACATTCTTAATGAATTCAAGTATTCTAGACTTTTGATCGTTGCTAAGTTTATAAATTGCATCTGGAAACTTTGATGAACCCTCGTACGGATGTAACTCGGGACGAATATTTAAATCTACTAAATCTTTAGTGAGTTCAAATTGTCCTTGTCGATTCCGATTAGGTTAAACATCTCTACAATATATTGTCGCACACATTCTTCTCAATATGCATGACATCCAAATGGTGCCGAATGATAAGAGATGACCAATATGGGAGTTTCTCAAAAAATATACTCTTCTTCTTCCAATTTTTATTCTTTGACAAATTTTTCCTTAAGTTCTCTAAATCTTTCTTAAACGGTTTTTCCGAACCTAATAGTGTCCATCTCCTTTGTTGCCTCCATAGGTCATATCCCGTAAGTATCTTTGGTGCTCCTTCACATCGTCGACCATCGAAAAGATGCTTATCTTGGTTCTTTCTCCACCGATGTGCTCTTTGGTAAGAACCGACGATGACCAAGGTAGCATTGTTTTCGACTATGGGTAAGTCGAATGGTATGTGTTTCTTCGTTACATATAGGACACGCCAATTTTCCTTTAGTACTCCATCCGGATAAATTTGCATATCCCGGAAATCATTTATCGTACTAAAAAGTAGGACTTTCATTATGAAAATCTCTTTCTTTTCGGCGTCGTAAGTCTTCAATCCAATCTCCCACAAATCTTTTAGCTCTTCCACCAATGGTTGTAAGAATACATCAATATCATTTCCGCCAGCTTTCGGACCGGGTATTAATAATGATATCATTGTGATAGTGGATTTCATACACATCCACGGTGGTAAGGTGTACACCATTGTAACAACGGGCCACACACTATATTTTGAAGACATTTGACCAAATGGATTAAAGCCATCTGAAACCAATCCAATCCGAATGTTGCGTTTCTCACAACGCATTCTGAATAAAAAGTTCATCCACCCTTTTCCAAGCGGGAGAATCGGCGGGGATGACGCATTTCACCTCTCAATTGATATGATCGCGTGATTGACTCGTGCCATGTCATCCACTTAGCCGTATTGGATGATATGAATAAACGCCGCAACCTAACTCTAATGGAAAATAATGTAAAACTTTTTGTGCTATTTTTTTATTTTGATTTTTAGGATCATTTTTATATCCGGAGGTGTTACAATATGGACAAACATTTTTATCTTTATTCTCTTTCCAAAATAGAATACAATCATTTTTACATGCATGAATTTTTCTCGTAAGTAAGTCGATTCCTTAACTAATTTCTTAAGCTCATACCAATTATCGGGAACACATGCCCCATTAGGTAAGACTTCCTTAAATAAAGATAATATCATATCCATACATTTTCTAGTGAGACCATTAATGGACTTAAGTTGAATCAACTTTAATATAAATTTTAATTTAGATACATTTTTAACACCTTCATATAGAGGTGTTTGGGAATCTTTTAATAATTTAGAATATTGAAAATTATCTTCATTGTGTTCTTCCTCATTATGTCGAATAGAAGATTCGTTATTTTGAATATCTTGTAACATTTCCATTACCTCATCATCTACATAATTATCTTGTGGTTCATTTAAAATTGAAATGTCCTCATTTATCATATTGACTTCAATTTCACCATGGCATATCCATTTTTGATAATTTAACCATATACCATTGCATATTAGGTGTTCTTTGACAACATTTCTTTTAAAAATAAATGTATTACAACATTTTTTACAAGGACCTATGTATTAGATCGTTATGTTGTCCATGTCTAAATTGTATTCTAGAATCGTAAGAAAAGAATAGTTTAAAAATTCTTCGATTCCTTGATATATCTAGAATCTAATCTATTAGGAATATACATCCATGATTTGTCTAAGTTACTCATCTTAATTTGTCGAAAAGATTGAAATACAATGAAGAAATGTTAATTTAATAAATAAATCAATATATAACCGAACCTCCACCGAAAGAAGAAACTCTCAAGTATATATCTCGATTGAAGTTTCCTGAAAAAGAGATAAAATGATCAAAATTAGACTTGTTGTTGAACAATAAATGTTTATACATACCAATTAAATATTTTTATCACAAACGAATAGTTAGACATGAAAACTAAGAATTCAGATTTGTTATATTAAGTTAAAACGAAACAAAAAATTATACAAAATCAATACTTGGAAGTTCAAAGGTCCCTAAAATAAGGGACCAAATCAAGAAGTAATAATTCAAAAATTGAATATTCTTAGTCTGAAGACAGGTTTGAAATCTAAAAAAAAAATGCAAATGTGAATTCCCAAATTCACAACTCTGCAAACTGAAAGTTCAAATCCAAAATCTCGAACTTGAAAAACTCATCAAGGCAGAAATTTCAAATCTCGAAGTTTAAAACCTGCAAATTTCAAATATGAAACTCCGATATCGAAATCCCAGAATGCTTGCCAATATCACCAATAAAGAAATCTCCAAGTTCTAGAATTTGAATCAAGAATCTCAAATCAGCTCTTAATTTGAAACTTCAATCTCTTGAACCTAAACCTAAATCTCCAATCTGAAATACAAAGCCGAAAATCGCAAACAAAAAAATAAATCCTTAACTTGAAACTTTGTGGTTCGTCTATATACCCAGAATATCCCAAATCACTTGAAACCGAAATGTCAAAGCCCAAATCAAACAATTGAAATCTTAAAATTGCCACTACGAAATCTAAAACGAGAAAAATGCGAATATTTTTTTGATGCGGAATCACAATCAAATCTCAAACTCCCTCATATCGAAACTTCATGTTTCAAACAAAAAAAATGAGATCTCAAATTCTTCCTTGAAGTTTAAGCTCTAAAATCTCGGGTTTAAGCGGCATCCGAAATTTTCAAACGTAAATTATTCTAAGGCTCATTCCATGATTAAATAAATTATGCACCTATTTACCTTTGTTCTATCTCATAAATAATTAAAGTGATCAAGGTGCTACATAATTGGTTAGAGGAGGTCCTAACCTATTAATTTGTTAGGGCTATTTGGCGCATATATGCTTTGTGATGTATATAAAAAAAATTAAAATAAAATTCGTTTGTTGAAGATGTATACCTCGAAAGGAGGTTCGATTAACCCTAAGTAGGGTTTAAATCTAGCACAAAGGAGGTGGCGGCGGCGGCGGCGGCGGACCGGCGACACCCACGGCGGTGACGGAGGTAGCTCTCCGTGCCTACGCGAGAAGGGGGCAAGCCGGCGGCGGCGGCGGCGGCGCCGGCCACCCCGGCGGCGGCGGCGACGGGCGACCGGCGGCGGCGGCGGCGGCGACCGGCGGCGACGGCGATGGCTGAAGCGGCGGCGACCGGCGGCGGCGGCAGCACCAGACGGTGAGAGAGAGAGAGAGAGAGAGAGCGCGGCGGGGGAAGAAAGGAGGGCGGCGAGGGCTTTTTAACCCAAACTTATTGGCGACGGCTTTTGAAGCCGTCGCAACAAGATAAGTTACATTGGCGGACGGCTTTCGCGCGGTCGCAACAAAAAGTCGACCGTTCAACGGTCACCATGGATTAGTGGCGACGGCTTACGCCGTGCCGCCACTAATGTGTGATTAGCGACGGCGTATGAAGCCGTCGCGGTTCCGAGGGAAAAAATCCGCACGGGGGCGTTTTACGGGTATGCGACGGCTTGCCGTCGCCACTAATATTAGTAGCGACGGCGTATCGGCCGTCGCCGGTTCAGAAAAAACCCGCACGGTCGTTTTCTGGTATTGCGACGGCTTCGACCGTCGCAAAAACCATTATTTTCGACGGCTTAATTGAGCCGTCGCTATTTACCAAATATTAGCGACGGCGTTAATTTAGCCGTCGCTTTTATCATTATTGGCGACGGCTTATAAAAGCCGTCGCAAATAACCCGTCGCCAATGACCCAGTTTCTTGTAGTGTTAGATAAAGGCATCTTGGTTATGAATCTTATGATGGTATATCTTTATGCATACATCTTGTTAGTCTTTGTTATTAAGATGTTTGGTGAAATGATGCTTTTGTATTAAGCATGTTAATCATGACATGCAACATATGCAGCACAACAATTTGAGAATTCTAGGTTTTCAAGACATGATCTCCATGCTCGTGATATATATAAGATACAAAAAAATACCCAACGCATGATCTTCGTGCTCGTGGCCAAATTTGGATTTGAGCTCGAGACATGGTCCTCGTGTTTGTGGTCAACAAATTTACTTGAGTTGTGTCAGTTGTAATTTATTGTTAAATACTTAATATGACTAATAACGCTTGATATAAATTTGTACATATATGATGCTGTCTTGATTACATGAAAATTGTATATATTTATCATGTAATAGAAATTAGTTTTGAGTTGTTATATATGTTACGAGATAAAATTTGTTATCTGATTATAATTATCTGTGTATGTTTATATATTTATCCGATTGTTAAGAGAACGATTAGCATTTACTGAGTTTTGTGTGTTTCAACTTAATTATTTTAAATTTTTTCAGACAATCAAAGTTAACGCTAGTGGACCGAAATTCATAAAGTTCTCAAACTGATAAATTCTGTGGGGCTACTTCTCCCGGTTATGCCACCTGACTTAATCCGCTTTTGTATAGAAGGAAAGAAAAATCCTTCCACATTTTTTATCACTCAATACTCATCTTTCAGTTTTAGGAATTTAAATTGGAAAGATTGACTGTGGCTATGGCTGCCTACTAAAGAAAACACAGTCACTAGTTATGTGGTTTCTAGACTTCTTGCTAGTACATGTGTAAACTATTAGCTTTTGTTCGATTGTCTCTTCAGATATGTGATGAAAACAACCAGCAGTTAAAAGTACTTGTTTTCATGTGCTGATGTTGTGTTTTCCTCGGAAGCTTTTATTTTTAGTCCGAAATAAAAAAAAGTAAGCTGAAGGAACATCTATTAAACACTCAAAGACAAGTCTAATGACTTTCCGCGATTTCCAGTCTCGCATCGCACACGCCGCCCCCTTTCGCCTCCGCCTCCGCCTCCGCGTCGGAAACTTCGGCAACGAGCGGGTCAGAAGCAGGAAAAGGACAACGCCATGGATGATATCTTTGTCTTCCCCGGCGACGGCTCGAGGTGTCAGAAGCACCCTCCCGCTCAACCCGCCACCGGAGGCGTCTGCCCCATCTGCCTACGCGATCGTCTCCTCCGCCTCTGCCCCCACTGCGGCTGCCCGTCCACATCCTGCACCACCACGACCTCTTCCTCTTCGTCCATCTCCTCCGTCCCCTCAGCCGACCTTCGCCGCTGTGGCACCACAGGCTCCCACATAGGCGCCGTCAGAAGCGGCTCCAACCTCGTCGATTCCATTCCGACCTTCCACCGCTCCAGATCCGCAGCATTCCGCTCCCTGCGGCCAAGATCCGAGGATGCTAGCGGCCCCGGCGACGGAGGGGGCATTCCCCAGTCGGCTAGTGGTAGGTGGTCTTGGCTATGGCCGTTTCGCAGAGGGAAGAAGCCGGAACAGGACGAGCGCAAGAACAATGCATCGAATGCGAACCTATTAAAATCCAGATCGGTGAGTGCCCAGCCGGGGGAGCACATGGACTCCGGCGTTTTCTACAGTAGTGCATCCTCCGGGAGGCCGAAGGGGTGGAACCACTACTTACCTGACTCCATGAAGGCGCTTCGGCACCAGAAGGAATCCAAGACAGCACAGGCGAAGTCTGCCCTCGCCGAAGTAAGAAAAGGTCCGTATGTCTGATGAGAAGTAGTAGAAGGCAGCACGGACGTTCCACCTTCTGCCCCATTTTTTGTTCCTTGTATGCGCATTTGTGATTGGCGATTCCATCGCCGTCCAAACATACTCTCTCTTTCTCTCCGCCTCCGGCGATCGAGAACCAAATCAAACCACTCTCAATGCGTGGGTCTGTGATAGGGAGTTTTTTTTTCAAATAACGCACTTTTTTTTTTTGTGTAAAACTAACGCGGCAAAACTTTTTTTTGCAAAACTAACGCAGTTTGGACCAAGTCGGGTTTTCAAAATCCGACTTTGTTCTATCTCGGACCGATTGCGTCGAAGAATTTATAAGTCGGAGTATATTAGTCGGACATTATCAATACGACTTTAAAGTCGGGTTTTATATACCCGACTTTGTTTTTACTTTTACCCCCGACACCGCCTCTTCTTTCACCCTACCCTATCGACTTTCACCTCGGCGGCGGCGCTCCATCTTCCCGGCGGCTCCAAGCTTCTCCCGGCGGCGCTGCTTCCTCTCCCGACGGCGACGAGGCCCCTTCCACAGCATCGGCGGCGCGGCGGCATTCCCCCTTCCAGCGGCGGCGCGGCGTTCCCCCTTCCAGCGGCGGCGGCATTCCCCTTCGGCGGCGGCGCGGCGTTCCCCTTCCAGCGGCGGCGGCATTCCCCCTTCCAGCGGCGGCGCGGCGGCATTCTCCCTTCGGCGGCGGCGGCGTCCTCCTTCCAGCGGGGCGGCGTCCTCCTTCCAGCATCCACCGATTTTCTTCACCGGAATATTGCAGGTATAAAATCAAGATCTAAACTAATTTAGAAATGAATTAATCGGTTTAATCGATTCCAAATAAGCATTTGAAACCATGCCTATACTCGGTTGATGATATCACCCTTTTATAGATTGAACCTCTCGTGGCAAAGAAAAGGATATCTAGAGCCATCCCCATCTATTTGTTTCGGCAAAAATAAAATGCCACAAAGGAGTATGAAATGAGTATAACAGCTAGCTAGTTGCAAACGAAGTTCCACTATAATGATGTATATATACATATATACACATGCATAAAAAAGAAAGGAATGCTAATGACAAGATTGTTGGAAAGTGGGTTAAGATTTTGCGTTGCATGATCAATTTATTTAACATGATACCAGAACATACGGTTTAATCCGAACCCGCACACGCGTGCACTCTTATTTTTAAGTTAATGCGATAGCGCCAAACTCGACATACACGCGATGGAGCATGTTAGAATAATTTCATATTAGAGACATTGAAAGAAAATGTGTGAATCTTTTAGACATTGAAAAGTTTTGAATTGATGACCAATTTCATTTAATAAAGGTAGAGAATTAGATCATGCATGATCTGTTGCTCCATCAACTCGGGGGTCACGTATATATATATATACACACAATTAAAAAGATGGTAGCTCAACTTCACAACACTAGAGAGGCCAGGAAGAAGAAGAAGAGAATAGAAGGGTGTGGTGGATAGAGGAGAACCCCATCTGTATATAAATACATATGAATATTAAATACATATGAATATATTCCAAAATCCCCGTATTACACATCTATATATAAATACATATGAATATTAATTTATATATTAATTTAGATATTCACCCCCATTAAATGTTTTGATCAAGGAGTTGTAATTTTGATAGTCACCCCCATTAAATGTTATAACCTTACTAATTTCATGATAACCCCAGTGACAACAAATTAGAAGGATGTCATCGGAAGAGGAGAACAATAGGAGTAATGAGCCTTCGTATGTTACACACACAATCCATATGGAAGTTGGAGTCCATACACACACGATATCAACCGACAATGTGAGTTGTTATCTCGATATGTCAACGTGGATGTTGACCAAGTGATTCGAAGAAGTCATTCTCAAAGTGTCTTTGATTTGAACGAAGAACATGACTTGGATGAAATATATGACGACTCGTCGAAGTGACAATGATAACATAACGAATGAAGTGGTTAACGGACATCTCGTTCATTGATGAGTTTAATGACTGCGAAGATGTATCTTGGATGAACAATGCAGTTGCCAATAATCAGTTTGTGGAGGACGATGAAGAAGATTACGGAGGTGAAGATAAGAGAGTTAGTAGTTAGAGGCGAAGGTGAAAATGTCGATGAGATTGCGAGAAGGAAATCTTTTTACATACGCAAAGAGGATTTAATTCATGCGCTGTATCTACGTGGTCGGTGGAAGCGCAACGTCCAATACCGTCTTGATAGATCAACGAAGTCTCTCTTGACATTAATTTGTCATGCGCAAAACATCGGGGATGTGTGTGGAGATTACATGCTTGCATTAGTAAACGAGTTGGTGGCTTATGAAAAGTTATGAAGTTTAACGATAATCATACATGTAGAACGCCGAGTCATAATACAAGCCACAACCAATTGGGTTCCACCACAATTGCCCGTTTGATTATGCCCATTGTTCGTTCCCGTTTAAACATTATGCCAAGAGAGATCGGGGGATATGGTGCAATTGAAATACTCGATAAGACCGTCATATCACAAAGCTTGGAACGCGCGACGAAAAGTGTTTAAGCAACTTTTGGAGGCTCGGGAAAGTTCGTACACCAACTTGTTGAGGTACGTAGAAATTTGTGTGAAGATAAGTATGCCGGGAACCACTTGTAATTATTTATGTGAGAGTAACGGTACTCGATTATTGTTTTTCTTTTGGAGTTTTTCGCCATGCATGGAAGGATGGCGCTCTTTGTAGACCGATTATCGAGTGTTGATGGAACATTTCTCCATGGAAAATACCGTGGTACTCTACTAGTTGCTTGTGGTGTAGATGCAGACCAGGGTTTATATCCACTAGCATTCGCAGTTGTAAATAGTGAAAATGATCGGTCCTGGTCGTGGTTTTTGAGCGAGATGTATTCATTGATTCCTTCGATTAGAGATCGACGACACGAAGTTTGTTTCATTTCGAGATAGACATATTAGTATTAAAAAGGCAATAGAAAAGTGGTTTCCATTAGGGGCTCACCGCTTATCGTCTTAGACATTACCGACAGAATTTTCAAAGTCACTTCACCGGGAGAGATCTCTACAGGAGGATGTATAATGCTGGTCAAGCTTACAACATGATTGATTTTAACAAACGTATGATCGATATACAGTCAATATCTCCTGAGACTTATGATTGGCTATTACAAGTAAGTCCAGAATACTGGGCTTTGGCTTGTGATATCGATGGAAGACGATTTGGGATAATGACCACGAATTATTCAGAATGTTTTAATAGTGTCCTAAAGGTTGCAAGGGGATTACCAATTCATGCTCTTGTTCATATGACTTATCATCGCCTTCGGCTCATGTTCTTTCAACGACGTACAATTGGTATGAATATTAAAACCATCCTTACACCTAAGTTTGAGAAGATGATGTCACGAATGACCGAAATGACGGAGAAATCATCATTCAAGCCGAGTAAAAGACCAGTGGGATGTCAATGACAGTTATGGCCGTGTATTCTGAGTTGATGTTCAACGAGGTAGCGTCAGATGTACATGTTGTGAACCAGGTTTAAAACATTTTCTTTGTAAACATGCAACATGTGTCATTGGGTCAGTAAATTGGGATCCGTACACTTATGTCTCCAATTGGTACACAAGTGATTCTTACGGTCATCGTACCAAAGTGAATTTCACACTATTCTTGATTCAAGTCATTGGCGGATTTTGATGCACAACGATCGGTGATTCCATTGTTGCCTCCATGATCTATAGAAAATGTGGAAGACCACGAAACAAGAGATTTCCTATGGTCATGGATCGTCCAACCAATAAACAACGAAATCAATGTTCATTTGTAAACAAACA
Organism: Cryptocoryne crispatula var. balansae; assembly: GCA_036172225.1. Lineage (NCBI taxonomy): Eukaryota > Viridiplantae > Streptophyta > Magnoliopsida > Alismatales > Araceae > Cryptocoryne > Cryptocoryne crispatula. The sequence goes on along the minus strand of CM069922.1, from coordinate 5,177,949 downwards.
GGGACACAACCGAAAGACGTGCTACATGCGACCTCAGTATGTAGTTATAGATTTCCGTGATTACTATGATTGCATTGCGACGTTTAATGTGCATTTTGTTTTGACAATGTTTATAATTTATGCAGAGATGGAGCCCCGTGACCCTTCTCTTCTTAGTGGTCAGGCTTGCCACCGTTCGGCAAACCCTACGGTAAATGAATCAAACTTCATTTGTTATATGTTTAGTTAATGTTTTGATGTATTTTAGATATCTAATATTTAATCGTTTTCAGTGTTATACGAGGAAGCCACGTTGCTATTACTAGTCTCTCATTTTCGTATGATGTCATCGTGGCCGATAAATAATAACACGTTATTAATTATTTAGAGAGGGCTGTGGTTTTTATATGTTACATATCTGCTGGATTCCATTAGATAGACAGCTCATTACTGCTCTCGCGGAACGATGGTGTCCCGAGACTTGTACATTCCATTTTCCTCGGGGTGAGATGTGTATCACATTACAGGACGTGTCATTGCTCATGGGGTTACGTATAGATGGTCATGCGATTGTCACTCCCATTCGTGTACCATCTCAGATTTTCCCGATTGGATACGTATGTGATACGTATTTAGGTGTTCGGCCCAGCGAGGCGGAGATATGGGCCAAAGTAAGAGCACGAAATTGCTCTACTTGTACAACACATTCAGGAGTCATGTTCAGGACTTACATGTTGATGACAGTGAGGAGTCCCATCTTATTTGTCTACGTCATACTAGGGCACTTATACTCATGTTAATAGGATGTGTTCTAATGCGACACGTCGGGCAATGAGGTGCATATGCAGTACCTATTTTTCATAGAAGACATTGATGCATGTAGTTCATTCTCCTGGGGTAGTGCGGTGTTAGGTTATCTTTACCGTCAACTATGTAAGGCTACCACTGCGACCCGTAACCGGATAGGGGGGTGCCTTCATCTTCTACAAGTTAGTATGATGTCATCATGTTTTCTTTATTTTTCCCTGATGCTTGTATGTACTTACTCATTTCTTTCATGTTAGACAGTTGTGGAGTTGGGAGCATTTGCACGTAGGTCGGCCTCACATTCCACGTTCCATCGACATAGGAGACCGTCGATTACCAGTTGGTTGTCGGTGGAATCGTGTTGGGAAACGGCCTCAACACAAGTTCACCTTATTATTTTACAGAAATGAATTTGATATGGGGGAGATTAGCCAGGTATTATATCACACTATTCTGGATTTTGTGTTTCTCGTGGATTTATTTGTTCTTACGCCATTTTGTAGGTTATTTGGGAGCCATACAGTCATGATGTCATGCTGACCGTACCAGAGATCTGTCTTGAGAACACTCAAATATGGATGGCATCCGTTCCACTCTTATGTTGCTCGATTATGGAAGTACGTACACCGGAGAGAGTATTGAGACAATTTGGACATGTACAAAGTAGCCAATTGCTAGAGAGCAATATGAAAGAAGAGATGGGCGAGGACGTTGGTCCACCGATTGGGTCGTGGAGTACGCTCGATACATTACCCAGTGGAATGATCGAATGGCCCATGTGTACATGTACCGAGAGGAGGTTGGAGAGGAGGAATCAAACCGATATACCCGGTGGTATGAGGAGCATACTATTCCATATTTAGTTGGAGATGCTCCGCAGCCTCCTTCCCAATTTTATCCAAGGGGACCCGGTGGAACGAGATTTGGTGAGTTTTTTTAAATAATTTTCGGTTTTGTTTACTAGTTCTTAATTAGTTATGTTTTTTCTTTAATTCGTTTGACATAAAACATATTTTGATGTTGATTTTTAGGCGAAAGGACATCTTCAGATTCAAAAGTTGCTAGTCACCAGGAATGACTACCAATTGCAATAAACGAAAATGGACATCTTACAATTGCAGGCAGATCTAGCTCAAAAACTTCACTTCACGTTCCCAACATATGAAGAGGCCCCAAATCCAATGCAATCTCCGGCGGGGCAATGGTTACAACCCCCTTTTGCTTGGAGTGGACCCGGCGGACCGAGCACATCACGACAACAACCATCTCAAAGTACACCGGCGGAGCATCGGGGATTGACTCAGGTCAACAATAGTCGATGCAAACACACCCCCGGCTCCACTTCGTCCAAGACGTGGAAGAACTCAATCTACAAGTCGCCTACATCCTATCCATTATTCAAATCAAGAAGAGGAAGCAGCAGCAGCAGCAGAAGAAGAAGAAGAAGAAGAAGAAGAACGACCTCCACAAAGGCTTCTCCGAAAGAAGAGGGTTGTGAAGCGACGGAAATGAGTTTTCCTTTTTCATTTACTTTGTGGAAGTTGTGTGTTTAAAGTGTGGCATGTGTGTATGGAATGCCATATGGATGTGGAACTTTATGGATGTTTTCAAAAACTTTTTGTTTGCAAAGTTTGGATGTGAAACTTTATGGATGTTTAAAGTTTGGTTGCAAAGTCTGGTTGTATGTTACATATGGATGTGGAACTGTATGGAATGCCATATGGTTGTGTTTGAATGGTTGTAGGTTGCCATGTGAATGGAATGTATGTAGAAACACATGTTTGAAGCGTGTAGGGCATTGGAGAAGAGTATTTTCTTCTACAGGTTATGATGTGTATAAATCGACCAGTTCTGTAAAATGTTTTTAAAAACAAAAACTGTCCAGAAAGTCGGACTTTTAAAATCCGACTATCTCAGAAAGTCGGATTTTAAAAACCCGACTTTAAACAGAGCTCCTTTTTAAGTCGGGTTTTATAAGTACGACTAGGCACCTCCCAGAATCCTCCCAGCAACCTGGGTTCTGGGACGGATACAAGTCGGGTTTTGAAAACCCGACTTTCAACAGAACTCCTTTTTAAGTCGGGTTTTATAAGTACGACTAGGCACCTCCCAGAATCCTCCCAAAGAACTTTGGGTTGCAGGACGGATACAAGTCGGGTTTTCAAAACCCGACTTTAAACAGAGCTCCTTTTTAAGTCGGGTTTTATAAGTACGACTAGGCACCTCCCAGAATCCTCCCAGAAACCTGGGTTCTGGGACGGATACAAGTCGGGTTTTGAAAATCCGACTTTAAACAGAACTCCTTTTTAAGTCGGGTTTTATAAGTACGACTAAGCACCTCCCAGAATCGACGGATGCAAGTCGGGTTTTGAAAAACCCGACTTTAAACAGAACTCCTTTTTAAGTCGGGTTTTATAAGTACGACTAGGCACCTCCCAGAATCCTCCCAGCAACCTGGGTTCTGGGACGGATCCAAGTCGGGTTATCAAAAGACGACTTTAAAGAAGGCTCTTGTTCAAAGTCGGGTTTTTGAAACCCGACTTGGTGCCTCCTGAGAATCCTTCTAGCGCAGGGTTCTGGGACGGATCCAAGTCGGGTTTTTATAACTCGACTTTAATCGTAGCTTCCGTTAAAGTCGGGTTGTCATAACCCGACTTTCGACTTTATGACCAGTTCTTCTAAAGTCGGTTATATTTTTTCCGACTTATTTCTATTCCCGTAATTTGGACATTAGGCAGAACAAAGTCGGATTTTGAAAACCCGACTTGGTTCAAACTGCGTTAGTTTTGCAAAAAAAAAATTTGCCGCGTTAATTTTACAAAAAAAAAGAAAAAGTGCGTTATTTGACAAAAAAACTCGTCTGTGATAGCCGGTGTCCGTGCTTTCTTTGTGCAAATGGCACTTAGATCAGGGATCTGTATCTAGATGTTTGTGCGACAGGAGGACATTTCTTAAATCCTTAATAAGATGGCAAGAGGCCCGGTTGCTCGATGGATGTGCCACGTTGCTACCCCCACGGGCAAGAAGTGATGCGGGGTCAAAACGTTTTTACCCCATGACAGGTAACAGTTAAAAACAATCACGAATTTCATGGCTGATATCCTGCAAGCGGTCTTGTCTCTCGGAATCTCCGTTCGGTCAAGTATGACCGTAGAGCAGCACGTTGAACTCTGTCAACGTCAAGCCAGAATTTCTGGGGATACTTCTAGGCCTGATTGTGAGGTTCGTCCGTTGAAATTTCCGAAGATTAATTATAAACCTGAGCTTTGGCTCTGCACTTTGCAGAGTATGTAGTACTCTTGCACGTGATGATTTTGAGGAGAAAGGAGCTATCTTCTCCGCTTGTACAAGTTCAGTGTCGATGACGCCTCGAGTCTAAGAGACCGAGCAGCAAACCTCGCGGATGATTTGAGGTGAATGTTGGCCTTTCTTTCTCAAGTTTGGTCCTATTTTAGAAAATCAAGATTTTTTTTTGAGTTCGTGAGGGGGCCGGATGTTCCATCCTCCCGTCGCCCGATCGGGACTCCAGTTGAAAGTTGAAACTACCTCTCCCCACCATACGGGGGACGCCTCCGTTTGAAGGATCCTTGTCAATCGCTAGTCGCCAGCGCACCACGAAGATCACCACACCTCCATCTCACCTTTCGCTGCCGTCGGGGATGATCGCCGCGACGGACTCGTCCATGGGACCGCACGGGGGGCGCCTCGCGTTCGCCTACGGCACCCTCAGACAAGGCTTCTCTAACCCCAGCCTCGTCCAGGAGATGATCCGATCCCGGCACGTCTCCTACGTCGGCGCCTACCGCACCGCCGAGCTCTACCCCCTTGTATGCGGCCCGTACCGCGTGCCCTTCCTTCTCAACCTCCCCGGAGAGGGACACCGCGTCTGGGGGGAGCTCTACTCCGTCTCCGACGCCGCGATCGCGCGGATGGATGAGCTCGAAGGCCCCGCCGGGGGCACTACGAGCGCCTTCCCGTCCTTGTGCGTTGTGGAGACGGGGACGATGCCGAAGGGGACGCCGCTGCAGTGGTGGGCGCGGAGGCTTGCGCATCAGAGCTACGCCGGGGAGTTATGGAGGCGTAACGGGAAGACAGGCTACAGCGTGTACTCGGAAATGGAGGCCCCCGGCTATGTGAAGCGCAAAGATCGCCCCACTGATACTACTTTTCTCGACAGAGGCTGGATCACCATCTTGTCAGTCCCAATGTGAGAGGGGCTGATCTTTTCCGGACGGATCCGCGGCTTCGTCTCCTCCGCAGTGGCTGACCAGTGACCTCTCTCTCTCCCTCTCGCCCCATCTGTCCGGGATGCTATTTTTTCCCTCCTTTCTTGTGAACAAGTAAATGAGTAAGGGACAATTTTCTGATTCCATCCTGATTGACTTGTCCTTTTGATTGCATGGCGTACATCAAGATCTTTCTCCTGTTACGTTCTTCGTTGTCTTGTCGAGCACTCCTGGTTTGGCGTTTGATCGAGAAGATCCTCTCCGAAGCCTTACATCTTTCTGTTCGACGTTTCGAAAGCTTGATCATTCATGGCACCGATCGTCAGATGCTCTTTCTGTTCTTACGTCTCTGTAGTGGCATACGCCCTATGGTGGCCGTCAACAAGAGCGGACTACGATCTCATCACATGAAGTGGGAAAATCGTCATCAAATTGCCCTCAATTACGAGGGAGATTGAGAGAGTTTCCTAGAAACAGACAGACCAGGCCAACAGGCTCCGCCCCAGTTCTCCGTGGGTCAACCAGCCCGACTGCTTAGGATTTACTTAATGAACTCAATCATCACCGATGACGCCATATCGGAGGACTCCGCGCACCAGCTCCTAGTCGCTGTAAAAAGTGTCAAAAGCAAAGCACGGTTCTGGACGGTTCAGGTCAGGAGACGCCCTCCAAATATACACATTTGACTTGTACACGATGTTTGTTATATTGCAAGTAGCCGGATTTTGAAAAAAAAAAAACCCAAGGTAGAAGACAGGACAAGATTCGAGTAGGGTACTTTACTTGATGAAGAATAAAGAACTACGAGAATCCATCTTTCCAGCACATCTAAAGACGGTGACAGCCTTTGCCGACGGTGTGTCGACATTCACATACTGGAAACATGATACATGATTCAATGGAGGATCAACCAAATTTTCAGTACAAGATTTACATCGAAAGAAGCGATGCCATTGTTAAAGCCCTGCAAAAATGTAGGCAGACATCCAGAAAAATGTTACAGTATATCACAATATCTGGAGGCGACCAATAAAATCCCGTCAGGTGTAAAAGAGAGAAGGCATCCGTTCTATGGATTCAAATGCTCATGATGCTTCCTGCACAAATTCCAGTGCAAAGCAAAATAAGAGGCTGAAGAGACTAGACGAGATGCAAAAGTCGTCGAAAAAAAAATACTTATCGCTATGAAACCGCTCACCATTTTGGAGCGGGATTAATGCCAAGTCCATTGCACGTGAGAATCATTCCTTTGAATCTGCTAAGATACTCCTATAATGATAGGGTAGAAGGATCCGAGAAATGATTGACACGCATCATTAACAAGAATACTATATACATGAAAAAAACAAGAAAACCACATACAATCGAAATCTTACCCTTAAGGTGTACCTATTGATCTCGTAACTGCCGCTTAGATCATAATCAAGTCGTTTATCAGGGTCACTCAAAACTGGAAATCCAATACAAAGGCTTAGCGAACTGCATCCTTACCTTTTTGCATATAAATAGTTTACAAAAAAAAGACAACAGAATCACCAGTAACGTTACATTTGTGAGGATATATTGGGTTGAAACGTTTAAAAAGACACAACTCAGCATATCAAATTTTAACCACACAACTTCCAATTATTTGCTGAAGGATATTAAGCTGTCAACGGGGCTGAATGACAAAAGTGAATAGAGATGGACGTCATGAAAAATTGCTTGGGCATGTTTTTGCACACATCACATATCGTTCCGACCATAAGAGAAGCTTGAAGGCATGTATCTTCTGTGGTTCTTTGAAAGCCGAGCTTATTTGCGCTCAAAGTGCTTTGTTATTTATGATTGGAGAACTATTATCACCCAATTGAATGTCCAGTAGCCTATACATAGGCAGATACAACAATAATTGAAAGGTGCTCTCTGACTTTAAAAGCTGCCTCTCTGGGCTTCAATAGGCAAGCTAGTTAGCCCGTACCTGCAGGATATTCAGGTGGGTTTTCAATCGTATAGCTCACATTTAGCATGCTACTAGACTGAACAATGACTGTTTTTTGCTGCACAGGTTTCTTGAGATTATATCTCTGTTATTCATACAGACTTATGTCAGAGAAACCTTTTTCTGTTATCATGTCTTCTTTGTGTCTTCCACGTTGGGACTGCTTGCTTTGCTTCATGTTGCTCTTTTTTCTTTTCCTACCACCATTGTAGTTTTTATCTCTTTTGCTCAGCCTGTACTGTTTATGGTTTGTTAATATATGAACTATGATCTCCATTTTATGGTGTCACCTTCTAAAAAAATATCGAACCAGATCTGTGGTTCAGCTAGATCGTTAATCATTTTCTAAGATGCCTACACAAAGATGCAAGAATATTCAATTGCACATCTTTTGAATTTCTGTAAATTTAGTTCTCTTTGTGCAATGTTAGCATTAAATTGAAACCAAGAATCATTTTAAATTATAAATATGTACCTTTATAAGCCTCGATGATCTCCTGGAACTTTGCAGTAACATCACTTCCTCCCTTGTGCTTGTCAGGATGCCACTTCTAGTCGTAGAGAAAAGGGAGAGATAAGGGCAGAATGTAACTACTGCATGGCAGCTGAAAATCGAATACAAAGTTTTTTCGAAAAATAAAATGGTAAGTAATAACTAACAAGAAATTATACCAGTGCAAGTCTGCGGTAATTCAACCTTATGTCCTCCTCTGTTGCATCATAGTCAACCTCCAAAACCTTGTAATAGTCCTGCAGATAAATGAGAGTGTCAGCAAAAACTGTTAAACGTGCATACAGAGAAGTATATTTTACAGCACATGCCTCCATTCTGATAAATGGAGATTCCGCGTGGCGGTATGCACATGCAAACCCCATTCATGTTATGCGCTGACAAACAAATGGAGATGAGAAACTTGCCATTTATACACGCACCCCCCTTCTCTGTTATGGATATGGTGTATGGACAATCTTATTGCAGAAATCTCCAGGACAATTAATTGGGCCCCTCGTCTTTGATGAGCTTGACATGAGTTGCAAGAGCCATCAAGCTTTGAACATTGCTACTCAACTCTTTCTATAGAAACTCCAGGACAAAGTGGAGGATCTTACAAGGCTTTCTACAGAAATCTTCGGGACAATTAATTGAGCCTTCATCTTTGATGAGCTCAACATGACTTGCTATCATGGATTGCAACATCGGCTGAGTCAGATCAAAATTGGCTGATTCCTTAATTGGATCAATTGATGATCCAATTTTGGCTTGGAGTGCTGATCCAACGTGACTCTTGGTGGAATCAATATGAATCGGCAGAATCGGACAAAAATCAGTCAATTCTTCTGGATCATCATGGAATCGGGAAATCCCTCCGATTTGGCCAAGACAACTCAAGTCCCGGTCTATTATCGATATCACCCTTATATATGTGATATCAACCCTTTCATTTGTCTTCCTCCTGAATCAGCTAGGGCACCAACGATTCTGGTGATTCTGGCAATCTCTTCGACCCGACAGCATTTGGATCTATCTGACAAAGATTCAACAACGATTCCTCCACATTCCGGTCTTCTTTAGACGATTTCCCTCTGCCTGTTTAGCAATCTTTTCTCAAATCCATCCCCCTCTTGATTCACGGCCCTCTCCCTCCTTTACACATGAAACAGTCACCAAGATGGGGATTTTTTGCAATTCCATAAGGACTGGTAAGAGGATGTTCTGCCCCCTCCGGCTCTAATAGTCACACCATAGTTATTTTTAACTGTGTTGAACTCTTAATGTTGTAGACCAATAACTTAAGAAGTAATGGCTAAGAAGAAGGTACTAATGCACTTGCTTTCCATTATTTTAGATGGGAAGATGGTCATATGGTAGATTTCGACAAGAAGGAGGTGCAGTTTAAGTAGTGTAACAAATAAATGAAGAAATATTCCATTCGTAGTAACACATAGGTGACGTGGGTGGAAATGTCAAGAAATATGACAAGGTACCTAGAGATATTAGGGATGCTATGAGAACGTACTTGACAAGAAAAGCCTTACAAAAAAGGATTTGTGTTGAACAGAGAGAAGAGTTGCATGAGGAGTTTTTTGGGAAGAAAAGATGATAGGGAGACTCAAAAAGGTAAAGGCAAGGGAAAAGTTGAATCTGAATCATCCATAAATTTTGAGAAAGTAGATGAACCCTTCATGAGAGCAAGGCATGCTAGCAAGTAATCAAAACAACAAGATGAAAAGAGAAGGAAGAGAGCAGGAGGCTCTGGAGCCGGGGAGTCTACATGTCACCAGTCATAGTCCACTTGACCCACACCCACGGAAGATGTGGGAGATGGGAGATAAAGAGGGGCATGGTCCATTTAGTCTGCTTCAACACGACCCACTGTCATTAAAGATCTTTATATGTTCAGGCGACAAAATAAATCACAGAGAATAATCAAACAATCATTTAAATAAACTAAGACAACCACTTCCACTCTAAAGTGAGCAATCAAGCATATCTATAAGTAGTTTTTACATGCATGTTATAATTTTAACATTTTTTAGTGAGACACTAACATTTTTTTCATCTTAATTATTAACATAATGTAGGCGTTCCAGCACATGTCACCGCTAGTCTCTATTTCAAACTGATAGTTGATACAATTGGGGAGACTAAATCGAGATTACAGGGCTCGACAAGCCAATATATTTATGTTGTCGGCCTGGATGAAGAGGTAAAAAAGTTGAAGAACATTGCAAATGTTACATAAAGTGATGTAATATCATAAATGTCATATGAGACAAGACACTACACCATGATATTGTTATTAACAATTTAATTATTGATTGATGCATAAATGTATGTTCTTATGTCATAACATATGCAATAAATGCAAGATATTTTTTTAAACCCCCGGATGTAATATAGAGTACAAATATGCAATAATCAAAAAGTTTTGAGAGGTTCTTTGTCTGTAATACAACCACTTTCAAGAACTCAGCAGAACAAAAGTGAAGTTGAGTTAGAAGGAAGTGAGAAAGTTATGTTTCTCGATATTTTTACATTGGAGCACTAAGAGTAATAATTTGACAACTCTCAATTTTCAAATACGATCCTTTAGAATGAGAACTAAAGTATACTCAAATTCAAATCTAAGGTATTCATTTGACAAGATTTCTTCTAATATATTGAAATTAAAACAAACCTCATTTTTTTATGATACACAAACCCTTATCATGATAGTAACATCATGTTCCATTGTAGTTTTTTATAGGTAAGTGATAGATGTAAGTCAACAAGAAATGGTTGGAATCCACTTGTTGCAATTGCAATTCGAATTTTTAGTCAGAGCACAAGTCCCTCCCAATGTAAGAGGAACTAGAGTAATTTTAGCTTAATCCATGCCAATATAATAAATACGCTAATATATGGCGGGTTGGAGAAACTTGTGTTCTGTCACTACAACATGAGGGTGCTGATAAAAAACATCTATAAGAATTTGCATTTCACCAACATGGAGTTAACAATTACCAGAAATAATTCAAATCCCATTCTTGATTGCAACATCTGCAGTTACGCCATTCAAGTATAAGTGGAGAGAAGACATCGTTGCTTTATGTGACATAGGAGTATGAGTATGACGGCTTTTAAAGCAGCACTGTAATTGCTTGTACAACAGTACAAATGCATTGCATATAACACTAAACAACATCAAGCAAACTGTGTCCATATCACTAGAAACGAGAGAGAGGAGAGAGAAGGGAGAGGGAGGGAGCATCAGCAAAATAGCAAGACCTATCTGCATAACCTAGGCTCGGTGTCTTCTGAAAAGTCCACAACTCTGGTTGGCAAACCTATCCTCAGTCCTTTCATATGATTCTGGGTCAATCCTAGCACTTACACAATATTAAATCAGTTACCTCGCCTAACAATGACGCTAATTACTAGTCTTCCTAGAAAGATCACTCAACCTGGGACTATACCCAGCTAAGCATGTTTAACTTAGGAGTTCTTTTAAAATCAACTTCCATAAAATGACTGGCCAAAGTTGTTACTAGTCCACTGATTATATCTCTTAACATATCCTTATGATGGAGTATTACACACAACACTTTTGTGGTGTCTGGGATCGATGCAGGCCCAAATAATAGGAGCTAGAAGGAAATTCCACCTCAGTCACAGCCGTCTCTAATAGATCCTTCAGGTAAACTAGACAACATGGAACCAGATATCCAGAAGACTCCATCTCCCATCCCGTGGGTGGCTATCCGAACACTTGTGCTCGGAATTATGTCTTAAACCTCAACCAATGAGTGAGAAGAGAGAAGCAAAGCCTTTCACACCGGACACCTCTTTCCCCAAATAATCAATCTTTTAGCCAATTCCACATTCGCCTTGCATCATCCAATATCAAGTAGTCAATAGACATACAGCGTCAAAGCGCCCAATTAGCCAGCCACCATACAACAAAAATCTAATCCCTGGGGATTTTGTCGAACAGAAGTTATCCAGAACCATATTTGTCGTTCAGCCCTGTCCAATCCCCTCGCAACTGCATTCGTTTGCCAAAAGACATTTCGTAACCGAAAGAATTACGCTTGGAAGTGCCCCGACCAACCAGGAGGGCAATAATCGGCAACATCCTTGCTCGACAAGAGAAAGAAACCATCGCAAGCCAGTATCTTGAGCCCGTTACGCAAAGAAGTTAAAGTAAAGTCAAAAACAAAGATTTGTACTGGGAGTAGGAAGCACGAGACAGACGGGAATTAGGACAGGCTCCCTCCTCCCCACCGTGACAAGATAAAAGTAGCCACGAAGAATGACCAGGAAGAACAAGAAAATTGCAGAAGGAAGTTACCTTGTGGGGTTCCCTTCCATCCCTGTCCTCCATCTGATGGGACACAGCGCTTCGGTCATTGATTTATCGGGGAAACGTTCCCCGTATCCCACCCCCACTTTCCGGCAGCGGCGGTAACGCGACCCACAGCTGACAGCAAGAGATAGGGGAAGAGAACACGCTCGCGGAAGGAGAGAGAAGAGATCGGCGTGGCCCGGCGGCACTGCAGTGGCGGGTTCCCTAGGCAGGTTGCGGAGGGGCGTAGCACCCTCGGATAGGCGATCCTCCGCTGGATTCGCAAAGGTTGGTTCCTCCGGGCTCCGGGTGGGAATCAAGATGACACGACGCGGATGGGTGCCTCAAAAATTAAATAAATAAATAAAGTTGGCAAGATCTGATTGGGGCTTGTTGTTTTAACAAGGAAAAAATTAACTCGTGAAGAAGTTGAGTTTGAGCAAATCCTTGTTTCCTGACTAAAGAAAAAAAGATCTTGTTTGGCTCGATAAAATTTGTGAGTAATTAATTATTAAAAACATTTTATTTATAAATAAGCTTATACATTTTATAATTTTATTATGTTTATTTAAAAGGTTAAATAAGTTAAGATTTGATTTAATCTTGAAATTTTTTTTTTTGTAAATGAGATGAAATCAAATTCGAGTTCAAGGTTAGAAGTTAATAAGGAAGCACTGATCATCATAAATGAGTTAGCCAGGGAGAGATTGAATTGAAACTCGAATTTGGGTCAAGCTTTTAATCGATCGAGTTTAACTTGAGTAGGAGTAAATAAGCATTTCGGCAGGTTAGATTTAGAATATATCAAGTTTCTAAAACAGCAGAACTCGGAATGCCAGCTAGCCAATCCTATTTGCCATGTTATTTAAACCGTGTATAAATAGACAGGTCGGGCTGCGACAACCAAACGATTTAATACCTTGAAAAGTGATGAGAGATAATTAAGAGTTGTTCAAGAGGTTTTTCTCGCACGATCCCAATGTGTGTGTTTGGTTGCATGATAATTTTTTGTACATTTTTATGATAAAAATTATATTAAAATAAAAAGTGAACCAACTCATGACATAAAATTATCATGTTTGGAGGGATGTGATAACAAAAAAGAGTCACTACCATTCATGACCAAACAAAGTGGGGGACCACAAGAAAAAAGAAAGAGGTGAGACCATCTTTTTTTGTTTAAGAAGAAAATCACTTTCAAAGCATAAAATTGTCATGGTTGTCAAACACCTCTTTTAACAAGTTTTCTTAAAATTTTAATAAATTAAAATAAAAACCTCCATTATCATGCAACCAAACACTCCATAAAGAATAGATGATGTTCAAAAGAGAGAATCTACTCAGCTAGCTTTGGTCACGATCGGGAATCTTAACAATGTTCTCGATAAAAGAAAGAAAATATCGGTGAGGTGTTTGGTTGTACGATAATCTTTTGTATATTTTTATGATAAAAATTTGTATTAAAATAAAAAGTGAATTAACTCATAACATAAAATTAACATATTTAGAAGGACGTGATAATAAAAAAGAGTAACTATCACACATGACCAAATAAAATGAAGGATCCCAAGAAAAAAGAGAGAGATGAGATTCTCTTTTTTTGTTTAAGAAGAAAATCACTTTCGGAACATAAAATTATCATGACCGTCAATTATCTCTTTTAACAAGTTTCTTTAAAAATTTTAAATTTTTAAATAAAAATCTCCATTACCATTAGATTTAGATACCTGAGGTTAGTCAATTGTACATATAGCTAGACATCGAAACAATTAATTATTTAGAATATTCTTTAGAACGATTGAGATTTTTTTTGTACACCGGAAAGTGTTGAATTTCAACATCCTCGGTTACACCTCTTATGGATTAATTTTTACCGGTGTGTATCTCTAGGTACATAATGCCGGTTAGATTTTCATTTTTGATGCTATATCAATATTGATACTAATATTTTTAAATATTAGTGTATCAATATCAAAAGTAATACAAGTTGACATTTGTATTACATGATATATTTTGTTTGTACGACAAATTTTAAAATTGATATAATTAATCAAACACTTTTTAATAGTTCCTAACAATATCAAAATTAATATTGATAGTGATAGAGATACTTAATAGTGTTACGAAACCGGGGTGTAAAGCATTTGTCCACGTATATCGAGAATCAGAGATCGAGAGAGATAAGGATAACACTCTCTTTTTTCCTTTTTATATTATTTAATCAACCTTAAATTCTGTTAATTAAGTAGACAAGGACGTTGCAAAAACAATAGGTGTATTAACACACCCCATTTCGAAAGGGCATACACGATAAATATTGCATGGTTTGGTATCCAAATATAAAACGAATGTCCTCTTGATCGTAACTATATATAGTTGTGATTGTGAATAAAGCGTACGAGGGTGTCAAGCAGACAGGACTCATAAATTTTGACACCGTTTGTTTTGATTTGATTGATGTCTAATCATTGAATCATAAGTTAGATATTTAAATTGTTCGACAAGATATCCGAGTATAACAATAATTTTTTGATAAATCACTTAATTAAATTTAAATATTTTTTTATTTTTTTATTTTTAAAAATGAATAACTGATATTTTGTGTCTTACAAATTAAGGAAAGACCCAAAGAAGATAAAATTAAATTTTAAAACAGTTTTTTCTGATCAAATCGAACATGAGTTTGGTGCAGCCACTACCAGCGTCGTGGCTTTTTGACCTTGGTGTTAACCCTACCTTGGCTCTAGCCATTGACGAGACTAGCCCAGAGCTCAAATGGGGGTCATTCATATTTTATTGTAAGATCTATCCCAAAAAAAATTTATTTTATTGTAAGATAAAAAAAACGATGGAGAATAATATATATAGTACTGGTGAAATTCAAGCTGCTTAATGTGTTATATATATATATACATATATAAGAAATTAAAACTAGCTAGTGTCGGTGGAGATCGATGGTACGTACGTCTACACTTTAGCTGTGCGGGAGTCTTTAATCTTGTTCACATAATAGGCATCGTCTGTCACCCGCGGTAGGAGAAGAGAATCTCTCCAACATCTAAAAGTCTCTCTCTAGTGTTTAATGCCATGACTTGTGAATATGTTAAAAATTAAATTAAAAGGATATCAACAATTCCAATTGATCATCTTTTGAGATTAAATTAAACGAACTCAAAAGTTAAGTATACATGGTTGTCGAGTTTTTAATCATTACGTAATATATATACAAAATAATGAAATTCACATATGCATGTTTGAATTTTTGATATAGCATATTTAATATATATTTGTGAATCTCATCCTTTTGTCTACAAAGTGGTGATATATTTTGATTTATCCTCAAAATAACCTTGTACGTGTACCAAACAACCCCTGAAACAATAGGTGAAATAGACGTCATACATATACCGTAGTGAACCCTTTTTTTTCTTCTTCTGAAACTCAATATAAGATTATTCTAACATACCATCTTAGGTATTAATATCTTAATTTTTTGATTAGGCACTGCTGCCACCTCGTGATAAAAAAGTATGGGTAGGTGCATATATATGACCCAAATTAAAACAAAGAGCTAGCTCTCGTACCATATATATATATATGAAGAATTGGGAGAAAAAATTACCCTTCTCAGCGTCTGTGGATCATCAATATATACAAATTAATACATATGGCCTACATAAGAGCAATTACGGTGCATGGTAGTATAATTAATTTGTATCTGTTCTCGTGACGAGCAACAGTTACATATAAAGACGTACGTACAGTCACTAGCTAGGTATAACATTTACATATTCATATGGGTGAAATTAATTTGCAGATGCTGTAAATCTAACTAAAGATTAGATAACAAATGTAACCAGGTAGGACAGACATCTGAAAGTTAAGCAGAAACAAAGGCACATTACTATTACATTCACGCTTCCATATATATATATATATGACTCAGTGAGTCAGTAAGTTGCACGCATTAGAGCCTTGATCGATGCTCTTGTTTCCGTCAAAACACACATAAGACGTCACAATATTACACCCAATTAATTAAGACGTAGAAAATAACTTAAGCTTAAATATTGACTGTATATATATATCATTCTTTGATAGACATAGATGATTCAAATATTTCAGATCGATGACACAGCATGCATTCTCTCACAGCCTTAAGCAGAGATCAAATACGGGATATTCAGCCAAAGCTAGCCGGTGCTATGGGCTGTGTTGACGACGAGACTCGGACATCTCGGCACCATCTTATACTTATTCTTCATCGCGTAGCATATATACGATCCTGGCAAGCTTAATTCGCTCAGTGCAGGTAGCCGCCGTGGCCAGCTCCTGCGCCGCCGCCGCTCCCGTAGCCTGCGCCACCCCCGGCTGCACCCCCATAGCCGGAACCACCGCCGCCGCCGGAGCCGCCACCCCCACCGTAGCCAACACCATGTTCTCCTCCCGCACCGTAACCTGCACCACCGCCAGAACCTTGGCCGCCGCCATAACCGCCTCCGTGTGCTCCGCCAGCGCCGTAACCGCCTCCCCCGCCGCCGCCGTTGCCGCCGCCGCCGCCGCCGCCGCCGCCGTCTCCACCATGTGCTACCCCAGAACCATACCCGGATCCCTCGCCAGAACCCCCACCAGAGCCATACCCAGCTCCGTGCTCTCCGCCGCCACCATAGCCGCCCCCGCCGCCCCGGCCGCCGCCCCCACCGCCGCCCGCGCCGGCGCCATGTTCTCCACCAGCACCATAACCTCCTCCACTGCCACTGCCACTACCACCTCCACTGCCGTACCCAGCACCGTGCTCTCCCCCAGTTCCATAACCTTCGCCACCCCCTCCCCCACTACCTCCGCCGCCTCCGCCCCCATGTGACGATGCTCCACCCCCGGATCCGCCTCCCGCACCACTTCCTCCGCCACTCCCATAGCCGGCGGCTCCATGTTCTCCTGCAGCACCGTAACCACCCCCGCCGCCACTGCCACCCCCATACCCTGCCGCGACGCCCCCAGCACCGTGCTGATCTGCAGCATAAGCTGCATCAAGAGAGAGCAGAGCCCTGGTAGCGGAACATAGTCCCACACCCAGCAGCACCAGTAGCGCCGCAGAGAGAACTCTGCCGTTCCTCATGCTCGGCGATCGAGGTTCCCTTCCCTTGCAAACGCACCGGGAATGAGCTTGACGAAGAACGATGGGGGCGAAGGGCGGGTATTTATAGGGCTCGAGCTACCCCCAACGCCATCTTAATTAATTAAGCTGTAGAGACTCCGGCGCCTCCGTGTGGCCCTACGTAGCTTTGAGCACTCCGGCGGTCGGTGGGAACTGCTGCGCCTCCGCTGTCTTGCACCATCGGTGATCTCTTCGATCTCCATCAACATCTGCTTTTATCTTGCAGAGCTGGTTCTTCCTTTGGGATCATTTCGGACCCTTCAAATGTCTCCGCTAGCAAGCATGTGAACTTGTTGTATGCCTTGGGTAGATTATATTTCGGGGGTCAAGGATGAGTCGGATGATCTTAAGATTGATCAACGGACCGGATGATAATTAAACTAAGTATAATATAGAAGAGCTCTGATCACTTCTGTCTCCGGGTGGGTGCAGGAAGTAATCTCAATTCTCAGTCAAAAAAAATCACGACCTCAGTTACTTGAGTGATGAATAACGAGTGAGTAAAATGCCAAAATAACGGTTCAACTCTATCGGTAGTGAGTTAATAAGGCAGTGAATCATTGTTGAACCGTTACCAACGTCTTATTAACTCATTGTCGAACGTAATACAACTTGCTACTGACGGATAACGAATCAGTAAGATGTCGGTAACGATTCAACTCTTTTCGATAATAGTTCACTGAACTTGTTATTTGAATCGTCACTTAAATAATCTCTCCACTTGGTAGATTGGGGGTGATTCTTGTACGTACCTAGCATGATATATAAATCGAGTTTTGTGACAAAAAAATCAAGATGTCTCGGTAACTGATATAAAAATATAGTTTTACAAAAAAAATCATGTTAGATAAAAAAATTGCCTGATCGCTGGAAACGGCCACCTACTTTTATGATTCGACCAAGGCTTTTGTGGGATCTTCTCTTTCCAGTTTTGAAATGAAAGTGTTTTTATAGCTAAACTTAATTGTTAAAAGAGATGTTAAAGAATTATTTCAATTTAATATTTTTAAAAATATTTATTTTCTAGGTGAAGAGGAGGTGATATTTTCTTATCTTGGGAACATCCCTCACCTCTTTTGGTTAAGTATATTTGATTTTTTTTTTGTTATCACATCTCTCCCAACATGGTAATTTTATGTCAATGTTGCCTATTTTCATCACTATCTTAACATATTTTTCTATCATACAAATCTATAAAACTTTGCTGTACAACCAAATTAATTAAGACCCTACAATACGAATCACAACATGCAGAAGAGTAATGGTAACAGAGACTCGAGGACAAATCATGCACCCGAGCAACCGAGAGAGTCCACACAAACATTGGCTGTGGCTTCTGAGGGTGCATTTAGTTGAGATTATGAAGTGATTTTAATCATATTAAAATCTCTGACATCGATCACGTAATACCCTTCAAACATTATCTCCTTTTGACTTGTAAATTGTAATGTTCAGGTTGAGATTTCTAAGAAAGAGAATCTACTATTTGCTCTGTCCACTTCTAAAACAGTTAAGAGACAAGATTATGAAGTTTTTTTTCTGAAAAGTAGAGAGAGATTAAGATTACTTCACAATTTAATTCTTTTACAATCCCAATCAAAGGCACCACCTTGGGGCCCTAAGCAGTTCTTTGCCGTGTACATATTCTCTCTCTCTCTCTCTCTATACACATATCCAACAAACTAATACCCTAATAAGCAGATCTTCGTGAGGTTTATAGGTACGTAAGCACCCCTGAGTTTTCTTTTCTCGGTTTTTAATGCGATTATCCTTCGACCAAAAAATAAAAAAGACTCTTCATAAAAATCTTGCTCTTCTTTTCTCAGAAAAATCCTAGCTGAATATGGTTACCACCCGTTGAAAATCGCCACTGTTCGGTCTACAATTATGCTCGATGATCATGTTATGAATGAAAAAAAAAAGAGATATCAACATCATCATCTGTATCGATCATTATTGTTTTTGTTAATGCGTTATGTGCGCGCCGACGAATCAGTACACGTAAACATTAATCAAATTTTCTCCAGGGCACGTACGCCATGCATTGAAATGGGTTCTTATCAAATTTTGGAACCATGAATTAATGTTAAAGAACTAATTAAATATCTCTGCATGTTGCTATGTCCAAAATTAACCTCCCGTAAGAATCCTATGCCCATTGCTAATTATTTCCACCTAATTAACATATATAATTCCTTGTTCGAATCTTCATACAGCTGGTTAATTATATAAATATATATATATGGTTGGCTGATGCCTCTCCGTCGCGTGAAGTCCAACCCAACCCATTTGTCGATCGACACGAATAACTAATGGCACAATGTGAAAAGTTAATCTGAGACCAATATTTATACATATAAAATGAGTTTTTTACTTGGATGCAAGAAATTCGGACATGCAGAACTAACTAGAGCGAACTGGGCTATGCATGCGCCCCAAGTTCTCATGAATAATAGGGGTGGGTACAAAACGAAGCAATACCCTCCACAAATAGCTCAAAACTTAGACTCCTCCAGTATCATATATGTTAAATGAGTGAGTTTGAACCAGAAAAAAAAAACTTTTTTTTGTTAGAGTTGAACTTGAGCAAGTAGTTATATATATATAGTTGACTTTATAAAACTTACGAGTGCTTTGATTAACTACTCAATCAAATATTTATTTAAAAATTAAATTATAAATATTTAGTATCAATTAAAATCATATTTCAATTGAGTTTAAGTTTTAAACTATACATGTTCAAATTTGAGTTTCCTATACGAGTTATGGGAGCTCGACTTTGGACTCTATATATAATCAGGCTTCTATACATTCAAATTGATTTGAGTTCGAACTTGGCTCAATTGTTGTCAATAGAGTATCTCAACTCGATTGAATTGAGTGTCAAACATAAAGAACGCTTACTTATAATTAGAGGTGTAAACGGATTCACAAGCTCCATTAACCTGACCCGAGTCCACTTATGTTGCCGGATTTGGAGTGTATTTTGGGGAACCTGACGAAGCACTGACGGGTTTGGGCTCACGGCATAACCCGAAAATACATGTTTCGGGTCAGATAGAATTTTTGTCGGGTCCCAGTTCCTGGATGGTCTGCTGGAAGGAACTAAGGAAGGAGAGGGAGACGAGCTCCCAGTTCCTGGACTCGTACGCCTGGCTGCAGAGCTGCTCCAGGCCGGAGGTCAGCCCGAAGAGCACGGAGTAGCAGGTGATGTTGGTGAAGCCGATGGAGAGCGCTCCCCCGGCGAGCTCCAGTGCTCCCCGGCCGCCCCGGGCATCACCGACACCATCGCCCACACGTACACGACGCCATTAGCCGTGATGGGCACAGCCATCCCCACAGCCTCCTTCAACTCCACCGCCACTGCCATCTCGCGACCGCAACCAACCGAACAGAGAGAAGACAACGCGGCAGCCGCTGCCCGGACCTGCGCAGCCTCTTCATCGGCCATTTCAACCAACAACCTAACAGATCGAGGCGGCGGGCGGGAAGCCAGAGAAATCAATCTATCGGCGCTGCGCACAAGTGGGTCACTTTCTTTGATGCAGAGGTCACATTAGACGGAGACACAGAAGAAGAGAGAGAGGGAGAGGGAGAAAAGAGATGATTGGAAATGGGGAGTCGGAGAGAACGTCCAGGCGAAGTCGTGTCACTGAACATGCCTCCGCGGGCTGCCTCCGGGAGGGCTTCAGGGAGCGCTCACAGGAAGGGCTTCGGTGGAAACCAAGGGTACCTTGTGATGATGAACCAGCAAAAGGGAGTGTTCGGGCTAATCACTTGATGAAGGCGGTGGCGGAGGTGCTCGGCAATGGTGCTAATCACCTGATGAAGGCGGCGGCGGCGCAACGACCTTCGCGGGCTAGGGCAGAGCATGCCCCCAAATCTCTGTTTCGGGTATTTCGGGGTTAATCCGAATCCGACGAGTATTTAATATCGGGTGTAAATTCAGATTCAGGAAAAAAAATATTGGATCAGGTCAGATCCATCTCTCATCGGATTCAGATTTGAATCCGGCAAGATCCGACCCATTGACACCTCTACTTATAATTAAGGAACTATGTTTGAACACGAGTTAAGCAGACTTGACCTCAAGTAGAGATGAGTACGCCAAATTGGAGCATCATATACTAGCTAGTCAGTCCCTAAATATATATATATATATTTATTTATTGAACGAGTTCGCCCATATCTTCTTGCCCGGCTGGCGGGCGTTCATCATGCTTCCACATCTCTAGGCCTTGAAAGCGCCATTCAGCTATATATATATCTACCACAACCGCGTATATATGTGTGAAACAACACCATTGGATGATCGATGCTGCTGCTGGTTTCATCACTTTATAGCTAGATAGTGGCGCGCGTGAGAAGCACTACGTACTGATCGCTGACAGCGGGCTCGTGTTTCATTTGCTGTGTGAACCCTCTAAATATTTCTACACACACATATATATATATATATGCTTAATTTTAGCAGTCACATCCCGCGTCCAAATATCGATCCTGACACAGTACCCACGAAAGAATATATATACCACTGAATGCTACATTAATTATGTGTTCTTAAAGCCATAAGTATATATGCATGCTTAATATCATACTCACTTGGATATAGAACTAAATCAGACGGGTTTTGACAAGGAAATGAGAATATGGCTAGAGATTAGCGACAGTGAAAAAAAAAATAGAGCATGCAAAGGGGTCATGCATCGAATAAAAAAGTTAACCTAGGGAATTGCTAGTTACAAACTGATGGAAACTCCTGTCTCTCCTTAGAGAGTGGCAAGAAGTCTTCATCAATGACTGTGACCTGCGGATTGTCGAAGGTTTTATTTATCTGATCATTCTTCACTTGTAACCGGCTGTGGAGACAATGAAAATTAGAAGGCTCATTTTCTTATCTTATATAACTTCCATGAAAATTGCGGCCATTTCTCCTTGCCGAGAAAAGGATGGCTGTTTGAGAGTCTGGAAGAAGGCAGCTAGCCGTTATTCTATATTTTGAACCGGCCGGATTAAGGTTCCAGCCAAAACATACCAAGTCATCTTGTCTCACAAAAAATTAGTTAACTAATAATTGGCTCTGTCTGACCGGGCCCAACTCAATTTTTTATTTCATTAATATGCTATTATTGGAGTCAATAAACTTAATTATTTAAGATGACATTGTAAAATTGACAATAACTTAGTTAATATATATATTTAACAACTAGAGAGAAGTGACCTTTTTGATCAAATCAATGCGTTCTGGCTTTGTTCAAGCGCTTCGATCGACTTCCTTGACCGACGAGATTTAGTACATATATTTTCTCTGCTTTGGCACAAGATCAGAACTCATCATATTATCCTCGATCGCATACAGCCAAGTTTCTTCGTCTCGGCGTTGCATTAGAATATCCCCGGCGTGACAATCGTGAGGGTTTTTTTTTTTTTTTTTTACCAGGCCAGGAGTGTCGTTCTCTGCAGTAAATCCCGGATCGAGTAGCATTTTTTTCCCCCTCGGAGGATCCGAGTGTTGTTTGCACAACTTTATACGACGGCCTTTTGCTTTCGTAGGTTCTCCTTCCAGTACCACCTCACGTGGTGCTTCGTCCGAATTTCAAGGTAGTCGATGAACACGTTCACATTTCGCCTGAGAGGAAAGCGTTGAGGTTAATTAGCACTAAAATCGACGATGAGTCGCTCTCACTAAAAGGGGTTGTAGTAAGTAACTATTTATACCTGTGGTAAACATTGACCTGATTTGGTTGGAGTAACACAAGTGATACTAGCGGACACACTCATACATGCCATCTTTTACTTGCATAATATTGATAGCCAAAATAATTTACATCAATATTAATTTCAAAAGTAATAATGATAGAGGTGTTCACAATAATTATCGAACTGGGGCTTAATCATTGTTAACACTTCTTCAACAGGCAGGGTTATAGGCATGGGGGCGACGCTTTGGATCACAAATCTTATGCACTTTTTGGTTATAGCATCAAAATGATAGTATATCAATTCTGATATCTGTAGAAAATATAATATGAATATGAAAAAAGTAGATTCAGGTGGACATTTGTATTGCATATTATATTTTATTTACGCTAAAAGTTTTGATATTAATATTGATAGCAAAACACCTAATGATAAATTACCAAAGAGGGCCTATATGATCATCCTGTTCTAACTGACTTGTACTTGTACCCTTACCACTTAAGATTATACTCCCAACCTCCATCTCAAGACATTAATTTGTTCTGCTCGGATAGACGTGGTAGCAAGAAAGTTAAAATCATGTATAACTAAAACGATGCGAAGACCACAATAAGGAGTCACTTTTTTTGTCCAGGTAAATCTCTCTTAAAATATAAAATTATAATGATTGCGAAACACTCTTTTTTTAACAAGTTTCATTCCAGAAAAATAAGTTTGCAACAAATACTCAAATAAATTTACAAGTCTCTATATACGCTGTTCTACTTTCGGATACTGGACTAGGTTTAAAACATATTTTCCACTGAGACAACTGATTAGAATTCATCCATTTAATGTGTCCTTAAATCAAGAATCCAACAGTTTAAAAGTGCACACAATGGGAAAAATCCAAATTGAAAAATAGACTACAAGTTCTTTTCCAAACGGGAACTTAACAAGAAAAAGTTAAAATTTTCGTGCTAGGTACATTTTATACAGACATGAATAGATGCAGTAGATTTTTTGGCCAACCAATCCAGTTGCAACCGGTCAAACCAACACAATCTAACTCAGGGATGGGGTCACCCCAAGTTGCCAACAATCTCGTGACTTCAATTTTTTTTCTTTCGGAAGCTTTTGCCCCCTGATATCTCCACAAAGGACACTGCCCCATGACCTAACTGCACAAGTTAATCTGCGATTTGTGAATGTCTATTTATTGATAGTATAATATAACAATATTTTACTATCACTTACACTATTATATATGATTAAGATTTATGATTATAAATATGTGATGCATAATTAAAATTTATAAAATTATTTATTGACTCTCTTTACCCTCTCACTTGAGATGACTCTTTCTCAATCTATATCAATATAACAGAATCACAGAACAAATCAAATTTACTTGTATAGATAAGTAAACACTCATATTCAATTATATCATAAAAATATAATTATATTTGTGTATATAATTTTATGTATGCATAAATGTATAATATTAACATCTAATTATATATATTATATATATGTTTATATATATATTTATACACATGCATATACATACATATATATATATAAACATCCGTCTATCTAGACTACACCTGAGTGACTGTCTTGTTGCCTAAACAATTTTGGTACCCTTTAACATCTTAAGCACCTTGACAACTATACATATCACCAAGAGAGATATAGAATATTATAGAATGATCGTACTATCATATGAAACATCATTTGATATTTTCGTAAAGTCCACATAGGATAACCATGAAAGATCCTTTAAATTTTATCTAAACAAAATTATAAGAGGTTGTGATGCATAAAATTAATATATATGTTTAATAACTTTTATTCCTCTCAAATGTCATAGAAAGAATATATACAATATATAAAACACCGAAACAATATAACATTTGAGTAAACGTTAAATGAAATATTTTGTTAGTCATATTTCTAACTTTTAATTTTTTTATTTGTCGGGTAACTTTTATATTTTAACTTTTTTTAAAAAAATAAATCCAACTTGATTCAACAAAATCAGATTTGTGGCCAACCAACCCCAAGTAGGGGTGTCAATGGGCCGGGCCCGGCCCGGCCCGAGGTCGGCCCGCTTAGGGCCCGGTCCAAAATATATTGGCCCGGCCCAACCCGGCCCGCACTACATTGTTGGCCCGGCCCGACCCGGCCCAACTATATATTTTATAAATAAATATTTATTAAATATGATAAATTTAATTATTTAAGATAATATTATAAAATTAATAATACTTTAATTAAAATATATTTTTAATAAGTAAAAATGATATTTTTGACATAAAAAATTGAAAGTTATTTGGCCCATTTTAGTCCGCGTCGGCCCGCTTCGGCCCGTATGTCGGCCCGACTAAAGCCCGCAGGCCAAAATGTTTAGCCCGTCAAATGACCCGCAGCCGGCCCGGCCCGCGAACCCGTGGGCCGGCCCGGCCCATTGCCACCCCTAACCCCAAGTCAACCTCCGACCCAACTTTTCTTGTACAAACGTACGTTCATCGGTTCCATGTGTGTGAGAACAGTTTTCCACTATTATTACTTAGAACGCATCTAGCACTTCTAAGTTCAGCGTTATTGCCTTCGGTGCCTTAAACACATGGAGAGCGGGGGTTGTGAAAGCATTTCAACCATAAATAAAATCATATTCATCCAGAATCAGATGGCTGCTGCGACACACCTCCTTTCATCGCCGTGTCACTCCAACTCATGTGACTTGCGTCTTTGTCAAAGAATTAGCAGAATTTCACTTATTTCTAAATTTTTCAAATCGTTGCACTAATATTTAATGAATGTTAAAACCAATTGAGAGGGAAAACTCCAGTTATCTGGCAATAAGAATGGGCGTACATGCGTGCGCAAAACCGGACGTGCCATACAATCCCTAAAATGTTATTGAAGTAGATAATTTTACCAATTTTAATTCAAGTAAAATGAACCATTTAGGCTTTCACTTTCTTCTCCTTCTTTCGATTGGACTAGTAAATATGAATTCCGCAAGAGCCGAATGCTGTTACATACCGTGTGCAAGCTGACGATTCTCAGGGATAAAAACGTGGTCTTAACGATTTTGTTAACACATGTACATGGAAAATAATAAGCAAAAACACATTTAAACGGGTGCAATAGTAAGACCAAAGAGCCATACAGATAATAAATAGTAAATTTACTGATTTTTTTAGATAAATCAACTTAGTAATAGAACGACTCACCAGAAAACTTACAGGACGACAATCCAAATGGCTTGATATCTGCTGGAACGGACAATAAAAAACAAGAATAGTTATCTTCAGAATATATCGGGCTTTGATAGCGTGGCGTCCAACTTCTCAAAGATTGAAGCAAGCCATGCCTGTAATAGAGTCAACAAGCATAAGATCCGCTCAGCGCCGATCCTCGCAAGAGATTTTAGATAATCAAAAGCATGTATGATTTCAAGCATGGACCAGCCAGATTCCTTTTATGGCCGACCAGTCGCCCCCCCCACCCCCCCTCATTCTCAATCTCATTCTGAACATTCTCTCTAAAACACTTTTAAGATTCTTCATGTTACCTTTATTTCAAGACTTTCTACACATTGTTTTTGTTTAATCGTGTTCCTAACACATTTTTTGAATGTTAACTTTATTTTTTAAACTTTCTTCAATATATCTTCTCAAAATCGTGACACAACATCTTGTGCAACTTGGAATGAACCAACTAAGATATATTGCAATTTGGTATGACGACGAAAAGAAAAATTCAATCCACATATTATGAAAATATAATATACGCGAGAATTTATCGGTTAAATTATCATCTCGCCAACATAAATAACAACATTGTCTCGTGTACACAGATTTCACCCGAGCTAAAAATCCAATTCCATAGACAACTTCTATGAAACAGGCATAGGAAACAACAACAAAAAAAGGACACAGAAGCATGACCAATGGGCAACTTATAACCAAATAATTGTATGCCAAAGTGTAGAGTGGTATGACCATATGTGTACTTACATAAAATACATTGTTCTCAAATGTCTTGTAAAGAATATGTTCATTATGTAAAAAAAAACTACGTTATGTAAATTTTGCATGAAAACAAAAAAAAATCTAGTTATTTTCCTTGTTTTTCCTGCTTTTTTGATTTTTTTTGCAACTTTTTTGATATTTTGCCTGATTTTTTTGATGTAATCGGGACAGGTCGGATCTGTGTCACCACCCAGTCCAATGGGTTGGGTTTGGGCCAGGCCGACCCAGTCCCAACCCAAGACCCAACCTCCTTCATTTAAGGTGCATGGTTGTGTAAGAAAGGTGCAGAAAACTTGACGGACTAAGACATCGGCGTCTGAGTCAAAAAAAATGTTCGAGGGACTAAGCAATATGTTTATTCCAGTCGATCAGTAGTACCAAAAACAAATAGGTCCTTGTGGTGGATTTCAAAAACAACTGGTTAGCAAAAAGTAACCCACAGGAGTGTTACGAATCAAACATTTCAGTAATATAATATCAACGTAAAATATTGCATCACAATAATAGCTTCATGGCTAATTTAGCGATAAAAGTACCAGAGTAAAAATCATTGCCACAAAAAAGGGAAAAAGAAATATCAATATCTTCTCTGAAACCTTGTTACGACTCCAGGTGCCCGGGAGGATTAGAGGAACCATTCTGCTGACTACGCTAGGTTATTGCTCTCTCAGATAATGCACAGGTGACCGATGATAGAGATTATGGAATTTATTAAGCTAACCAGTGTTGCCAAAGCTATCGCTCGAGCAGCAGTAAAGTGGTCCCCGCAAGCTAAAGCGCACAGCCTTTTTTTAACCTAATAAAATGCCATATGGGCCGCTTAAGCGGTAAAGCCAGCCGCTTTGATCACTTTGGGTCGTTTAAGTTAACCAGATTGGGATATTTCTTATTAATCTATTTTTAGGACTTGTTTAATTATTTAATATTAGCTCCACTTTTTTATGTTTCTGTATACTATCCAATGAGTTTTGGACCTTTTAGTAGGCCATTTTCTCTCTATTTACATATAAATTTTATTTGTCGAAGTTGCCACATTAAGATTAAGTTTAGTATATTTATTATTTAAATGAAATGATAAAGTTTACGTTTATCTATGGCACATTGTTATGATTTATTTTTGTTGTATTCAGTGAGCCGGTGGCTCAGCACCCCAACTAGTCTTACCACTCAAGTAAAACTTAGTCAAAGGACCTTTGCCACATTAAGTGGCCTTGACAACTATGAAACTAACCAACCCAAATTCATAAGGCGGTGAAAGAAGAAAGCTTCTGCGTAACATTGAGCATAAAATATATGTAGCATGCCATCTCGTGTACAAGCCAATTATCCCTTTACGAAATAGAGCATAAATATGAGATACTTACAAAGGAACTCGATTAGCTATATGCTACAACATAATGTCAAATTCAACATCAACTCATCCAACTGAAGTAACGAGTGAATGAAGATGATATTATGTATACTATACCAAAAACCAAGGAATTATTTAGGACACGGAAAACCTGAGAGCGAGAAAAGTGAGGACTTGCAGAAGAGAAGCCAGGTGTTCCCATATGTCGGTCTACTAGCAACAACGTAAGTGACTTCTAAGTTCTGACTACTGGGGACTCCGGCGCCAATCAGCTTATCTAATAAGTGGAGGATAAATCATTCTACAATCAACACAAGTTAGCACACTGAAGTTCCAAACTAACGAATATCATCAATGAGAACACAAAATCCCGGCTATAGAACAGGTAAAGTCAGACTGGACATGTGGGGCAAGCTGAGACAACATTATTCCTTGAATTTACCATACTAGTTCTGTTTTTATCAACTCTACGAATTGTATGGTCGACAACAACTTCAACAACTCCTTATGGACTAGATCAAGAAAAATAAGAAGAAATGGACATTTACAGATGCAGCCACTAAATTATCCCATAGTCTTGCCAAAAGTTTATCCCCTTTTTAATGATGGACTAGACGGGAACCAGAGGAAGATCTTGAGATTGGAGTGCATAGCATAACCCGAAGCCAAGTATGCATCAATTCTAAATCTCCCTAAACAACAGTATCCTATGAAGAGAAAGATGTGTAAAGTATCAATTAGAGTGGAGAAGGTTCTGGTAGTAATCAGTAATCACTGCTCCACATCCAAGAGTGCTAGAAACAGCCAGAATTGGCCCACATATCCACTGAGGATATATATTCAGTTTGATTTTCTGTATTGACCTTTTTTTAATTTTTTGAAGCACCAATCTGAGCAGATCTTGGATCGGCCCATCTGGCAAATCTGATCACAATCCAAATCCAGAATTCCTTGGCCTCAGTAAGAACCACTAAAGACGTAATAGTTTCCTTCTTAAGCTTTCATTTCAAGATCTAGGCTCTAGCAAAGATCGATACCCTTTCACTTTGCCCATTCTGCTAATCTCGTTGGAAGTGTAATGAACCTAATTGCTTGCTTTTGCGTACACTTGGTTAAAATATATTAAGAGGGTATTAAAAGAAATTTAAAACATTTAAACATTTCAGGTTAATCAATAGCAAGCTCCAGTACAAAGTTAAACATGCAAGCACGCGTAAGAGAAGAAAAGGATCTAACGGTGAGACAACTCAAACAAAATACCAATCAAATAACTAGGTATATGGGAAATTAAAAGAAATTGGAAAACAATTAGGAATAAGCGAATTAGAAAACATGCTATGATGTTCTCATATTCAGAAAATAAAATTCCAAATAAAAAGTTGTTAATTGCAAAAATAATAATTGCAACTGTATTCTATAGAGAATTTTGAATCAACTAAACAAAATCCCTAACCTGGTCAAGATTGCTGAATCCCCTTATAGTGTCACCTCCAATAACCGCAACTCCTTTATCCCCAAGTGGTTGCAAGATAAGTGCCTGACAAAGAAGCATGCATTGGTAACTACCTAGGGAACTCAAGATTGTTAGCTACTAGTTAGAGATCATAGCATTGGAAGGACGTCATTTCTCAAGTATGGAACTCAACTAAGATAAAGTCTTAAAAGCAAGGTTAGCATGGATCAGATCCGGGTCAGGCGAAAACCGGGTGATAGGCCTGGTCCTGACCTCAGATCCATGACCCGGTGTCAGATCTTGGCAGGGTCACGCAACCCGGTCAGGACCTGACCTAACCAAGTCAGTGCAATGGCTAACTGTTGGTTTTTTTTTTGGGGGGGGGGTCCTCTTACCCCCACCCCTCCCACACTTTTTCAACTCTCTTCTCACTCGCAAGTGTTCAAAAAGTGCATTTTCTCTCTCTAGAGTGCTTCTAGATATTTCATTAAATATCCGGCTTGACTACATTGTAATTTGATATCCATGACAAAAATGAAAATTCAATATAAATATTGTGAAAAAATAATACATAAAAAATTTTTGTTTGAAACATCACCTCGCCAAGATGAAAGGCAACGTTGTGCCGTGCACATAGACTCCGCCCATGAGAAGAGTTCAATTTCGCAAACATTTACAACCGTTAAAACAGGCAAATAGAGCTTCAAAACTACATAAGAAAATTGTCCAGAAAGAAAATTTTAAATCTACAAAACATTCAGCTCACATACATGAGACCGATCAGGAGTGCTAAAAATTTCCGCGGGACGAAAGTTTCGATGATGAAACATTGTCATTATTGTTTACTAAATCATACTAATGTTCGCATGACATTAATATCTAATCATTATTATTACAAAAGATGACTTGATACAGACAATGGAGAGAAGTTGCAAGTCATTTACAAACAAAGACATATATTGACATATCGACCGATTCATGGGGTAAGGTTCGGGAAGTGAGAGAGGATTGAACAAAGAAGAAGAAGAGATACACGATCTTACACAAGATGATGACCTAGTAGTAAGTTTTGTGGATCTTATTATCACATACCTATGACACAGACAAACTACCATCACGAGATTCACGACAGCAAAGAAGAATTTACAAATATATAAAAAGAAGATTTAGCAGGTGACATCAAAATGGTTCTTCCATAGTAGCATACCTACGAAAGCTACAAAGAGGCCATATTACGAGTTTATTATCGACACCATAGCCGACGTCAATAAAGAAGTGTCTAGACCAACTACGAAGGATGTATACAATACTTATATTCTCATAATAGTAAAAGATATTAAAAAATATGTCAATTCCTTCAAACACATTTGGCTAGAAAAATGATGCATCTTGATGACAAATGGCTAGATAAATTAGTAACCTTCATTTTTCAACTCTTAGTCTATACTTGTCTTTTTAAATTTCAAATTTTAAAATGTATGCATGATGTCCTTTTTAATAGGTATATGTAGGATGACAATGATCAATTTTCTCGTATACTGTCAAGCTGAAACTGTCTTCTAGAACTCTATGGATGCATCTGAACAAGTAAAAATGATGACTATTTGTTTCAATTGATCGACAGGGTAATCGAAGAGATATGAGAGAATCAAGTTGTCCAAATAATAACAAATGACACAATTGCATATAAATATAGCAATGTTGATGTTCAAGAGACCATGTGTATTGGGCACCATGGTCTGCTTATTCCTTAAATTTGATGCTAGAAGATATATATAAAGATCCTCATATTGACCGACTAGTTAAGACAACTCAATTCATATCATCCTTCATCTACAACCATGCATTTATGTTTAACCTAATGAGAGAGAATACAAAAAATTGAAAGCTCATATGGCCCAATGCAGTTCACCTCTCATTACATTTCATTAGAATTTAATGTAACAGAGACGTCCTCTTATGCAGACGATACTTTCATCAGGATGGTCTAGTTGGAATTCTAGGACTACTCCTTCGGATAAGAGGAAATGGAGGAAGGTTGAGGAGTTTTTAGAAAGTGAAGACTTTTGGTGAATTGTAAAGAAGACTCTTCATATCATGCAACTCTTAGTCAAAGTTTTGAAGATAGTAAATGGGGATATGAAGGCAGGCGTGGTCATCTCTATGATACACTTGAGCAGACAAAGAATGAAATCGCAAAAACGGTGTCGGACTTCAACAAGTGGTTGAATATTATCAACTGTCGATGGAAACAAATGTTGGATCATTCGATACATACAATAGGTATTTTCTTTGTCATTAAGTTCAATCATAAATTTCTAACATATTGTTATGCTCTCGACTGACATGCATATGTTTCCATATCTTTTTTGAATCCTAGATATTGTTATAGCCCTTCTTGCAAACCACTCAATGAGATTATAAACAATGTGAAATCGATCATTCATCAAATGCTCGGAAACGATGATCAATCAATTATAACATGCAACAAGATGCAGGACTACATAATTGAGAGCATTCCACTTTGAAGTATCAATGGTACAACGAACAGTTATGCTCCTAAGCCCGGATACGTACCATCCGATCTTTGGATACAAATTAGATGATTAACAATTATCATATTCCAATTATCTTCTAGAATACAATAATATCATATAGTTAACTAACAGATGGACCAAGGCAAGGCACCGGGATATGAGACTTGGCGGATGTTGCAATAAGAATTTTGAGCTAAACGACGTTGATTTTAGGATGTGAAAGGAATTGGTCAACAATCAACCTAATTCATACAAAGCAAATGAATAAGCTAACATCAATAAGACTAGAGTAGTTGGTGTATTAACATTACAACACAAGGTTGAAACTGATGAATTTGGAGAGCATGAGGCAGAACCAAAAAGAGAAAAAAGATGGAGAGAAAATGTTTAGACAAGGAAGTGAGATAATGACTATACAAGATGACAACATCAATTTGTATGAATCTTCAACGAGTAAAATCCGTTACAAGCTTATAAGAACAATCAAGAAAGATTAGATGAACTAAAGTTCTACCCAAAATATCGAAAATGAGCTTAAGGAGAACTCGACGACATACCTCTAGCTAAAAATTTTTAAATTTCTCCTACAATGGAAAAGAGACAGAATATCGAACAATCTTCTCGCCAAGATAAGAAATCTATTGGTAAAGGTAAATGTTGATACCCAAAAAAATGTCATGCCACCCAAAAATAGCAAATTTCGAACAAAATACATGAAAGAAAATCAAACAGACAAGTGGGACCCACTTTTCATCACATTTAGGGCCAACGAACGGAACAACCTGATAAGCCTTATTGGGTCCAACCGACTGAGCAACGACGTGATAACGGTCAGACATCACCATCTTGTCATCCTAGCTCAAACTTGAGCAACGCTGAAGTCAGATCGGAAATCTTACTTGAATTCAACAAGTTACGGGTGAAACGACGAAAATAGACACCCGAATGACTTTTGGTAGGCCTTATGGGCCCAAATGACAAAACAAGTGTGCTCATGGCAATGTACTAGTTAAGACAATTCCAATGGCGCCCCAAATGTCAAAACCTAACTCTAGACGGTAAAATGACTATTTTGCTCTTGTGGGATCCGGGCAATCTAGGAAAGGTCTAAAGAAAAATGGCACCACCAGAAAGTTTACTTGACTTCCAAATGATGTAAAAAGCCATAATCTACTCTACAATCTATCTCCTAATTCCCAACCCAGTCTATCCGCTAATGCCCTTCCTGAAGCAAACATTCATCACCGTGGCCCATTTTCCATCACCAATTGCATCCGTGTAATTTCCACAAAATGCACCTCATCTTGTATCATCCAGGCAAATTTTCTGCAGTGCCCGATGGATGTAAACGCCACCATCCTTGACGATGAAATTAAGTGGTTCAGCATCTTCACCAAAATTCATAAAGGTGTATGATGTAACCTCGAAATCCAAAAGATTAGTTCTTTTGTTTTGGAAATTCATTTTCCTTTTGAATTTGAATTTGATTTGATTAGACCTTAGTATTGACTTCTTAGGAAAATAGATGGTATTCCATAAAAGTACTAACTAGGGTCAAAATTATGTGTTGAGGTTGTTAGGTTCTTTGAAAAATTAATTTTTGACCTCTCCCCGTCGGATGGTGCGAAGATCCGACGTTAATTACATCGAGATAACTCGAATACCCTTGATTAAGCGTCATAGCAATCCATGAAAATAGAAAACATACATCCACCAAATAAGCATTCACACACATATGGACATAGGAGAAAACAATCCCATGAAATTTGATGGAATGCAAACACTCAATTTTAGTTTGGATTTGATTTGAATTAAATTGAATTAAATTAAATTTGTTGGTTTGATTTTGATTTGAGTTGAATTTAATTTGAGTTGGATTTAATTGGTTTTGAGTTAAATTGGTTGATTTGAATTGAATTGAATTTAGTTTTGAGTTGAATTTGATTTGTTCATTTTAATTGAATTTAGTTTGTTGATTACTTTTGGTTTGGATTGGAGTTTGATTTGATTACTTGATTTAAGTTTGGTTCAATTTAAATTTGTTGATTGATTTAAGTTTTTGATTTTGATTTTGATTTAATTTGTTTATTGTTTGATTTTTGTTTGAAGTGAATTTTGTTGGGGTTGATTTATTTAAATTTAGTTTGATTGGAGTTGAATTTGAATTTAGTTGATTGATTAATTTGGATTTATTTTATTGAGTCTGATTTGATTTAATTTGTACTTGAATTGATTTGATTGAGTTTGAATTTGTTTGGATTTGTTTTGAATCTGGTGGATTTTATTTGTTCGGTGAATTGTTTGATTTAATTCGGTTTGAATTTTATTTTATTAGAATTCACTTGAATTTAGTTAATTGAATTGAATTTGACAGATTGCCTGACTTGGAATTTCTTTTAACAGATTTGTTTTCAATTTGGTTTAATGTTCTTGAGTTAAGACTTAATGATTTACAATCTGTTGATCTTCTGGTTTGGGAATTCAGATTTTCTTGAAACTTATAGATTTCTGATTTGCTTGAGCATCTTTTATTAATGTTGGCTTATGTTTTAATTAAGCTTAGGGTTAACCCATTTCACAATTCATGAACTGCCTGGCTCAAAGATGACCGAATTGGATGAGATTCAGTTTGATTAAGGCCTAATTACAGAATTCTAATTGAGTTCTGAACTGGGTGGAGATTGGTTTTCAATGGATGTTTTGACTTCTGAGTTCTATTTCTGGGTTCTACAGGTCGGCAGATTTCACACTTTTGTTTTCAGATTTCTCGGACCTAACCTGAATTTCAGACTTCTTACAAATTCTGCACACTGCAGGCTCTCAAACTCTCGGTTCTTTGTTTTAGATGCAAAGTTCAGATTTTGATATTTAAATGGATTGAATTCAGATTTCAGATTTGCCTACAGACTACTGAAATTCGGACTTGAAATGGATTCTGCACTTTCAAACTTTGTAATGTTCAGATTTCGGATCCTGCAAAATTCAGTTTTCCTGACTTCTTCAAATTCCAAACTCCAGATTCCTGCATTTTTCAGATTTGCAGGCTTTCTGTACCAATTCAAACTTCAGATTTCTCACTGACTTCAAATTTCAGACTTCTGTTCAGATTTTGAGACCCCAGATTTCTCACGGATCTCAGTTCTCTGCAGTATGTTTCAGATTTCAGAAAACGTGGAATCCAGACTTTGAAACTCCCGAAATTCAGATTTTTAAGCTCCAATTTCCAGAAAACAGGCTTTCAGAGATTTCTGCACCAAAACAGTTTTCGGACTTAGTTCAAATTTTCAGATTTTTTAATCTCTGGACTTTAGAATTTCAGAGAATTCAGTTCTGATCCTTCGGTTCTGATTTTGAGCCAGGCAGGTCCTTAACAATTAACAGAATTTCAGATTTCTTAAATGTTTTGATTTTCATTGAAATTTCAGATTTAAGTTCAGTTTTTAGTGTGCTTGCATCCATTCAGTCCGGCAGGGACTGTTTTCTCCTTGCATTGCTCATTGAATTCTTCATTGTTTGAAGTTCACAAGTCCTCCAGCTTTCTCTCTTTTACAACAACTGTGACATCCCCTCAATTCGGGATGAAATATGTCGGTCTTGAGTGTAGTCTCCAGCCTTTGATAGGCATCTGGAAATCCTGCTTGTCACTTCAGCAGTTTGAGTATAGTCCTGCCTTTGATAGGCACATAAAGTCTTCTTCCAACCGGTTCATGGTTGAGCATACCCGGCTTTTTGAAAAGCTTGTGGGCACTCATCCCATGGTTGGTCTACCTCATTAGCCTATGGTTTGGGCATATTGGCATGTTGATCATGCACAGCCTCCCTATGGCATAATGGGCAAAACCACTCCCTCTTGGGGCATGGTAAGACATTGGGGTCTTTTAACTAGACCTTTGTATGTCCACCTTAAAGGGTCAAGGGGCGTGCTTAAAGCCGGCCCATTGCTTTCCCTCTCTGTTTTGAATTCTTTTAAATTAAGCCAAGACCATGAGGCGGGTTTTTAGCCGGCCGGATGCTCGCCTCGGTTTGTTTAATTAATTAGGTGAATTGTTATTTAATTTCTGTTTATTGTTTGTTTTATTTATTTTTTGAATTACGGGTCAATAGACGTGCTTAAAGCCGGCCTATTGCTTGCCCATTTATTTTGATTCTTTTAAGTTATGCCGAGACCATGAGGCGGGTTTTTAGCCGGCCGGATGCTCGCCTCGGTTTGTTTAATTAATTAAGTGCATTTTTATTTAAATTTCAATCAAGGGTGTCTTTTAAGAGAAATCAATTTATTGGGCCCTCTTGCGGATCATGTTCATTGGGCCCTCACGCAGCCCACCTTCTTCTCCCCTTCTTTTTTCTTTAAAAAAAAAAAAAACCTTCAATGGTGGGCCCCACAATCTGGTTGACCTCCGGTCAACCCCTCCTCCCCGCAGCTCCTCCCGCGCGCGCGGCACCTGGCCGCGGCTGCGGAGGTTTTTTTTTTTGTTTTCTTTTTCCCGGGTGGGCCCCACCCTGATTTTGACCAGCCGGTCAAAATTGAGTCCGCGGCGGACTCCTGCGCTTCCCCTTCTTCTATTCATGCGCCAGGTGGACATATGTTTGCAAAAAAATAACCCTGGCGGCTCCTTTCTCTCCCCCCGACCAGACGACGGCACTCGGAGCTCTCCCGACAGCCTCGGCGGGACCCGACGGCGGAGGAGGCCTTGGCAGGGCCCGACGGCGGGGGAGGGGATCTTACGGCAAGGCTTTAGCTTCCGGAGGGGCTCCCGGTGAAGGCGGGTGCGCAGAGGCTTCCGGCGGGTGCGCAGGGGAAGACTCCGGCGGGTGCGCAGGGGAAGACTCCGGCGGCTGTGGCTGCTGCAAGAGGCGTCTCCGGCGGTGCTGGCTTCTCTCGGAGGAGGCTCCGGCGAGCGTGGCAGGCTGCGGGAAGGTTTCCGGCGACGGAAAGCTCCGGAAGAGCTTCCGGCGACGCCGGGCAGTTCCGGAAGAGCTTCCGGCGACGTCGGCAGGTTCTGCTCTTCTTCTCTATCTCTCTTTCTCTCTTCTTTTCTAGCTCTCGGGGGATTCTCTTGTGCTGTTTCCGGGGGCCTTCTGTTAAGCGAATGCCAGGTCTTCTTATAGACTTGGTAGTGTCCTGCCTCCGCCGGGAGACTTCCTGCAATAGAGATTGCGGGTCCGAGAGGGACTCGGAGCAATCCCGAAATCCATGGGATCGACCTCCCCTTCCCTTCTTATCCTCTATCGGCTTCTCACGGCAGTTTCCTGCTGTCACTGGATTGGCTCCGGGGGAGAGTCCGGTGGAGAGTTGATTTCCTTCCTTGCTTCGACGGCTCCTCCTCTTTATTTATCATTTTTTTTTCTCTCCCCTTTTTGACGTGGACTGGTTATAGAGGAGATGACATCCATGGGCCGGTTGCTGGCTCCATGGATGCTGGCCCGATTGGGCTGTTTCGGACCTCCTCCTGGCCCAACCGATCTCCTTTTAGCTGCTGGCCTGTTTTCTCTTTTTTTTCTTTTTTCTTTTTTTTTCTTCTTCTTTTTTTAACACGTATGTGACATACGTATCAATTTTTGAGTGCCAACAGTGTATCTTCAGTTTTTGTCCCGATTGTACCATTTGTTAACACTATTGTGCTATGTTATCAGAGATGTTTAAGATGCCTCAAATCTGCTACGTCAACAAAGGCACTTGAGGCACTTGCTTAGGGCGTTGAGGCAAAGTGAGGCACTCCCTCCTTGCATCGCCTCCTTCAGGATCAAGCTAGACTATTAAGATAATCATTATAATGATCTCTTTTGTTTACTTGATTTCCAAATGATTTTTAAAACAATTGATGATAATTGATATTAACAATATTTTTCAAGTATGAACCTAAATTGTTACACTTATCAGCATTATTATACTTCTATCTCTCTAAACTTTTTTTATGATGACCAAGGTGAAAATTCCTATTGATGCAGATAAAATATTACAGCAAGTAAAGAAAAAAGAGAAAAAAAAGAAACCATCAGAAAGAAGCTACCGAGATGGTAGTCATGATGGGTATTACAAGAAGAAAACACTGAACTTCAGCAGCTTATTCCTGAAAATTGCCTCTTCCAAGTGCCTTCTAGTGCAAGCATAAATCTAGCCCTTGACTAGAGCTGACAACAATATAAGAATAGATTTTGGATGTTCAAAGTGCTCCCCAAACTATTATTCATAGTAAATACCATAGATTGCTGAATCACCTAAGGTGATCATTGAGGTGCGGAGGTGCGGCAAACCTTTGATCGCCTTGCCTTCTCTGACACTTTATGCCCTGTGTGGTCAGATTATTAAAATTGATACTATATGAATTTTGATAATAATTTTTATGGAAGATAGAGTATCAATAACAAAGGTGATCCAGATGGGCACTTGTATGTCATTTCATTCCCTATTTGTCCTACAATTTCAAAATTGATATTTATAGACAAAAACCTAGTGATGATTTATATCGATATCAATTGCAAAATTAATAGTGATAAAGGTGCTTAATACTGTTACCAAATAGGCTATTAGATAACATAGCTATTGAGAGAAGGGGGATGGGAAGTTCATTGATCCCCACTATCGAATAAAAGAATTTTCCCATATCGTAGTACAGAAGTTAACAGGTGGAAAGACATGTTATCGATACCACCGTACTAGATGAAGTCAGCATCTATCAAATATAGCTAAATTGGACCAGGATCAGTGGGCTGGCCAAGTTTTCTTAATATTTTTTTAGAGTTTGATTCTTACTTCAGGATCAGGTTTAAGTCCAATCTGGAATGAAGTTGGATTGCTGTTGGCACCCAAAAAAAAAAAAAATGTCATGACATCCAGAACTGACAAGTTTTGGGCAAAATACATGAAAGAAAATCGAACAGGCAAGTGTGATATACTTTTCATCACATTTAGGGCCAATGGGCCGAACAGGCCCAATAAGCCTTATTGGGCCCGACCAGCTGGATGATGACTTGATAACGGTCAGACACCACTATCTTGTCCGTCTAGCTCAAACTTGAGCAACAACGAAGTCGGATCGAAAATCCGACTTGAATTCAACAAGTTATGGGTCAAACGGTGAAAACACTCCCGAATGGCCTTTGGTAGGCTTTAATGGGCCCAAATAACAAAACAAGTGGGCTCACAAGATCGTATCCGATCCAAGACATTTCCAACGGCACCTCACATGTCAAAATCGCTTCGGATAGTAAAATGACCGTTTTGCCCTTCCGAGATTCGGGCAATCTGGGCAAGGTCCAAAGAAAAGTGGCACCACCAAAAGGTCTACTTGACTTTCAGATAAACAATGACAGAGTCAGATCGGCAATCCGACCCATATTTGGAAAGTTATGAGGAAAACACCGAAAGTCGATTTTCGAATGGCCTTAATAAGGGCATATCAAGTCCGAAAAAACAAAATAAGTGGGTCCATGGGGCCGTACACTTGAGGGCTTCGCAACGGTACTCGAATGTCGAATCCGATTTCGACGGCACCGAACGGTAAAATGACCTCTTTCGCCCTTGGTAGGTTTGGACACTCCGGGATAGGCCCGATAATATCTTGGTGCATCATTAAGTCCGCCAAGCTCCATATCATGAGCAACATTAAAGTCGGATCGTAAATCGACTTGTATTCGGCAAGATATGGGCAAAACAATGAAAGTGGACTTTTAAAGGCGGTCCTTCGGCTTGGTGGGCCCAAATGACCAAACCAAGGTGTCAACAAAATTGCCTCGACGAGAGCTTCACAACGGTGCCTTGAATGTCAAAATCCGACTCCGGACGAAAAAATGACCGTTTTGCCCCTATCGCCTCGAACAAATCCGCATGTGCCCATTAACATATGGCGCGCGTAAAGTCCGCCGTACCAGATGAACAACATCAAAGTTGGATCATCAATCCAATCTATATGTGGAAAGTTGTGGACAAAATTTGAAAAATTGCAAAGTTGGCACACACTTTGAAACAGATGGGTCAAATGAGAAGAGGATCGAACCTGTTTAGGTTATTAGGTTCTCTCGTGCTGCTTCTTCAATAATAATTGGACGATGGGAGATAAAAGAGGGCTGGGATTGAAACAGATGAAGGCTGATTTGAATCAATGGCTCAGATTTGATATAACTTAAGTTATTGGATCCTATCTTAATGGTTTCTTATTGGTATTGGATCATGGGGAGTAAAGAAGGGCCAGGATGCCATCTTATGATCAGATTTAAATCGAGGGCTCAGATTGAATATAACTTAAGTTTTGGATCCACCTTATTGGGTCTTAATGGTATCAAATATTTGATTAAGTCCAATGGGAGAAGCCACGTACTGTCCATCTCTTGGCCAAGTCAAATGTTGACTTCCAGAATTTTCAGAAGGCTTAAAAAAAAAAAAAAAAGGAGAAAAAGGAAACGTGGGGGGGTCAGTAGACTGACCCACCTCCCACTGCAGCCACTACTCCCACGATCTCCACTTCCTCCATGTTGGGGGGGAGGTTGCGCTGGACAGTTTCCTCTCTTTAAGAGAGACCTGTCGGATATACTAAGGGGGTTGGTTGGAGAGTTGATACGTGAAGGAGAGTTCCTGCGTGCAGAGGAGGGCGGACGGCTGCTTCCAGGGGGCTGCTTCCAACAGGAGGGCGGACGGCTGCTTCCAGGGGGATAGGCTGCTTCCAACGGCTGACGGCTGCCCAGGGAGAGGATGTCCACGCGAAGCACCTGCTGCTGTGGCTGCTGCCGTTGGAGACCATCGATACAGGCTCCACCCTTGCTTGGTCCTCCACGCAGGCCAGTCAATGGCCTGATTACACCCCTCCCGGTGGCCCTCGAGCAAAGCATAAAAAACCTACTTCCGGTCCCATTTTCTGAATCAAAAGGAGGAGTCAGGTGCTGCAGATCCTTCTAAGGACAACCAGAACTCAGTTTTTTTTCTGGTTGAGATCATTTAGGCCGCCAGGGCCTTATTTCAGCAAGTCACTAAAGCCCAATTTCTGGACAGAATTAGAGAGGCCATCAGGGCCAAGGGAGCTGGCCGACAGGGCCTTGATGAAGCCCAAACGGGCCTTTAAGGCCCAACAAAGACAGTCTGGCCGCCAGGGCCTTCAAAGTGCTAAGTGTTCACCTTGGCCCAATGAGGACAGAACCGGCCATCAAGGCCTTCAAAAAAAAAACTTAATCAAATATGAGAAAAGAAATTCAATTAAGAGCTAGTCTATTCCATATAGGCTACCTCAAAGGACGGGCACTCGGGCATGTCCCCGGCGTGTTTGATCCTGGACGGGGAAATGGGCAAGCTCCCATCTTCTACCGATCCTTCCCCCGAAGTAGGGAGTATCAAACTCCACCTACTAAGGGAGGTATATCTCATCAATTTAAGGGGTGGTCATGTCAAAATTTCCCCTTAAATTAAAAATGAGAGACATATGCCAAGGAAAGATCATCCTATGTCCATCAAGGACTAAGGGAAATTTATCAATGGGAAACACGACATTTTATGTCCCCCACATGTAATGTGCATTCGAATTTGCCAATAAATGGAAGTTTCGAATTTTGCATATTATTATTGTTATTGGAGCTTATAGGAATAGCCCATGAAATTGAAGGAATGCAAATGTCTAAAGATGACATTGTAAAAAAAAAAAAAATGTTACAACATTCAGATTTCAGTCTTTCTGGAAGATGAGAAAATGAGATTTTCTACTAAGCCGAAACCAAAGTAGAACATATATATATATAAAAAAAAGAGACTTTAAGGTTCCATGGATCTGAGAATTGAAGGCTTAAAATTTGAACATCACATCCGGAGATAAAAAATCTGAAATTCTGAAGTCTGAAACATACAAACTGAAATTGAAGTCTGCGGAGGTTTAGAATCTGAAACATGCGTAAAATCTGAAATGTGTAGAATCTGAAATCTGCATTTCAAAGATTCAAAAAAAATCTGAACTCCAAAGTTTAAAATCTGAAAGTCTTAAAAAAAGGTGCAGAATCCTAACTCCAAATCCGGAATCCAGAAACTGTAAATTCCCCAGAATCTGTACAGTCCCCAATCTGTTCCAAATACAATTCGTTAATTTCCCCTCAACTCCAAAAAAAATCAAATCTGTAAGTGAAAACCAAAACTTCTAAAATCAACTCAAATCCGGCTATCCATCCAATTCAAAACATAACTTAATCAAGACTAAACCAGAATCTGCATCAAATTAAAACAGTTTTTTTTTTAAACTAAATCAAATCAACTCAAATACAAACCAAATTTTCCAAATCAAACTCAAAGTCAAACTAAATCAAAATCAATTCAAATACAAATCAAACTTTCCAAATTAAATTTAAGTCAAACTTAATGAAAACAAGTCAAAATTAATCAAAAAAAAATCAAATTCAACTTAAATCAAACTGAAATTTAAATTCAATCCCAACAAAAATCCATTTCAAACAAAATCCAAACTAAAAGCAATTCAACCAATTAAATTCAACTCAGACTAAATTCAAACAGATTCAAATTAACCAAACCAATCAAAAATTCAAACCAACAAATCAAAATTCAAATCAATTCAAATCAAATTCAAAACCAAATTAAGTGCTTGCATTCCATCAAATCCATGGAGTTGTTTTCTCCTACGTGTGAATGTTTATTTTGTGGATGCATGTCTTCTACTTCAATGGATTGCTATGACGATAATCAAGGGTATTCGAGTAATCTCGATGTAATTAACGTCGGATCTTCGCACCATCCGACGGGGAGAGGTCAAAACTAATTTTCAAAGAACCTAACAACCTCAACACATAAATTTGATCCTAGCTAGTACTTTTATGAAATACCACCTATTTTCTTACAAAGTCAATGCTAAGGTCAAACCTAATTCAAATTCAAATGGAG
Organism: Cryptocoryne crispatula var. balansae; assembly: GCA_036172225.1. Classification (NCBI taxonomy): domain Eukaryota; kingdom Viridiplantae; phylum Streptophyta; class Magnoliopsida; order Alismatales; family Araceae; genus Cryptocoryne; species Cryptocoryne crispatula. The sequence continues at coordinate 5,135,042 of CM069922.1, read as the reverse complement.
AATGAATTTCCAAAACAAAGAGAAACAAATTCTTAAATTTTGAGGTTCCAACAATTGCCTAAAAAGAATCAAAGTCAAGTATGAGATAATTTTAAAATTAAATTGAATCCAGAAAATTCTGACTTAAAAATCAGAACAATCAATTCAATCACTACATTACCAAATATTGAACCAAGTGCCAAAAAAATATTTCATGGTCTTAAGATCATTTTTAGATTATCTTCCCTGATGCTGTTATAGTGGTGGTTCATGAAGGGTGACAATTGTATGACAAATGTAAACAACAAAGTCATTCATTGGAGTAGACTGTAGTGTCATGTTTTAAATCCTAAACAAGCTGTCAAACACAAAACACAAACACCAAAAATTTTAAGATCCTTCAGTAAAAAAGGTCCAGCATCTGGAATTACCAAGTAGATAGTTTTACAAACAAGGAAGTTAAGCCAAGGCCAAAGAAAATAAAATCAAAAGCATAACTTGATTTAGTAGAACTCCCATTACCTGTGTATTGGGTGGTAAGAAAGGAAGCTCTGCCTTGCCAGGGTAAAGAGAAAGATTGGCTAAGTAGCTTTCTGTGAAAAAGATTTGCAGCCCCAGGATTACAGCTTGCATGTGATTTTAAAGTGAAGAAACGAATACAAAGGTGAAATGAAAGGAGGAAGAGAAGAAATGGGGGAGGGGAAGATACTTACGCTTCCCAGATTGAACTGCATTCTGATATAATGAACCTTTAATTAAATTGGTGACATCAACTTCCATAGGTTTACCATCTTCTAAGTAAGACTTGGATGCAATTCCCATTTGAACAAGACAACAGCCTTTAAAGATAATCACTAATGATTTGCAGCAAGTGACACCTGAGATAGAGGTCCATGCCCTATTTAAATAAAACTATCAATCAGGGTGAGGAAACAAACAAAATAACATATATTAAGCAGAATAACATTGACAACAGCATATATTGTACTTAATTTGAAGGATCCTGATAAGTGTTTATGCTCATTGTACATGAATATCAGTTCATATGTAAACAAAGTTAAAAGTATTATTTACCGTCAAGAGAAAAATGGGCGAGTTTCAAATGAGTAAAAGATTTAAGCAAAGAACAAGTAAGGGTGCAACACAGATCTTTGGCATCTGAAATGAAAAGACACCGGATCTCCAATCTGGCATTTTCTGCCTCCTCAACATACATGCAACTGCAGTGCATGATCTAGACGTCAAGCTGGAAGGTTTGACAATGAAATTTTCAATTAACTGTGTATAGTTATAAAGTGTTAAAAGATTGGAAAAGACACTTCAGTTTGGAGAGACATGTTCTTTTGCAATTTATAACAACAAAAAGAATATGTGCCCCCCCAAGATACATGCATCATCTGGGTCCATTTTCCAGTTCAAATAACACAACGTAGCTTACTATGAACTGGAAATTGTCAATAACCACAAAGCAACGTTCTATAGTACAGTTGATAACAAAAAAATCAAGATATCCTCAGATAAAAGAGGTCATAACACTGTAAAGACAAATAAAAGAATTACCACAATATTTCACGAACTGCTGAATCTGGTAGATGAGAGTTTATTTGCTTACACTCTACACCTTGGAGAACTTCCTGATACCATTCTGATGTTGCATAAGTTCAAGCCTGGAAGTATGATAAAGCATTTTCACCCAATAAAATATAAACACTCTTACTGGAGATATGTACTTTGGCCTAATCGACAGCCAGATAAGACCAGCAAGAATGTCTGTTACAGCCAAAGCAAGCGATAATATATCTGCTCTTGACTGTGAACTGCATGGAACGAGAAGATTGAAATATCAAATAATTCATTACAATCAATTAAGAGAACATAATACCATATGATCAAAGAGAAAAGCAAGAGAACAAAGTGATTCATGTAGAGAAGAGAAATGATACCAATTGAAGACCAAAACAAAATATGATAACTGAATTGAAAATGCAGGGATCTTTATTCTTGACATTGCACCAAACCAAAAATGTGAAACAAATGAGGGCAATGTGAGATGGAAGAGGGCAACGACGGCAGTGTTACTCCAGTGCAATTTCCAACAACTAAGTGGCAACAGATCCAATACTTGCTTTGTCTTGACTTTAGCTACAGGTGAGAAACGGTGAACAAAATCTAGACAAGGCATCTCCCTCCTCTAATTCGCCATCAAGAAATGACTGGCCTTGAGCTCCCAGGGTATCCCCCCTAAGAGAGCGCATGGTTCTGGGTGGGGTAGAGGCTGAGTAATTAGTGCTAAGGTGATCTGACCGCAAAAATACAAAGATGTAAAAAGAAGCAAGGCTGGCAGGATGCATAATTTTGTGGTTAAGGCATTTTGTTGTGCTGTCTCTAGACAGCATAAGACAAGTCCTAATTTTCTGCTTACATATGGTTTTGAATACAAAAACATGACGTTATCATGGCTTGCAATCTCGGCCAGCCAGTGAACTGGTGAGATCCAAAGAGCCTGAGAGACACTGTCTAAGCTTCCACAGAGGGAAACAGCATCAGATGGCGACGTCCGATGCTGTCTTTCCCCACCTTATTGATAGGAGATGGGTCTCATGATCAGGGTTCTCAGACCCAGGAAAGACCAACAATTGAGAGATCCGCAAGTTGGAGATCTTGGGACCTGAAACAGCTGGATGCCTTCCGGACTACCACCGGGTCCAAGAATTCAGGCAGGTGGCCTGTCTTCCCCTCACAGTAGGCTAGAGAAAGCATAGTGCCTTCATGCAGAGCAGTCTCACTCCGTGCTACCATCCACTGGCGGCAGTCTCTGCCTTTCCAAGGCATCTTCCCCAACCCAAGTTCACGACATCTAGTCTCACCGACTATCCCGAGAAAGGTCACGATCCAAGTTGGCCATGGACATTATTGCTCAAAAACATGATACAGCCTCGGAGCCTCCTGTACACCAAAAAAAAAAAAATAGAGCGCTTTTTGATGACCATATTCCTGAACCATAGTTGTCAAAGGCACCAGCGTAGGCACCAAGGCTTGGCAGGATCAAGGAGCCATGGTGCCTTTTTAAAAGACCAAAAGGTGACCAAGACGCCTACCTTGGCACTCAAAGTGCCTGCCTAGGCAATTCAGGATCTTCTACATGATTAGTAACAAAAATTCTTCCAAGAGGCACCAAGGCTTGGCAGGATCGAGAAACCATGGTGCCTTTTTAAGGGACCAAAAGGTGACCAATACGCCTACCTTAGAATCCAAAGTGCCTGCCTAGGCAATTCAGGCCCTTCTACATGATTAGGAACAAAAAATCTTCCAAGAGACAAAGTCCCCCGGACACCCCTCACATGAGGTGTTGTCCCCTTGACCCTCGCAACTTGACCACATTGGTCGATTCGCAAATTGTGGGCGCCCATTTCATCATAGTGAAATCATATTAAAATATTTCATTATCACTTATTTTGTAAACATCTAAGATTTTAAATTATAAATAAACACAGTACACTTAAAATCATAAAGCTCTCGCTCAACCTCCCTTCTCTCTCCTTCTCACTTAGCTTATCAAGATTATATTTTTCCTAAAAATGTATATATACATAACTACATAGATAAAACACAAATTTATATGCATGCACACGATTATACCATATAATAAGTATATAAGTATATGTAAAACTTTTTCTTGTGCCTAAATCTTTAGAAGTTTATATCATGGTTTTCCGGATCAGGACCTGGGTCACAACCCGGGCCCGACCCGAGGATGAGATCCCCTCGAGTCGCGACCCGATCGCCAGGTCACACGACCAAGATCCCACGGAGGTATTGCTTCCCGTGGGAGGCAAGTAAGGGAGGTTTTTGATGCCCCCGTTGCACCCCTTGGGGGCCCTTCATCCCACCCCTCCCCCCCTTCATGCTCATCCCTATAAGCCTTAAATTTTAAGACTAATTCCCACCCCTCCAAGGCCCATTAGTTGATTTAGTGAAGACTAAAGATTGATATCTTTATTTATTTTTTGAATTATTCTAATATAATATTTTCATTTGTTCTTTTCCGTGGAGTGAGATAAATTATAGATCATCCGTGGACACCCCGATTCAATCCCCCTATGAATAATATTTTGGTGATTTTTTAGGACCCAATAGCAACATTAGGGTCATTATAGAAGGGACTCCAGAGTATAATAATCATCGGCATGTGTGACAGATTGTATATACTACAATGTCGTGAAAAGAGTATAAAGTTTATGTAAAAAATGTATATCAAGTCAAGTTTATGTAAACCGTAAATTAAAGTTTGTGTTAATGAATGAAAATATTTTTATTGTTATAGCTCCTATTTTTCATTTTTTTAAAATTTTCTAACATTTTTTGTTTTTTTAATTTTCAAAAAAATAATAAAAAATAGGGACCGGGCCAACCTGGTCGCGACCCACGCTCCAACCTTCCTTGGTTTGTATATTATATATGCAGTATCATCATCTAATTTTTTCACTTAGGCAATGCCGAAGCAAGAAGACACCTTTGCACATCTTGGGTGCCTTACCGGCTTGAGAACTATGATATGAGCAAAATCTATTTCGTTGCATCCATAGCCAAGATAGAAAATCCATAAACCGTAGAAAGTGTCATGAAATTAGCATCACTCTTGTCATTGATATTTCAACTTCTATAGGCAAGAAAATAATATGTTTGCTACATTTATGTCTGTATTCAAAGGGAATTAACTAATACAGACAGACCATTTTCTTGCATTTTGGAGAAACTCCTAAGTTATGCATGATGGATCACTATATATTTTCTCCATAAAGTTGCCCAAAAGGGTTGCAGTTCCCTGAAATAACACTCAAACTGACTCCAACATACCAACAAAGCATCCTGTGAACTCCCAAGCAAACTGGCATACAAACTACCGAACAAGCCTGCCAACAAATAGAATCACCTCATGAACATCAGGGTAAACTGGCTGGGTTAGCGACGAGTTCTAAAATCCCGATTCTCAGTCCACGTTCACTATGTTGCCCTCCTCAGTTTCCTAAAGGCCGATGCTGGAGTTGCAGTAACAATGAGAAGAAGGATCTCCCAGAAATCCACAATTAAGAGTTTACGGCACTAGATATGCAATATAGAAAATAAACTTGGTCTTTCAGTCATCTAAATATTCATATATGAACGGCAGGTAAATTAATTTTCAATAAAAGATTATTTGTAAAAAGCCCTCCACAAATTGCATACATCAGAAACGCTAGACAGTTCTTCCATACGGCATGTTCCGAAATGATTCAATGGAAGCATATAGACGTAACAGTCCAACGATGTAAATTAAGCAAAACACGTAAAAATAACAAATAAATAAATTAGACGAAGCTGATGCATCACAAGAACAGCGATACATAAAGAACAACATTCCAGGAAGCGAAATGTCTCTGATAGGATACCGTATACTCTGACAAGACAACAAAGAGGGCGTAACTAAGGATGTATGTCAATTCTAACCTGCTAGCATCTGCCACAGGTGCAATGCCGGAGAACGCACGATTTAAGAGGACCGTCAACAAGGCGATGCCACCCACATAGATGGGCAACCTCCGAGCAAACTCGTCGTTATTGGATACCCAGTCAGCAGCCAGGTTTCGCCTGGGCTTGGGACCCCTGTAGGCACCCTTCCGATAAAAGAAACCAAATGTCAAGTTAAAACAATCATGTAATGCATAAATTGACGCCTTCCTTCCTTCCTTCCTTCCTATCTACCTGCGATGCCGAGACAGAGGACGAGGTTGAAGTGGGAGAAGAGGCTCTGACTGTGCTGAAGTGGAGAGATAAAGGTAGCGAACCGGGAAAAGCGTGTCGCCCGTGCGACGAAAGATGTCGCATAGGGCAACCACGGCAGGAGATGAGGGAGAAGACCGGAAGGAGAAGCTGGCTACTGCCGCTACTGGCCTCCATGACGAAGGTACACTTAGCCTCTCTCCCTCTATTCTTCGCCGCCTGATTCCACGAATCTGTGAATCAGAGATGGACAGGGACCGCCTGGTAAGGTGACCAGTCCCGTGCCGACTGAAAGGATAAAAGATGGGCTGGGTCGGCGAGCCCATTCTCCGGACCCGAGCGAGGTTGGGCTACAAAACGAGGGGATGGTCCGCCGACGGGCGTCCGACAGATACCGCTGAAGATGACACTGCTAACATTCTGCCATTCTGGTCTGCGGTTATCACGTTGGTTCCTTTTTAGAAGGGAAAGGCTTAATGTTGAGAGTATAGACGCAACAGCCATCATATGCAATTAAAAAAAAACAACCAGACAAAAGAGGGAATCACACACCGTCTTAGCACTAAGAGCATGGGAAAACAAACACATTAGAAGACGAACCTTCACCCACGTCATATGAATTATCAACCGCGTGCATACAGTATATCCCGACCGCTCCAATACCCAGAATTGAACCAATCTTCACTAAGATAAATTTAACTTAGAAAGGTTTTACCTAGACCTTATGCCCAATATGTCGACGATGTATCGGAGTATGTCTGATAGTATTGGAAAATATATACATGATAGGCACCACGAGCAAGAAAAAAGTAGATATGTTTTTCCAACCAATTATTATTATAGAATGCTAGATTGAATCAGGTCACCCTTCCAATATGACCTGATCCCATCGAGTTTTTATCCGATCGATCTCATGAGTCAGATCGTATCAGCGGACTCAGCCTACTCTGGAAATCTTGGTCACCCTGGTTGCGGTCGCCGTGACTTCGGACCACAAAATGCATCCCAAGGGCCCGGAGGGATCCCCCCCCCCCCCTCTTCTCTCTCTCTTCTTTTCCGATGAAAATCTTATCTCAACTTATAAGATGATTCATCTCTAAATTTTATACACTCATTTTATCAACGTGAAATTTAGAGAGAAAAATCAAATTATCTTCGCCTCTAGTGCCAAAATAATTAAACAGGAATAGTATCATGTATCCAAATTAAATATTTTAAGATGAACATATTTATATTTTGAAATAAATCTAACAGATAAGATTTGAATACGAATAATATTATATATTTGTTTACTCAGTTTATTAAAAAAATTAATTTTGAATTCGATTCGACTCTAGATCAAACCCAAGTCACGTCCGAATCTACCCAAGTCAGATCCTACTCAAAATAAAAACTCGTGTGCTTGATGCTTGCTAAGGGGGTTTCTTAGTTCTTACGCGACTTGTGACCAAAGCGGAGATAAAATTTATCAACACCAAAGAACAACCGAAAGGTCCAAAGCGGGGGCCGTCTTAATGTAGCCACAATCCCCATCGGACGCAAAACGAGCGCCCAATTCTTCGAGCCCGTACAAACAAAAAAGAATAGAAAGACAACAATAATGACGTTCAGAACAAATCTTTTACACCTCGAAGGATCGCTAAAACGGGAAAAACGGGAATACGTTTAAAATTTCTTTTTCTCTCCATAAAGAAATCTTCAAGGACGTAACAGGCAGATTTGACATAAACTTAGTACACTGTGGACGGAGAGCTCATCGAGTTAAAGCACAGCAGGAAAGTCCTCTGTGCTACAGGAAGCTTAGAGGATCCTATCTTGCAAGTCGGAGATCAAATTTGAAGCTAACGATGTCAACTTCTTGCCCGTCTCTCCAGCAATGTTCTTAAGTGAGGAGATGTCTTGTGATGCCTGAAACAAGAAGTTGAGGGAAAAGCAGGGTGGCACATCAAACAACGTGATCGGTTGATAACATCCACACACAAAAAACAAAAAGAAAAAAAACTGCAAATATGATGTTTAATCATTATTCATGCATAATTTTTACTTCCACCGAGCACGATGAAAAATAACAGTAAACAAATTACTTAATAGCCTGAAAGGAAATCTTTTTCAGACTTCCATATTCCAAATTCCGGTGAAGGAAATGCATAAAGGAAGTCCGCGCAGATGAAAAGAGTACCTGAAAAGAAATTCTGTGGATAAGATCAGACGCAGTGAGGTCAAGCCGAGAATCATCCGCATCACGACCAAAAAGGTCAGCACTTGATATCGATGTCGAGTTCTACCCAAAAAGTTTAGAACTGGTTAGGAAAAATAAAATCTAATTTGACAGAAATAACTGTGTCCCATCATTCTTTGTCAGTGACTCAGTTGCATACAGGACAGGGGTGGCAAGAGTCAAAACTATTTAATTCAACAACCAGCCGTTGCTAACATGGAGAATCAAAAATCATGTAGTGCTCAGCTGTATGACAACTAATTATTCGAAAGAACATTCATAATAATATTAAACTGCCAACATTGCACGTAGAATGGAGGTCCCTGCTCTCCTGAATGGCAGACCACAAAACAATTACAGTAATGAAAACAATTTCCTAGTAGATAAAGTCCTACTAACCGAGAACTTCTGAAGAGCAATCTGAGTCTCCATCTCCTTGGTTTTGTTCTGATCTCCAAAAAACTGGGCCGATGAGATTGACTTGGCATTTGAGAATTTTTGCCTAGCTTCATGAGTTTCTTGTGTCTGGATAAATGAAGGTCGTAAGAACACATGCAATCCACCATATTTAAGATTTTTCATTGTGTTTTGAAGTGAATTAACTTGATAAAAGCATGGATAAGTAACCTAAAAAATTCATGACAGGCATCTGAAACTAACCAATGGCTCAAAGATAAAATTTGGTCAGACACTTGAGAAAGTTTTAATTTAAACAAAAAATGCTAATTTATAACGGCAGCATAATGCAGGATGTGTTTGACCTGCAAGGTCTACGGCAAAGACTCCTATATGATCCAAAGTTTGTAGAAATACTTACCGAGTAAGGTTCAAAAATATGACAGAATCAAGAAGTTTAGATGCCATGTCAAACTTGCATTCTTTCGTCAGTTTCCTTCATGATACAGCTGATTACATTTCTGTTCATTTCAGTATGAACAGAACCATTTGGAAGTTTAGTTCTAAGATTCTTGCACAATTAGAGCAAGCCATGCAAATACTAACTGGAAAAATACATCAGCCTACACAGTACCCACTAAATTCAAACCCACAGCAGAGCTGGAACCATGATTTGAAAGAGCCGTAGATTGCTGAAGGAAATAAAGATTGTGCATATCTCATCTCTCAGAGATCTACCAAGGTTGGGAACTAGAATGGACAATTCTGAAATGAAAGAATCACTGTGATCCATGCCAATCATGACTCATCCCTTAAAAAGAGAAGAAAAGGATCCAGAAACTAACAAGGGTGCATGCAGACTGAAACTCACCGATCCTGATAGGTTTGCTAACAGATCCAGCCACCATTCATGAGTTTGGCTCACTTCAATTCTATCATAGAGAATTAAAGTCAAACAGGAATCCAGTTCACCTCTGTAACACCAAGAAATTAAATTTGGGATCTCCAGTTACCGAGGTCAAACACAGAATTACTTGTATCCATTGACCATTCAAAAAGCTTGATGCTTAGATGAAAACAAGATCGCCATGTTTGATCCTATTCTTCCCATAAAAGCTGATCCTTGGCTGAATCCAGATAAGATCAGCCAGGAATGGCTAAATCAACCATCCAATCTGGCAGCAGCCCTGGATCAGCAGATCTTTATCAGGCCAATTCCTGCCTTCTGTTGAATGCCTGAATCAGCCAAAATGGTTGCCATCAGGTGCCTGAGCAATCCAAGAATCAATCCAAATCTTGCCTTGACAGGGAGACCAAATATAATTATATAACCAAAAAGCATCAAATCAAGAGCATTGCTAACATCTCCTGCCAACTGCAGGTGTGCAAATCTAAAGATACAGTATAAAATTTCATCTTCAGGTAGAGAATTAATAACATATTCTGGCGAAGATTAGTTTATCTGTTGTAGATGGGAATCATTAAACTGGAATAATCAAGCTCAATACTCACAATTGTAGGTCTTCTAAAAGTAAAAGAGAATCATAATCAAATTGGTGAAAGCAAAGTGGGAGAAGTACACATCCAAAGGCTCAGCATTGTACAAAAGAGGGATTGCCTTCCAGAACTATAAACTAATAGAAGCATAAATAGACATGCAACTAATATAATTCTTCCAGCAAAAACTAACTCGATACTGATAAATAAGCTGCATTTCCATCAATAGGATCTGAGGTTGTTACCCCTAGAGAAACATAACCTGTCATCTGCTGGTGAAGAAACCATGCAAGTTTAAGGTTCCTTTCACAAATAAACTGACGTTGAACTATGAATTTATCATTCCATTTCCAACAAAGACCACTTTGCCACTTATATTTGCACTTAATTAGGTATTAATATTTACGGTCTATTTTGTACATATATTGATGTTCTGGATCATACATATATACACACATCCATATATGCGTCTAGCAGACAGGTTACAGTCTGCTACCAGAAAAGCAACCATTGGCAGGCTGGCAGCAGATTTAACAGTGTTTAAGGTTTAATCACCCTAAATTTGGTAGCCTAACAACGTTAATTTTAAATGATTTTTAGTAAACATGGTTGTATCCATTTGCATCATACATAAATATACAAAAAATAAAATATAGGGTGTTTTAAGTCATGATATTGGGTCATGAACTTCATTTTGATTTTTCACTATTTTTACATACTCTGTACAATCATGATTATGTAAGAGTTACCTCAATGATGCCATTAGCCCACCTAAGGCCCTGTTATGAAACATTATTAGACACCTCTATCACTATCAATTTTAAAATTGATATTCGTAGCAATCAATAAGAAGTGTTTGGTTAATAGTATCAACTTTGAAATTTGTAGTGCAAACAAAGGATGCTATATAATACAAATGTCAACTTGTATCCATTTTCATATTGATACTCCAAGCTCTAGAAATATCAATATCTTTTGATACTCTAACCAAACAGGCCATAATGTAATTTTAACAAATATTAACTAAGTTATTCTATTCCTTGGATAGGCCATATTTCCTTAAAAAATAAAGCATAGTATAGGTGCTTATCACTTAACCTGCACTTTTGAAGAATCAAGGTTGGCTTTCTTATGAAATCCACTAGCCATTCCATAATCTTCAAAAAAATTCGAAGCTGTAGGTGGGGAAACATGTCCAATCGCATGGGGACCACTAGTAGAACCCTTTGAAGATGGTGCATCTTCAACATATTCAAATCGAGAAGAAAAGGATGAGACAGATGGCGCTGCAGTGCTAGTACTGGAGTTAACTGCAGCTACTGGTTCTTCTGGCTTCTGCTCGTAAAGGCTTCCACTTGGCTGAAATTAAGAGGTCATACAGGGTTAGATAAACCCCATTCAACAGATTAAGAAGAAAGATAGATACCCATAGGGTAGACCCCATTCTACCTTGGTGGTGAGCTTTTTAGCACCTAGACCACCTGCCTTTGCTCCCATCTTTCTTGCACCTATTGGTTTCTTGATAGAGCTAATAACCGTAGGCTGTGAAGGAGCCTTAGGTGAATGAACAATCTCAGGAACTCTCTGTTCGTCGACTTTGGGTTCACTTGAAATGTCCATAAGTCTGAGATCAGAAAGGCCATTAGTTTTCAGCAATGGCAGAGATGCAAGTGGTGATGAGGGGGAAGCAGAATCTTCTGAAAAACTTTTAGCAACTTCTTTGGATAGAAGTTGCCTGTATAATTCTGCAGCTTTTGATGTGTATTTTGCTTCAATTTTTCCACCATCTGTCCAACCATGTTGCTTAAAGAAAACCTGTGCACGGTTGTTTCCTCCAAATGCCATCGTCTTCAATTGTTCTGGACTCCATGAATCTAAATTGGTGGACCTACATCATACAGTAGATGACATGTAAAAAAAATGAAAGTAAGGCATTTGCATGCTGAATATATGAATAGTATTTGCATACCGACAATATGAATAGATCATTTGTAAAAGAAACATGGTTAGATTATTTAACATAAATAAAAAAGTAAGTAGCACACTGGGAAGACAAAGAAACACAGAATGTTCAACACTCACAAAACTGATGACATGATCATTGTCATTAAGTGTTTTTTGTAAATTTATTAACTTGAAAAGAAATAATAAGTACGTCCCAAACCACAAAAACAAAGCAGTCAAGCTTTGCAACCTAGTCTGCAGAGAGAGCTACTAATACTTGTTGGATATAAATACTGCAAGTGAATATTAAGTAATAAAACTATTAAAAATATAAAGAATACTCTAACAGCAACAAATTAAGATGACAATTGTTTACCAATTGTTCAAAAAATTACACTAATTGACATGAATAAACAATCTCTCAAAATTAATCAAGAATCTCTAGCTCTCCAAGGCCATGAGAAGCAACATCACCAAGGCATCAGTGCAAATTTCCCAGAAGATGTTTCTTTACCACCTATTCACTTTTTTCCTGGCTTTAAGATAATCAGCAACCACGTTTTTGCATCTATTCCTAGCATACTTCCTCTAATGTTATCACACCTTTTGCTCTATAATTTTGCACAAATTTTTTGATCATTCAACATGTGTAACACTGAAAATGTATTTATCGCATAAACATTATAAAGGCACTTCTGGTGTGTAAGAAAAATGGTATTTGATCCCGAAACAAACCTCCAACACACAAAGGAAAGTAAAAAATAACCTTTATTTCATGCTACTATTTCAAAACATATTTTTGCTATAAAAGATAAAAAAAGACCAATACCTTGGAGACACCTCTGAGATGCCTTCCCACCATATTCCCCAGGATGAAAGCCAAGAACCAAGTTGACAATATTTGATGGTACCACAATGTTGGCGTCAACTTTTTGCAAAAAAAAAGAACAGCAAAAAAAGGGGAATGGCAGGACCGGACCAAGTTTCAGCTGGCACAATCCTTAATTGGGCCAAAACAGGCCATAAATTGGCCCATGGGCACAATCCACAGCTGGCCCACCCCTTATTTTGATTTAAAATAATTATCCTCCAGCTCCTTTGAAGCCCATTACGTACAGCCCATGTGAGGAGAGAATTGGGCTGTGGTCAAGGCCAATTGGCCCAGTCAACAGGCTCAGCCGACCTGTCCAGCTCAGCCAGCCCAGTCAGCTGACCCCACTGCCCTGTCCACCTCATCAGCCACATCAGCCTTGACCCATTTATTGCATGGGGAATCCCAAAGGGCAGGTCAACATGGGAGAACTCAAGGATTAATGCATAGCCATTAAATCTTCTATGAGAGAACACGAGGGTCTGGTCAAGGCCAATTAAGACAGACTTGGAGAAGCCAAAATCCATCCTGCGTACACCACCTGGCCTGCCCCTTCATATCCCCCCATCTCCTATAAAAAGAGGAGGGCGCCCAAGAGAAAAGGGGGGGGGGAAGGAACAGGACGCCAACAGGCTACTGGAGCTCCCACTGCCCTTGTGCATCTGCTGCCTCCTTTGCGCACCTGCACCTGCCAGCAGCCAAGAGAAGAAGAAGAAGAAGAAGAACAAGAACAAGAAGAGAGCTGCTGCCCCCCTCCTGCCCACGTGCATACCTTCCAGCGGCCAAAGAAGAAAGAAGGAGAAGAGAAGGAGAAGAAAAGGTAGGCGTATACACATATTAACTATGTAGCCCTTTAAGGGCACCCCTTCCTCCTCTTCTAAGTTCTCTTCTCAACCCCTCCAATGGCCTAAGCCGGCCTTCATCGTCATTGACAACCCATGGCCTTAAGCAAAACCTTCTTGTCAACCTCATTTTGGCCCACCGAGATTGCCCTTAAGCAGGTCATAATCTCCCCTTGTTCAGCCATTGGTTCGGCCCACTTAGAGGCATCCAAATCAGGCCCCTCTGTGGGCCCCATTTTGGTCCACTGAACCCCGTCGATATAGGTCAGGCCTGGCCCTTGGCATACCCCTTTGTGCAGGACAAAAGTCCCCCCGATCGGCCCATCTTCGGTCCACCTGAAAGCCTTGTCAAACAGGTCCTATAGGAGGGTTGTTTCCAGCCTTGTTCGGTCCCCTACACAGGTCCCATTCCAGCCCTTCTGATTGACCCCGATCAGGTCCTGTCCGGTCCCCAAATCAGACCCCTACACAGGTCCCAACCGGTCCCCAAATCAGACCCCTGCAGGTCCATTTTCAGTCCAGCCAAATGCCCCTTGTGCAGGCCCATTTCAGTCCACTTAAAGCCACCTGAACAGACCCCCCCCCCCTAAACAGGTCCGAAGTTGCCCCTGTTCAGCCCATGTTCAGACCCCAAAACCGGTTCCAAATCAGGCCCTTTTCAGGCCCTAAACAGATCCCCAAACAGCCCCTCTGTGGCAAAACCGAACAGCCCCCTTAATCAGGCCCTGTTCACCCCTTTCAAAAAAAAAACTTGAAGTCCTCTTCAGCAACCCCCTTGTGGCCTTCCGGGAGGACAGCAGTCCGTGGAGTTCCAAAAAGGACAGCACCGCAGCGCTCTACAAGTGCAGAAATCTAGTGATGAAGTTTCACACAAATCAACCTGCCATTTCTTCCAGCACTGGTGGGTAGGGGTGATGTCCTGGACCCTTTCGGAATCCATACGACGGGCCGATTGTCCATCTGGGTGGGCCTTTAACCTACCATCAAGACAAGTGGAGGCGAACAAGTGCAGAAACCTGCCATTTTCCAGAATTGGTGGGTAGGGATGATGTCCTGGACCCTTTCAGAATCCGTACGACGGGCCGATCGTTTATTCGGGCAGGCCGTAGCCTTACCACCAAGACAATGGAGGCACACAAGCACAAATCCAGCAAGCCCTTCCGGCCCAAAACAGTCCAAGATGGGCCCTCCGAGCCCTACAAGACCGAAGGCCGGCTAGAAATGCCGATGGAACTCAAAACCGGCCTAAATGGCCTTGACAAAAAAATACAAATAACAAAATCAGAAATGTGAAATGCCAAATTAAATTAAGGAGTGAACACCCTTTCCGGGTACTCCACTTGGACGGCTCCCCAGGTACGTCCCGGAATGTCGATCTGGATGTCGGCGGAGGCACGCTCCCGTATGCCGGTGATCCTTCCCCCAACGTGGCTAAGTCAAGCTAGCTATATTGGATGGGTAAACTTCACCAAGTTAGAAAAATGATCGGCATGCCGTCGTAATGCCAAAATTTTTTCTAAGTCGGTGGGGAACCTATGTTGGGGGAAGGATTGCGAATCATTTACATCAATGTACTCTATTTTCAAATGAAATGAAAAAGACTTTGATGTCGACATGAGATGTATGAAACCGGGCACCGAATGGCAACCCGATGAGCCTGATGAGATGCAAACCTTCAAATTAAAAAAACAAAAATAAAAAAACATAACAATTAATAAAACAACATGAACAAATCTGAAAATTCAATAAAAACAGAAAATTCAGAATTGAAATAAATCTGAAAGTTCATCCAAAACTCACCCTAAAAGACATCGAACTTGAGCTTAAAACAAACAAACCAACATCAAGCAATCTGAAATTTTCATAAAAAGTAATAACTAAATCAGGTCTTGAAATGGGACTGTTCTGCCACGTTTTCAGACCCTTGCACAGGTCATCTCCAATCCTCACTCCGACCCCTACGCAGGTCCTAGAAAAGGCATGTCGTCCCGACCTATGTCTGAAGCCCCAAAACAGGTTCTGTTCGCACTCATGCACACCTCCCTGAACCGGCTTCAAAACAGTCCCCAAAACAGGTTATGTTCGCCCCTTTCATAGCCACAATTCCGGTCCCTAAACAGACCTATAATGTCATCCCAATCAGGCCCCCAAATCCTGATTCCCCAAACAGACCTTACTATCGTCCCCTAAACAAGCCTCTGAGCAAGCCCACTTCCCCCAAAACAGTCCCTGTGCAGGTCCATTTCGACCCATCCAAACTCCCTCAAACAAGCCCCTTTGCAGCCGGTTTCCTTGCTCTCTCTCGCAACCACACTTCAGCTTCTTCGTGACTTGGCAGAATCCCAAATCAGTCCATAAATGAGAAAAGACAGATTTAAGATACATCCTAAAAATCAATTCAAATCATCTAAGTTCAACAATAATTGAACCATAACTAAAAAATACTTAAATATCAAACCCCAAAACAAAAAAAAATCAGATTGTTAACCAAATCTGAAACCTCAAAATACCAATCAAATCAAAAAATCCCAAAATGCTTAAACTCTTTGAGCACATCAAAATTGAAATCAAAGCAACTTGAAGCAATCAAACTCAACTTAAAACAAAACCAAAATCAAACCGGAACAAAAAGTAACAAACCAAACAAACTCAAACCCATAAAACCGAATCTAAGTCAGTCAAAATCAACCAACAAATCAAATAAAATCAACCCGAACAAATCGGTTTGCATTTCATCGGGCCCAAAAAGGCGCTGCCTTTTTGAGTTCATTATTTTCTGTGGATGTGCACATTCTCCAAAAATAGGTTGTTGTGATAGTTAATCAAGGGCATTCGAGATGTTGCTCGATATAAGTTAACACCGAATATTCGCACCATCCGGCGGAGAGGGGTCAAAAATCAAATTTTCAAAGAACCCAAACCTCAGTTCTTGTACTTTTAAACTATCACCGGACTATCTAATATTTTTAGAATATCACCTATTTTCCTATATAAGTCCGGGTAAAAAAATCTTTCATTCTCGAGAATAGACGTAAAAAAGAGGTTCACACACACAATTTCATCGTTAGAAAAATATATACACACCAATATAAACTTGAAGACCAAGAAAACCAAAAGTGGCAGTCAAGAGACTGAGAACCAAGCAATAGGGTGGTAAATCACAGACTGAGAACACTTGAACAAGTATCATTCTCCAACTTTGTCCCTTACAAAACATACAACCAGCTTAGCTGTTTATGCCTCTTTGAAAATTATGTTGTCCCTTTCCAGCCAAACAGCCCAAAAAGTATCATGAAGTATGATGTACCAATTCACATTGTCTCATTTAACCTTCGACATTTTGTCCCAGTTTTAACTGGCAAAACAGGAGTTAAATCACAATTTGGCCTCTTTAGCGCCATGCCATGAAAATGAAAAAGCAGGAGACCCAAATGCTCAAAAGCACCTATTCCTGAAGTGTAATATCATTCAGTATTTATGACAAGTTTGCTCAAGAATCCATCAGAGGCCTTTGGGCTGGATAACCTCTTGGCTTTGCTTTTCAGTTGGATGATGGTAAAACCTGAATGGGTGGACCAACCATCGTTCTCTCGTGAAGACACCACTGTGCAGGTAAGCACCTCTGCTTCTCTCCATGTTCTCTTTCTTCCTCCGTTCTCTCTCAGCTAAGCATTTAACCCATCTACGCCGAGTTGCCACTGCCCCCCAGAATTCTCTTAGTCTTCTTCTAACATGAAATACCAAAACACCATGGAGGGACAATAACAAGCTTTTGAACCTTATTTGTCCTGCAATGCTATGGGCGACCAGGATAGCAATAAATAAAAGGAAGTTGCAAGCCACTTCTTACCTCCCAAAGATTTTTTTTCCCATGGCTCTCTTTGTGCTAAGAATGGCACTTCTCCCTCTGTGGTTTCTTTCCGGATTGAGGGGTTTTTAGAAGTTTGTTACTTTGTTAGAGAGATTCTTTTTTGCAACTTTCTACATCCTACTCCCTCGGTAGCTTGCTAGAATTCCTATTCGTTTTCTTCTTCTTCCTTAGTCATTATTGTTGTAATTCTTCCTTTCGTTTAATGAATTGTGGCATGTTCCACCTTCAAAAAAAAGGAAAAACTATTTGAAGACTGTATATGGGGATGGAGGCTCTCGCCATCCCACCTAGCATCCTGACTCCAAATTTCAAGACACCAGAGTCAATATTTCCAAATAAAAGAATCAGTAGGTAAGAACCAAGTACATGTCGCGAGATTAACACAATATATTATTTAAAGGAGATGACAAGAATTAAATTACACAAAAGGTAAAAAAAACATGCATGCAGGATTAGATAATCAAGCGACTATGATCTCCATGAAGGATCTTAATCAACTATCAAAATAAGCTTGCGTCACACTTCCCCCTCCCGAGTAACAACACTTCCCCTACCTCACAAAGCTAACGTGCACACCGAGGCTCCGGTGCACCGCCGAGCAGTCGATGCAGAGGAAAACCCCGTACGTCGCCGACGCCCACGTCGGGTTCTTCGCATTGCAATCAAAGCACATCTGTCGATGAAACAAAATACCTGGTTATTTTCACCGGAAACTTTGAATAAAATGGACGAATCTCACAAATCAAAAGAAAAACACCCGATCTCAACCAGAAGAACCACCATAGATCTTCATATTACACCAGATCCCCGGATTAGGGTCCACCCGGTTCGCCGGAAACGGCAGATCGGCAAAAGGAGAAGGGGGAGGCACCTTATTCTCCGATCTTGACCGGAGCTTCTTGAAGACAGCGTTCTTGTCCGTAAAGCCCTCCGAAGCCATGGCTGATGGTGAGGAAAACAGGTGTGACTGCCGATTCGGAATGGAACTGGAGTTGATGCCGCAGGTGATGTTTCTTCCTCTTGGCCCCTCCCTGCCGAACTCTCTCTCGCGGACGGCAAGGTGGCGGGTTTGCGCCGCAGGAAATCCTCCGTCTATATACGAAGAAGAAAAGGCAGATTGCCGGGGACGAAGGGGAGGACCGATGGATACATAATCACATATTCCCGAATCCGAGGGGTATTCGAAGAATAGAATTAGAATGACAGTGAAAGAAGTAATTACTCTGCCCGGTTGGTTGACGCAACCAACGCACTTCAAAAAAAAAAAAAACTCATATCTTACCAATATTTTAAAACAGGTTTTTTTTTCGACTGTCGGGTCAAAATCACAAATTCTAATAACTCTTTCAAACTTTCTTTTATTCTTCTCTCTTTCTCGAGTTTTGTTAAAATAAAGCTTTGCCATCAATCTACCTATACGAGTTTCTTACCCCCTTTTACCTCTCGGTTAAAATAAAGCATTGCAAGTTATTTGCTGTGCTGGGTTTCAATCAGGGGTGTAAACATATTTCGAAACTTTAATTTGATCTCGATAAAATTAACGAGTTTAAAATTTATTTTTATATTCTCTAAGTTATCGAAATTAGAATCGAATGTTTAGGTAACTTATTAAAATTGAAATCGAAATCAATTTATTTTATTTTTGTTAATCCAATTTTGATAAAAAATAAGTAAATATAAATAAAGTTAAATAAATTATAAAATATAATATATAAAAATAATAAAAATAGAATTTTAAAGAGTACATCAAAATTTAGTAATTATACGTGAAATATTAACTTATTTTTGAATAACAAATATTATTTAATATGTATTCTAAAAATTATCAGATTCAGTTCCGATTTCGATAACGAAATCAGAATCGAATCAAAATCGAAACATAGTAATCCAGAAATTATCAGAATCGAAATCGAAACCTCTTGACCCTCATTAAAATCGGAATCAGATTATGATGATTCCGCAAATGAATTCGACCCATTTACCGACCTAGTTTCTATTATTAAACTTAAAAAAAAGGGAGACTAAAGACTAACAGTAACCGGTATAACACCGAGTAGAGGAGAATCCCTTTTGTATATAGTATATTATTGGAATATTTAATAGTTCATGTATGGAACAACAATTTTATATGTAAAGAAGAAAACAAAAAAATTGCTGTAAGATAATTATACTGCGTTTGCTACAATTGACTTCACGCATTTTAATTTAATGATCTATTTTCTATTGGCCACGTTGTTATATTGAGTATATATAACAGCTTATTTGGTAACAACATTAAACTTCTCCGTCGTTGATATATTTTAAGTTGATATTGATATGAAACCATCACAAAATATTTGAATATAAATATAAATTTTATAATGTATGCTAAAAATAAAGTATGAATTGTAATGCAGGTATGAAGTTTTGAATTGTAAATACAGGTGGATAGCCGTATGAAGTTTGCAAATTTGATACGGTATCATTTTAGTATACATAACCAGAAGCCATATGTAATACCCCATATTTTTAAATAAAAAAAAATAGTTAATAGATATTATTAATTTAATCCCTCCCTTCCCCTATTTATTTACCCTCTTTCCCGTCTTCCCCCGTCGAAACCCTCCCCGGTACGCACCCAGCGGCGCCCCCCTTTTTCTCCCCGCGAAAACCCTTTTTTTTTCCCCATCTTTTTCCCCTCCTCGGTCGCCGCCGCCTGCAACCCCGCCTCTCCCCCTTTTTCCCGCGCGCGAGACCGCGCTCACGCCGCCCGCCGCCGCGTGTCCGCCGTCCACCCGCGGCCGCCTCCTCGTACCTCGTACGAGCGCCCGGCCGCCGCGTTTTCTCCCCGCCTCGAGCTCGCCGCCCGGCGCCGTTCGCGACGTCTCCAGCCTCGGCCCCCGCATCGCCACGCCACCCCGTGCGAGACGCTGCCGCCCACGCGCCAGCCCCGTCGCCTCGCCCGCCGCCCGTTGACCGCCTCGGCCGCCGTGCCCAGCAGCCGCGCACGCCGCCCGCGCGGCCGACGCCGCCCGTTGACCCCTCCACACCGCCGTTGACGCCGGCCGCGTACGTTGCCGTGCGCCCGCCTGCGCCACCCTCCTGCGCGGCCCCGCCGCTGTGCGCCGCCGTGCGCCGCCTCCTCTCCTCCGCGCGGTGAAGTCTCTCTCTCTCCTCTCTCCTATCGCCCTCTCTCCTATTATCCTCTATTAAAATCCCTAGTTCCTTATTCTTCTTCTTCCAGCAGATTTTGGAACCACCTACCCGGCTCAGTTTTTCGACGCCGACGCAACCGCGGCAGTCTCGTCGCCAAATTCAATCTCCTTGGAATTCCGCGCATAGTTCGCCCGTTCTCGCGTCATTGCCAGGTAGGCGTCTCGGCTATTCTTAGCACTCTAATATTTTGATTAAATCGTAATAATCATGTTTAGATCACCAGGATTAGAATATTGTAGTTAATGGGCTGTTTTGGATTTATTAGCATGTTTAGTTAAGCCGATGTAAGGTTTAGGCATAATGTTGGTAGAGTTTAGTTTATTTTTCTTTTATGTGATAGATAGTTCTGATTAAGCATGTGGTTAATGTGTTTAGGTTGTAAATTGCATTATCCCATTTATATGCATTAGTTTGTGATAGATTGTGGTATGGTATGCAAATATGTGGTGCATAGAACCGTAGGTGTTCATCTATGTATTTAAGTGTTTGATTGCCAATTAAATGTTCGTGTGTTTCTTGTCTGAGTTAATTAAATCTTTGCGTGGTGTGGAATGTGGTTAGTGCGGTGATGCTGCATTGTGATGGAAATGTACTTCACCTGAGACTACGTTAGTGTCCGTGAAGGCGTACGGAGGTTAGTTAGAATCTGGTGCATCCTTCGATCCCAGATATCATGCGGTTCATCCCAAGTACTCCCCTGCTTAGGGGTACTATGGGATTTAGTTACTATATGTTACTTCCTACTATATGGTAAATGCGTGCTAGTTTTGTGATGTGACTACATTTTATCGGATGGAGCGTGATATTTACTCGAACGAGGTGTTTAGTTGAGTATGTTGGCATATATGTTAGTGTTCTAAATGTGTCATTGGTTTTATGTCAGGTTGTGTATATTGTGAGCATACCTGAGTAGTTTAATGAGCGAGGTTGTGATAGATTTTAATGCGTATATGTAGTCGGTTATCATTTGGGGTAGTTGAATGACCTTCGTAATCAATTAATTAAAGATATATGATTAGTTAAATCCTATGTATTAAATCTGATTTTTAGGCTTAATATGTATTGTATACCACTAGAATCATTATTATAATGGGGTAGTTCGGGTGTAAGTCCTCATAGAGTACATTTGTGACTCACCCCTTCCGTTGTTAATATTTTCAGGAGTGCAGGTTTAGCGCAGCAGAAGCGTAGTGGTGTTTTGGAGTCCGAGGAACTAGTGGATTTCTCATTCAATGTTGGTATTTTATTTGTTTAGATAGATGTTTGTTTATGGTGTTAATATGTTGTAAAGTATGGAATTATTTAATTGGATTGTGATTTTAGTCTTATTTGGTTCCAGACCGATATCCTTTCCCGTTACGTCGCCGGATTATCTTCCGCTGTGCATGTTAAAAATCCGGGTCGTGACACCATACATAAAGCATGGCCATCCACTTATCCACCTTGTCTTTGAGTAATTCTTGACCTTTGTTTTCGGCCTTCTATATTTTTCACACGTCATGGGAGAACACAATATCTGTAAACTTTCGTCTCCTCTGTAATAATTTGTGTTGCATCTCAAGGTTAAGGCACATCACAAACACCCCTCAGAGATTTCAAAAACATTCTTAAAAAATGATGGAAGGCACACGACAAGACCTTGACATGGTAATAACTTTCTTCACTCCGAAAGTGAGCATACCTTTTCCTACACTTTTTTATATCCTTTTTATGTGCCATTTTATGTTATAATTCAAACAATTAATAGTATTTTAAAATGGTGAAGAAACAATAAATTTTTATATTTTATGTGACTTACAGCAATATCGTGCAATAATTTTTTGTCTTTTTTATTAATTATGGAAGATTTAACCAACGCAACACAAAAAGAATATATAGTGGTACATGGTATTTGCGAACGATATTATATTGACAAATTGAAACACAGTGAGGAGTGAATATAAATTTAGAACCGTAAAAATATATTTTAAAGATTAAGAATTTCAAGATAAGTATAACTAACATAGGATATAGGCACCATAAATATAATGAAAACTAAAAAAAACAGGTTATGTTATTAATTTGAATGGGATAATATTATCTCAAAGTGCTCATTTCAAATATCTTAAATCAGTTATTCATGAATATAAAAATGTGATAAAGATGTTAATCATATTTTTAAAATAGGTTAGTTACATAAGATTCACAATAGTTTGAAAGAAAAATTTATCATACACAACATACAATGTTGTATGATAGTGATCATTGAACAATAAAAGAAAAACACATTTAAATGAGTGTTAAGATAGATAAGAGGGCACACTGGATCATATAAAAATAATAAAAATGTATATATATTAGAGAACATATAGGAACCATGACAATTGTAGGAAATTAAAAGATGAGAGATTAAGATTATTTGAGCATATTAGAGGTTGACTTAAGGAAACTCCGATTAGAAGAGTATAATTGTTAAACTAATTGAAAGAAACAAAAATGGTGTTGACCGTGGTTGACTTGGATAAAAATAATTATTTAAATATCTTTAAACAAATATGCAACTTTAAATCAACACAAGTGAAGAAAGAGAATTGATATAGCATTCTTCAAATAATTTGGGATTAATATTACGACCATCACACGTGGTTTGTAAAACATGATTTACTTACCGTTAATGATATTATAATATGTTTTCATTTGCTCAAATTGAGATGGTGAAAAGAGTCTCAGAAGAGATCATTGCCTGTTGAACTATAACATTAATAGGGTGTTTGGTTCCATGATAATTTTTTGTACACTTTCATGATAAAAATTATATTAAAATAAAAACTGAACCAACTCATGACATAAATTTATCACGTTTGGAGAGATGTGATAACAAAAAAGAATTACTATCATTCATGATCAAACAAAGTAGAAAATCACAAGAAAAAAGAAAGATGCGAGACTCTCTTGTTTGTTAAAGAAGAAAATCACTTTAAAAACATAAAATTGTCAAGATTGCCAAACACCTCTTTTAACAAGTTTTCTTACATTTTTAAAAAATTAAAATTAAAATCTCAATTATCATGCAACCAAACACCCCATAAAATCTCATAGAGCATATTCATTTTAAATTTGGACATACACACAAAATGTGTTATTGTGCCGAATTTTTTATTTTTCGTGTTATTTTTTAAATTTTTAAAAAGTGCCATAAAACCCCTCCTTTTTAGAGGACCCTACTCATTGTAGTCAACAGATCCGGTTGTCCGATGCTGATAATAGAATCTTCGTTCCATGAATTTTTCTTCAGTCCCACTCCACTTGTTGGCAACACCCAAAAGACAGCTAACTACGAATGGCTAATATGCCCTTAATCTTAAATTATTCTACTTAGTATTTTATATAGTTCGATTTAAAAATAAAGACTCCGAGGTTCACATCTACTATAAAATATATAATTTAAGATTAAGGGCATATTGCCGCCAGGTCAACCCCCCCGTGCGCCCGCCGGTGCACCAACCCGGTCCCCCTCCGCCGGTCTCTCTCTCTCTCTCTCTCCTCTCTCCTATCGCCTCTCTCTCTCTCTCTCTCTCTCTCTCTTCTATTCTCTATATTATTCTTCATTCATTATTATTCTCTTTTCCCAACAGATTATCAAGACACCGTTCGGTTCGGTTTTTCATCGCCGTCGTGACCGCGGCAACACACTCGTCACCCGGATCGATTCCGTTGGAATTCCGTGCGCCGTTCGCCGTCGCCGTTAAGGTAGGCGTCTCGGCTATCCTTAGCAATCTAATATACTTGATTAAACCGTAAGAATCATGTTTAGATCACCAGGATTAGAAGATTGTAATTATTGGGCAGTTTTGGTTTTATTTGCATGTTTAGTTAGAGTTAGATTAATTTGTCTAGATCGTGCATGCTTAGATTAATTCAGTTATTCAAGTATGCTAGTCATCATGATAGGTTGTGTATGTCTAAATTTAGCTAGTTTAGTATGTCTGCATCGCGATGAACCTTAAATCATGTATATCCCGATTTGATAAAAAGCCGATGTAAGGTTTAGGCATATGTTGTTAGAATTTAGTTTATTTTCTTTTATGTGATAGGTAGTTCTGTTTAAGCATGTAATTGTCATGTGTAGGTTGTAACTTGCATGATCATATTTAGATGCATCATATGATAGGTTGGTCCTGATTTATGTTAGACTGTGGTGTGGTATGCAAATATGTGGTGCATAGAACCATGGGTGTTCATTTATGTATTTCATGTTTGAAATGCCAATCTAATGTTCATGTGTTTACTGTCTGAGTTAATTATATGCTTGCATGGTGTGGAATGTGGTTAGTGCGGTGAGTGCATTGTGATGGAAATGTACTTCACCGTACTAAATTAGTGGCCCGTGGGCGGCGGAGGTTAGTTCAATCTGGAGCATCCTTCGATCCCGTATACCGCGGTTTATCCTAAGTACTCCCTGCTTGTGGGTACTATGGGATTTAGTTACTATATGTTACTTCCTACTATATGGTAAATCTGGTGCTAGTTTTGTGATGTGACTACATTTTATCAGATGGAGCATGGTATTTACTCAGACAGGTGTCTAGTTGTGTGTTTTGGCATAGATATTAGTGTTCTAGATGTGTCATTGGTTTTATGTCAGGTTATGTGCATACCTAGAGTAGCCTAATGTGTAGGTTATGTTGGTTTTTAATGCATATAGAGTCTGGTTATCATATGGGGTAGTTGAATGACTTTGTAATCAATTAATTAAAGATATATGATTAGTTTAAACCCTATGTATTAAATCTGATTTTTAGGCTTATTATTCTATCATACCACTAGAATCATTATTATAGTGGGGTAGTTCGGGTGTAAGTCCTACTGGGTCTGTTGTGACTCACCCCTTCCGTTGTTAATATTTTCAGAGTGCGGTTTAGCGCAACAGAAGCGTAGTGGTATTTTGGAATTCGTGGAGCTAGTGGATTACTCATTCAATGTTGGTATTTAATTTGTTTAGATAGGTGTTTGTTTATGGTGTTAATATGTTGTAAAGTATGGAATTATTTATTTGGATTGAGATTTTGGTATTATTTGACTCCAGACCGATATCCTTTCCCGTTACGTCGCCGGATTATCTTCCGCTGTGCATGTTAAAAATCCGGGTCGTGACAATAAATACTATTTTTATTAATAAGATAGTAATAATTTCACAATACATCTTGTAAGTGCAATAGGAGTTGCACAACTATATCAGCACCCTAGCATGGCTCGAGCATCTCGACGACTTTCTAACGGACGGAGAAATTAGACGGAAAGTGTCAAAAGGATCGAAGAAGCAAACTAATTAGAAATTATAAACTATAAATATATAGTCAACGGACGAAGATTAGAGTTAGACTCCGTTAAATGGATTGGAAATTAAATTTTCCCGCAAGAGATCACCATCAACGACAAAGCGGCAACAGTGCGCCCACGACAACGAGTCCCCAGCCCCCACCCCCACCGTGCGAGATCGGGGAAGCTGCTAAGGGAAGAAGAGGAAGCGTTCGTCTCGTCTGCCCGCTCTCTCTCGCCCCGAGGGTTAGGGTTCCGAGGATATGGTCCCGGAAGTTTTTCTAGCCGGCAACCTCAAAGGCGTCTGGTCGATCAGATCGAAGAATTCGGCAGGGAGAGCAATTAGGAGCAGCAGCAGGGGCGACGGAAGGAGAAGAAGGTGGGGGAGATGGATACCAACAGGAACCGACCCAGCGACCACCTGGGGATAAACAAGATCAGCAAGAGCATCCGCAAGAGTCCCCTCCATCAGACCAACTTTACCAATCCAAGGCAGCAGCAGGGCGGCGGCGGCGGCGGCAGTCAGCTGCAACAGCCGCAGCCGCAGCCGCAGCCGCAGGTGTACAACATCAACAAGAACGATTTCCGCAGCGTGGTGCAGCAGCTCACCGGTACGCCGACCCGGGATCCGATTCCAAACCTGCATCCTCCATCCCGCCCCACCGTTCACAACCCTCCCAAGCCCCCAAGCGTGCGCCTTCAAAAGGTCCGTCCTCCCCCTCTCAACCCCATCGCCCGCCCCCCCATCACCCACGCTCAACCTCATCCTCCCAACCTAATAGCAAACCCCCTTTTCTACCCTCGGCCACCTCCAACCCACGCCACTCGGCCGATCCAGTCGCCTTCTATCCCCTTCTCGCCGTTGCTTCCGCCTACCCCGCCTCCGTCGAATGCTCTCTGGGGGAACACCATGGATTCTCCCATCTCTGCCTACATGAGGTATCTGGAAAGCTCCATCATCAACACTGACGGTTCCCGCCACCCTACGCCTTCGCACCATCCTCTCCTGGCGGCTCGGTCGCCACACGCTCATGTACACCATACCCCACCTTTATCTCAGCCTTCTCGGCACCCGCTTCAATTTCAGCAGGATCAGATGCATGTTGCTGCTCCGAGTGCCTCTTCCACCGGGTTGCTGCGAAATCCACATATTGGAGCCCCATTTTCATCGCCTAGAGGTTTAGGCGTCACTTCTGCTTCTGTCTCCGGAGGACTATTGCCCTCCCCAGCCTCACAATTCGTTTTGCCATCTCCGAGCTCCTTCCTAAACCTTTTCTCTCCCCGGTCTCCATTTCCACTGCTGTCGCCGAACTTTCAGTTCCCACCATTGTCGCCTAGTTTCGCGTTCTCACCCATGGGTGGGCAATCGGGACTACTGGGCCGGGGACCGCAGCCGCCTCTCCCTTCTCACCTGTTCCCACTTTCTCCGTCTGGCTTTCTTATGAGCCCTGTGTGGAGGGATCTATAACAGGTCCTGAATCTCCTAATACATGGAACGCCTCTTAACATTGGCAGTGCAATCTGGCTCGGCAATCTCCTGCAAAAGAGAGAGGGATATAAGTGATACCTTTTTCCAGTTATTGGGAGTTAGGAGTGGAAGAGAGGATTATCTGGAGGCACAAGTAAGATGTGCCACAGTAATAAGAAGTGTAGCAGGTAATCACTATTCTGTGGTCCTCCGTTGCGCTTTGTTAGATTTTGTCCTGTAATTATGTCCATCAAGAACTTAGCTAAAGACGAGGTATAATGGTCATCCTTGGCTGAAGGACATGGTATCCGCATTTGGAATAAAGAGTACGGTTGACTTTTTATTTAACCGAAAATTACAAGCACAAATGGTCGTTCCTAGGTGCACATGCGGAATACATGGTCGTCCTTGGTACACATGCGGAATATTCTTTTGAAATCTGAAAGTTAACCAGGACCTCATTGTATCATCCATGCGGAATATGTTTGCAGTAGTTTGTCAGATACTTAGGGTGCGTTTGTTTACCTTGAAAACTTGCCGCATGCAGTCACTTTTACCGAAAACATTCTCCTTCGTGTATTTGGTTCCATGTAAAACATATGTCAACGTAAAATGAATTACATAGGTTGAGAAGAAATGCTGATTTTGGCATCCGCGGGTACTCAACGGATGCCATTTTCCGGGATGGTGGGCAACATTGATTTCAAAATTTTAATTTGTTAAATAAAATATTTTTAGCTTAAATAAATATTATTAATCTTAATAACTGTAAATTACTTTAAAATATTTTTATTTAAAATTTATACTAGTAGATAAAAACTTATTTGTTAAATAAAATTTATTTTATTTATACTTATATACTGATATAAGCATTTGAACTTATATTCATCATATAAATTAAATGATAGATTATATTTTAATATATTATAAAAATGCTGTCACATGTAATCCCTTTTAATGTGATTTATTGTTATATGTTATCAAATAAAATAAGTATTTTAATAAATAATTGTTGAATATTGAACTATTTTAGATTGTTTATAATTTAAGTTGATAAATATGACGAGCATGTTTTGTTGATTAAAATCATATTTTTGTAAACTATGTTGTCAAAAATATTATAATACAATATTTTGAAACTTAATTTACATATAATTAAATAAGAGAAATAATTACTTAAGAAAATATTTTCCGAGCAACCAAATGAACCAAATGATGTTATCAAGATTTCAAAATCTTCGAAAATCATATGCAACGTAAAAGGTTTTCAAGTGAATTTAATTTTTCGTGGATCCAAATGGACCCCATTTGTTTCACCGTAAAACAGATTTTCCCGATTAATGGCTACGGAGCTTTGTTTGGTTACACGTAGATATTATGTAGATGGAAAACATTTTACGTTGACGTCTAGCCTAATGAGGATTTTGGCATCCATGAAATTTTTGCGGACGCCGTTTTCCGATACATTGTCCGTTTTGTATAAAGAGATTATTTCACCATACACATTACAATTCAAACATTAGATATTTAATAATATTTTGTTTAAAATTTAAATTTATATTAATATCTAAAGTTTTAAAAATAAAAATTATATTAAAAATTAAATTGCTTTATATATATTAAACTGTAAATACTTACTAGGATAAAAATAATTATAACATAATTTAAAATAAATTAAATATTTTTTACACAAATACTATTTATATAAATATAATAAAATATAAAATTTTATGTTGAACCTTCTAGGCGCCTTTATTTATGATGCATTTAAATTAAAAATCAATTTGAATTGAAGTTAAGAGATTTTTTTGGAGAATATATCATATGTAATATGCCACTTTTTTGTCATGCACCTTAAATATTTTGTAATAGAAAATTTTGGTAAAAAACAACTCTAGTGACTTTTTTTTACTGGTAACCAAATGCATCCTAAATTAAAATAAAATAAAAAGTCTCACTGAAAAAATTGAAATTTAGATAAATAAAATAAAAGGTCACACTAAAAAATTTAAATTATTGAAATTAATAAATAAAAATTGTAATTTACTTACATTAAAATTTTATAATTGTATAACTATATGTTACAAGATTTTTTCAAAGTTGATAATCTAAAGGAAAGTGTGTGCAACAAGCAATGAAAACGTTTTCTAGTGTACCAAACAAAGTATTAGTATTTGCTTTTCTTGGAAAAGTTAATCCCACGTAAATTGTTTTCCATGTTTCTTGTTTTACGTTAAACCAAATGCACCCTTAGATAGAGCGCCTGTTACTTGGCAACAAGTTTTAATTACTCTATTTTGACTGAAAATAATATTGATCATAGAGAGCTTGGTTTTTCTCATATGCATTCAGACATGTGCATGCTTTCCCCATTATATGCTTTCCCCATTATTGGGAGTGATGGTAAAGACTGTAGACAATTATTCTGCTTTGAAATGAGGCGAAGGATACTGGTGGATCGTTTTGACCAGAGTCCGATGGCAGACTGATGGTGGGTGTTTGTTTGAATCCATTTATATGCGTTTTAGGTGTTTCTTCAATTCTCAACGAAGAATGTTGGAGCAGCTGGTTGGAGTCTGGTCAGGGGCATCAAGTAACCACTAAACTCCATCCGTCGCATGGAAGGCGCTCCATGTGCCACAGAGGCACCAAGGGCCATTCTCACTTTTCCATACCTTCTTGTTGATAGCCTAATTCTCCCACCATGTCACTCTCCTCACTTTCCCCCGTCACCCCCTAAGGCCTCTGTGCAGGGAACAGAAATTTCAACTAAAAAATAAAATAAAGAACACTCTTATTGAATATATTCTTTTGAGTTGAAAATTTTGATCGTCTATTAAGCTTGGTAGATCTTCTACATCAAGCAGAATCATCCTCTTCATTGAACTCTACTTATTAAAATTTGCATAAAAAATTATGTTTTGATTTTATTTTTATTAAATATTTATATTTTTTGATCACTATAATATATTAATTTAAATATAAATTATATATATTTAAATTTATGCATTACATTAATTGAAAACATTAAAAATATTTGATAAAAATAATAAATACATGTAAATATATATAATTTAGATAAGTTGGCCCGAATGATGTAAAATCACAAAAATTATCTTTTGAATAAAAGTAAGTATTTTTATTTTAGTAAATTGTTACTTTTTTATTAATTTTTAAACTTTTTCAAATTGTTCAAAATGGCTTTCAGACAGATTGGATAGGACTTAGGGTCTGTTTGATTAGGCTTAGGTGATGTTTGATAATATTAAGATCTGACATCTTAAATTTGAGATTCACTTTTTACATCTGAATAGAACATCTAAAATCTTAACTATTAAGATTGTTTGATAAATCTACAATTGATATTTGAATCTGAATATATTAACATTATTTAATTATCACTAACTAAATTTTAAAATTAAAATTAAATACATTAAATATTATTTGATAATAAAAATAATATTGTAATATAAATTAATTAAATTAAATATGAATTGATAATCATGAAATAACATTCAAAATAAAAAATAAAATTATTAAATATTATTTGATAACCACAAAATAACATATAAACATTTCATCTTGAAATTTTGATCTCTTTTCAAAACATTATGCAGTGTGGTATGTGTTTCTTGAATTATAATATTAAACATATCGGTAAAAATATCAATAACAAACAGATTGAATTAATAAATATAGATAAGAAAAATATATGCCTATTTATCATTCAGAATATTAACAGTAAACAGAAAATATATAAAATGTAGATAATAAAAAGCATATGTGTTTATCTTATGAAATTAATTTAAAAAATTATTTTTTATGATTTTAAGAAATCTGAAATATATTTAATTTGTATGAAAACTCTGATCATAAAGTATAATATAGACCGTGACTGAAATAAAAAAATTCAAAGATGATTTCTAGTCCTTTAATTCGACCAGAGCTCAGATATTTCATGGTGTTTGGTAAAATCTCTTAACTAATATCTAATTTGATGTCTTAAATCTTAAAAGCCTCTGAATAGTTCAGATATAAACATTAGCTTATTTTGGTTCAGACGAAGGCGAAACTTTTTTTTTTTTTGAACAGGACAAAGGCGAAACTCGATAGGGCTCGCGGCGGAAGCTTCAGCTGGGTGGCTTGCGGTGACTGGAGCTTGTGGCAGAAGCTTGCGCGGTGGGGAGCTCATCTCACGCCGGAAGCTTGCGGCTGGGGTGGCTCGTGGCGAAAAGGCTCGAGGCGGAAGCTTGCGCAACGGGGAGCTCATCTCGCAGCGGAAGCTTGCGGCTGGGTGGCTCACGGCGAAAAGTTTCGAGGCGGAAGCTTGCGCGGCAGGGAGCTCATCTCACGGCGGAAGCTTGCGGCTGGGTGGCTCGCGGCGGAAAGGCTCGCGGCGGAAACGCACAGGTCTTTCTTCGCCTGGCTTTTCTTCTCTTCTGCAGCACGCTAGGGTTGTCTTGCGCTCTATCTCTCCGTCCTCTTCAGTTGCCCGCAATCGATGTCTGTTGGTCTCCAGATCTACGTCTGCCCAACTTCTTCTATTGCATTTGTGGAGGGGCTTCAGGTGGGTGAGGGACTGTGGACTTGTCATCCGGAGCAGGGGTAGAGGGGGCAAATGCGGTTGATGAGCAGGAGGAGATTTTGTTTATGTAGATGATACGAAATCATTAGGCGGCGGCGAGGGTTTGCCCGGTTTTTTATTTCTCGATATGCGATGGATGGGGTCAAACAGGGGCTGCAGGCACCGCCGGGGGCCTCTCCCTACGGCTGAATACATGTGTTGAATGAGATATGCATAGACCGACCATGATATAAAACATATCTTTGTATTATCATTATCTTTAACCATGATTCCAGCCGGGTCTCTCCACCGCTCACCAGAACTCTGTTTTATAGAGGTTGGGATGCAGCTCGTGTTTAAAACATCCTTGGAGACACCAACTCCCTGGCGAATTACTAGTGGAAGTTCACAGACTCATCATATATAAACTGGTAGTGATTTTAGCTTTTCAATGTTGGAGGTGTATTATAATTGATGCGGCAAGACCACAGTTTGATCAGAGCCTTTAAGAAGATAGAAGATTTTAGCTAGGATATCCTCACACTTCCTTGGAATGAAACACATTTTGCATTGCGACTTGTTAGTCTTGCCGGGTCATAACCTTCATTGCAGATTGAGGTGCTTCCCTCCCATGTGTCATCTGTCATCTGAGAGTTCCCCACTTAGAATAATGTTTGTTCACTAAAAGAGTTGTGTATCAATAGTACTCATAGGTCTAACAAGAGATCAGAAGTCTATCAATATTACCAATTATAAGCGTACAAAACGTGAAGATGGATATGGGAAAAATCAAAGAATCAAGGAAAGAACTAAGAGAAGCATGACTACATAATCAAGAGAAAGACCTAATTCTTAAATATTTTTTTATTTGCGAAAGAAATGTCAAGAGTTGCAAGGCCTTCTTTTAAGCGAATGTCCTGCCATATTCTCAGTTCTTCTCGAATCCATGGTCCACACAGTATTGGTGTGGTTTTCATACCTTCTACGAAGTAATATTCCCTGTGCCTTTAATGAGGTTTTACTGATCCAGTTAACAAATCTTCGTATCAACCACATTTAATCAAGTTTCCACATCAACATAATCCATGCTAACTGATTACTTTTTAATAAAAAGAACGTGTCCACATACATATTTGCTTGTTTCTCACTTTTTGTTACATAGATTTATTATTGCCTCATCAAATGCCTCAAAGACATTGATGACGGGCTAATGGATGGTGCAAACTACTGTTCTTCCTGTTTCTGAAACATTCTTCACTACACGCATCACAATAGCTGCTGCTCTAGCATGTAATCCTGAAGTAGGCTCATCCATAAAATTTAGTGTGTTATTTGGTGATGTAATATAGGTGGTGTGCTCAACTATGGTATTGGGATTAGTGCCTTTTGGAGTATTTCCTTGAAAAACAATATAATGACCAAAAGTAGGCATGTCTGCATATTCTACATTTCTTTCCTTTGGCGTGTGTGCTTGCTGCTGATGGTGGTAATGTGCTGGTTATCTAACATGAGGCTGACCATACTCATACTGCAAAATTATAGTTTTGTAGGTTTTCTGTCAGCTGCTAAGTGCTGGGCATAGATTGAAAATTTTCAGGTCCAAGGTCATTTGAAGAAAGTTTGCTAAGGAATACACCTGGTGCACAACTTATAGCAGATGCATTTCTTTTTATGAAACCTCCATGATCAGGTGAAAGCTAATATTAATTTCACTTTTGATGATACCCTTCTTTGAATCTTTCATCTTAAGCACAAACTCTAGATTCTAAGAAATTAAAACGTGTTATTTTGATAGGTGACATAGTTATAGTCAGAGTATTCACTAACACATTAGATTGGGAATTACTTCACATTGATTTGGAAGACAAGAATGGGCTAAGATTGGGCTGATTCAACCCTGATTTAGGCCGAGAGTCATGCCTTATCATTTTTTAAGTATTGTTTATGTAATACACTTGTTCAGGTCAGTTTTATTAGCCAAAAGGAAAGTCTTGGTTGCTATTGCAGGGAGTCAAACGCTGTTCCAAGAACTTTCATATTTCTGGTTTTCTAAACCAGAAATTTTAGATGCTCAGTTTTCTCGATTCTTTTTATAGGTTTCCAACATTTTCAGTCTTTTCAAACCTTTTCTGGTTTTTAGATGTTAGCAGTTTCCCGATTTGAAGCCTTTTGGACCAGCAAATTTTAGATTTCTTTATTTTTTTAAAAAAAATGACTTTTTCAGAGTTCTTGAATCTCGAGTTTCTAGAGGTTCGGAATTTCAGAATTTCAAGGATTTATGATTTCTGAATTTCTCGGATTGAACAGTTTTCAGATTGTACCACTTTTATGAATTTTTTCATTCTGTGCTTTCTCTTCAGCGTTCTCTCTTTTTGGTTTTAAAATTTTCTGACATTTCGGGTTTACAGCTTTTCAGTCTGAGACTTCCTGTGCTTTGTCTCTGTTTCCTGAGCCTTTGAGTTTTCAATTTTTTTTTAAAGTTTTCAGATGTTACGGCTTATAGAAAATTTCAGATTTCTAACTTCACCGAACTTTCATATATATGGTTTTCTGATAGTATTATTTATGTAATACACTTGTTCAGATTGTATGAATTATGTAAATTATCTTGCAAGGTGGTCTGACTGGTTAAATTTTTGTTTAAGCAAGTGCTTGGGACATGTACTTGTATGCAACATATTTTTTTTTTCTTTTTGAATGTCATTGAGGAACGTTTGCACATAAATGGAGGAGAGTACCATAATAAGTGCTTATTTTCATAGCCAGTTTTAACTATTTTTTAAGCATATTAAAAGTAGGAGCTACAATGTTTCCAAAGTTATGGAGTTTCAGGCATCCTTTTTGTTACTGATCCTTTTGTTCTCCTCATCCGGCCTCATTGCCCCCTTGACTGTAGTAGTACCCTTGTTCAGTACTGCTCTTTTCCCTCTTTTAATTCCTGTAAGTTTTCTTCTCCCCTCCATGCCAAACATAGTGTTATTTTTGTAGATTATTTTATTCTGGGCATATCAATGATTGCAGAATCGGTCGATCCGGATCGGGATCGACCGATTCTTGGATCGGATCGGTACCTACCGATCCGATTCCTATCGGAATTAGCGATCCAGCCGGGAGTCCCGGCTGGATCGGCCGGAATCGATAGGATCGGTCGATCCCGGACCGATCCACCCGGATCGATCCCAAAATCGGTCGATCCGGGACCGATTCGCCGGAAAACCCGGAAGACCCGGAATCGAACCGATTCTCGGGATCGATCCGGCATCGTTTTCAAGTCCGATCACCCCTATTTCGGGGTCGATCCGGACCGATTCTCCCCCCCACTTGCCCCCTTCGGCTTGTTCTCCTTCCCCCAAGGCACCTTGAGATCTAGGGCTTCAAAGATCCGGCGATCCAAATTTTCCGGAGGGGCGATCCACAAAAATCAAGACTCGGGGGGAGGGGCGATCCACCTCGGGGGAGGGGTGATCCACCCTAAACACAGAAGGTTTGTAAGGGGGGGGTGGTTTTCGATCTCCTTTCCTCCCCCCCCCCCGGGGCCTTGGCCCCCGGCCGGCGGTGCGCAAGATGGGATCCCCCATTGGGGGGATTATTTCACCCCCCAACGGGGGTGGAATTGCACCCCCGAAGGGGTGATTAGCACCCCTTCTGGGGTGAGTCACCCCGAAGGGGGTGATCGTTTACAGCCCCCCCCCCCCCCCCCCGGGGGGGGGGGGCCGCGAAGATAAAAATCCCCCCCATCGGGGGGGATTACAAACTGAGTGGTGGATTATGGTGACAAACAATCGGATGGAATCCACTCGCCGGCGCTTGCAATTCGGGTGCTAAGTCGCAGCACATCGTCATCCCAAGGCGAGAGAATTGGAGCACCTTCAACCTTATTCATACGAAGAGGAGAAATAGGTTGAAGACAGTAAAGATCGTGAGAAGCTTGTTCTACGCCATTACAATATGAGGTCGAGGATAAAGAATATCAAAGATAGCGTAAGATATCGGAGCAGAGATTCGTACACTTGCAGTGTGGATTGTACCAAGAAAGAGCACAGCCCAAGCTACTCAGTGGTTTGTCCCAGTGGATGTGGACTTGGAATATCTATTCCAAGAAGAACATCCACTTGCGCATGGGTGGAAGACAAGGATGCCGAGGGAGAGCCGCAGTTCGACCCGAACGACGATCATGGGTCGAAGGAGAGCTTCGACACATGTTGGTGAGGATGAAGACATGTAGGGAGTTGAAGAAAGTCAAGGTCCGTGCACAACTCCACTTCCTGAGCCACCCCGGACTACAGCTTCTCCAGAGAGGCATCCAGCTCCGCCCCCCGGCCGCCATGCCTCCGCCGATTCCAGCCGGGTCCTTCTACCACCACCACCACCAAGAAGACCGGTGGATTATTTAGGGCTTTAAAGAAAGCATGCTTACCTTTCACAAAGAAGCAAGTCAAGGAGGTACTACATTAAAGAGGAAGAAGATAAGTATCAAACTAGCGACATCATCTCCTCGACACCGAGACCACTCACCACCTTCATCGACGAGGATGAAGAAGAATTTGTGCCACCCACACAAAGAACAGCCAGACAGGTGGAGGTGGAGGTGGAGGTGGGGGTGGCGGAGGTGAGGGTGGCTCTACTAGTAGTGCTCGGACGAGTGGAGCAGGTCCAGATGATTTGAGTGATAAAAGACACTCATGTTCGAGTGGCAGGGGCAGCGGACGGTGGACGAGGTTGAATGCTTTTGACGAGTTTGCATCTTCCTATCCAGAGCCTGCCTCAGACAGTGAGCCTGGCTATCCACCTCCACCATCTTTTTTACCTCCACCTCCTACCGATCGTGAGTTGCGAGTTTACCGACATTAGGCCCGCCTTATTTTCTTACGGATACGGGCCAATTATGACTAACCCTAATCAATGGAGATTTGCGTAAAATCAAAATGACCAGACAAGAGATCCGTATCCGCATCCATCCTACTCCGGACGTTACCATAGTTGGTGGTGATGCATATGTATAATGTATTTCTTTGTTTATTTCACGCAAATGTAATGAGTGGTAAGAAGAATGTGTTGTACAATTATGTGGAGTTGGGTATGATTGTTTGTTTGGTAAAAACATGTATCTTATTTGGGGAATGATGTGTTCTATTGTGTGATTGGGGCTAATATGTGTTCTATATGATTGATTGTTAATTTTTTATATGAATGAGTGTTCCCTATATTTTTTTCACATTTTTCCTGAGTTCTATGTATTTTTATTGATTTTTTGGCGATTTTTCCATATTTTTTAGAAAAGCAAAAAAAAAAAAAAAAACCGATCCAGACCGATTCTGGATCGGTCTGGCTCCATTGGAATCGGCCTGGATCGGTCCGATCCGATCCGATCCGGATCGGATCGGACCCCACCGATCCAGGATCCGATCCCGATCCGGCGATCCTTGGGGCATATCAAATATGCTCTCAGCAATCTGGGGATTTGGAACAGATGTTTGAGTTTTGTTTAGATCTTGTTGTTCATTCCCTTTTTTTTCTTATGCTCTATCAATAGGATGCTTATGAGAAGCAGAAGCAGCTAATTTGGATGGGAGAGAGGCTAGTATTGTCAACAATGGAGTTTGATCTGGACATTCAGCACCCATACAAGCCTCTTGTTGCAGTTATGAAGAGATTGAGGAATTCTGAAAGCAGTGTTTTAAGCAATGAGGGAGGGGTCGCGGGTCGCGACCAGGTCGCGGGACCCCCAGGCCGACCCGGGTCGCAACTCCATTATTTATTTATTTTTTTGAAAAATTCAAAAAAATAAGAAAAATACGAAAAAAAATCTGAATAATTTTAGAAAAATTGAAAAAAAATAAATGACATGATTTAAATAAATAATACATCAATTTTATTCCAACGTGATGTGTTCTACACTTTTAGGTAGTTGATGTACTCTCCCCATGTCATTTGGGTTGAGTACAATGCTTGATACATGTACACATGACGATCATATTCGTCAGTCCTTCGGGAAACTATCCTAAGACTTGATCCAAACGAGTCACCATAACTATAGGTCGATTGGATCCTAGTTATACCTGTTAAGTATAAGATATTAACTAAGTTATACCAAAAAGGATATTTATACATTTAATATAAATGAGTAAAAGAAAATTTAATTACCGGTCCATCCGTCGGTCATTAACGTGCAACCTCGTTCCTCCCATATTCGTTCAAATGATGCCACATACTTCTTTGTTTCTTGCACCTCCATAGGAAGATATACATTGTATATCTCCTTTGGGTTTGGACCAGGCACTCCCCTCCCGACGTCTGCGATCGTGTCGATCATGTTCTCGTAGTATGGTCCCTTCGTGGCATTTGCCGGAATGCTGTGGTGAAAGAACCACCTTGACGTTGCCCGGCCAATCCTCTCCTTACATAATTTGAGGTTCTTCATCGCCGTCGTGATTGTCGTTTGACGTTGTCGTGGTCTGGTGATTACGGGATCCACGAGACCTACTGCCGGGTCGTCGTCTTGTGTGAGATCATGAACCTCATCTTGCGGTTGGTTGTTGGATCCTCTTCCACTTCCTCGACCACTCCCACTTCCAGACCCTTGACCCATCATTCGGCCGGTGCGTCTATGGAACTCTTCGTCGGCGAATGATCTTCGACTTGCTTCCATTCCCCGTAAGAGGTCATCTATTTAAGAAATATTTAAGTATTTAACTACTTATTTATCTTTTAAAATAGAAGAATGAACTACGTTTATGAGTAACACCTCCCATACCTTCGTACTCTTCGTCTCCAAAAATATCCGGCCTCTCTTGTCCGGTCCCGTAAATGTGTACGGAACGTCTCTCCGGTTGTTGCAATTCTTCTCGGACGGTCTCCTTATGCCGTTTGCTAGTTCCCTTCGTTTGCTCCATCGCTTGTAGGTGCCTACGAAATTGAGCTCTGACCTCCGGCGGAGTCCGTGTGCAAGGAAGAACGTTTCCCTTCGTGCATGTAAGATGAAATTTTAAATGATAAATACCACCGAATATTACTTTGTCGCAATTTTTGCATTGCACTTTTCTCTCCGCCACGGAGATCAAATTGCAATGTAACCAAGCCGGATCACTCCTGGTCGCGCCGGTAGTTTGGGTTGTTTGGCTTGGAGAAGACATTTTTTTAAGTAAATAATTACTTAAGTAAGTAATTAATTATTTAAAAAGTTAATGACGTTAATTACTACTAATGTAAGTATATTTTTAATTATGTAAAATGAATGATTAACTAATTATATGATTAAGTAAGTAATTAACTATACCTTCAAACTAACGATGTGTTAAGTAACTACTAAACTAAATATCTAATTAATCTTCTAGCTAACTAACTATGTAAGTAAGTAAATAAGTATTAAAAAGAAAAAACTACTTAACTAACTAATCAATGGAACAAATATTAAATAAATATACTAAATTAACTAATGAAATGCTTAATGAAATAATTAAGTAAATGAAGAACAAAATGAGAGCAATGAGAGCAAAAATAAGAGCTTGGGAGTGAGAGTGGGGGGGTGGGAGTAAGGGAAGTCCCTTGGGGGCTTTAAAGCCCCCAAGCGATGCCAACGGTCATATGACCGGGTCGCGCGACTTGCGCGACCCCCGCGCGACATCGCGATCTGGCCGGGAGAGTCGGTCCGGCCGGGTCGCGACCGGGCCGGTCGGGACCAAACCCGACCGGGTCGGGGCCGGGTCGCGACCTGGCGAACCATGGTTTTAAGAGTTGCAAAACTAACAATTATATTTGTCTAAAAGCAGTGTTTTAAGAGTTGCAAAACTACGAAGAGATATGTTGGGGAATGAAACACTGGAGCTTTATAATATGCATTCTTCATTTTTTTTTCTTTTGTTTGATTTGTGCATTGGCCTAAATCACATATAATATTTTTAGCCATATTACCTACGGCAAACAATGTTTTTTGTCTGAAAATATTTTAATTTGTAGAGAAAACAACATTTAAAACGGGAGTTTGACTCGTATTATTTAATAAATTTTTAACGTTACGTACAAAAAATTCTATATTTTTTTATTGTCACGTGCACATGTGATCTTAAAGTTTAATTTGAAATTAATCTAATTAGATGTTAATTTAGTTATTTTATCAAACAAATTTATCATTTATATCTTAATCAAATCAGATATTTTTTTAGGTGAAATATAAAGTTGAAAATTTTGGATTAAATTTAATCAAATGTCATCTTATTTTATCTGGGGTTGATTGGTATTGTCAGTTTGGAGCAACCTCAATCACGGTTATGAACTGATGTGAATAAAATTTAGATTCGCTCCGAATTTGTGTTCGCTAAGTGAATAATATCTGATTTAAGATGTCCGTCATAGTAGATATTTGGATACGAATATTAATCGGAGCAGATATCAAAATATTTGTTCCAATTTAATATTTGTTATGGATAATGTATATAATTGTTTATTTAAAATTATTATATGTACAAATATGAGTAAATATTCTTAGTTATATATTAGTATAGTAAGTTAATATTAATGAATTTATGATAAATTTTAAATTTTAAATTTATATTTCTATGAATTTATATATTATTAAATATGTTAATCAAATAATATTTAATTAATATTTCGTAATAAATATTATTTATATCTATTTTGAATTCAAAATTTATTTACTTTATAATAATTATCTAACTTATAATATTTGATTCGTATTTATATCATATTTTGATCGAATACGAATTATCCTATTAATTAATCGAAACGGATACGAAAACGTCGTATCCCTCCGTTTACGGCCCTAACCCCAATGTTTAGCTGTTCTCTTCGCGTTCTGATCTCTGCGATACAACTCCTCTTCAACGTTAAATTTTGCGCCACGTGACGATTTTTCGTGGACCCTCGCGCCTCTCTCTTTAACCAACGGGCTGTAAGGAAGGAGGCAGAACCAAAGCGCGAACTTACCTGAGGGTTCGCCGCGCCACACCGTACCGTCTTCGCTCTGTCCACTCGCCTCCTCCTTCGAACAGCCCTAGCCCGATCCCGTGCAGATCTCCCTGCCTACTCGGTCATCGCCTCCCCTTCTTCCCCGCGAGCCACTCCATTACCACCTCCGGCACCGCTGGTTGTCCACCCACCGGAGCGCTCGCCGGGCAGCCGCGAAAGCTGCTTTCTCGTATTCAACACATATATGCTTGCGCTGACCAAGGTTAGAGAGCGAACACATGTATCGGAACCTTGAGAGTTAGACACCCCAGCCAAGTCAGGTGAGAAAATAGGTTTATATTGTGTTATCCCGTTTTCTCTATATCGAGTTAACCGGTTGTCTTGCATCACTTATTCTCCATATTCACCACACGACAACCCTCAACAGGTTACGTCCTTTGTCTATTCTCATTTTTTGGCTTTTCTTTCTACAATTGTATTCTCTATACTTCTTTTCATTTTGTTTTTCTTCAATTTGCTGACCTCGATGCTTCAATAGCGTCAAAGTTATACCCTCTTTATCTTGTGGTATTCATGTTAAAATTTCAGATTAATTGGTTAATTTTTGATAAAAATTATTCCTGGTGTGTCCTTAAATTGCAGTATCCACGTTTTAAGTTGGTGAGAAAGACATATTTCTGGGGCTCATCTGCTTGATGTATGAGTTGTATCACTCTATCAATCAGCAGTGGCAAGAATCAGCAGCCAACAGGCTTAGACCAACTAGGGATCTCTCTGTCCAAGATATTGCACTTACTGGTAGCCAAAATTAAAGTATTTTGAAAAGTAGCAAACTATGCCCGATGAGAAGGTAGCACAGTGTTTTGGAGGGGGAGGATGTGCAATGGAGCCTGGCCTTGTCATTGCGATGAATGAAGGCATTAGCTCCTTCCTACTTTCTGCAGCAGAAGATCCTCATCTTCCTGATGATCTCAGAGAGGTTGCTTCTAATCTTGCATCTCAGAGTTCTGTATCATACAGATCACTTAGAGCTATTTGGTTCAGCTCGGCACTGTCAAAGAGGCCTCCCCTTCGTCTCCTCCTCGCTGGCTCATGTTTTGTCTTCAAGAGTCCCAAGTCCCGGAAGAAGGTAAAAACTCTTTAAAGTAAGCTCATGATGATCTATGGTGCTGCATGTTGCTTGTTGTGCAAGTAGCTGTAAGATTTTCAATGCAATGCCAGAGCGAGGAGCTGAAAAAGAGGCTTCAAAGGTTGTCAGAGATGGCGGAGAGCAAGGCATATAAGGAGCTCGTCAAAGATATCCTGCCAAAAGATGAACCTGCCGAACCTTTCTCTTCCTACAAGGACCAGTTAGGTTTTGGTTAGTCCCATCCTCTTTCTGCTGCTATGTTTTTTTTCTTCCACCTTAATTGCTACGGTTTAGTTTTGTGATCGTGTGGTGGTGAGTTTTATCGTGATTTTATGTTTCTATTGTATGCCCTGTTTTTGAGTGATAGCATTCTTTCCTTCAGAATATGGCAACAGTACGTGTGTATCCATGTATATCAAAGTTGCATACATCAGAAAATACAAACGTGCAATGTCTAGCCTCAGCCAATAAGGATAGCCTAAAATGAGGTAATACCGTAAGGGAAACCACATGTTGCTTGTTCAATAGCGAAATGCCTGTGTTTCATTTTGGTGCATTGCCTATGTTCATTACTAATTGCATTCATCTAAAACAATAAGGTAATTGGTCAAGTCACTGTTCAATGACAATTTTTTGTTATCATATGAGAAAGAGCGATGAGTTTCCTCCTTCTATTGTACCAATACTGATTGATCACCTTCATAGAAGACAGTGTTTTTAGGTAAAATTTTTTAATCGTGAGGTTAATGTGCAATAATGACAAGCAATACATGTATGTACCTTTAGGCTTTAACAATATTTTCTTGTCTAGATTTTTTATAGACAGAAATTCCGTTATGGTCCAATTCTGAACGGTAGTAAATGCTGGGGCTTTGCAAACCCTCTGTTACTCTATATATATCTAAACAAGGTATATGTGTCTCTATTCCCCATTTTATTCCTGGGTATATCTCTTCACACTTCAAAATCAAATGGTTATAACGCATCTCAACTTTTGTTTTGTTAGTTTAGCTACACCCTTGCTAATAGGGGAAAATGATCATATTATGCTGTATTGTCTTCTTCCCTCCCCCTCTCATCCAAGCTCTGATAACCAGCTCTGTCTGATGCTACCAGGCCTCTGCATGCCGCATCAATCTGTGCTGCCTTTCTGCTTCATTATGTTGTCCTCTAACTTGCCTGCACATTTTCTGCCACGCTGAGCAGCGCCA
The DNA here is from genome assembly GCA_036172225.1 of Cryptocoryne crispatula var. balansae. Lineage (NCBI taxonomy): Eukaryota > Viridiplantae > Streptophyta > Magnoliopsida > Alismatales > Araceae > Cryptocoryne > Cryptocoryne crispatula. The sequence goes on along the minus strand of CM069922.1, from coordinate 5,091,874 downwards.
CTTTTCCATTATTGTCCCCACAAACCCTCCCTTTATCTATGCCCTTTATGTATTAGAGCAAAACTGGGCTTCTATACAAATTGATGCCTTTGTTATAAAATTCAATGGTATATAAAAAAATTGTGTACACACACTAAAAATGCTGGCAATCATGGTGATTCTTGTTATGCATGTATGCAATGTTCAAAGGACTAAAAGTTCATCGAGACATAGACACCATTTATTTAGCAAAATATGTGGTTATTGTTTTCCTTTTAAACATAAGCTTTAAAAATGATACATTTTCCATAAATTTTTTTAATCTGTAAATTTTCTAGAGAATCCTGTATTTATTCTCATTGCAGGAAAATTATCAGTATTCAAGATGTACTGTTCTCTTCAGGATATCTAGGTATAAAAGGGAAGATAGATTTAAATATTGTAATTTCATAAAATGCTCATCATAGAGACTTAACTTTATCATTTATCTTAAAACATCTATAAAAAGTTAGTTGATAAGTTAGTTAATACCCGTAAACTTATAAAAATATATAAAATAAATATATTTATAATCAATTAATGTATCCATCACTTTGTCAACTCTCAACTCCTATTAAATTAACTAAGTACTTATTATTTGTCTATAGAATATAGATGAGCCTTGAATGTAATGAAGCTCAAAATGTAATATTTCAATTCCAATATCTACATTATAAAGGGGAGACAAACCTAAATGTAACATCTCAATAGTTTCCTTTTTTAGAATGACAACATACATGCTTTTATATTTTTTTTTGCTAATTTTATGATTTTTGACATAAAAATCTTTTATAAAAAATGGGATCCTATCCTATCCTGGTCCAGTACCTGGATCATTTCGGATAGGTCAACAGGGGACTGATCCACTCCTAGCCCATGATCCTTCCTACTTTGCTTTTATCTACAGCAGGACTAGTCGGGATTTTTTATTTGAAAATAATAACTAGTTACGATTTTTTTTGGAAAATGTAAATTTTAGGTTCTTAAAATCTGAAGCTAAACTGTGTTGAGATGGTTATGAATGACGAGATGTTTAAGTGTGCTGCTTTTCAATGCCTTTCTCTGGAATAGATTTTAACTGAAGTAGACATTCTATCAGCTGATGTTATATGGTAACTAAGTTGGTGGTCATTTCCGCCAACACTTCCATGTTATAAACTTCAGTGTTTCTCATTGGCTAAATCAGCCATATGCAGGCTTTGGAAGTTGAAATTGATCACAATTACCATAGATTTCATATGGGGTACATCCAGTGAGTAATATTAAGACAATTGGCAAGGACCTGTTTCCCATGGAAAAATTGGACTCCAGATACACGGTTTACTTCAGCTTATAGAGGCAGACAAGGCATATTCAAGGTATCTGGAGCATGGTTGTCAAAGTGACAAATAATCAAGAGGTCTTTGCCCACTTAAGTAGCAAGCTACTCACTGCCGACTTAAGCAGCAGCTAAGCCATAAGAGTGGTAGGCTTATATGCCAAAACTTCTTATCTATAATATATAAACACAAAATTTGATATTTTATATAAAAATGAATGTAAATAATCTTAATGTGATTACATGACAGAATGAAATTTATATGTAAATAAAAAAATAAAATTATTTGCCAAATATTTTGAACTTCTTCAAAAATCTGAAAATATTTATTCACAGAATTCAGTTTGTAATCTGTATTTCTAAATATATTGTAAGGAGAAAGAGTGAGGGGGGGAGGAGGCAAAGAGCAGGGAAGGAGGAAGAAAGGAGAGCCCACTAGCCCCGCCAATGCAGTAGTAAGGGGAGGAAAGGAGAGTGTGAAGAAGTCCAAGATCAAGGAAGAGGAAGGGAGGCAGAAAGAGTGAGGACTGAGGAGGGGCGGTTGAGAGCAAGGAGGGAGGAGCAAAGGAGAGCCCAGACCAGCGTAGTTGCGTAGGGTGGGAAGGAGGGAGAAAGGGTGATGAGGGGAGGCCAGGAGGAAGGAGGAGGGAGGTAGGGAGGAGTGAGTGGGGGAGGCCGAGAGCAAGGAGGGAGGGAGGAAGAAAGGAGAGCTCAACCAGAACAGCGGCAGTGGGGGAGGGAGGGAGAATGGTCTGGTGGCTGGTGGTGTCTGACATTAAGTAGAGGATGGTGGAGATGAGGAAGGATGAGAATGCAATGGAAGGAGGGAGAAAGGTTGGGCAACATCGGGGGATGGGAAGAGGGAAGCGGAGCTAAGGAAGGATGAGAGGAAGGTAAGGCTGCAAACAGGTCAGTTTAGATAGTGGAATACTGGAATTGCATGTTTTTTATTTTGGTTTTGATTAGAGTTAAGAGTTAAGACATTCTGGTTCCAATTGAATCACAATCACAATATTTTGATCTTGTTTTGATTCTGATTTCATTATCGAAATCGGAGCCAAATTCAATAATTTTTGAAATATGTATTATATATTATTTTTTAAAAAAATGAGCTAATAAATTTTATATAACTACTAAATTTGATTTAATATCTTTAAAATTATACTTTTTATAATTTCTATTTTATAGTTTTTATAATTTGTCTATTATAATTTTAATTTATAACGATATGTATTTATCTAAATTGGAATAATGTATACGAAGTTGACTGGTTTCAATTCAAATTTTGATAAACTTTTGGAATATTTGATTCCAGTTCCAATAGCTTATATGATACAAAAAGGTTCTCAATCTGCTAATTATTGAAATCAGATTATATTGTTGGAATCTTGGATTCCGTTTGCACCCCTAAACCCTAGAGGCAAGGATAGGAAGAATGAGTGCTGCAGTGAGGACTGGATGGAGGGAGCAGGAAGAGCAGGAAGAACTGGATGGTTACCTGCTTGGGGCAGTATCGCAATTGGCAAGGTCGATTGTGTTTCGTTGTGTCAGTTTATATTCCCTTATATTGCATTTATTATTTTTAATTTCATCTTATAAGGTGCGTGCTGATTTTGGCTAAGGAATTACCTTTTATCTTTTAAGCGACCTGTCTTTGGTTTTGGGGATGAAATGAATAATCTTCTCCGCCCATTGATGGTAAAAAGTGATGTTTTACTTTGCAGGTCTGCATGTGATTGTGGTAATGTTTACTGGATACTTGGTCGGTTTTGCCGCATTCAGAGCCTTGTTTAATCACAGTACAATAATGGTAATTTGTCACCCAATCTCAGGCATAACACGTTCCTACATGTTTAATTTAGGTTTTGCCAGGCCAATTATACCCTTCGATCCATGTTGAAATCTCTTTTGCAGAACGCCGCTGGAGGTATCCTTGGGTTGGTATGCGGAATGCTACTCGAAACAGTTCTTTTTATCATTCGGACATCCAATAGGGATTTCATGAAGTCCAGTGCTGCTGCAAGAGTGAAGAAAAATCAGTAACCACAGTATCACTTCGACGTAGTTATCTCTGTCAGTAGCCAGTCATACCATGAATCCTCATTCAATGCGGATTCCTATTTTCATCTACTGCTGCACAAGACAGAATCAAGTGAAAGGAAGAAATATACAATTGACACGGAGACATCTAATCAAGGTACCTGGCATAATCTGCTTTTAACCTTCAAGAGTCAACATCGGCAGGAACATCATGGAAGCATCATCTAAACATGAAAACAAAAGCTCAGATTATTAGATTCTTTCAAACCGGTCAGTCTGTTGTTTGCTTTCACACCAAGCACGTAAACAAATTTTAGTTTTTCTTCTTCTCAGGTGAATTCAGACCTACCTATTACTCTAGCAGTGACCCAATAGAGATTGCTTGTTTGCATCTCACTTTATGCAGCTGTCTGGGATGTCTGCTGATGCTTTATCCGAGTAACTGTAGGGTTTGATGGTAAAGAATCTCAATTTTCTTTTCTTATCAAAACGTCACCGCTGAAAAGGATGTTGTTCCTAACATAAAACCTTACAGAGCGACAGGATGATACGCCTGTCAAGCTGACGGGCCAAGCCCATCAGCCCATCAGAAAGCCCGCCACGGGCTAGGTTGTGACAGGCTTAGGCTCTCTAAAGATAGCCATGAGCCAAATGAATAATCAGTTAATCTTGTTGGTGGGTCTAACACTCTTGGGCCTGTTGAGTCCACGAAACTCCACACTATGCGAGGAGGTGGGAGTAGGTGAGGAGGAGGAGGCGACGTAAGGTAATTTTTTCCCATACAGAGCATTAAATGTTGATATAAATTAGTAAATTGTCGATTATTAGAGTCGAATTTTGACGATCTGTTCGGTTCAATGAATTTGGAATATCGAAAATTAAAAGATTAAATTTTTAGAATTTTAAATTTCGACTAAAAAAATTAATAATTCAGAGCAATCTCGACCGTCTATTTTTAAAAAATTATTCATTTTAAAAAGTTTAAACATCCAATCTTACAGTATCAAGTCTTCTGAATTCACCGGCGTAAGTGGATCCAACAAATTCGACCCGGATAATCGACAATTAACTAATCTATCCAAGTATTTAATGTTCTGCATGCAAAAAAATTTACTTGAATCTACTATTTTCAAAAGTCATATATTTTTTTCAAACTTAACACAAAGTTGGACTTCTCTCTAACTTTTAATTTTCACTCTAAAGTTGATGTTTATCTCTAAAGTCGGTGTTTCATACATCAACTTTTGTTCAAAGTGTATTAAATTTGCAAATAAAAACTTTGGTGCATTATTTATATAAATTTTTTTAAAAAATAGATTATTTAAAAAAAACTCTACTTCTCATCTCTTACATCCTCTTTCTCTTTCTTGGTACATTCTATATTATCTAATGAGGCATTTGGTTGCATGATAATTTTTTATACACTTTTATGATAAAAACTTGTATTAAAATAAAAAGTGAATAAACTCATGATATAAAATTATCATGTTTGGAGGGATGTGATAACAAAAAAGAGTAACTATCACACATGACCAAACAAAGTGGGGGATCACAAGAAAAAAGAAAGAGGTGAGATCCTCTTTTTTGTTTAAGAAGAAAATCACTTTCAAAACATAAAATTGTCATGGTTGGCAAACACCTATTTTTAACAAGTCTTTTTACAATTTTTAAAAATTAAAATTAAAATATTATTATTATGCAACTAAACACCTTGTAAATTATTAAACTAAAGAAAATAATATAAAAATAGTAATTTTAAATGTTTTAGAATTTTCAAATTTTCTCACATCATGTGTTCTAGCCAATTGCATAAAATTTATGTAGTTTCTATATTAACCTTTTAATTCGATGAAAATGACAGATTTACGTATAAAATTTTGTTATGTCTTATGAAATTCTGACATAGTACATAAATGATTTTAGAATCATGACTTTTCATTTTTCATGGCCATTTAGATGAAAATAGAATATTTGAAATAATTTTTATTTACTTTCAAATTTTAATTATTTACAATTTAACAAATACTTGAAACAAACTATTTGGTCCATTGGGCTGTAAATGAGCTTTTGTGGCCCGTTGGGCTTTAAGTCCATTTAAATAGTCAAAAAATTAACTGGGTTGGACTTGGACTTCTTACACGTGGGTTAAGTTGGGCTTGGGTCAGGTTAGCCCAAGCTTGCTCACGTGTCACCCCTAATTTCCACACCGAAAGGGACGGAGTGACGAAAGTGTGATGTTCTGCCAAGGAAGGAAGGATTGTGGGTTGACCTAAGGTTGGTGGAGTCCTAAATAGATCCAGTTGAACTAAGTCGAAAAATTATTTTTTAAAGATATAAAATACAAAAAATATGAAAATTTTAAAATTTTAAAAATGAGAGATATGGTTAGCAATATTTCATTTATTTCTATTCAAATTTTATATTTTGTTATATTTTTGCATAAATTATATATTTTTTATGATATTTGTGAAGAATACATATATACATGGTTATTGTATTCATCATTGTCTCGTGTAATTATATGATAAGATTTTAAAGATTTATCATAACTACCGTACGCGGAGTGTATAGAAATGTCTGATGAAGATTCATGTGCAAGTTGTGTCATCTCATAACTCTTTTGATGATATATAAGAAATTAAAAGTCTTTAGATGAATCAATTCCATAGGATTGTTAGTAGTATTAATTGTTGTCGTATATTATGTTGATTTTGATCACCTTGCGAATTATATACCATGACGTGTTTTGTGTCTGTGTAATGTTCCTCTCTGGTGAACTACATTGTTGTAGGGTACATCTTTGGATCTGTTGACCTTGGATTGGTTATGCTTCCTTTCACTTCCAACGGTCCATCGTTGTTGTTGTTTGAAGTTGAATCTTTCAATGTTTGATATTGAACTCAGATGTTTGGCTGTAGTCCTTTTCATTTCTCGTTGATCATGTGTTGTTTAGCAATATCCAATGGATCAATTACAACTTGTCTATTTTTACCCTTCGATTTTTTTTTACCTTGATAAAAGATTTTTTAATCTTCTATTTCTTGGCCATCGAAAGACAAATTTGTAATCCTTCGGCTAGAAGTATGTCGTCAAGATGTCCTTGTACCCATTCTATAAGGAATCAATATAAATAGAGTGGAAGTATTAATTTCTCAAAAATTTATGATCCTTATGTCACTTGAAACCAAATGTTGTATCCAAGAATCGAACTTGAAGAACAACAATTGTACCTTATTGGGACTTTAAAAATCTTTTAAACTTCATAAAGATAGGACATTTTTTATCTCTAAGTTGTCCTCACGAGCTCTCTTTGAAAAGTTGTTTCTTTCGCATCGGACTCAAGAACTCTTTCTGAAGAGAGTTCCACCAAGGAATGACATTCTCTAGAAGGAGAAGGATGAAGAGACGAGGTTAATGATGAAATTATAACCCTCAACTTATTACAATTAGGTTCTAACTCACCACTATTTATAGAAAAATTATAATTTTTTATAAAAATTTAAAATCTTTATAAATTATGTTAATGCTTCTATATTTATATATAAATTCTATTGTGTGGGACCCATAATGCTTAATAATTGATTTGGTTGAAACTTAATTAAATTAATAATTTATTTTAAATTAAATTTATTATTTGATAACATATTTAACGATTTTTTGATCATAACAGGTAAAAGTCACATCAATGATCACGAAAGACTTTGGTGATATAATTATCTTTATAGAATTTTTTCATCATCATTTAATGTATGGCTATAAATCTTCATTCATCTAATGTCTTAATTAGATGGGGGTTCAACACCGACTATTAACCCATTAATATTCTCACTCTATGAGATTCTGTATTCGAGATTGAATCAATTAAGAAACTCTTTTTTCAATTATTCTATTAATATTAGTTAAGAATTTATAGTATTACTCCATATGACATTCTCTCTCTTATTGAAAGTGAATGATCTCATGTTATTCACTTAATTGTCTTCATTGGTTTCTTGTACTTGATTCATTAAATATACTAGACTATCGTAATGATGATTCATACTCAATCGTCAAAGTTCAAGATACGTCCATCAACAATATTTTGGCAACTTGGGTCAAATATCTAATCGTGATGATAGAAAATCTTGATAGAGAATCATGTAAAATATTATTCAGAATTTTTAATTTGGTCAATTTAATGAACTTGTTTTATTAATGAGTACTTGTATGGGTATTTTAATATCTCCCAACTAATGATTAATGAGATTAATAATTCTCATCATATGAGAAGATATCACATATATTAGTTTATTTGGATTCTTAATATTCCATCTCCAAGATTCTAGATTAGGAATATTTATATTACATATTTTTAGATGATTGATCTCATTATCATAATTTCATCATAATCAAATTATCATTGCATGTGATCAACGACTTGATTATGATATTCACATCTAAATAATACTAGCAATAAAGTTATGTCATTTAATTGGGTATGCATTTCTATCACATTCTCGATCTTTTAGGTTGAACTCAAGTTCGCCTAGTCCTCGATCGTTCACCCATACTTGCGCCGGATTTTGCTTGTTGAAGATCTTCGAATCGATGTCGGGTTCTTATTCAGTCATTGTCTCACTTTGCTATCGAGATGCTTCCTCGCTCCAGTTTTGTTCTTTCTTCTCGTTGTCTCTTATCATCTTCCAATTCTTCAACTTCAATCTTATATCGTAATGATAATACTCCAATTGCTCGTGTCTTCTCGATGACAGCTTATTTTTTTGCTTTATATAAATAAGACTGAACCTTTTTCACATCTTGAAGTCGATGTGATTTGGTTTAGGAATCTTTTCTTGTGTGTTTGATCTTCTGTCACTTTAGCATCATTCTCACTTCCCAAACTTTAGCCTATGAATTGGCTAGTGCGCCGATGCATATCTTTATTCGTAAATGATTTGTAGTTTGTTTTCATTGCATGTATTAAATCTTATATGTGTAATAATAATAATTAAATATTAAATGTTGCATAAATATATTGATATGATTTAGTAAACTTTAATGATAATGTAGCGACATCGAAATTTTCATCTTGAGAAATTTTAGACACTATTGTCTTGTTTTGTAAATGTCAATTGAACATATTGTCGATTCGAAATTTTCTTCCTGGACATTGTCTTTATGTTGATTTAAAGTTCTCTTTGTTTATTGTAGATGTCTACGAAACCCAAGTTATTACCTCGGGTGGAGTTTACATGCATGGTGTAACGTTACCTTTCATCCAGGCGAGATGACTCCTGTGGCCGCCAGTCGCATGGGCCACGTGCTTGTGTGTTGCTGTGGACTAGCACCCCCCCTCACCGTCGGTATACCCCCCTCTTTCTCTCTCTCCTATCATTTCTCTGTCTCTTATCTGATCACTCCTCTCTCTCTCTCTATTTCTTCTATTTTATTTTATTCTTTTTAATCTAACAGATTGTCAGGATACCATTCGATTCGATTTTTCATCGCCTTCGTGACCATAACACATTCGTCACCCGAATCTATTCCTTTAGAATTCCGTGCGCCATTTGTCGTTGCCGTTAAGGTAGACGTCTCAACTATTCTTAGTACTATTATATATTTGATTAAATCATAAAAATATGTTAGATCACGAGGATTAAAAGAATATAATTAGTGGGTTGTTCTTAGTTTACTAGCATGTTTAGATGTATTTAAGACTTGTTTAGTCATATATGTTTATATAAATTGAATGATTATGTATGTTCATCATGTTAGACATTAGATTAGAATGCATATTAGTACATTAAATATATTGTTTAGTGTTGCAATCTAGCTAGCCTAGCATAGTTAGCATTTCGATGATCCTTAATAAAGATAATTTGAATTGTTAAAAAGCCGATGTAGGGAGTTAAACATTGTAATGATATCATTTAGTTCTATTTCATATAGACTGTGGATAGTAGACCCTATCAATGCATGCATTGATATATTTAGATTGTAACTTGCATAATTCTACTTTATATGCATCATATGATTAAATGGTTCTAGATGTGTTAATTGTGTTGTGGTATGCATATATGTGATGCAATGATTTATGGTTGTCCTTAGATGTAACCATGGTTCGATTATCATTGGCATCTTAGTTAAATAGTTTGGTTGTATGAGTTATTTATATGCTTGCATTTTGTGAAATGTAGTTAATGCATTGAGCTGCATTGTGATGAAAATTTACTTTATCAGACTATGTTAGTGGCCCATGGGTAGCAGAGATTAGTTGAATCCAGAACATTTTTCGATCCCGAATACCGCAGTTTATCATAAATATGCCCCTGCCTAGGTGTATTATGAGATTTAGTTACTATATGTTACATTTTACTCTATGGTAAATCTGGTGTTACTTTTGTGACATAACTACAATGTCCAAATAGAGCATGTTAATTACTCAAAACAAAGTGTTTAGTAATGCATTTTTAGCATGGTTATTAGTGGTCTATTCGAGTCATTTGTATTATGATAGGTTTATGTGTTGTATACATATCTACTTTCGTTAAATGTGCGGGTTATGTTAGTTTAGTACATATAGAATCATATTTACTTATGGGGTAGTTGAAAGGCATTGTAATCACCTTAATTGAAGATATATAATTAGTTTAAATTCTATGTATTATAATTTAAAATTTTAAGCTTATTATTTTTAATATCAATAGAGAATTATTATTATAGTAGAATAATTCGGGTGTAAGTTTTACTGAGTCATTGGTGACTCATTTCTTCTATTCTTTAATATTTTCAGGATTATAGGTTTAAAGCAGTAGAGACATAGTGATGTTTTGAAATCCGAGAAGTTAGTGAATTACTCATTCATTGTTGATATTTAATTTACTTAAATAGATATTTATTGTATTTGTAGGTAGATGTTATTGTGATTTTAGATTGTGATTTAATTTTATGTGATTTCAAATCGATATATTTCTCTGCTATGTCGTTGGATTATCTTCCAATGTGCATGTTAAAAATTCGGATCATGACAAAATATATACACAATTTACGATCAAATGTACATGTCTACTTTTTAAAGAAGGTCAAGAACTCTTGTCATCTTCTTGCAAGACGAGGACCCCTAAAAGTATACTTCTTTTTGTCACAGCGCATTGGTCACCTATCTGTTCGGGTGGTCACCTATCTGTCCGGGTCTGGCCTGGTTCAAACCCGAGAAGAGCCACCTGGTAGGGGGGGTGCTCACTCCGCCACATGGGAGGGACCCCTAAAAGTGTAGTGACCTGACTAATACAATGTATATTGGAGAGAAACCATGATCTCTCTCATCTTCCATTTGTTTGTTTCCGACGAAAATGTCCCCCCGCCCACATTATTTTCAACAAATAAAATCTCTTATTTGCTATATGCCAATTTGTTAGCAACTTTGACTTGTACCTGTCCTCAAGGTTCTCCTCGTGTCTTCTGAGCGGATATCTCCTAGAATGTGTTGTTTGCAAAGTATAGCCACACCGTGCTATCCGTCGGTATCCATAATTCAATCCATGTTTTCATTGTTAATTTCTCTGATTTGTCCATATTTTTACCGATAGCCTTAAAATGTTCTTTGGCAAGAATGTTGTTCATGGGGTAAAGTTTTCATAATCGCCGAAGAATTTTACAAAAAAAAAATCATAACCTTTCTAATGAATCATTGATTTGTGTTTTCTTGCCCGTCATTATTAGTCCTGATCACGTATATCCTGATTCGATATTGTTACATGACTTGCAGCAGCATAAATCCGACTATTGGTTTGTAATTCATCCAATCCAAACTATCAGACAAATACTGAGCATCGAAAACTTATTTTCAACAATAATCACTTTCGATCGAGTCAAAACAATCTTTATTGTCTAGTGTGTAAATTTGCTCTATATGAAATTGGATCTAATTAATTGACGTAGATGAGACCCGACAGTAGGGGTGTAAACGGAATCCGATATTCTGATATTCCGATTCGATTTCGATAAAAATTAACGGGTTTGGAACTTGTTTTTGTATCCTATAAGTTATCGGAATCGGAATCGGATATTCTGGTAGTTTATCGGAATCGGAATCGGAATTAGTTGGTTCCATTTCCGTTAATCCGTTTTCGATAAAAAATAATTATATATAAATAAAATTAAATAAAACAAAGTTAAATAAATTATAAAATATAATATATAAATTGATAAAAATAATAAAAATAAAATTTTAAGAAGATTATATCAAAATTTATAAATTATATGTAAATTATTGACTCACTTTTGAATAAAAAATATTATTTAATATGTATTTCGGATTTTATTGGATTCGGTTCCGATTTCATTTGAAATCGGAATCGGATCAAAATCGGAACATAGTGATTCCGAAATTATCAGAATCGGAATTGAAACCCCTTAACCCTTATCGGAATCGAAATCGAATTCTGGTGAATTCGCTGTCGAATCCGACCCGTTTACGGCCCTACCCGACAGCCACTCGGGATCCAGCAAACTGACCTTTGTCAGATCTCATGGGACCCAATAACAGATTTCTAACAGTAGGATCCGAAACAACCAAGACTCAATAATTTTAAGGTAATGGATCCTGACTGTGCCCTCTTCGCGACACCAGAGAGAAAGAGAGAAAATCAAAGCCGCACAACCTAGAGCTCCGCCTGCTCGCTGGAACCGCCTCCTAGAGTCGCTGCCGCCGTGGCCTGCGCTGCTGCTGTCGCCGGATCTCTGCCTTCGACCCTGTGCACTCCGTTGGATGAGAGTCGCCGACGCCCCTCCACGCCGCCGTGGCCATCGGAGGTCCTCACCTCCCCGCCGACGTCCCAGTCCTTCACCGCCGGTTCTTCAGTGCCTCTGCGCCGCCGTCGGCCAGGTGAGCTCCACCGCGCATGTCACCGCCCTAAGGTCCTGGCCGGAGCCAACCCCTGCGCCGCCGGTTGTTTGTCGCCTGCCGCCACGGTTGCCTCCGGCTGCTGCTGCCGGTGGCCTTGCCGACCACCGCCTGATGCCCCCTTCTCTGCAGCCTCCTTGCTGAAGATCGTCCCCCCGCCGGACTGCCGCCTTCCGTCCGGTGGTCTTCACCCCTGCGCTGCAGCCTTTGAAGCCTCTACCGTCGGAGAGTTCTTCCGCCGCCTTCTGATGCCCACCTGGAGCACGGTTGCTCCACCTGTAGCAGGAAAATCGCCGGAGTCTCCTTCCTACACAGCCTTATGGTCACCATCGTCCAGCCGCACAACAGGACGCCGCCCTGTTCTTCACGCTGAGAGAGCTCGACGGCGCCACCAAGCCTTGCGCCACCGTTGGTCTGGTCACGCCCGGTTTCCGTCTGCGTCCTGCACACCGGGGCCACAGCGCCACCTGAGATCCTGCGGCGTTCAGCAATCGGTCAGTTCGCCGATCGCCTCACCTGCAGCGAGCTCCGCTACAGAACCGCCGGTGTTGGAAGCCGTCAACAAGTCGTCTTATCCGCGTCTTTCCCTTTATGTCGAAGCCTTTCCGCCTTCTCTCCTGCTTCGGAAAGGCTTCTCGGCTTCCCCCGCGTCGTCGAGCAAGGCAGCTTGCGGACGCGCTCACCAACGCCCTACGTGGCCGGCTGGGCGATCCCAGATGGGAGGACACTCTCAACGAAATTGTCTCGGGAGTGGAGGACGAGGATGACGACGACGACGGCCATGGTGGCGTCTGCGCTGCCATCCCTCTGGTTATATCCCGCCTACCCGACCCAGACTCTGCTCTGGCTTTCTTCGACTGGGCGCGGCGCCGGGCCGGCGGGGAGTCGAACTCAGATTCCTACTCTGCCCTTCTGAAGCTTCTCTCTCGCTTTCAATGCTTCCCGGAGCTCGAGCTGGTGCTGAAAACCATGACCGACGAAGGGTTGGTTCCCTCCTGTGAAGCATACAGTGCCATCGTTTCTGCATTTGCAGACGCCGGTCTGGAAGATAAGTCCTTAGATGCTTATCTGAAGGCAAGGGAGTTGGGGGAGGGTTACGCTAATACTCATGCTTGCAATCGCCTTCTGGGTTTGCTTGTTAGACGTTGTCAGCTGGTTACCGCTTGGAAGATATATGACGAAATGCTGCAAAGGGATGGCACTGCGGATAACGCAACCACTTGCATAATGGTGAAGGGTTTATGTGGGCAAGGGAAGATGGAAGAGGCCTGGAGGTTGATTGAAAGAAGATGGGGTCCCCGATGCATTCCAAACGTCGTCTTTTATAATACGTTGATTGATGGGTATTGCAAAAATGGTGATGTTGAAAGTGGGTATAAGTTGTTTAGAGAGATGCAGGTGAAGGGATTCCTGCCCACATTAGTTTCATATGGGACGGTCATTGGTGGGCTTTGCAGAACGGGCAATTTTATGGGAATTAGCCATCTCATTTCGGAGATGAGGTCTCAGGGTCTAGAGCTTAACATGGAGATCTACAACTTGCTTATTCATTGTTGTTGCAAGTCTGGCACATTGCTTGGGGCCAAATCAATCTTGAAGCAAATGATAATCAGTGGCCATGTTCCGGATGTCATAACATATAACACGTTGATCTGCTGTCTTTGTTGTAGTGGAAGGGCACCAGAGGGGGAACGTTTACTGAGAATGGCAGTCAAGGAGGGCTTAAAGCCTACAAATTTCAGCTACACTCCTCTCATTCATGCCTATTGCCAGAGAAAGGAGCTTTCCTCAGCTTCAAGTTTACTTTTGGAGATGATGAAAAATGGATACCCACCTGACCTGGTTTCTTTTGGAGCCCTCATTCATGGGATGGTGGTTGCAGACCAAGTTGAAGAAGCTTTGGCAATTAGGACAAAAATGACTGAGAGGGGAATAGTTCCTGATTCTGCCATCTTCAACAATTTGATTAGTGGGCTCTGCAAGAAGGGGATGCTTTCAGCAGCTAAGGGCGTGCTCCTTGACATGCTGAATCATGGTATGCTTCCGGATGTATTTGTATATACAACACTGGTTGATGGATTCATTAAAAATGGTGATATATGTGAGACTAGGAGGGTCTTCACCTTCATTGAAGAAAAAAGTGTCACAGCTGATGTTGTTGTTTTTAATGCAATGATTAAAGGATACTGTAAGTTTGGGATGATGAATGATGCCATGATATGCACTAATAAGATGCGGAAAAAAGGTATTCATCTTGATGAGTTCACCTACACCACTATTATTGATGGTTATGTAAAACAAAATTATATGAATGGTGCTTTGAGATTGTTTGGCGACATGATCAAAAGGAGATGTCAACCAAATGTTGTCACTTACTCTTCTTTGATCAATGGATTCTGCCAGATGTTAGATTTTGATAGAGTAGAACAACTTATTAAGGAGATGAGGTCCTCTCATATATCTCCAAATGTTGTCACATACAGTATTATCATTGGCAGTTTATGTAAAGCTGGTCAAATTGACAAAGCTTCTGAATATTTTGAAGAAATGCTGGCGAACAGCTGTCGTCCTAATGATGTTACTTTCCATTATCTTATAAATGGACTCACAAATAATCTACTTGTTTGCACTTCAATCAATGATAGTGCATTGTGGGGTCATGATGACCCTTTGCTTCTGAAGATGTTCAAGTACTTGATTTCAGATGATTGGGATCCTAGATTGGCTGCTTATAATGCTATTATTCTTTGCCTCTGCAAATATAGAATGCTGAATTTAGCACTAGAACTTAGAGATAAGATGGTGGCTATGGGCTGCATGATGGATGCTGTGACATTTCTTTTTCTTCTTTATGGTGTTTGTGTAGAAGATCAGTCTAGGGACTGGTCAAATGTTCTTTCCTACAATTTTCAAAAGCATGAACTGAAAATTGCTATCAAGTACACATTTCTACTGGACAAGTGCATCAATCAAGGAATAAAATGTGAAGCCTCACTTGTCTTCCATTCACTAGTTGAGGATCAGGAGTCTAACGAAGACTTGAAGTGTGGGTGACTTTTCAGATATAAAATGCTTCGTAAATGCGAGACCATAATCTCATAGTTGGAGTTATTTGTAGCTTGGGTGTTCAGACATTACTATGCCCTTTGGATTATTGCTTTCCTGCAGCTGGGAATCTGTATAGTCTTCTGTCAAGAAGGTATCACTTTTCACTGGGTAACGTTGCATACCTTCCAATCAATGTTTTGAAGATTTTTCACAATTTCTCAAACTCTTGAACTGAGAACATGAGATATCTCTAATTTTGATTTGAATGTTTCTCTTTTGTCACTCTTAAGTTGGTAAAATTCTGTTTTTCATTTAAATTGAATATTTTTAATACTGTTTTTCGGAATATTGTGCTTGTAATGACTTTTGATAACCAAATACATATTATGCATTACATAATGGAGTAGCATGATCCTTGCACTTTCTTGAAAGCCTCAATAAGACAGCATTCTGGGCCTGAGAAAGTAGTGCCTTTCCTTGGTTGAGGTCCTTTTCTTTATTTGACTTTTGGATATGTACCATGAATTTAGCTGTATTTAAGCTTTCGTCATCTTTGGGCTTATTTTTTTGTAAGCATGGTTTTGCCGGATTGGCCGATCTGATCTTGGGGGGACTTCAATATGATCTCAGAAATTCTTCGGGATCGGTGTGAATTGATCAGATCAGAGCCATATTGGCTTTGAATTGGCTGTTTCTCATCCAATTCCAGTGATCCTGCTAGAATTGGCAGCTCAGAGGGGGCACTTACCTTTCCCACTAGGGCAAGGAAGACCCTCCACTTGGGTTCGTCGGACCTAAAATGAGGAAGATCAGTGACTGGATCTTATGATATTGGGTTCATTGGACCTGGTATACGAGTTCGATGACTCTTGCTGAGCATGGCCATAGTAGGCCAAGATTCTATTAATGAAAAAAATCACTAAAGAAAATGATAGGTGACAGGTAAGAAAACTTCTACCAAGGCGGCAAAAGTAAAACAAAACTACAAGAAAAAATATTTTAGAGAAAGAAATTTGTCCTTGAAAGATGATTCATCAATATATGAATCATCTTTGATAACTAATCGAACCTTATATTTTTCTATGAAGACATCAACTTGAAACATGTACACCCAACAGTTTTTATATTCTTAGATAAATCTCATAGTTCACACATTTTATTAATTTTTATAGAGTTTATTTATTCTTTTATCATAGCCAGCTGTAATTTTAATTCACATGATTTCATTGCATCAATATAATTTATTAGATATGTATAATTTTTGTCATCTATGTCTACTGGTTAAAACTCACATGAGTATAAATAGGAATTATTCATCCATATAAGTGGAGTTTTAGTGTTTTTGTTGCCAATTGTAAGTACATCAGATTGTGTTTCTATTATATGATTGTTCCTCAACTATTTCTTGTTGTTCTTAAATAAGAACATGGACTATAGATCTCTATTTCCTAAGGTTACTTAGATATATTTGATAAGTATTTTATTCAATATATAATTTGTCATGAGCAATACTTATCCTAGAATGTCTTGGGAAGATTAGAATGGGATAGGATATATCTAAATACATTCATCCACATTTTATATTTCTTTTCTGTCATTCTATTCTGTTGTGACGTATACTATTGATGTAACCTCGAAATTCAAAAAGATTTATTCTCTTTTGGTTTTGGAAATTCATTTTCCTTTTGGATTTGAATTAGACCTTAGCATTGACTTCTTAGGAAAATAGATGGTATTCCATAAAAGTACTAATTAGGGTCAAAATTATATGTTGAGGTTGTTAGGTTCTTTGAAAATTTGTTTTGACCTCTCCCCGTCGGATGGTGCGAAGATCCGACGTTAATTACATCGAGATAACTCGAATACCCTTGATTAAACGTCATAGTAATCCATGAAAATAGAAAACATGCATCCACAAAAATAAACATTTACACACATAGGAGAAAACAATCCCATGCAATTGATGGAATGCAAGCACTTAAATTGTTTTGAGTTTGGTTTGAATTGCATTTGAATTGAATTGAGTTAATTAAATTGGTTGAATTAAATCTTTGGTTTGAGTTTTGATTGAGTTGAATTCAATTTGAGTTGAATTTAATTGGTCGAATTGCTTTTGGTTTGAGTTGAAATTGATTTAACTTGGTTGCATTTAATTTGTTGATTGCTTTTAGTTTGGGTTGGAGTTGATTTGTTTATGTTTGAAATGAACTTTGTTGGAATTGAATTATTTAAATTTCAGTTTGGTTTTGGTTAACATTGATTTGAATTGAATTTGTTTTATGGGTGAATTTGACGTTCTGTGGTTTTGTGCAAATTTCAGATTTTTTAAAATGATTTGGGTTTGAGTTTGAATTTATTAAGGTTTAGTTTGTCTTCAGCTTTAATTTGAGGAATTTAGATTAAAATCAATTTGAAAGTTTGTTTTGACAGGTTGTTAAATTTGGTTATGAATGGCTTATAGGGTGTTTGGTTACGTTTTTTCCCACTTTTTTGATCTAAATTTTAAAAATAAAAGAGATAAGGTGTTTGGTTGTAACTTTTAACTACTGTCTCATTTTTAAAAGTGGGATACTCTATGTACACAATCTCTTCTAAAATAAAAACAAGGCAGGACTTGTTTTATTTTTGAGATAGACGCGGAGGGAGGCAAGTTGTGGGAGGCGAGACGTGCGGAGGGGGGGAGGGCTGCCAGCGGGGGGCGCCGCTGCGGGGGGCGGGAGGTGCCGCTGATTTCGATTTGATTTAAGTTGATTTGAGTTAAATTTATTTGGTTAAAACTGACCGGAGATTGATGTTGCATGGATTTAATTTTCAATTTTGGACGCTTTGCTTTCTGATTTATGCTTCTGGATCCTGCAAATTGGTGGGTTTTACATTTTTGTTTTTCAGATTTTTTAGATTCAAGTTATGTTTCAGGTTTTGGATCCTGCAGGCTTTGGATTTATTGAGAGTTAAGAATTTGCTGTTTGGATTCAATTAGAATTCAATTTTTGAGTTAGTCTTATTATGCCTTTAATTGAATTGATACTTTACCTTGGATTGGGTTGCTTCTTGATAAACCCGAAGGCATGATTTGGTCCAAATTTGCTTTGCTGCAGAGATTTGAAAGAGTTCCCCTTTATTTCTTCTTTTTCTGAAACTTTGCAGATTTTGCTGAATTACAGATTGCTTCAACTTTGATATGGATTTGTTTTATTAATTTGGATGTTTGTGGTTGAAGATTGGATGGCTCAGAACCCTCGGCTCCCTAACCCCTCTTTGATTTTAGATTTATTCAAAATACTTTGGTGTCGTGAATTTATTGATTGAGCCTGATTCGGTTTAATTCAGGGAAATTGATTCGCCTACACATTTTGAGTTTTATTTGGATTCTGAATGCATTCCAGTTGATAGATTAAGGTATCATGGCATACCCCTCTCGGCCCCAATTCAATTGATGATGCTCCAACGTGAAATCTTCTAACTGTGGCATATTCAGAAATTTCCGAGCTCTCATACAATGCCAGCTTACTCAGATTTTTATCCAATTCTGCCAGAATTAAACTTGTCCAGATTTCAACTTGATTGGCTCCTCTTAAGTTGTGTTGCAGATTCAAATTCTATTTGATCCTTTTCTGCATTAAGATTCTCAACGTTTCAGATTCCAGAATTTAATTGATTTCCAGCTTGCAGGCTTCTTCTTTATTTAATGGGTTCTGCACAAATCAGATTTTTCAGATCTTCAATTTTCAGGATTTCAATTGCAGATTTCTTGTTCAGATCCCCTGCAGATTCTATATGTTCCAAAATTTTAGGTCCAGACTCTTGCAGAATTTTTTTACAACCCCAGATTTTCTGGTTCCAACAGCCTGGTCTCCGACCCCTGATTTTCAAACTTCTATGCTCCAGACTTCAGATTTCAGACCTCTGCTCGGATTTTAAGACCCCAGATTTCTTACAGATTTCAGTTTTTGTTGTATGTTTCAGATTTTAGAAAAAGTGGAGTTCAGATTTTTAAAGCTTCAATTTCCAGATTGCAGATTTTTTTTTTAGTTCGGATCCTCTGGGGATTTCAGATTTTTAAATGGGTTAAGTTCAGATTTCAGATTTTTATGTGGGTTAAGTTCAGATTTCAGAATTTTAATTTTCAGATTTCTTACAGATTCTCATGATTTGAACTTATTCAAATGTGTGTGATTTATGAAGTTAAGTTTCTGTCTGCAAATCAGAGCCGAATTTGGCCAGAACCTAGACCGGATTCCAGGCTCAATTACAGATTCATTTTCTGTTTTTTCTCTTTTTCTTTTTTTTTAAGTGCTTTGCATCCCATCGGATCAATGAGATCATTGACTCCTCTCAATAATATAAATCATGAAGTACAGCTTCCTGAATGTTTGTCTTGGACGTTCATAGTTTAGAAAATGTGATATTACAACTCTGACTTGTCTTCAGAACACTCCTGTTCGATCCTTGATGGAGACAGTCCCTTGTCAATTTTTTGAATGGAATACACCCGGTCTTACACAGACTTATGGGTATTTCCCTTCACTTCTTTGAACTTCATTAATATATACTTGGCTTATTGGCATGCTGATCATGCATGGCCTCATATAACTTAATGAACATGGTATGACATTGGGGTCATTCGACCTTTGTATGTCCTCCTTAAAAAATTAAGTTAAGGGGAAAGGTTTAGAACCGACCCACAAATTCTTTTAAGTTTAGCCAAGACTATGTGGCGGGTTTTTAGCCGGCCAGATGCTCGCCTCGGTTTGTGAAATTAACTTAGTGAATTTTTATTTAATTTCTATTCATTGTTTGTTTTATTCTGATTTTTTATGGGTCAAGAAGCGTGCTAAAAAGCCGGCTTATTGCTTTTCCATTTATTTTGATTCTTTTAAATTATGCCGAGACCATGTGGCGGGTTTTTAGCCGGCCAGATGCTCGCCTCGGTTTGTTGGATTAATTAAGTACATTTTTATTTAAATTTCCACTGGATTGTGTCTTTTAAAAAAAGATTATCTCCTCTTTTCTTTTTTCCGGTTCTGCAGGCTTCAAGTTAATGGGCCCGGCCCATTTTTTTCTTCCTTGCGCTCGCTGGCTGGTCCAGCGGGCCTCCTTTTTTTTTAAACCCTTTTTTCTCTGGTGGGCCCCACATCTGTGTTGACCGCCCGGTCAACCCTTCTTCCCCGCGAGCGCGCGCGCGCGCCTCTGGCCGCGGCCGCGCTGTTTGTTTGTTTTGTTTCTTTTCTTTTTCTTATGTGGGCCCCGCGACTATTTTGACCCCGGGTCAAAATTGAATCCGACGGGGAGCAGGTGTCCTCTTCCCTGTTCATGCGCCAGCTGGACCAAAGTTTTGGCAAAAATAGAACCCGCCGGCCTCTCTTCCTCCGACCGAGCGACGGCGGCTTCCGGCGGAAGCGGGTGAGGGCATTGGCTGCTCTGGGCTTCTCCGGCGACAACAGAGGCCTTGGCTTAGGTAGCTTCAGGGGAAGGGGGTCTTACGGTAGGGCTTTGGCTTCCGGAGGGGCTCCCGGTGAAGGCGGGTGCGCAGAGGCGGGTGCGCAGAGGCTTCCGGCGGGTGCGGCTTCAGGCGACTGCCTTCGGCGGTTGCTTCCGGCGACTGTGGCTGCTGCAAGAGGTGTCTCCGGCGGTGCTAGCAGCTTCACGGGGAGGTTCCGTCGATTGTAGCTGCAGGAAGAAGTCCGACGGAAGGAGGTTTACTATCTCTCTCCCTTTCTCTTGCGCACGGCCTCCTTTTGCTCTCGGGGGAATCTCTCTCCTTTTTCTCTCCTCCTCCTTGGTCTATGCACGACGGGTCTCTGGTATCTTATAGGCATCGGGCTTTCCTCTTTCCATTTGGAGACTTGCCGCGAAGGGTGTTCCGGGTCCGAGAGGGACTCAAAACGATCCCGAAGCATACGTGATTAACCCGCCTTGCTTCCTGTATTGGAGATATTCCGAGAAGAACTCTCCTTCCTTGGGATAGACTCGGGGGCCTATACATGCAGATCCCTTCTTTCAACCGCGTACGCCAACTCCGAATGGACTCGGAATGATCCCGCAATGATCGGGATCGACCTATATCCCTTCCAAGCTTATCCCGGCTTCCCTTTAAGGGAGATTTCTCTTCCATTCGAGGTTTATTATCACTGAATTCAAATTTTGGACAAGCATCTTCTTCGATACTTCAATCCGGCTGTCATCTTTCCCTCTTTTTTTTAAAAAAACAGTCCCATTTCCTGCACAAATATCGGCTGCCATTTCTCCCCAGCTCCTCAGGTCTCTGCTGCGAATTGTGTACTGCCGCCAACACAGGTAAGCCCACCTCCAGTTGATAAATGGGTCAAAATTTGTGGGGTTCGCATGTCTTTTTCATTTTTTTTAATTTCACAATCTGAACCACCTCCATATTGTCCATTCATTATTTGTGAAATTTTGAGGTGCCAACAACTATATTGTTATGTCATTTCTTGCATGTTTTTGGCAATATGATTCAAAAATTTTCAAGTTATATTTTTCACCTCTGTTTATTCTAACATCTTAATATCTTGACCTAATTGTCTTTCTATTTATACTCTACTTTTTAAAATAGTTAAGTACCTTAGACTTAGCATAAATAAGATACATATAGATATAATTTGAATAAGCATCTATAAAATTTATGAAATATTATTTAGTATTGTGTGTTTTTATGCTTAATGGGTCACAAATATTTGAGTGGATCAATTTTAACAAATATTTGAAAATTTTAGTCGAGCAATTTCTGGAGCTGTATCTCTAGATACTGTTATACCTTCCATTATGAGTTACAATGACGATAAGAAACAAGAAACTTTTATGAACAATTTACACGATTGTCCAATCTGTTTTGTTGAATATTCAGGTGTGCATCTCCTATTCCCCCTGCTAGTTTGTTATTGCATTCTTCTTATTGTGATAAAGAAGGAATCTATAAATCGTAAACAATACAAAATATTGCCTTAGGAAATAGGGGTGTTCATTATTTGGGCTAACCCATAAACCTGAACAGGACCAACCCGAAAATGTCAGTCAATTCGGTTTGGGCAATGCCATCGGGTTGATCAGGTTCCAAAATTCTAAACTGATTAGACCCAACCCGAACCATAACCTGAACCCACGTCACTTGGTGCAGCCCACCAACCAGCACACTACTGTTGATGTGCTGGAAAAAGAAAACGTTTATGAGGTAGGCAGATGCACTGTTACATCCAACGTAAGACAAGTATGGTGTTCCTTCCTTGCATGTGCAGGTACTAGGATGGTCCCACAATGAAGGTCCTAAAGATGTGGCGACCAATATATTTTTTATGAACAACTATGCATACATCTTACGGCAATAAGCATTCACCATGTGGGCGGCGTAGTTAAATTTTTAACTTTTACACATGGATTAGGATCAAAGTTATGTCAATTTTTTTTAGATTCTTAAGCTCCTTTAGAAATTGTTAATTAAGCTTAAATGGGTTTAAAGTAGTTCAAACTGAACCAAACTGATTTAGATTGGTTTGGTTCAATTCGAGTTATGGTGGCTACATGGTTTGGTTTGGGTTGAAAGTTTTTGTTATTACCCCATATGGTGAACATCTCTTTCACAAACTTATTCTATATGAGGTTACTGAATTGCCTTTCATGATTTTAGGAAGCAAAAACTGTGAATTTTACAGGTTGGCACATGAAGATACATTGTTAAATTGATAAATCATTTACTAATTATTATGTAACTAAAAGAATACTTATGCAACTATGTTGTCAGCAGATAAGGAACTTGGAGCATGCATATATTAACATATATCATTCAGGCAACAAGGCAACAGTGCAGATAAATAACGGACAAGACAATACTTCATTAAAGTATATAGCATTTTAATACACCTGAAGTAATTTCTCAAAAAAAAGCACCTAAAGTACAGTGGAATAAGAAGATTGCTTAGTTATTTTAAAATTGAGGAAAAGGATATATCTTGTGTGCTGTTTTATACTTAACTAAATGTTCTGAGTAGTAATATATGCGATTTCTATGCACATGCACTCTCCTATAGCATCTAGCTGTTCTGAAATTCAGGCACCCGGCCAGTTATTGCTCTATTTTTAACTTTTATATCTCAGACTATGCAGTTCAATCCTCTTGGCCAAGGCATGCTGAGGGCGAGGGATGAACTACAGACATATATGGAGATATACTGAAACAGAATAATATTTACCTTATACATGTTAAGCAGTATAATTATCAGGGCCCTGCGAGCTATATTCGAATAGACATTGAGAAGATTAGTATGGTAATTCTAGTCATGAAGCTGGCAGTTAAATTGTTGTAGTCACATTCACTCAGTACCTAAGCAACTAGAAGAATGGACTTGTCACAGCAATGTTACGTGAGACACGGCAAGAGTCAGGAACACTTTAGGAACTTCACTGTTTTTAGTTTTTAGTGGTTGTATAATGCATAATAACAGATATTGTCTTGATAAGATATCACTTGATAAAAGAATCTAGGATTGTAATTTCTATATTCTCTTTCTGTCACATTTTCAAATAATCTAGATCTGTTATCTCTGGGTCATCTTATTTGTGACCTTAACATGTCAGGCAAGGCTCTTGTCAAGCTTCCTTGTCACCATTTCTTCTGCTGGAAATGCATGGAAACCTATTCTTCCATTCACGTGAACGAAGGCACAGTATCAAAGCTGATTTGTCCTGATCCAAAATGCGAGCGTCTCGTTCCACCTGGATTATTGAGACAATTGCTTCAAAGTGATGCATATGAACGTTGGGAATCACTGGTGTTACAGAAGACTCTGGACTCAATGCCTGATATAGTATATTATCCAAGATGTGAAACTGCATGCTTGGAGGATGAAGATCATCATGCTCTTTGTGCCAAATGCTATTTCAACTTCTGCAGTCTTTGCGGAGATCGTCGCCACGTTGGAGAGCAATGCATGACACCAGAGGACAAGCTTCGTATTTTGCAGGTTACTTTTTGTTGCCTTCCGTACTTTGTCAATCACAAGTCCACTTAATCCGTGGTCAGGTCTAGGGTGGTCTGCCCTTGGTTTGCCATTTGATACTGCTTCTATGGAGGATAACTTTTTAGGAATCAGTTGTAACTTTTTTGTGTTGATTTGTGATTGTTTTATTTCACCCATCAAGCTAGAAGCGTTTGCTTTGGATATCAAGTGACGTTATGAATTTATTCACAGGAGAGGCAGAACTCATCTAACCTTAAAGAAGACCAGAGGAGAAAGGAAGCTGATATTATCAACGAGATCATTAGTGTCAAACAAATATTACGTGATTCTAAACTGTGTCCAGCGTGTAGAATGGCAATTGTTCGTACAGAAGGTTGCAACAAAATGGCGTGTACCAACTGTGGAAATCTTTTCTGCTATCGCTGCAACAAGATAATTCAAGGATACGAACATTACAGGTAAGCATCGTTTTGCTCTCTAGTTTAGAACTTTTACCGGATGAATCCGGAGTAGTGGGTCTGAAGTGCCTTTGCCCTTGAACTAATCACTAATGGGGTGTTTGGTTGCATGATAATGTAAGTTTTTGTTTTAATTTTTAAAAATTGTAAGAAAACTTGTTAAAAGAGGAGTTTGGTAACCATGACAATTTTATGTTTTAAAAGTGATTTTCTTCTTAAACAAAAAAAAGATGGTCTCACCTCTTTCTTTTTTCTTGTGGTCCCCCACTTTGTTTGGTCATGTGTGGTAGTTACCCTTTTTTGTAATCACATCCCTCCAAACATGATAATTTTATGTCATGAGTTGGTTCACTTTTTATTTTAATACAATTTTTTATCATGAAAGTGTACAAAAAATTATCATGCAACCAAACACCCCATAATGTTTCAAACTTTATTATAGCGATGGGTGTACCCTGTTTGAACCTGAGGTGGTTCAGAATTGGGAAAGGGAAATGAACGAACGCCAACTTGTGGCGCAGGGCGCAGGCACGAGCAGCAATGAACCCAAATCAAGCCCACGCCTGTCCTAATTGTGGTCAAGCAAATGTTAAGGTACGCCCAGTTCTAACGGACGGATGCTTACAAGTCATCTCCTCCACCTCTCTCTCTCTCTCTCAAAAAAAAAACATCGATTTCTGGTTTCGAAAACTGAACAGGTTGGGAATAACAATCACATTATGTGCTGCTGGTCGTGCCATCAACACTACTGTGCCTTGTGCCGGAAAGTCGTCAGGAGTAGCCGTGAACATTATGGACCAAAGCGTTGCAAACAGCACTCGGTGGACACTTGAGGCGACTTCTCGGTAACAGCCTCAGCTAACAGGGAGCTGTATGCTATACGATATATGTGTTCCCCGGTGACGGATGAGGTGATGCATTCGTCTCACATCCTCAGAATAACTAGTCATAGAACGCGCTTTTCGCATGTGTACGAGTGAATAAAAAATTATTTTTTTAATAATTACAAATATCTATTATATAGTGAGATATATATTGAATAACAAATAAAAATAACTAATTATTCAATGACATATCATCAACTAAATATATCATATTAATTAAAAAATAAAGAAAAATATATTAGTTGCATTAGTCATAAGAAGAAATTAAATAATAAAGTTGTATTAAGAATATGCAAGTACATAATACATGTGTCCACACAAAATGAATTCATCAAAAGTAAGAAATACAAAAGATAAAAATCTAAAGAGCTAATCAACTCTTGATTAGAGTTCAACACCTCCCTTTGCAGCTTTGACAAAAGATTATAGATTTCTACAACTTTCTAAGATGAAAGTAGAGTTAATGTCCTCGTAATTAATTTATTAACATTTTTCTTTATTCTGGATTGGATATTTG
Source organism: Cryptocoryne crispatula var. balansae (assembly GCA_036172225.1). NCBI lineage: Eukaryota > Viridiplantae > Streptophyta > Magnoliopsida > Alismatales > Araceae > Cryptocoryne > Cryptocoryne crispatula. The sequence continues at coordinate 5,065,735 of CM069922.1, read as the reverse complement.
ACTCTTCACCTTCTAATGTTGGTGGTTATATCCATACAACTAGCGAGAAGATACTCTTCTCAAAGTTAATACTAAACTTTGGATTGGATATTTTACTATATTCTACATTGGTGGATTCGGCGGGTGAATTTGTGTTGTGTTGGAAGAAGTTTCACCATCCACGTGCCTCCAAAGAAGAGAGATGGAAGCAACATTTGGATGAATGCATGGAATGCGATCTCCCGAGAGCATCTTTCTCTCCACATGTCCGAGAAACGAGATTGCCGAAACGAGAATATCCATATGATACCATTGGTATCTTGATATCCTCCACCTATTAGTACTCTTAACTTTGTTAGATGGCCTTGATAAGTTTGTTTCATATATTTTCAATTTTAGTATGGAATCCATACAAATATTCATCTAGATATTATTGTTTGATAAAATTTTCTAACTTAATATTTTGTGATTATATATATACAATTGGCCCAAGATGTTATCAATCTCCTACCCATATTGTTCAAGATGAAACTTTAATCTCACATAAGAGATCCCTTGTATGTCTATGTTAACAATAATTCACCCTCTTTGTATTATATTTTAATTCTGTCATAGTTTATTTTAATGTTTAATATGAGTTCTATTGTCCTTTTTGAAAAGATTACATGGCATTTTACACAAACATGTACATTGATTGGTATTTTCAAGATCTAATCTCTCGAGATTTTTTAGAGATCTTTTTTATTCAATTTTCATGAGATAAAATCTAGATGCAAAATGCAGTCCTTGAGTAAGACATACTTACACAAATGAAATCCGAGATCCGATCTCCCGAGATTTTTCTGAGAATCTTACGAGATCTCTTCTCTTTCACCCTTCCAAGATGAAAGTGAAATCTGAGACGGCAATCCTTGGATGAATGGCTAAAGCTTGAGCTATCGGTCATTATCGATGAGGCTCTCAATTTAGTTTAACGATTGATTCCTAGGTGGTTTTGTTCCAAGATTATTGGTTCCTTCCAAGGTAAAGGATATGTCATTACCATTGATATAAGAATCAAATGCCAGACATAATGGTATCTTACCTATTATTATGTTTTGAGGAGTGACTGGTAGAGATTCCAGTAGGATCATTATGGAAGAACACCAAAAAGATGAGATTGCTTAGGCACAGACTTCACAAATTGCCATGTAGTAGTTAGTCTGTCCATTAATTTCCACGATTCATGTCAATGATAACAAAAAAGGTGACAAAACAAAAGAAAAAGAAGAAACAGAATTGAAGATCCTCAAAGTAAGCACATTGAAAGATGAAAAGATAAGTCATAGTAGAAGAATAATAACATATTGCAAGAAAGAGAGTCTCTCCGACCTTAAATTTGCCCCGGAGGATAGCTTTCACACCCCACCCCGATACTAAGTTGCTGCCATAGCCTAATGCCACATAAGTAATCAACTCCATTGGAAAAAAAACTGTTACAAAACAAGAGTTTCAAGGAAATTGGATTCCCTGTGCTTGTTTATCGCATATGTGGTAACTTTCATTTCGCTGTGTGTATGTTAGTATTGGTGCACAATATCAACAATTCATTTGGTTATACAGGATTCTGAGGATCAACATGTTTGCAGTGGTGCACTTGACGGCCATCACCTTCACAGATGGTGCCTCATCGGTGGTTGTTTATCGCATATGTGGTAACTTTCATTTCGCTGTGTGTATATTAGTTGAGTAGCATACTAAACTAATATTAATCTTTATCTTGTCATACTTTTCACTCAATTCCCACAACTCGCCTACACCTCGGGAGAAGTGCTAGGGGTCCGAGTTTCTCTCTCATATGGGGGATCCGCAAGGCGCAGGTGTTGGCCGTTTGGCCATAGTGACCAAAAACAAAAAAAAATACCAGATATGTTGTTACCTTTTGATATTTCTAGACTCCGCAGTAAGTGAATCTTGTTACAAAGTAAGATAACGGATCATCTCAATTTCTCGGTGACAAGAACAACTTTAGTCTTCAATCAAAAATAATCACAACATTTGAAATATTTAAGTGACCGTTTGATGAACCGTCACTGAAATGATTGAATCACCGTCGGTGACAACGAATTGTGATCTTTTCTTACCGAAGACAAGAGATCTATAATCACGAAGCGACGGAGAGAGAGAGAGAGGGGGGATCCACGAGCGGCAGCCGACGCTGCTGCAGCCAGGCCAGGCGGGCGGGCGGCCGGATGCCCAACTAAAAGGCTACAAGTTCTTAACAGGTGGCGGCGGTGGTGGTGGGGACGAGCGGAGTCTCCGCCGTCGGTGGCGCCATCCAGCAGCAAAGCACGCGCGTCCGAAGGCAATGGCGGCTGGCGTTCTGTGCAACCGCAGCTAATATAATAATATGGTGCGTGAGTGAGTGGATGTGCTCTTTGTTCTTCTGTCGGCACCCCCAATAATTCCCACCGTACTACCTGATGAGAAAATATACATCCGGTTGCCGGAGAACCACGGCTCGGAGGGGACGCCGGCGGCGGAGTATCGATCCACCAAAGGGAGGAGGAATTAACTGGAAGGCGGATAAGAAATGAGCACGACTCTCTTCACATGAACATCTATCCGAAGAGAGTATATAGACTTCACATAATAAATAAAGTTGAGGTGATACAGATGAGATAGTGATTCGAGGGACATCAAATCACTATCATCTCGATTTTTTTGTGAGAGAGACCGAAGAATTTCTCTCGTAAGTTCATCTGAGAGGAGTCATAGTCATAAAAAATATAATCGAATCGGAGCTTAACGTCCGATACGAGCGGCATGGGAGATCTTGACAGACAAATCATTTGTTTGGTTTGGTCCCAGCTGAGCTGATGAACCCAACTTGATGTCACCGAGCTTGAGCTCGGGTCCGGGTCCACGGTGGAAGGCGACGACGACGATCGATGCTGTTCTGCGAAGGCGTCAGATAAAACTAGGGGCACTGCGCGCGAACGGAAACAAGCGTAGGCGTAGCTCCGCCAAAATATTGCCACTCCTCCTCCGGGCGAACCAGAAAAAAAAAAGAATAAGAAGAACACCAGCTGTACTTGATAGCTAGATCTACCGTATGACGCGATAGAATTTGTCAATATGTAGTTCGATTAGATAACTATTTATTTAGATATTACAGTCGCTTATGTAATGCTAATTAACAAATTTATCACACACTAAAATATAATTCATCTCGGGTTTACATCAATAGATCTAGTTGCACAATTAACCAAGCTTAAAAAATTTCTGAGTTTCGCAAGCAAGTTTAAACTGGAGTCAAGTTAATTTTATGACTGAGCTGGGACTGAGTTTGAACTCAAATTGTCATGTTCAATTCCAGCTCGAACTTGAATCAGAGAGTTTAGAAGAAAAGATTAGAACTTATTTTAAGCTCGATTGAAGAATAATATTGAGCCGAAACACGTATGATATATTATATTCTTGGCTCGTTTGCACCCCCAGTATTGGGATCCAGCCTAGGATCCTACCCTGTACCATCAGCAGAAGAACTTTTATATTTGTCTTGAGCTCTATAGGGTTGGCTCCCATTAATTCAACTCGCGCGGATGTCCATTCAGCTGGTGAGTGGAGGTGACACTTGATTTTATTTGGTATGAATAATTTTGTATTTGATATTATTTAATGTTCTTTATACCGATATATGGCGGATCTACATAGACGACCCCAACGACGCCCACACTCGATTTCACGACGGTTCGTAGATATTATTATAATTTTTTGTTGACGTAATTTAACTTCAAAATTCTTATAAAAAAGTAACTAGCCCAACCAATTAGCTAGGGTGTTTTTTTTCTTTTTCCTAGAACACGGAATCTAAATCGACCAGGAATTCGTGGTCGATCTTGAACACCCCCAAATTTGGCCCCTTCAACAGGTACAACGGGGTCTCTCTTCAAAGTCTCTCGTTGCTTGTTTTCGTGGGTTGTGATATTATCTATCTTTAACAGTTTTATAATCAATCAAACGTGTGTGTATATATATATATATTAATGAGTAGGTATTAATATTTTAATGAGTAGACGGTGCATTATTGACGGGACGTTTCTGAAGTGCGACTCCGGAAATAGAAGGCAACGGCGAACCTCCTGTCTTGACTCGCACCGGCAGCCTCCTGCGGGTACGTCACGGTGAGCGCCCACGTGGCTCTCCCTGCGCCGTTCGTACGATGAGTCTCACGTGAACAGGCACGTGATCGCAATCTTTCTTTCTTTTTTTTGTTTTAACCTTGACAAGTAACACGTGTCTGCTTTGTACTGTTGAAATAAATTAGTATATTTTCAAGATTAGGAGTAGCGATCTGACTGACACCATAAATTAAGTCTATCCAAATTAATTATTTTTCCGGAAAGATCGAGTTAAAAAAATTTTGAACTTGAATATATATCCTGTTCGAAATAGGTCCGAGAATACATGATCCCAAGAAGCCATATCAGTAAGATGGTCAGGTCAGTCGAAGCTCATTTAATCCTTCTGTCCCCCATTTCTGAAGAGGCATGGCCCCCCTCACGTGTCCGGTCCACGTTTCGATCTCCTACTCGCCCTCTGTCTCGAAGGCCGGTCGCCATCTGCCCACGGCGCGCCGGCCGGCTTTTAAAAGACCATCACATTGGGACGGGGCGGCGGCGGATCACACCACCGTCCCCGTGTCGATGAACCGGCCATGACGACGGTAATGCGTAGCGCCTCCTTCTCGGTACAGCCCGGCCTCGGCCGTGGCAACGCCTCCGACGTCCCCCTGGCGGGGCGCGGCCGGCGGGCAGGCTCCCTCCCGTCTCCGCGATACCTCCAGCTCCGCCTCCCCGGGAAGCAGGGGAGGCATGCGGCGGCGGAACCGCAGATGGTGCACTCGGAGACCGTCGAGTCCGCGGCCGGGGGAGGAGGAGGGACAGTTGGGAGAGAGGTCGGTACCGGCGGCGGCGGGGAGCGAGGTGGGATGGGAGCGTATTACCAGGAGATGCTGGAGGCCGATCCGGAGAACCCGCTGTTGCTCAGGAACTACGGCAAGTTCCTTCATGAGGTATATATATATGTATTCAGCACGAGAATGATAGTTTTTTTTTTCTTTCTGTTTCGAAGTAACGCAGCATACTATTTTATTTTTTCAAATTAACATATTATTTTTTTTCTGTTGTAAAACTGAGACATTTTCATAGAAATGGAATGGAGTCGGATTTGACTTTTGATGATAAATTAAGACGGTGTTCGAAACCGACTTTTCAAGAAATGAAGTTTGATTTTAAAGGTATAAGTTTATAACAACTCTCATGACTTGATCTCAAATCGTACAACACCTCGTGAATTTCTGCGAAAGCTAGATTTGAATATTCCGACTGGCGTTAATTTTGAAGAAAAAAAAAAGATTTAGTGTTCTGATATATCTCACAGCAGTTAAAAACAGCAAATTCCGTTATTAAACAGAAGGAGAACGTGATAAATTAATGGGAAAATTACCACCAGGTCCATTTAAGAAAATCGGTTTACCAAAAACTCCGTTGACCACTTTTTCATCCCATTTAATCCGTTGACAACACATAATGTTACCATTTGGTCCGTTTTTCCCAACTACTGTCCCCGTATCTCCATTTTGCCCTTCCCGCAGGTAGACGGCGTCCCGGGTGGCGAGGGCGGCGATGTCGGAGCAGGGCGGCGGGGGGGAGGGGGCTGCGGGGGGGAGCCTCGCCGGGGGGGGTTTCCGCCTGGCGGGGGAGCGCCGCGGACGTCGTCGCCGGGGGAGCCTCGCCGGGGGGGGGGGGGGTGCCCGCGGGCGGGGGGACCGCCGCGAGGGGCAGGAGATGTCGGAGCAGGAGACGACGCGATGTCGGAGCAGGGCGGCGAGCGTGGGCGGGGGGGGGGCTGCGGGGGGAGCCTCGCCGGGGGGGGGTTTCCGCGGGCGGGGGAGCGCCGCGGACGTCGTCGCCGGGGGGGGCGCTGCGGGGGGAGCCTCGCCGGGGGGTTCCGCGGGCGGGGGGACCGCCGCCGGGGGCTCCGCGGGCGGCGCGGGCGGGGGACCGCCGCCGGGGGCTCCGCGGGCGGCGCGGGCGGGGGTGGGGGCGGTGGAGAGCGTCGCTGCGAGGGAGGGGGGCCGGCGGGGGGCAGGGCAAAAACGACATTTCAACTCCAAATTGGAGTGGGTGTGACCATATTTTGAAAAAACGGACCTAATAGAAAGGTGTTTTTGAAAACGGACCTAGTGATAAAGTGATTCCCGTAAAACGGACCTAGTGTGCATTTGCGCTAAATTAATCGATCTGTCCGTGTCGTCAGGTGGAGGGCGACGTGGAGAGGGCGGAGGAGTTGTACGCAAGGGCCATCCTGGCCAGCCCCGGCGACGGCGAGGTGCTCTCGCTCTACGGGAAGCTCATCTGGGACGCTCATCAGGACGGGGACCGGGCGGAGGCCTACTTCGAGCGCGCCGTCGAGGCCTCTCCGGACGACTGGTAAGCAGCTGCGATATTGCGAGCAGTAGTACCCCGGCCGGTCCACTCTCTCACGAGACAAAACCAACAAACACCACCACCACCTCGCTAACCCTCGTTCATGGCGGCGCAGCTACGTCCTGGGATCGTACGCGCACTTCCTGTGGGACGCGGAGGCGGAGGAAGAGAGCACCTCGCCCGCTTCCGCCGCGCCCCCCGAGCAGCCGAACCACCTGGTGATCAGGAACTGACTCTCCCCGAGGACCCGCCCAAGCAAGCAGCGGCGCCGACAGATACCTGATATTACTACTCTGCTTGCTCTGTACAGCCTGTAGAACTGTAATCATACGGTGAGGCGGTGGAGCGAGAGGTGGAAGACGACGATAGGCCGGCCGTATGGTTCCGGAGAACAACCCTGTAATAGCTTGCATCGATCGCCGGGTAGAATTCCCAGCCACCGGAGAATAAAAACGAAGATTTTGACGTCACTATTCTTGTCGATAGCCGTGTTTGGTCTCATCAACAAAGAGAAAATACGACACCTTGACAAAACTGTCCGGGGGCTGCTAGACAGTTCTGCGCAGCTCACCGCCCCAATTCATCGCGCAACCAAACAGCCATGAAACTGTGCGTTTGGTTGATTCGATCCGGACAGTACCTGAAGATGACCTCATTTTTTTGTAGCCCACCGACTCTCTCTTAATTTGATACAAATATCACACTACAACCAATAAAGTGTAGACGACCTATAACCACCGGTCACATTTCTGAATCACCTGCGACCGGAGGGAAGAGCGGCCGGCGCCAACCAGAGGGGGTCATGCCACCCTTCATTTACAAGGTCACGTGACATTGTTTCTTTGTTCCTTTTTTTTTTTATGAGTTACCAACCTCTAGCCCTCGGGTTTATTATTAACTCGTGATAAAAAAGGGTATATTATTAACTCTTTACAGAACAAAAAAAAGAGATCACGCCGTGGGAGAGGCCGTGGCCTCCTTCGGTTGGCACTGGTGGCTCTTCCGTTCAAGGGTGAGCACGGTTAGGTTTGATTCAGTTTAGATCATTTTTTTTCTAAATCGAATCAAATTGAATCACTCTCTCGAATTGAATCGAATCAAGCCGAATCAATTCGATTAGGTTCGGTTTAAACTGAAAATAAATAAAATATTTAAAATAATTATTTTTTACATATATATACTAATTTTTAAGTTAAAATAATAAAAATAAATATTATTTTATTATAAAATTTATAAATTTTTTTATTAATATTATAAAAAATTTATATTTTTTTGATTAAATCAGTTTAAACAGTTTAGTTTAGTTTAAATCGGTTTCAAAAATTTTCAAATTAAACCAAACCGAAAGGGATCCAAACCGAAGCAAATCAAACCGAATGAACTGGTTCGGTTTGATTTCTCGGTTTGAACCATGTTGTGTCCACCCCTACTTCCCTCTGAGGCAATTAGAGGCGATGTGAAGTCTATAAATATAGTGAAGACCATAGGAATATGAGTCTAGATCACTTCAATCTCCCGGGTGGAGGAACAGTCTTAACTCTCAATTAGAAATGATCACAATTTCAGATCACTTAAGTGATAATTTAATAATAGTTCAATGAACTTTTACTAAAAATAGTTGAACTGTTATCAAATTATATTAAGTTCGATAACGAGTTAGTAAGACGTTGGTAATAGTTCAACTTATTTTGATGATGAGAGTTAGTGAGTTAATAAATCGTTATCGACGTTTTACTAATTTGTTGTCAAAAAGTGTTGAGTCGTTATTGATATCTTACTAACTTGCTATCAATATCTTACTAACTTGTTATTGAACTTAATATAATTTGTTATCGATGGTAGTAGTTTAGTTGTTTTTGATAATGGTTCACTGAACTATTATTTGCCACTATTGAGGTAATTTCTGATTGGAGGCTAGGGTTATTCCCTCTACCGAAAAACTGAGGTGATTTGTTCTCTAGGAGTATAGGGTGACAAAAGAGATGCTTAGGACTTGTTTTTTTTCCAAACATATAGATCTGTTATCTCTGGGTCATCTTATTTGTGACCTTAACATGTCAGGCAAGGCTCTTGTCAAGCTTCCTTGTCACCATTTCTTCTGCTGGAAATGCATGGAAACCTATTCTTCCATTCACGTGAACGAAGGCACAGTATCAAAGCTGATTTGTCCTGATACAAAATGCGAGCGTCTCGTTCCACCTGGATTATTGAGACAATTGCTTCAAAGTGATGCATATGAACGTTGGGAATCACTGTCGAAAGCTCTTGTTTTGTAACAGTTTTTTTTCCAATGGAGTTGATTACTTATGTGGCATTAGGCTATGGCAGCAACTTAGTATCGAGGTGGGTGTGAAAGCTATCCTCCGGGGCAAATTTAAGGTCGGAGAGACTCTTTTTCTTGCAATATGTTATTATTCTTCTACTATGACTTATCTTTTCATCTTTCAATGTGCTTACTTTGAGGATCTTCAATTCTGTTTCTTCTTTTTCTTTTGTTTTGTCACCTTTTTTGTTATCATTGACATGAATCGTGGAAATTAATGGACAGACTAGCTACTACATGGCAATTTGTGAAGTCTGTGCCTAAGCAATCTCATCTTTTTGGTGTTCTTCCATAATGATTCTACTGGAATCTCTACCGGTCACTCCTCAAAACTTAATAATAGGTAAGATACCATTATGTCTGGCATCTGATTCTTATATCAATGGTAATGACATATCCTTTACCTTGGAAGGAACCAATAATCTTAGAACAAAACCACCTAGGAATCAATCGTTAAACTAAATTTTGAGCCTCATCGATAATGACCGATAGCTCAAGCTTTAGCAATTCATCCAAGGATTGTCGTCTCAGATTTCGCTTTCATCTTGGAAAGGTGAATGAGAAGAGATCTCGAAAATTTTAAGAAGATTATATCAAAATAAACATAATATTTATTTTTATATTTTAACTTAAAATATATTGTATATTATTTTAGCTCAAAAAGTGGTGTTACACTCACTTTTCATAGCAAGTTTTACGGTAAATTACAGTCATTTATGCATAAAATATAATTATAAGCCTAAACACCCATATACTCTAATAATGCATAACTAGTTTCACTATCGTCTATCAATAAAATCTTGGAAAGTAAACTATTACATTTCTGAGCGTAGATTTTCTCAATCCAACAGTTGATGGATCTCCCCAGTCTCTTGAGTTGAGATCACCTCAATCTTCGGGTGGAAGGAGTAGTCTCAGTTCTCAATTAAAAAAGGTCATGATCTCAACCACTTAAGTGATGAATAATGAGTTAGTAAGACGTTAGTAGTGATTCAACCCCGTCGATAGTGGATTAACGAGTCAGTGAACCGTTGTTGCTACCTACATCTTACTAACTCACTACCAAACATAATATAACTCGCTATCGATGAGTAGCGAGTAAGTAAGACGTCGGTAGTAGTTCAGCTCTTTTTGGTAATGATTCAGTAAATTTGTTATTTGAACAGTCACTTAAATGACATAGGGTCATGACTGTTTTTGATTGAGAACTGTGGCTTTTCTCTTCATTCGAGAATTGAGGTGATCTTAACTCGTCTCTAAGACACAAAGTGGACTTAGACACAAAGTGGACTACAGAACTCATTGATTTGACATGAGAATTGAACTCCTGTGAACCCGCAGCCCCACTTGGTGTGAAGGACCAGCCAGCTTTTGGGTCCGTCCACAGTGTCATATGATCAACGTTTTGATTCACGTTGGACCATCCAGGAGGCCCAATCTAGCTACTAGCGTTAGTTTTTACATATCTCTTTCTCAGAGGAAAAGTTCCCGTAATGTTTTCAGCTAAGCTAACTTTAAGCTTATCTATAAAAGATACGTGCATCTAGTGACTTGTATACTTGAGCCTAAAACCGTTATTTATACCCAAGTCCTATGATTATCGCTGCATCTGTCAGAAAGTGACCAAATGATTAGAAAGTGAAGAATTCACGCATGGTTCAGCGTAGACAGTGGAGTAGAGTAGTAGACTACCTTTTTTTACTATTACCTATATGTTGAGGCATATCACTTTTAAAGCCTAATTAATAGGATAGTGTAATTTCATAGTGGTTCAGCATTTGTAGATGACATGTTTGATGCACATAAATGGTTTTTAGAAGAATTTAACGGCCCACGATACAAATATGGCTTTCTAGTGAGGACCTATCTCTAACACATTAATAAAATTTCCGCCCCAGGACTCATGCCCTATGTTAATGCTCCTTCTTGGTCTGCGTTTAGTCCTTTTTGGGCCATTGTAAGAGTGAGAAAAAGATCGTAAATAAGAAGGCATCTCCAAACTCAGGCAACTGAACCAAACCGATCAAGTAGTTTGGTTCGGTTTGATTTGATTTGAATTAATATTGATCGGTTTGATTTGATTTTTACAATTTTTTAAAATCAAATTAAATCGATAAATCGAATAATTTAAATTAGATTAAAAATTTTATTTTTTTATATTTAAAACAATTTTTATGTATACTTCTTAAAAAAATTTATGCAACCATGCATATCTACACACGCACGGGAGCTGCTGCACTACTAGTGCTCCCATGACAACTATACACGTACAATAATGCATATATATGCACTTGCGGTGGGTTTTTTTAAAATAACAATCCTTTTTATTAATTTTAAAATTAGCATCCTAACTTTAATTTGTTAAAACTAGCATTACTTGACCAAAATCGTGATAAAAAACTATAATTTTATACTAAAATGTTAAAGTGGGAGTTTTTAAGTCCCGACTTTAGTAAGAAAGTTTAATGGGGTGTTTGGTTGCGTGATAACAAAGGTTTTTATTTTAATTTTTAAAAATTGTAAGAAAATTTGTTAAAAGAGGTGTTTGGCAACCTTGACAGCTTTATATTTTGAAAGTGATTTTATTCTTAAACAAAAAAAAGAGGGTCTCACCTCTCTTTTTTTTCACGTGGTCCCCCACTTTGTTTGGTCATGAATGGTAGTTACTCTTTTTTGTCATCACATCCCTCCAAACATAATAATTTTATGTCATGTGTTAGTTCATTGTTTATTTAAATATAAAATTTTTTCATGAAAGTGTACAAAAGATTATCATACAACCAAACACCCCATAATGTTTGATATCCGACTTCTATTAAACACTAACTTCTGTACACTATTTTTTAAAAATAAAAACTCTGACTTTAGCATCTTAGGGGGTGTTTGGTTGCATGATAATTTTTTGTACACTTTCATGATAAAAAATATATTAAAATAAAAAGTGAACCAACTCATGACATAAAATTATCATGTTTGGAGGGATGTGATAACAAAAAAGAGTAACTATCATACATGACCAAACAAAGTGGGAGACCACAAGGAAAAAGAAAGAGGTGAGACTCTCTTTTTTGTGTAAGAAGAAAATTATTTTCAAAACTTAAAATTATCATGGTTGTCAAACACCTCTTTTAACAAGTTTTCTTACAATTTTTAAAAATTAAAATAAAAACTTCTATTATCATGCAACCAAACACCCCATTAGTGTAAAGTCTTCGATGTAAAAATATAAAAGTCAGTTTCTTTTTTAAAGTCCAACTTTAACATAGATTCAGAGTAAAATACTCTGATTTAAATTTTTTTGTTTTTAAAAGTCGATGTCTAAAAGAAGTCGCTTTATCGTCTTATGTTTTTAATTATTTTTTATTTTTTAATAAAAAATATAAAGTTGGACAATTTAAGTCCGACTTGATTCAAAGTAGGACTTGACCAAAATGCTAATTTTGCAAAATTAAAAGTTAGGGTGTCATTTTTAAAAATAAAAAAACAATGTTGGTTTAAAAGAACATGTGGTGGCAATGAATGCGATTAATTCATGGCGAATGACCAACTGATGGTCTGATCTGTGTGGCAATATTTACTATTTAGTGACGTCTCCATTGGGTCAAGCCGTGAATGGAGTCAAACCCTGCCGGCACAACCAAAAGGGACCACTCTCCTCCCTGGCACGATTTTGAAAAGCAGGTTATACTCTAGTTTCTTGTTTAATAGTATATGTAAGATGCCATGGTTTGTTTGGTTGCGTGATAAATTAAGTTTTCGTTATAATTTTATGTTTTTGAAATAAAATTTGTTAAAAGAAGTATTCGGCAATCAAGATAATTTTACATTGTTATGATAATATCTTTCTTAGATAAAAAAAAGAGGTTTCACTTTTTTTTATCTTGTGGTCCCTCACTCACTTTGTTTGATCATATACCGTAATTACTTTTTTTATTATCACATCTCTCCAAACATGTGCAACCAAGGACCTTATTTGCAAATAAATAATATTGTTAAAGAGACCAGTGGCGTCCCATCGGAGAGGCCAGACGTTTCAGGTTATTAAAAAAAATAGAAAAGGAAAAAACAACTAATACGCATTATTTACATGGCTTCTTCCATGAAGTTACAGTCATCCAGTACCACCCGTTGCTACATGGCAACATCAGATCGACATTCTGGCTTCAATTCAAAGCGATATATATATACATTGGAGCTTTTAAAAAGATCGAAGATAAAAATATTTCGAGCGCCTTTATTAATGTTAATAAAGATGGAAAATAAAACCCATCCAATCTTAACGTACATAAATCAGACACTTTTACCGACGGGTCATCGAAGGGCAATATATAGAAGCTGCCGTAACACCCCTGTTTGTCACAAGTTAAAAGATCAAATCAAAGATTATTAATAAATTTGGTTGATTATTTTTCGGTGATAGAATTAGATGAATTTTAAGATTAAACATCGGGAGTAGATCCACGATGGATGATCTTTCTAGAAAATCGTTGATCAAAGTGGTTGTTTGAAATTTTTTTTTGACTATATATATGTATATAATATGTGATGCGTACTGGATCTCGACGAAAACATCAAAACTTTTAAAAGGATTAAGTTGTAATACCTTGATTCGTGATATGTTAAAATATTGAATCAATGGAATTATCAACAATTTTAGCTGATCATTTTTAGAATGTTAGGTATGAAAGAACTTTAAAGTTAAATCTGTTTTTGTCTGAATCATCTTAATTCTTCGTTAAATTAAGGGCAGAGTCTCACTTTTCAGTAAAAAAAATGATCGTAATCTTCACCTCACTCGAGTGACGGCGGTTCAAACCCAAAGTGTGAGATGAGAGTTGCAAGCGTTTCTTAGACTGAAGTTATTCTTTCTACCGTACGTCGAGGTGATCTGAACTCTGTGAAAAGGGGCCGACGATGGACAAGGAGCGCACCTCCGGCCCGTCGTGTGGCAGAGAAACGGCACTAGTCGAGGAGGTTCCCCTCGGCGGGTTACCCTCGGCGTGGTACCGGCTGGCCATGGACAAAGGTCAGTTCCGAGGAGGAGCCTGGGAGTAACCGGCCGGTGGCTCTCCCTGGTTGGCACGTAACGTCAGCCCTCCTACCCCCGTCTAATTAGGATATATGGTGAAGGGGGGCACCGGCGCCTTGTATTCCTATCTGTAACGGGAGGCGGAAGGTGCTTGCGTTTAGACAGAGAAGAGGCAGCAGGGTCAGGGCGGTGGTGCACGGCGGCGGCGGCGGCGGCGGCGGGAGGTGGAGGCAAGGGGATGAAAGGGACGGTGTCGCACGAGCTGGCGGTTCCGGTGGCCGCCGAGGAGGTATGGGCGATCTACGGCTCGCTCCGGCTGGGTCAGCTGGCCGCCGAGCTGATCCCTTCGGTCTTCCAGAAGGTGGAGCTGGAGGAGGGAGACGGCGGCGAGGGCACCGTGGTGCGTGTCTTCTTCCCCTCTGGTACGTCGCCACCATCTCTCTCTCTCTCTCTCTTCGAGTCCAAGGATCAGACGAGATGAAGGAGCTCCTTCACCTCATATACGTACTGATCTATTATTAAGATGAGCTCATAAAAATTACACCTATATGTTTTGATAGGTCCATAGATTTTACTTTATTTATGGCACGGTGAGAGATTTAATTTGCTCCCCCATCTGATTGTGAGAACGGTGTGTTTTGGTTGGACGTTTAGGGGAAGATTCTAATTGTAAAAAAATTCCTAGCTAATTAACCAGTTAGAATTCTACAAGCCGAGAGGTTTAATTTACGTTTGAGTTCAGTTTGTTAATTAAGATCGGCTTGGCATGCTCAAACTCGGCTTGTCAAACCATTCATTTTACCGGATCAAACTTAATTAAACTCGAATAAGAGCTCGAACTCCATTTGAGTTAATCCTAAGTTCAATCTAAAATCAAATGTGAAGTTTGGGCTCAAGTTCAATCTGAACATGCTTAATTAAAATTTAAATTGATTTATGAAGTTTGAAAACCCGGGAGTTTAAACTCATAACATTTATTTGATATATTTGATCAACTACTATATAAATTTTAAGATATTCAGTTGGATTATCAGTCGAGTACGTATAACAAGAAGCTGACTCTCTTGAGTCGAGCCAGAATTCGATCACTAAAAGTACTCCACTTATTTACCAGCGGAGTTTTTTTTTTCTTTAGTCAAGCCTATTGCTTTCAAGATATATAACGGATGAGTCTGATCCGACATGATACGGTGACTCGAGAGAGCCCCACAGAACCGGGGCCTGGCCGTCCACGGGTGCTGATCGTGTTTCCGCCGTCTGATCGATGATGTTTCAGTGGACGGCTCACCGGAACCGCTGCTGTACAAGGAGAAGTTCACCCGGGTGGACCACGAGCGGCGGGTGAAGGAGGCCGAGAACGTGGGGGGCGGATACCTGGACCTGGGATTCCGGAAGTTCCTCGTCAGGCTGGAGGTCCTGCGGGGACCGACCCCCGCGTCCTGCGTCATCCGGTCGACGGTTGACTACGACCTCCGGGAGGGCTTCGAGGAGAACGCCGGCCTCGCCTCCACCGACGCCCTCGCCGCCCTCGCCGCCGCCGTCGGCAACTTCCTCGCCCGCCCGGAGGCGAAACATACCTGTTGATCATCTCTCAGTCTCACCCTCTGTCTGTGTGTCGGCATGTGTGGGGGGTAAGGAAGCTCTTCTGTGACCGGTTCGTAGAAGGCGATCGACTTAAAATAAAGTGATTCAGATGAAACCAATACATGGTAACGTGGATGAGAATGCTTTTATACCAAGTGTCGTCAGGTGATCCAAGTTTGACAATCTTGCTGGCTTTTGGACAGACAAAGGTTAAAGGAGTTCGAATCACCTCGGTCCTTGGGCGGAGAGAGTAGTCTCATCGGTCCTTATTCATTCAAAAATGGCCACGAACTCATGCCACTTAAATGACGATTCAAATAACAAGTTTGGTGAACTGTTGCCGAAGAAGGGTTAAATTGCTACCGACGTTTTACTCATTTGCTATCTGTCGGCAGTGAATTATATTACGTTCGATGGTGAATTAGTAAGACATTAGTAATGTTTCGGTAACAATTTACCGACTCATTAACCAGCTATATATCGACGGAGTTGAATCGTTATCGACGTCTTATTAACTCGTTACTCATTATTTAAGTGACTGAGATCGTAATCATTTTTTATTAGAGACCGAGATGACTCTCGGAGATTGAGGTGATCCGAACTCAAGATTAGAATGACCGGCCTAAATTAATAATCTGGGGAGAGATCACGCTCCGTGTGAGAAGGCTATCTTGTATAGATATATATTAATTTGGATAATGATAATTTTAACGGATAGAGTATCCAATCCATGTGATCTTGTTTGTGTCAAAAATTTTGAAATTGGTGTTGATAATTAAATATTCTGTGATTGCTTATATTAATATAAAATTTAAAATTAGTAGTGATCGAGGGTTTTAGCTTGATGCCGGAATATTTAATTTGAAGAAGCTAACAACCGTATTGAATTCGGCCAAAGTGAGTTGTAGGTAGCAGCCTTGCTTATTGAGGTTTAAGCTTGGTACCTATTTAAAACTAGTAGTCTTATATTGAGGCATATTATTTCACCAATTTAGCGTCTTTATATATGTATGAGTGGTGACCATAACTACCGAAAAATAATCAAGTTTACGTTTTCTCCTATAACAACATATATACGGACGTTCCTCGAGTCATGATCCTCGCCTCAAGACAGTACGGCTTCAATAATTTTAACACCATGTTTGGCTGCGCGATGCTGATCTTGTGTATATTATATATAGTTTGGTGATAAAATAAAATATGAGCTGGACAACGACATAAAATGGTTATGTTTGGAGCGATGATGTTATAACAAAGTAGAGTAGACACGATGTATATATGACCAAATAACACGCGCGGGAGACCACAAAATAAAAAAAGAAGCAGCATGACTCTCACTTTTCCGTCCAAGAAATATTTTTTCTTAAGACGTAAATTTATAATTAATGGTCGTCAAACACTACTTTTAACCAATGTTCGGTTACAAAACCATAAAACTGTCACCAAACCTCAATTTATCGTGTAATATTTAAACAGCCGCGTAGATGTTGCCAGATTTATATATAAAATCCTTCTCTTCTTTGCCAAACAATATAAAACAAGAGACGATTGCAAAGCCAGATTTTTTTTTTTAATAATGAGTGATGGCAGGAATTCGGTGCTACTTAGCCTACTTGCGTTGATCAAGACCTTGTAGCGCTGTCTTGATAAATAATTTTTACTGTAATGTTAGATATGATAATTTTCAATTTAAAATTAAGATATCGTTATTTGGTTACCCGAAAATTGTGTCTGTGCACACCTGCACTGTGGTGCTTATATATTATGATGACTCAATTAATGATCTAGTCTCTGGATCATCATTCTGACAATATTTTGTTTTTGTTCAGAGTTTGACTCATTTATTTTGTACGTGTTCGAGTGAGAACTCGAGTTCTTACAAGTAACTAAGCACAATCTTTGCTCAACTCGTCACTTAATTGGGCCGAGCTCGAGCCCAAACTCGAATAGAACCTCGATTTAAGTTTAAACTCAATATGAACACGTTTATAAAAACTCGAATTCAATCTAAATAAATTTATTTATGAAACTGAAATTTAACTTATTTTTAAAGTTCAATATAAATTCAAACTTAAATTACAATTTAATTTGACTTATTTTATATATTTAAGTGATATTATATAATTATTGATACTTATAAATTATTTTTAAATAAACATTCAATCAAACATTTAATTAAGTTATTCACGAGTTCATCAGGTACGTTAACCCAAAGTTCGTCAAGACTTGAACGGTTACAAGATGTTTTGTAAGTGATTTGGTTAAAACAGATGTTCTAATTCATAGGACAAAAAATTCGTACTATTTGCATTTTCTTTCTCTTGATTGCAGTGATGGGCCGTACCTTTACAGGACCCCATGCTTTGGTGGAAAGCTCATCTAATGTAGCAGGCCAACTTTGTCATATAATCTCTAGTCTCTCAAATTAAATCATCTCAAACTAGATTATCGGCACATTTCGAATCATATTTTATTAAAGTATAGTACATATGTCGATATATTATTTAGTTTTATTTATTTAAATTACGTTCTATAGAAATTTAAGTTATATATTCATGCATTTTATTAATTTTATAATAAAAAATATTTAAAAAATAAAAAAAGATACAAAAACATCACATTGCATATAACTTAAAATAAAATTATTTATTTTACTAATGTGATTTGATTTGACGAATTTTAGAAATCAAATTAAATTCATCGTTTGTTCAATCCGAATCAAATTAAAATTTTGATTTGATCTTTCGGGCTGAACCAACGACGAGCAGCCCCTACTCCAGGGTCTACTCGTCCTCTCCACCGTTTCCGCGCGCAGCCCGCCGCTCCCGCGAGATCTGACAGGTGAACGTCCTGCTGCGTTGCGGGCCTCGAGCTGCGATCACCACGCGATTCGCGTCCTCGGGTTCGCGGTAGCTGGTTGCGGGCCACGGGGAATCCGGTGAAGAGGATGGCGGCGGGAAGGAGGCGTGGTGGGCCGTCGAGGCAGGCCGGGGGCCGGCTTGGTCGGGACGGGCGGTGGGTCGTCCGGGCTCCCCGTCAACAGGGTGATCTCTCGCACCCTCAGTCCTCGTCGGACGTTTCTCCGCCTGATCAGCAGCTCGACGATTCCGGCTTAACCGAGGCGTCCTCCTCGGTTTCGGAAGGTCACGGGGAGGATCCTTTCCTGGAATCACGTCGCGGAGAGAGTGCCGGGCCGCCATCTCCTTTCATCGACGCGAAGGTCCGGGGTGAATCGGTAAAGTCGGCTGGCGGCGAGCGTGAGGAGGAAGGGAACGATCGAGGAGAAGGCGTGGAGGATCTTGTGTCCGAAATTTCATTTTCGGGTAACGCGAGGCATCTTCATGGATCCTGCGGCTCTTCTGAGAGGTACTCGGATGAAGCCATCAGCAGGCTGGAGTGTCTTACCTTGATGGGGAAGGAACCCGAGCTGACCGAGGAGCAGAAACGGAGCAATGACCAGAGGCAGGATGATGAGGTATCCGATCTTACTTGGACAGCAGTTTGAGTGAAGTCTAACCGTCTGTGCCGTAGGTCTTCGTTTCAATTTCTGTAGAATTGTGCGGAGCTTGCATAATCCGATCAGTAGTGGAATACATCAGTTTTCTGGCTTCGTATGTGCCTACAGTTTTCCCCCCTTTTTAAAGGCAAGTTTGAAATTTGACGCGTTTTCTTTCTTCCAACTGTTATACAGGTGATTGCACTGGAGGCGATCTATGGTGATCGGCTAGTTGTCTCTGGTCAGAAGAGTGGCCTACGGTCGGTACAGGTCTAGATCTAATTGTGCCATTTTCTGTGTATATGGAGAGAAGAATGTATACGATTAAATGTTCGTCCTGTGTGCTTTTCTGCAGGTCTATGTGCATCATGAATTTCCGGAAGACATCACTCTTTCTGCCAAGTTTCATACTTCCAGTCACAAACTTCATCGAGGAGAAAATGTGGTTGATGGTTCAGATGAGTTTGTCTATGCATTTAAGGTCCAGTATCTGCCACCAGTTTTGTTGAGTTGTTTACTTCCACCATCGTATCCAAGCAATTGTCCCCCATACTTCACAGTTTATGCAAAATGGTTGGACTCAAGACGGCTTTCAAGTATTTGCAGCATGCTGGATTCCATCTGGAGGGAACAGAAGGGACAAGAAGTAATATACCAGTGGGTGGAGTGGCTGCATACTTCATCTCTTTCTTATATTGGATTTCGTCATAACATTGTGCTGGATCTTAGCATTCCTTCAGACAAGAATGACAGTCGAGCAATTTCAGGAGCTGTATCTCTAGATACTGTTATACCTTCCATTATGAGTTACAATGACGAGAAGAAACAAGAAACTTTTATGAATAATTTACACGATTGTCCAATCTGTTTTGTTGAATATTCAGGTGTGCATCTCCTATATCCCCTGCTAGTTTGTTATTGTATTCTTCTTATTGTGATAAAGAAGGAATTTATAAATCGTAAACAAAACAAAATATTGCCTTAGGAAATAGGGGTGTTCATTATTTGGGCTAATCCATAAACCTGAACAGGACCAACCCAACAATGTCGGTCAATTCGGTTTGGGCAATGCTATCGGGTTGATCAGGTTCCAAAATGTCTAAACTGATTAAACCCAACCCGAACCATAACCTGAACCCTAGGGGTGAGCATGGTTCGGTTTGGTCCGGTTTGGGCCATTTTTTTCCCAAACCGAACCAAACCGATTCAACTCCTCAAACCAAACCAAACCAAACCATTTCAATTCGGTTTGGTTCGGTTTGGTTCAGTTTAAACGAAAATATATAAAAATAATTTAATTAATTATTTTTTACATATATATAATAGTTTTTAAGTTAAAAACAATCAAAATAAATATTATTTTATTATAAAAATTATAAAACCCTTATTTTTAATAATATTATAACAGTTTTTAAATAATTTTTTTAATTAAATCGGTTTAAACGGTTTGGTTTGGTTTAAACCGGTTTGGAGGACTTCCAAACCGAACATGGTTCAAACCAAACCGAACCGAACCAAACAGGCCGGTTTGGTTTGGTTTTTCGGTTTGAACCGTTTAATGCTCACCCCTACTGAACCCACGTCACTTGGTGCAGCCCACCAGCCAGAACACTACTGATGATGTGCTGGAAAAATAAGACGTTTATGAGGTAGGCAGATGCACTGTTACATCCAACGTAAGATAAGTACGGTGTTCCTTCCTTGCATGTGCAGGTACTAGGATGGTCCCACAACGAAGGTCCTAAAGATGTGGCGACCAATATTTTTTTATGAACAACTATGCATACATATTATGGCAATAAGTATTCACCATGTGGGCTTAGTTACATTTTTAACTTTTTCATATGGATTAGGATCAAAGTTATGTCAATTTTTTTTTAGATTCTTAAGCTCTTTTAGAAATTGTTAATTGAGCTTAAATTGGTTTAAAGTAGTTCAAACTGAACCAAATTGATTTTGATTGGTTTGGTTCACTTCGAGTTGTGGTGGCTACATGGTTTGGTTTGGGTTGAAAGTTTTTGTTATTACCCCATATGGTGAACATCTCTTTCAGGAACTTATTCCATATGAGGTTACTGAATTGCCTTTCATGATTTTAGGAAGCAAAAACTGTGAAATTAACAGTATGGCATGTGAAGATACATTGTTAAATTGATAAATCATTTACTAATTATTATGTATCTAAAAGAATACTTATGCAACTATGTCATCAGCAGATAAGGAACTTGGAGCATGCATCTATTAACATATATTATTCAGGCAACAAGGCAATGGTGCAGATTAATAACAGACAAGACAATACTTCATTAAAGTATATAGCATTTTAATACACCTGAAGTAATTTCTCAAAAAAAAAGCACCTAAAGGACAATTGAATAAGAAAATTGCTTAGTTATTTTAAAATTGTGGAAAAGGATATATCTTGTGTGTTGTTTTATACTTAACTAAATGTTCTGAGCAGTAATATATGCGATTTTTATGCACATGCACTCTCCTATAGCATCTAGCTGTTCTGAAATTCAGGCACCTGGCAAGATATTGCTCTATTTTGAACTTTTATATCTCAGACCGTGCAGTTCAATCCTCTTGGCCAAGGCATGCTGAGGGCGAGGGATGAACTACAGACATATATGGAGATATACTGAAACAGAATAATATTTACCTTATACATGTTAAGCAGTATAATTATCAGGGCCCTGCGAGCTATATTCGAATAGACATTGAGAAGATTAGTATGGTAATTCTAGTCATGAAACTGACAGTTAAATTGTTGTAGTCACGTTCACTCGGTACCTAATGGGGTGTTTTGTTGCATGATAATTTTTTGTACACTTTCATGATAAAAAATTATATTAAAATAAAAAGTGAGCCAACTCATGACATAAAATTATCATGTTTGGAGGGATGTGATAACAAAAAAGAGTAACTATCATTCATGATCAAACAAAGTGGGGGACCACAAGAAAAAAGAAAGAGGTGAGAGCCTCTTTTTTTGTTTAAGAAGAAAATCATTTTCAAAACATAAAATTGTCAAGGTTGTCAAACACCTCTTTTAAAAAGTTTTCTTACAATTTTTAAAAATAAAAATAAAAACTTTCATTATCATGCAACCGAACACCCCATAAGCAACTAGAAGAATGGACTTGTCACAGCAATGTTACGTGAGACACGGCAAGAGTCAGGAACACTTTAGGAACTTCACTGTTTTTAGTGGTTGTATAATGCATAATAACAGATATTGCCTTGATAAGATATCACTTGATAAAAGAATCTAGGATTGTAATTACTATATTCTCTTTCTGTCACATTTTCAAACAATCTAGATCTGTTACCTCTGGGTCATCTTATTTGTGACCTTACCATGTCAGGCAAGGCTCTTGTCAAGCTTCCTTGTCACCATTTCTTCTGCTGGAAATGCATGGAAACCTATTCTTCCATTCATGTGAACGAAGGCACAGTATCAAAGCTGATATGTCCTGATCCAAAATGTGAGGGTCTCGTTCCACCTGGATTATTGAGGCAATTGCTTCAAAGTGATGCATATGAACGTTGGGAATCACTGGTGTTACAGAAGACTCTGGACTCAATGTCTGATATAGTATATTGTCCAAGATGTGAAACTGCATGCTTGGAAGATGAAGATCATCATGCTCTTTGTGCCAAATGCTATTTCAGCTTCTGCAGTCTTTGCAGAGATCGTCGCCATGTTGGAGAGCAATGCATGACACCAGAGGACAAGCTTCGTATTTTGCAGGTTACTTTTTGTTGCCTTCCGTACTTTGTCAATCACAAGTCCACTTAATCCATGGTCAGGTCTAGGGTGGTCTGCCCTTGGTTTGCCATTTGATACTGCTTCTACTGAGGATAACGTTTTAGGAATCAGTAGTAAAACAAACTCGTGGTAAATCTCTTTCTTCTTTTGTCTAGTTCGTGTAGATGTGTTCTTATGTGTTCTAACTCGGGCACGTATGACTACACATTTGTGTTGATTTGTGATTGTTTTATTTTACCCATCAAGCTAGAAGCGTTTGCTTTGTATATCAAGTGACGTTATGAATTTATTCACAGGAGAGGCAGAACTCATCTAACCTTAAAGAAGACCAGAGGAGAAAGGAAGCTGATATTATCAACGAGATCATTAGTGTCAAACAAATATTACGTGATTCTAAACTGTGTCCAGCTTGTAGAATGGCAATTGTTCGTACAGAAGGTTGCAACAAAATGGCGTGTACCAACTGTGGAAATCTTTTCTGCTATCGCTGCAACAAGATAATTCAAGGGTACGAACATTACAGGTAAGCATCGTTTTGCTCTCTAGTTTAGAACTTTTACCAGATGAATCCGGAGTAGTGGGTCTGAAGTGCCTTTGCCCTTGAACTAATCACTAATGTTTCAAACTTTATTATAGCGATGGGTGTACCCTGTTTGAACCTGAGGTGGTTCAGAATTGGGAAAGGGAAATGAACGAACGCCAACTTGTGGCGCAGGCACGAGCAGCAATGAACCCAAATCAAGCCCACACCTGTCCTAATTGTGGTCAAGCAAATGTTAAGGTACGCCCAGTTCTAACGGACGGATGCTTACAAGTCATCTCCTCCACCTCTCTCTCTCTCTCAAAAAAAAAACATCGATTTCTGGTTTCGAAAACTGAACAGGTTGGGAATAACAATCACATTATGTGCTGGTCGTGCCAACAACACTACTGTGCCTTGTGCCGGAAAGTCGTCAGGAGTAGCCGTGAACATTATGGACCAAAGCGTTGCAAACAGCACTCTGTGGACACTTGAGGCGACTTCTCGGTAACAGCCTCAGCTAACAAGGAGCTGTATACTATACGATATATGTGTTCCACATTGACGGATGAGGCGATACATTTGTCTCACATCCTCAGAATAATTATGTTTCGCGGTGGTTGGATGGGGTGACACATTCGTCTTCCATCTGATAATCCATAACAGGGAGACACTTCTATTCCCCTTCCCATCGGTTGTATGATTGTACTTGTGTTGTATTTCTCCCATCCCCCCCCCCCTCTTTTCTTTCACAACTTTACATTTTTAGTTTCAGTGTGGTGTCTGCATGTATCTGTTATCAGTTTTATACTTCACCAGACGGGCCATAAGGTATAAAGGTATTTAGGTCGTGTTTGGTTGGACTCCTTAAGGAGAGTTTCCAATTTAGAAGTCTAACCAATTGTATCAGATTTCTTTTGGCTTCTTCTACAAGTAGAGAAAAGATTTTGAAAAGTTGGAAGAGATAAATACAGTAAAAGAAATCTGTCAAAGTTCAGCCTTGAAGAATTTGGCAAATTTTTCTGACAGCCAATCTGAACCAAAGGCAAGGTAACAAGAGCGGATCTCCTAAAGGTGATTTAATGCTCTCTCGCACTTTCATTGAATGTCTTTACATAAACGAGGGAACTGAGAAAATTCGCTCTCCAAAGTAATTTGACTTCGCTATAATTAGCTCAAGCTCGCTTTCGTCTTTTCCTCTTCCTTCGGATTCTGCCTGTCACATTTGGAGGGCTGATTAGCTTGCCTTCAATTCAGCAATCAAGAACAGGGGCGTTCCGTGGTGTGCTGACCTGCTCTAGTTTGGTTCTTGAAAATATTCTTTCTATCAAACCCATCCGAGTTTAACATCAAGTCAATTTCAAGCCTTTTTACTGTATCATTAACAACTATACGAATATTTAGTGCTGTATAAAGAAGTGTAAGCATCAGTAACATATCTAAAATAGCTAACCATATATGTTGGTCTAAAGACTCTAAACCATCTTGGTCTCTGTACTCTTCAATAGAACCCACGTACAATCAGGCCTTTTTTGGTTTGACGTTTGAGGATTTTATTTTTCAAGCCAAACTGGTTGGTATTGGTATAAAACGTATGCTTATATATAAATTTATCCGATTTGTTTTAAATCATATTCTATTAAAATTTAACGTACATATTTATGTATTTCATTAATTTTAACTAAATTTTTTTTAAAAAAAATTTATTTGAATTTGAAAAGATTTATAAACAGTATATTATATTTGTTAAAATAAAATATTTAACCTAATTTAAGTTACTTAATTTACAAGTTTAATTTGATTTGAATAGCTCCGAAAACCAAATCAAATGATGGGTAGTTTAAACCAATCCAAACTGTTGATTTAGTTTGAATTTTCCATTCGCACCTAACAAAATAATGTTACCTAATTTCAACGATACTATAACTATATGTATATTATAAAAACGTCTAATGTTTTCCTTGGTTCCAGACTAGAGTCAATTTGATTTCGAGAAGAACATCTTCCAAGTGGACCGCTGACTTTCTTCGTTGTTAGAAATAAATCTTTTCATCTTTTTTGTTTCGAGAGTGAAGAAAAAAAATTCTTATCTTGCCATATATGTGCACTTGTCTTTTCGTCGTATAAACACAAACATATATAAATTCTGTCATTTATTATTCTTCGCAATATCAGTTATCCTCGCAGAGTTGATCTTTTCAGAATATCCAAGTCGCTTTGGATTGCATTTGGTGAAATTATATGGAAACCAAATTATAATATTCTTTATCTCTATTTATATTGTCTAAATCAGTTGATAAACTTGACAACTATACAAGGTCATCCATCTTTAGATCCTTTCATTTTATTTTTCAACTCTATTTTAAACCATAGCTGGCAAAGTTGCTAGCGATCTACTGGTTTTAGTCTATGGTATATTCTTAAGATTCATGGGCATTTTTGTAAAATTATAAATTTATAATAATTGGCAATTCTTAGGATTCATCAATCTATACGAAAGAAGAGAGACGTCTCTTCTTTAAAAATATAAAATTAGTTAATGTATTTAAAATTCTGCAAAGAACAAAATTCATCGAAACAAAAAAAATTTATATTTCCACAATCGTCACAAAATGCGATCTCTTTCTTCACGTTGATTATCAAGCAGCTGGCATAACGGGGAGTCACACCAGCTGCGTGCGTCGCTCAAGATATTTGGGCGGAAGTTGGCGAACGAACCTCTAGAAAGAGCCGCGGGACCCGTCGTCTCCCTCCGAAGATCACCCACCGCGAGCAAATTCTCCGCAAGACGCATCACCGCCGATCGCCATAGTCGATTCCCCTGCATTCCCATCACTAGTATCAAGTTTGCGGGCTCGTCGCCTTCGGCGTCGGCACAAGTTCCCCTGCAGTCTGCTTTTCTAGGTCTCATTTTTTCGCTGCTCCGGAAGAGGTGGTGAAGGGTGATGGGCAGGGCTCGAGGGATAACCAACGCGGTAAGCGTGGGGATCGCCGTCCAGGCAGACTGGGAGAATCGGGAGTTCATCTCTCATATCTCGCTTAATGTGCGCCGCCTTTTCGAGTTTCTCGTGCAATTCGGTAGGCGATGATGCCATTTTCCCCTTGTATGCTCCATCTCTGTTTTATTGCCGCTGGCTCGCTTTATAGTGCTTATGGCCACCATCACGAGTGTCCGGATTGTTTGGGCTTCACTTATTCCCTGAAGTATACAACTATACATCACTACTCTGTGGCAATTTCTCGGCGGTCACCTTGATCACTAGGTCCGTAGATATGATACGAGAAAGGACCAGGGGGGTGTTGAAAGCACGATAATGAGCTTATTGATCGTTTATTTCCAATGCTAATGTATTTATTTGTCTTATATCAGATCAAGTTATTTTCTGGTTTTTATTGTTTTACTTTATTCTTTTATCCGGCTATCATAATTTCTGTGCTCCTGCCTCAAGAGATATATTATTTGATACACTCTGACCAATGGATTCCCTGAAATCAAAATTCAGTGGTTTATCTCATCTGGATTGTATAGCATGGTTGTCAAGGCTACAAAGCAACAAAGGCGACCAAGGGATCTTTGAACGCTTAAGATTAGTGAGGTCATATGACCAAAAAATCCTAGCAATAGAGAATATATAAACACAAAATTTGTCATTTCATCCAAAAAAATAAATGTACTAAAATTAGTTTTAAAATTTAATGTGATAACTCGAAAAATGAAATGTGTATATATATAAATAGAAAAGTATTTATTGAATAATTTTGACCTTATTCAAAGAAATCTGCAAAATATGTATCCCAAATTGTACAATATGCAATCCAATTTTTCACAATATAAAATGTATATCAAGCAAATAACATTGGCAAAGCACATTAGATAGTAGATATAAACATAAAAAAGAGTGCGACTAGAACAAAACAAGTTTAACAAATAGAACCACTAAGGCCGAGTAGAACAACAATGTAAGTACAAATAGGGACCCAATGTGTGTCCTTTCCATTATGCGGATTCAATCTGCTTAAAACAACCAAGCACCCACTTTGGAGCACTTAAGCGCCATGAGCAAATGCTTTTTTAGTGCATAAAAAAGTAGCCAGTTGCTTAGCATTGCGGGGACTGCGTCGGTGCTTAGTGACCACTTTGACCACTGTGCTGCAGATATGCATGGCAAGTTCTCCACTAGCCGCCAACCGAACATATGAAGTAATTTGAGTGCCACTCATGAATTTTATTTTTTTCCTTATTTTTTTTGCCTGTGATGTTAACTACCCTGAATCCTGTTTACCTGAATGGTTCTTCTATTACCATTTGAGTTAGCTAATAGAACCTTTTCTTTGGTGCTTACTGCTGACTTATTATGATGTACATTCTGACATTAGATCAAGTTTCTATTGTGTTTTTAGGAGAGTAGCCATCGATTTCATGGATGACACTTCTATTGCATTTTAGAACATTACTCCTTTTAAGAAAAAGTATTTGGATGATCAATGTTTTTCATGTTGATAGGTGAGACTAACCCATAACCAGTGATTTGGTAAGATTCTGGTCCTGACTAGATCAGGTGAGTTGGCCAATCTTCTGGAAGTCATGGACTAGCTTAAGTCGTCCGAGTTAGCCTGAGTTGATCTATGGATCAGCTGATACCAGGCATGCACCAGCTTCTGGTAATTTAAAAGGAGTAAACTATGATTTCCACCTGACTCAGTGAGAAACAGCCCAAATTGACAATTACTGTTTACTTCAAGTTAGGTTAGCGTCACTCAGGACCAATCCTGACTAAGTCTGCCCGATTTAACAATTACTGTTCGATTTTACCTGCAGAACTGATCAGGCAGGGTATTTGCATTGACTGTTTTGGTACTTCCTGTCTGTACCAGGTGATTCTGGTCCTATTCTATCGATTTTCAGAGGATGCCATAGTTGTCAAGACGCCCGCCTAGGCGGCAAGGCGCTTTTCCAAGGGCGCCTTGTCTGGGGCCAAAAAGGCGCCCAAGGCGCCCGCCTAGGCGCCCTAGGCATCCAAGGCGCCAGCCTAGGCGCCCAAGGCACCCAGACAAGGCGCCTTGGGTATTTTTACATCATTAAAAAAGTAATTTTGAGGGGTTTTTCCCCCTTGATACCCCCTCACAAGGGACACTTATTTAATGATAGTTTGAATATATTAATATATTGCATTATCACTTATACTATCATACATATTTAAGATTTATGATCCGCGACTACTCTGCGCTCCCCCCATTTAATAATATTATAACAATATTTTACCATCACTTATACTATTGCACATATATATATATATTTTATAATCATAAATAAGTTATATACTTAAATTTTATAAAAAATTATTTAACTTTCTTCTCTTTCACACACACATCATATTTATTTATGTGCATTGATAAAACACTCATATTCAATTATAACATAAAAAATATAATTATATTTATGTTTTTTTATATATATAACAACCTCTCGACTCAGCATTCCTTGAATACCGCCTTGACCGCCTAGGCGACGCCTAAGCGGCTGCCTTGTCGCCTAAGCGGAATCGGTACCCTTCAACGCCTTGGGCGCCTTGTTGCCTTGACAACTATGGAGGATGCTTTTTGTGACCAGTGAATAATACATTATTATTTTTGTATTGTTCTCCTTTGTTCTTGCCCTCTAAAACTCATATCTAACTATCAAAGCTTTCTCAGGTTTCTTATTCTAATCCATAAGATGCATATCGCAGCAGTAATGGATACTGGAGAAAGAACTATAACTACTGAGCAGTAGGTGGGGTTTCTGAGCTGGGAATAGGATTATCACTTAAATTAACTATTGAATCAAAATCTGATTCTAATCATCAGTTCAATAAGGAACCTGGCTTTGTTGTGAAGGATCTGATCAAGATGATCAAAATTTTGGTCCCAGTTCCATGTTTGATTCACCATTTAATGGCAGTTTTTGCTAATTTACTTGGATCTCTCTCTCTCTCTCTCTCTCTCTCTCTCTCTCTCTCTCTCTCTCTCACACACACACACACACACACACACACAAAACCCAACAATGCAGTTCAAAATTTGCCATGCACTGAAGTCAGTAATTTTCAACCTTTTATATGGTGAGGATCAAGGATGAACCTTTGGGCATTGGGTTAAATTAATCATGTTAGATAATTATTTTCGATGAGGAACGAGCTGTGGAAATAGATCAGCTTCGACTGTGTAAATGCTCATCTTAGGAACATACAGCATAATTATTCTGAAACACGTTGGAATAAGCCTACATACCCTATATTGGGAAATGTTGAATCTATCCAACTTTTTGGTTGACATTTTCATTTTCCATTGTTTGCCATTGTCTTCTATACTTTGTGGTTGGCCTTAGAGCTTAGGGGCCTGTGCTTGATCCAGTTGTCACAGTAGGCCTGGGTGACTCTCAACCAGCTGTGGTCACCCTTTGCTTGTGGCCTGAGCCATCTCCACTCCTTATTCTCGTTCATCCCTTTTCAGAGTTGTTACTACAAAATATAGACAACATTTCCAGTTATTATCCCATTGTTGCATTGAGTCTAGGGAAAATGGGACCACTCTAGGTTCCGGAGTTCATGAAGTGAGACGTTGACTTGATACGTGTAATGCAACTTTACACGTCATATTTAATGGACAGAAGTCAACCTGTCTTATTATATATTCTCATGTTTTCCAGTATTTGGATCATGTTCCCCAGGGTCTTTTGCCGTGACATGTGGATGCAAGAGCTATTCCTTGTTTATGAGGCACTGGGGCCTTGTAAGACATATCTGGGAGCTTGCTTTTTTCTTATTACGTTTTCTTATGTGCATTTCATAAAACATCACAAGAACTTCATGCAAATTGCTGCTGTTAAGCTGTACTTCAAGATGTCGGTGGTTCTCAGTTGCACCGTGGAGCTTTAATTGAATATGTTTATGCTTGCATAGCATCTTCCTGATGGTACAAATGACATCTCCATGATTGCCAGAGGCGACAACTAAAAGCAAATTGGCTCAACTGAATGAGAAGCTCGATGCCTTGGAACACCGCCTTGAAGTGCTGGAGGTCCAAGTTAGCTCTGCCTCAGCAAATCCATCCATTTTTACTTGATAATCTGGGACTGCATTTGGGAGGTGGAATGACCATGTGGAATGTGTGGAGTTCTTGAAGAGCCGCGGCGTCCCTTATGAATTCAGTGAAGCAGTTCCTTTCAAGACATCATCCCTGAGGCGGTCCCTGAGATCTCAAAGTTCCTGTTTGTGTACCATGACTGAAATGAACATCATGTCAACCTTGGAATCGTTGTAAAATTGGGCGTGCGTCTACACGATGCACAAATCTCTTTGTTTTACCCTCTTTGATCGCATTGTTGCTGCTGCTTTCATCTGCAGATCATTTTTTAATCTGAGGAATCTCAGACGAACCATGCGTTTTGAATGCCTCCGGCATGAGCCAACCCTTCGTACGACAGGTCAGATCGGCAGCTACTGTAAGGATTAGGCCACACCTTCGAAGGCATGGATGGAAATGGAATCTCGCATCTGCTTCGGAGTAAGTTTAGAGCTCTATCGAGCACACAAATTATTTGGCATTTACAAAGAACTGTTTTTTTTGGTGATATTATTCTAAAAACAACAAAATAATATCATCTCAAAATTATTAAACAAAATCACACCATTTGGACTTCAATCCGTAGTTCAAACCGCTTAACGGACAATCAACTTGGACCGCATATGATATTCAGCTCAAAAATAAGAACTGTCCGATTATTTAACTCAATCGTTAGTTTAATATATATATAACTATATGATAACTTGATGACTCTTGTTAATTTAGCAGTAAGTACTGATGATAAATAACTCGTTAACTTAACAAATATAAAAATACATACACTTCAAATTAAAGTCGATAATTAATGGGGTGTTTGGTTGCATGATAATGAGTATTTTTATTTTACTTTTTAAAAATTGTAGTAAAAATTTATTTTAAAAGTGTTTGGCATGTGTTACAATTTTTTATCTTAAAATTTTTTTTCACTCTCCTCCACGTGATAGAGAAAAAAAGAGGTATTGAGCATTTCTGTTTTTCAAAAGTGCACAACCACGGCACATAGTCCACAAGCCTAACCCATGTGCTACATAGGTGACTTTTCATTTATGCACCAAACACCTTACCATTATTTCTAAAAATGATAATGTTTTTGGGGAAACATTATATTTTTATAGCTTTTAATTTTAAAATTTGTCAAATTTTGATGTGTGATATCATTTTTTATCATGAAACCATATAAAAAAATAAAATGCAACCAAACACTCCATAAGTTCATTAATAAAAATATAGTATCATACTACTGTACTCTAGGAAGAAGTAACATCTAAGATTTAATTTATATCAAATATGAGAATGTGAATGTTTTAACATACATTCTCTTTTTATATTCTACTCTTTGCCACTTAAATTAATTTTATTTTATATTTCGTAATATTTTATGTATGATATATATTCATTAATTATCTTTTATCTATATTTAGTAGACAGTATAAAATAGTTGCAGCGTATAATATACTATGTATCTTTTGTCACCGTCCGACTCTTTCTCCGGCCCCTTGACAATCTGACATTCCGGAAGAGTGAAGACGCCACTCTCTCTCTCCTCTTCACACTGTTCCAATTTATCAGGCGCGCCGAGAGCTGCTTCCTTCCCGCCTTTTCCTCTCCCCACCTGCCGTCGCTCGGACTGCTCGTTCCTCGGTTTCGCCTTCGTCAGGTACGTATGCCTTCTTCAGTGCCCTGGAGTTGTTGATCCACCGGCGTAGATCTTGTACGCACGCGTTCCGTATCCGGCAAATACAGGAGTCACCGTGACTCTTGGCCGATCAAGCCGTGCCGTGGCGGCTTGTTACCGTCCGTGGAGCAACTGTAAATCTACTCTACCTCTCACAAGGGGGGCTAGGCATTCTGGTGTTTGTTCGCCTGATCGCGAACATGGTAGCTCTGCAGCCGACTAACTTGTATTACCGGAAAAAAGGAACAAAGATATCGGTAACACGCGTCGAGCTTGCTGCATCCTAGTGATTGTCTTGATTGACGGCCTTTTGATGTTAAGTACCCCCGTAGAGCAGTTGCTACGAGGATTCTCTGCCAGGTTTAGGTTTCCATATGGCTCATCGCCACAGATGAGCACGGTTGTTTGCGGAGCAGGGGACGATTTGGGAAGTTGTCATGTAAACCAGTATTACGGGAAGTAAACGAATCTAAATACATTATTTATAATTTCAAAAGTATTTGCAAAAGGGCCTTCGGGGAAAATAATCTGCTTCTACCTGTTTTGTTGAGTATACTTCTATCTTTGTGAATCTTGTCAGGTCTCCATGTCAAATGATATCGCGAGCGGTATTCCTTTTCAAGAGAACAGTCTTTCTTCACAAGAATCCAGTACCAAGAGGGGTACAGTATTCTTCCTGTTTAAGAACTATTGTATGACTGAAATACCATACTTGATGAGATGAGTAGTCTGCTTGATCAAAAGAGTAGCCCCTTTTTCTTCAAAAGAAAAAAAGAGTAGTCTGCTTGATTCATGCTATCTTGGGTTATCACTTTCACATTCTCAAGCAAGAAAATAATGCTACCAGTTCTTCTCGCACTAAATAATGTTTTTTCAGGGGAATGTATACGGTCCAATGACAACAATAAGAGTCCAGACCGCACTAAGTAGTTTTTTTTTTTCCAGGGGAATGTATGCAGTCCAATGACAACAAGAGTCCAGACCGTATTGTGCATGAGCCACTTTCGGGAAAGCCATATTTTACCTGCGTTATTTCCAAGTCCAATGTTCAGAACCAGTTTCACCTGGTAATACTTCTGTACTTCCTCTATATCTTCTTTAAAACGTCAGTCCTTTTTTATATGTTTCTATGTTCTCAATTTCTAATTACTTGGTTGCATGTGTGATTCAAGAATAGACTATGATGTTAGTGTTTATTTATATGTACCCAGTGATGGGTATTGAAACAATCATTGAAGAGCTACACACATAATGCACGTTTCTTGGTTCTTGGAATTTGTCACCTAAAACTATAGATACTTTAGGGAAAACTAGTTCTATCTTTTGTGGTTTGAGATGTGTTTTATGAGAATTTTCTTGGTCATTTTTGTCAAAATTTTTCAGAAATTTGAATGCCATTTAAATTAATTTCTGCCTTGCTTGATTAAGAATTAGAAAAATTATATTTAATCTTTGTCATGATTGAAAATGCCTTTAGTGACTGCAGAAGACCTAGACATAAAAACATCTTTTTATTCTTTGTCAACCAAGAATAAGGGATGTGGACGGTCGAGGTTTTCCATGGTTGGAGGTGGGAAGAGAGTCGGAGATGATTGTTGGTGTCATCTAAGTGGTGAGCATAGAGTTGCAAACAAAATGAGCTGAGCGTTGTACTGATTAAGTTTTATACATCTGTTGTTAATCAACTTGAACCAAGTATTACCACCGAATTCTAAACTATAGTTGTTCTAGTATGATTCCTTAAAGTGCTCGTGGGTTTTAAGTTTTAACTATTAATAAATATTTTAACAGGCTTACGTAAGTCAACGGACTTAGGGTATGTTCAGAAACATTTTAAAGTTCAATTCACTATAAAAATCCATAAATTAATGTATTAAAAATTTACAATGTTCTTATACCAAACTTAGAAGTTACAAAGGTCTTGTCCAAAATGTTGCTGCTAAATATGAAATTTAAAATAGTTAAATATTGTATTTTCAAAGTATTTTAAATACTAAGTGAGCTTGTTCACGAGCTGAATAGATCAAAGAATGTATGGTGTGGAGCATTTTATAAATGATCTAACTTTTACACCATTAATTTGGCATTTGGTTGGGATTGTGTAGAATTTAATAATTAAGATCCATAATCAGAGACGATCCCATCCAGATGCACCGTATCATTTGTTAGCTTTTATATTCAATGATCAAGCCTAGATTTTTAAAGAGAGATAGACTCTGCTTATCTCTTCTTACTTCACTTCTGCTATTAGTTGATGGACTCTATATCATGGTGATGGGGACCAGTACGGACCGGATCGTCCGTTTGTTTGGAGATAGCGTCTTCCGGGTCTTGAGGAGACGACGTATTTATTTCTTTTATTTCGTAGTATTAGATTTTTATTTTATGCATTTTATTTGAGTATTTAGAGTCCTTTGAGTCTTTCTCTTTTATTTTAGTCCGTGGAGGACATATATGTAATTAGGGTTTTTAGAGGTCCATCTTGTAATGTCCAGCTCTATTTAAAGAGCCCAAGTCCTTGAATGAAGGGAGATGGATGTTTTGAAAAGAAAGAAGCTCTCCCGTTTTCCCCCTTTCCCCTCCGACGTCGGCATCGTTCCCTCACCTCCGGGTGCTCCCGGTTCTCCCCTCCCCTTCCCGGTGTTCCCCCCCACCTCCGGAGTTAGGTCCGGTACCTCTTCTTCCCCTATCCCGTCCTGTTTCCGACCTCCGTCGACGCCTTCGTCGAGATCCTGCCCTAGGTCCGTCCGGACCCTCCCACCTCAGTCCCTCACCTCCCCTCGACCCCTTCAGCAGCCCCTTCACCCCTCCACGGACCCCCTTCCCCTGCTGGCACCCCCCCCCCCCGCCCGGAAGTCCCTGCGACAGACCCCCCCCTGTTCCGGTTCCGTCCGCACCCACAGGTGCCCTAACCGACCACCACCTCCTCTAGACGCCACCCCTACCCACGAGCACCCCTTTCACAGGGCCTTTGGCCTCCCACGGAGCCTCCCCGAACCCCCTTCCCTCCTATTGAGCCGCTGCGAGCCCGGATTCCCCAACCCTGCTTCCGTCGACCGTCGAAGAGCCCGCGAGCGAGCCCGGTTCGGCGAAGCTAGCCGACGACGACGAAGGGGGAGAGAAGAGAAGGACGAGGCGGCGCCGTCGGAGTCTCCGGCCGCTGCTGCCAAGGTCCCCCCTCCGTTCCCGCCGCCGTCGAGGCCGCCGCGACCGCCGGACACCGCCGCGCTCGAGGACGACGAAGACGAGCCCCCGTTCAGCCGTCGGGCGCACCGAGGAGGCGCCACGACCCCGCGGCCACCGCCCTCTCTCTCTCTCTTCTCGGGCCGGCTCGCCGCGGCACGCCACGACCCCCCCCTCCGGGGTATTAGTCGCGCGGTCGCGCGGCGACACTCCGCGTTGCCACGACCCCCACGCGGGGTAAGTCGCGGCCGGCCACGCGACCGGCCGAGCTCGCCCACGCCGCCGGTTCGCACGCCGGCTCAAGCCCCCCCCCGGTCCGGTCCGCAGGCAGCTCGGTTCAGCGTGGATCGACCGGTTCAACCCGGTCCAGAGCCCAGACCGCCGGTTCAGGGCCGGTTCGACGCTCCAGGGGCCGGTTCAGGCCGGTTCAGGCCCGGTTCACCCATCCAGAGGCCGGTTCAGGGCCGGTTCAGTGAGTTTTGACCCGGTTCAGGCCTGTTTGACCCCGGTTTAGGCCCTTTTAGGCCGGTTCAAGGTCGTTTTGGACCAGTTCAGCACTTGTGGGCCCGGTTCAGCGGCCGTGGGGTCCGGTTCGGTGGATTTCGGGCCCGGTTCAGCAGTTACCAGCCTGATTCGAAGCGGTTCAGTTC
The DNA here is from genome assembly GCA_036172225.1 of Cryptocoryne crispatula var. balansae. Lineage (NCBI taxonomy): Eukaryota > Viridiplantae > Streptophyta > Magnoliopsida > Alismatales > Araceae > Cryptocoryne > Cryptocoryne crispatula. The sequence continues at coordinate 5,029,947 of CM069922.1, read as the reverse complement.
GGTTCGGCTTGGCTTCGGTCCGGTTCAGCACCCCATCAGCTCGGTGCATCCTCCTCGGGCCCGCCGACGCGCACCGGGATGGCGGCACCTCCCTTCCCGTCCCGCATCACATGGTGCATGACAAGTTCAATCAAGGGATTGTCATATATTTCATGCATAATACCCTGAAATCAATTCTTATAATTTTCACCATAACATTTAACATGCTTTATACATGTGATTGCAGTGTCATAATATGTCAAAGTACAATATGTCGTATTAAACAGTATACCAGGTCTGGGAGCTGAGTACGAAATTCCATGGTGTTCTTCCCGTGCATCTGCTCTGCACAAGTAAAAAAAAAAAAAAAAAACCACGTCAGATGATTATCACAGTGCATCCTATCCTGGTTTACATCACATTTTTATGTTTTTTGTTGTGTCCTTGACGACATACTATTTAAGCTTCTATAGTTGGTAGAACCAGCGAGAAGAGAAAATCCATAGAATACATGGACATAGAAAGCTAACAAATTGGATAAATCCGACAGTTTCTTACTCTCCTTACCTCGATCATTTTCTTGCCACTGTTGTGTTTGGAATGTCACTTTATGGCAACTGTTTGTACTTCATACAATCACCCTCCACTCCAGACACTTACAAGGGCCGAGCTTTCTGGAATAACCGATGCCCACCATCGGTTGTTCGATCCGCAGGTGGTGCCGAAGGTTTTCTACCCGCTGCTTCCGGAAGCTGCTTTGCCGGCGGTGCTTGCCCGCGGGGACAAGACGTGGGAGATGCATTACCTCGGTGATCGCGCGTTGAGGAAGTTTGACAACGGATGGAGGAGATTCGTCCGCGACAACCATCTGAAGGTCGGCGATGCCTGCGTCTTTGAGCTCATGGACAGCGAGAGCCTGAGGTTCAAGGTGCACGTCCTCGACGGACAGATCCCATCGGACGCCTTGTCCAAGGGCGGCAGTTTGAATGCGCCCATCTTAATCGACTAGATCTGCTGATCCTTGTGCGCTATGTCCTCGAACGAATACTCTCTCTCCCCCTGGCTCGGATCATAATCGACAGTTTGCCGTCCTACTTGCCTGCTACGTTCTCTCTCATTGGAGTGGCGTCGATGGAACGCGTGCAGAGGCTTGAGAGAACCCGCAGAACAGGTATTTGTTCTTTATACTTGGTAGACGAAATCTTATTAGTAACTCTGGATCGCCTCTTGAGTGACCGAAGCAAGGGGTTGTCCGTCATTGGCACCGGCGGCAACTCCTCCATGCTCGATCGAGTAATCCGACAGGGGTAGCGTTGTCCGGGGGCGGGTCTTCGTATGCCGTTCTCACACGGCGACCAGACGCGTGTGGGTTTCGGGCTCCCAGTTCGGCACCAGGTTTATCTGTAAATTTTAGAAAATAAACTAGATTTAATTATTTTTCTGAATAGCATCGTCCCACATGGGCCATATATATGTGGACACAGGTGCGAGGGGTTGAAACAAAGAGAGCCATCTCCCATCTTTGGTTGATGTGCCCACTAGCGTTTCAATCCCCTCCTGACAAGAGATGGAGATCGTTCAGTCCCCATGAACTCTACCTACACTTGGGAGTTTATATGCTTGTGGGGTCATCGAGTATTTCCGGAGGAAATCTCGTTTGCGGCGATTCACCGATTTCCTTTCACCAATTCGTCGGTAATGTTGCTACAAATGCAAATTTATCTATGGGTGCAAACCAAGTAATGCACTTAACAGCTAGTTCGAAATGCAACCTGGCTTGTTTATTGTGTAAAATGACTAGGATTAAAGAACAAAGTTTAAACAGAAGAAAAAAGCTCAATTTGTCAACAGTCATGTTGGATTAAAATTCTACTCGATTTGAAAAAAGAAGAAGTTATGACCAGTTTGTTTAAATGTTATTTTAATTAATTATTTAAAAATGCAAGTTTTCTTACAAGTGCCAATTAAATTTATTGAATAAGTTAGAATTGAATTTAAACTTGGATCAAGTTTATAAGTAAGGTTGGGTCAAGTTCCCATTTGAGACGACGTTTAAACTTGGTTGGATTAGATAAATGTGTAGTTTGACAAGCCAAAGTTTACAAAATGAATTCTTAAAATGAATTCTTTAAACTTGCTTCTATTTTTATGCCAGAAGATGAAGCCCAAAATAGTACCTTATGCGTCAAACCAAACTTATTGCCATTTGGTTTGAGTATTAAAATGATATTTTATCAATTTTAATATTGATATTTCAAAAGGATAGAACATAATAAGTATGAAAATGGATCCAAGTGGACATTTATACTACAGTTCATGCCTGATTTGTACCGTGGATTTTAAAATTAATATTAATGGTATAAAAAATTATGATGATTGATTTCAATATCAATTTAAAATTAGTGGGGACAAATGTTCGATATGGTTGCCAAACCAGCTGTATACAAATCATCCCTATTAAACTACGCCGTACATATTTGAAAGCCATCCTCAGTAGACCTTTGACGTACCCGTGATCACTCTCTCCTTTTTCAAATGAGTAGGGGTGGCAAGCCAATAAAGGGGGCAAGCATTTTGACCGTCAGGTTTTAACCGGGCCATCAATCGGAGGACTGATGTGAGCTAAACGGATCTAAATTTTTACGGCATAACCTAATTAAATACATCACACTAATACTTATTAAAATTATTATTAATTTCGTAGCGTTGTCTTTAGTAAAATGAAGTCTATTAAATATTATAATATTACATTTATAGAATACGAAGTTGTGTCTAATCAGGTCGGGCCCAGTTAGCAAGTTTTTCGTCAGATTAAACCGACCCGATATATTTTGGACTGACCCTTAATTGGGCCAACTTGGGCCAGTCCATCCCATGGACATCCATACGATAACCGGCTAAAAGGGGACAAAAATCTTTTTAACCGCATGGTGAGACGTCAGAGGCGTGAAGCGACGCTGCGATGGCGCGGCGGCAATTATTGGATCGCCAACCCCCCCAATCAGTACACAACACAACACGACGAGACAAACAGCGTCCCCAACGCCACAGGACTCCTCCTAAACGAGAAAACAATTTAAGGCGCGGCCCAACAACGGCAAACATCCCCATCATCAAGGCCCATGGGGATCCATCGATCTATCGGGCCCCACTCTCCGGGCCCACGGTGTCGCAGCCGTTCATGTACCGTCCGTCCCGTGGAATGCCGTTGATGCTCGTGCATGCCCCCCGCCGTCCCCACCCAAGCCCAACCAGCCACAGCATGCCAAGCAACAGATTTAACGTAACGAGAACGCTGTAGAGAAGATGGTCGGAGCCCTGGGGTCCACGGCGTTCTTTTCTTTTCCTTCTTTTTTTTTTGAGACCAAGAAAAAAAAAAGGAGAACGCCGTGGACCCACGGCTCCGACCATTTCCACTTCGAGCCTGGATATCTATTTAATATTATGGAGAGTAAAAAGAATAAAACTCTTGCCCGTATGCGTAAGATGTGTTAGCATGTTGAAGGGTGAGGTCGATGCGTTTCGCCAACGCCACGTGTATCCTATCTGAACCTTATGTCTTATTATACCTAAAATCTTATACCTAATGCATTTTAGCCCCTAAAATCTCAACAAATCACGACTTTGGACTAAGGTTGCACGAATCTAAAAGCAAGTAGCTAGTTACACTTTTCAACAATATTCGGGGATTTAAAAACATATAACCCCCCTATATTTATATCCGGTATACATATAACTTGCGAAACCAATACTCTGTTTGGTTAGCATATCGAAAATAACATCATGTCAATTTTAATATCGATATTCTTGAAGGATAAAATATGAATAACAACGTTGATACACATGAACATTTAATTAAAAAGATTCTAAATTGATACGGCCAAACAGGCTTAGAAGACAGAGGATTTTGGACGAAGCTACCTATTTTTCACCGGCGCCGTCGTCATTTAGCACATCCGCACCAGCGTATCAAGGGAAGCGGCGGCCCCCGCCGCAATTCGTCGGTGGAGGGGAAGAATAGCGTGATCGCCTTGGCTCTTCCTGTTCTTTGGAGGGACCTGCCTGTCCTGCAGACTGCGAGAGGAGAAAAGGAAAAACCTCAGACGAACCATGACGCGACGACCTTGATCGAGGGAAATCTTTCGATCTCCGTTCTCCTCGCGGCCTGTCATTACACGGCAGCATCACCTGATCGGCAACCCTCGGGAGTGAAGTTGCCCTGCGGCATGCGTTCACAAGACCCGGAGAACCAGACCAAGAGCCAGGCCAAGAGGCAGACCATCGCATCGCAGCGTCGGCTTTGAAGTATATATCAACATCTTTTTCTCGCAGGATTAAATCAATTTCAAAACGGAAGACGAAACGGATCTGGATCGTTCCTCTTTCCTTGCTGCGGAGTATGAACTATGAAGCCGGCCAGAGCGTCGCCCGCCGGAAACATCTTTCCCGCTGGTGCATTGCAGATGAACCTTGGAGTACGCGCCAATTTAATAAGGCGCTCCTCGTTGGTACGCTCGCCAACTGGAGCGTCAGACAGATAGCTGGCATCCGCTCGGGTGGGCGCGGACTCCGGAGCCCTCCCGTCAGGCCAAGTCGGGGAAAGAAAACCCAACGGTAACAACAAATTGTGTGGAAACGTCACCAGATGGGGAAGAGAACGAAGGACGAAACCAGAATAAAAAATCTGCACGAAAGGCAGTCTAAATTCGTGTGAGCGAAGGATCGATCCACCGGTGGTCGTCACAAGGGGGAGAGCAGCTTCGCAGTCGTTGGCGCAGCCAGGAGGACCAGGAGCCGCCTAGCCTACGCGGGGGCGCTTCTCCCAAGCTTCCTGCTGCGGCGGTGATGGCCGCGGAGCCTCTCCAGCTCCTTCAGGCGCCGGTGACCGTGCGCTGCCGCCGACACGCCGCCCGCCGCCGCGTAACGCTCGATTTCCGTCGAGGTCGACGCTGGTCCCGGACTCGAATCCGTTAGTTTTTATTGGTCTCGAAGGACCGATCTAAAAGAAGAATGGACGGAGAAAGAAGAACGAAGTGGGAGGAGGGAGGAGAGGGCTCGATCTGGGGGTTTTTTTGCCGAGCTGCATTGTACCTGCGTGGTCGAAGAGCCGGCCGGCGCCTCCGAGATCTGCCGCCACATCTTCGGATAGCAAGGAACAATCAGGCCACGAGAAGAAGGTGATGCAGAGAAATACACAGAGATCTGTAGTGGTACCTTCTGTGGAGGGGTCGTGGGAGCAGAGGTAGAGGATGAAGAAGCAGAGGAGGGTGAGGAGGGGGATGAGGTGGATGGAGCGCTCTGTGGCGGCGGCTGCGGCGGCGGAGCTCCTTCGGACTGGCCTGTCAGGGATCGCCTCGTGCTGCTCTCCTCCTGCGGCCTCTTCTACTTCCGGCACCCGTGTCTTCGTCCTACGCTTTTTCTTACGGTCATCGCCGTCGCCATCCGCTCCGCTGGCGGCCGGAGAGAGGTGCTTTCCGGCGGGGGAACCCAGCGACTGGCGTTGCATGCCTCCTTTTGGAGAGAGAGAGAGAGAGAGAGAGAGAGAGAGAGAGAGAGAGAGATGGAGTTCCCGGCTGCGCCCGGAGAAGAAGGATGTAGGTGCTCTCGCGAACAGGGGTTTTTTCTCGTTTACTAAATAATATCCGCGACAGGGGCCTGGGCCCACGTCGCCAGCATAATTAATGGGCTTACGATGAAACTAGGGTCATTAATATTTACTATAGTTAGAATTAACGTCTCGACCAGCGGTCTTGGTTAGAATTTGACTGGGTAAGTGTTTCTACGCTCAAATTTAACTTGTCGGAGTTACTAGTCGAGTTAGATTTGAATTTGAGCTCAGATTATAATAAACTCAATATGAATTTACTTATGAAATTCAAATTCGAATTGGGATTGGAATTTTTTCATGAAACATGATATGATTTTAATTTATTTAAATGATATTATGTAAGTATGGATTTGTGTTTTAAATAAACGTCTAACCAAGAAATCAATCTAAATTCTTATAAATTGAGCTCGGCAGATATTGAGATTTCTCTAGCACCATTAAATTGTTTCACTTCATATTTAGAACCCAAAATCTCTTCTCACATTGTATCCATGAGAGTAGAAGAGTTCAATAATGCATTTAGCTGAGCTGGAAGACTTGCCTTTACAAATTTTTTACAAGAATGTATTGGATTACAAGAATATCTATAAACTGTAATGGGGAGGTTCGGTTAACTGGTCCGGCCCAGACTAGACTCACGGCCCAGCGGCCCGATAAGGTGGTCCTTCTCCGGTTCTCCCAAAAGTCGTTGAGCCCAATAAGAAGCACAAAGATGAACTCCCAGAATATGTTTGATCGACGTCAATGTTCGCACGGTTGGCGCGGGGCCCTCCGCCTGGGGGCGGAGGTCGTCTGTTCGCTTCTCGGCAGCGCCGAGCCGGGCACCCCCGAGGGGGGGTGACAGGTGGGGTTCGAGCGGGGGCTCGAACCTCCGTCGCCTGCTACGCTGCAGGTGTTGTTGGCCACCGGGCCACGTGTTCAAAAAAAGACGTCAATGTTCTGTTTTCCCGTGGTTTCTTCTCCTCCGGAAGCGGCAAGGTTTCTCCAGAGGGGCGCCGTGTCGTGTTGGCTTCCCGGAGGGAGAGAACTCGGAGGGGGAAAGAGATGGTGCTGTGGGAGATAACGGCGGCGACGGCATACTTCCTGGGGCTGAAGAGGACCTACAGGTTGGCCCTGAAGCTGCAGCGGCGTGTCGTTGGCCCACGCCACCCCAAGCTCCGCCGCTTCCTTCACAGGTAATCCGGTTGCTTCATTTATGAGATGCGGGATCGCGCTGGTTCGCCCCGCTGGTGCGCCCCCTCGTTCGTCTGGGTGGTTCTTCACTTTTTCCTTGTTGAACTATATCGTGGTTGCGTTTGCAGGGTGTATGGAGTTTGGGGGTAGGAGAGCGTGATGGTTTAGAAAGACCATTTGCCTCGATATTGGCACCCATGAACTTGCACGAGTTTTATTGTTCTTGCTTCGCAACTAATCTGGTTGATCCAAGGTTTCAACCAAACTAAGGACTCGTGTTGGTAGTTCGTCGCTGATCGCGTGGAGCATTAGCTAGTTTTTGCCGTCGGGCATGAAGATTTCCGTCAAGGGCAGGAAGCAAGGGTTTATGTCCTTTCGCTTGCCAGTGGATAAAGCTGAGTAGTAGGGAGTAGGGACTCATGCCACTCCCTTCACCGTAATGGAGAAGTTTCGAATGGTCCCTGATCGTATCGTTTTTTTCATCCAGATATTCTCTTCCTAATATATTGGGCTTATGTTACCAGATTTTTTCCTGTTTGAGAAACTCAGGTTCCCCTTCCCTTCCCAGCGTTCGTCATTATATCAGTCACATAAGCATTTTCCTGTTCTTGTTCTTCCATTTTGTTCGTTGCACGGTGTTGCTGAACTACACCTGTCAGTCAATCCCTTTCTACTCTAGAAAACTCAGGTGTAACCTGACCTGCACATATGGCGCACAAGGCAAACTTTTGGTGAATTGTTTGGTGGACTATTCTCGGAGCAGGCCCACATCTACTTTATTTTCAATTATGGTGATGTATTGAAACCAAATTTGGCTTAGCTGAATCTTGCAAATGTGTCAATGATATTTCATCCTAAGCCCGTGTTAGACCGGTGGAATTTCTGGACTATTTTTGACAGACTCTCTGAGTTATTCATTGGTGGATTATGGATTTCTTTTTTTGTTGTATACTTGGAGAAGCATTTTTCGAAAGATTTTGCTGGTTTATTTCCAGCAGAAAATGTGGAATGTTTGCCATCTTGTCATAAAAATTTAAAGATAATAGCCAAAATGGTGGCTAGTTCTGCATGAACCTATGCTCCCATGTGGAGAAAGAGAGTTGACTAGGTCTTCAAAACAAAGGATACAAAACATCATTTCTGAAACTTAATTTTGAAATTTTGAACCCATAACATGAAACGGCTGAACTGAATGGATTTGCATTTGAGAGATGTCAGTGCTTGAAAGCTTAAGCATTTTTGGGATGCCATATTGGATTTGCCATAATCAGCCTATCCAGGATTTGATTGAGTTGGATTGGTTGACTTGGTTTCACCCTGTTTAAGACACCCTGGGATTGCTTCAACTTGTTCTGAATCAAACAGAATGAGCTCAGGCCATCCAACCACAGCCAAGGATCAGCAGGCTCCAGTCTAGAATCAGCAACTATTCAAATACATTTTTTTTTCTTTTTACCTTCACATATCTGATCCCAGGTCGGGGTTGTACCACATTGGTCTATCTTCTCCAGGTCAGCCTGTTTGACCCTTACCTGGTCTTACCTTCTGTGAAACCACTTCTTTGAGGGTTTTTATTTGAATTCGTTTATGGTGGGAACTTCATACGCTTTGACAGTCTGTTTTATTAGGTCTCTCTCTCTCTCTCTCTCTCTCTCTCTCTCTCTCTCTCTCTCTCTCTCTCTCTTTCATATCATATTCTTATACCCTTTTCATTATAAAAGACAAATGTTGCAATCTGTTTTCGGAGAAAGTGTACCGAAGAATCCATTCAAACAATTGTTAGTGCTGGTGTTTGGTGGTGATGTCTGCCTAACTGGGATGGTGGGCATTTACTTGCTTAATTTCATTGTTGAACTTGTTTTCCTTTTCCATGATAGTTGTTTTAAACACGAAAATCTTGAAATGTAGTTCTCATTTCTTTCTCAAAGGGTGTACATTGAAGACTTTTGCAAACGTGTTCCTCTATCTTAACAGACATGATGTAGATAGGATAACTTGTAGCTACCTGCAGGTCATAGCATTTCTTTGGTTTTCTTGAAGTGAGAGGAGAAGTTCTAAGGAGTTTGTGTCAATACAATTTAATCATATTCCATTTTCAGCATGCTGGAAATGTTGTAGGAGTTATGAAACTGGAGCATAACCATTTGATAAGTTGAGCAAATAACTCTTTGATATTACCCACTAGTTGTCATATGCCCATTTGAGATGTTCATCCAGTTCCTTTATGGGCCTGTTCATGTGGTAGGAAATTTCAACAGTTCAGTCATATCTAGGTTGCTCCATGCATGCTAGGAATGAAGGAACGATGTGGAGGGACCATATGATTTTTTCAATTGTTTCTGAAAGATGTGAACATTGAAGGTGGCCTGTGTTTTGCGGATGAAAATTGATTAGTTTTTCGTAGTAATATTATACAAAGGATGAGAATGTCTTTATGATGTCGGAGAAGCAGAAGTGGTCCACTGTTGGCTTCTGATGTGAAGTATATCACCTATGTTGCTCTTTTTTTTCTACAACTCAATTCGAGCATTAATCCCAAATTATTTGGGGTCAGCCATGTGGATTTTCTGTGTCCACTCATATTGGTTTAGAGTTACTTCTTCATAGATATTTAAATTATTCAATCATATTAAACTACCCTCCTCCGAGTTAACTTATGTCTACCATGTTTTTTTTGTTTCTATTATTTTGATATTTTCTACTTTTCGAAGCTTTCATAGGGTTACGTTTAATATGTTCAAACCATCTCAATCTATATGTTTTCAATTTGTCTACAATTGTCGCTACTCCATATTTTTCTGAAATATATATTCATTTCTTATTCGATATCTAATATAGTATGACAACTCATCCATCTTAACTTACCCCTATTTCATGAAATTTTATTTTTTTATATTTTGGATTTCTTGTTATGTCAAAGGATACTTGTTTTGTTTAATAATAATTGAACTTACGCACCTTGCAGGATTCTGGTTTTATTTGTTTGCCAGATAGGGTTAAACAACGGTTGGTTTGGGATGGGTTGGGAAGTTTTTTCCCATCCCAACCCACTTCCCAACCCAATCCAAACTGATTGGTTCAGTCATCCCAAAACAATCTTTTTATATTCATTTCAATTCAGTTCAAATTGGCAATTAAAATAAATATTTAAAATAATTTATACATATATATATATTTAAAATATGGATATATTAGTTAAAAATATGTATGAATATATATATTTTGGCAGTAAAATTTATATAAAGCTGTTTATCAATATTATAACTCATTTTTTAAGAGTTTTGGTTCAATTTGGGTTAGCAGTTTTTTTTTGGGTTTACCGTTTTATCAATCCAAACTAGTTCAACCCGAAACAAACTGAACCAAAATGGCTGGTCTTATTCTATTCATTGGTTTGAACCCAACAGTGAACGAGCATAAGCCAGAAACAGGCTTGTCTTCTTCATCTCAGGTTCAGAATGAGTGGTGCAATATGTTATTTACATTTTACATAAATTCATTTGATTGTTAACGTGCATTTGTGGGACATGTACTTTTGAGAGTATTTAATCTGCGTTTAGAAATATATAGAAATGGTAGCAAATCAAGCATGGAAAGTTCATTTAGAATAAAAGATAGCTGGGATTAACCGATATGAAGAACACCTTATATAAAAAATGGCCCATATTAAGAAATAAAATAGCATGGTAGTCCGCTTCTAAATATGGTGGTACCTGGTTAGTACACACTAGAAATAGTGCAGTTTCGTAGGCTAAAGGAGGGACCTAGATCTTCGTATTCGGGCTTTACGGCTACGGCAGCCTTTTTGATTTTTCTACCCGATCCCATAATTCCGGTGAAAGCATTTTTTTTACACCTTCGAAACTGTTCATCCACACTTTCTCGAACCCTGCTATTGACACTTCGATTCTTGCTTGCATGGAATTGAGCCAATAAGGCACTCTACTACTTCGTCTCTCTGTTAAACTGAATAGGCACATGATAAGTTCACCTAATTCAGAACTTGGATGCTGATATAAACTTCCCTTGTTTACACAGGCGAACGCGTATAGCGTTTGACATTGCTCTCAGTGTCCACCGAAAGATACAAGAGAGAGACATTGAAGTTGGTAGAAATCTCGGCAACTGGATCCTCCGCTGGCTCGACCGCTTGAAACCATCAGCGGAGATCCGACCTCCGCCGGGGAGTCTACCAGATAACAGCTCATGTAAGCGCATCACAGGTTCTGGCCTAACTTCTCCAAACAGGGGGTCGACCATCAAGCCTACGGATCAAGATCCCAATAAACTTCTGTTCGTCGCTCCTGGTCGCAACATGCTACCAAAATCTGTCCCGACCATCGGTAGGATGATTCGGCCGACAACCTATGTCGGAATGAACACCCAGCACAGGTATTTCTTCACCCCCGGACCGCCGAAATTTGGGGGTGTTTTCCGGCAGGACATCGCACTATGGATGCAGCAGCATTAGTCTGCGATTTCTTGGACTTGAATCTGATCATCACCGGACGATTTCTGTTCTTAGGTTCTCTCTTTTGTTGTACATGCACATCCTTTTATGGTGGCATAATAATTTTTCTATACATTTTCATGGTACAATTCTATATTAAAATAAGTTCTACGATGGTTGAAGAGATTACACTATCATATTCTGTGAGACAAGATAACAAAAAGAGTAGGACCGTGTATAGTTATAATGGGGTGTTTGGTTGCATGATAATTGAGGTTTTTATTTTAATTTTTAAAAATTATAAGAAAACTTGTTAAAAGAGGTGTTTGACAACCATGATAATTTTATGTTTTAAAAGTGATTTTCTTCTTAAACAAAAAAAGAGGGTCTCATCTCTTTCTTTTTTCTTGTGGTCTCCCACTTTGTTTGGTCATGTGCGGTGGTTACTCTTTTTTGTAATCACATCCCTCCAAACATGATAATTTTATGTCATGAGTTGGTTCACTTTTTATTTTAATACAATTTTTTATCATGAAAGCGTACAAAAAATTATCATGCAACCAAACACCCCATAAAGGTTAGGAGGTTGTAAGGAGAAAAAGGAAGGTCTCACCTCTTGTTTTGTCCAAGGAAAAATCATCTAAAATAACTTATTTTTTGCAATGGTTGTCAACAAAATTTTAACCAGTTTTGTTACAAAATATATTTTTGCGACAACATTTAATTTGTCATGCTGTCAAACGTTAACACTTTTTTGCCCAACATTTCAAGTTGTTCCTCAACTTGCTTTTTTAACTGTATTTCAATGGTATGCCCTTAGGTTGTGCACCCTTTAGTTTGGTGTGAAGCATTTATTTTTTTAATTGAATTTAACTGAATCAAATTGAACTGAACGGTTCATTTCAATTTGTTTTGGTCCGAGGTCAAAAATTAATTAAATATTCATGTGCTTCTATTTCCGGTGCACGTTGAACACTGAATTCATACGGATTTCGTCTAGAATTTACAGCTGCGCTGAGAATTATAGGCTTTACCGGCCCAATAGCCCAGTCGTATGCACATCCTGATGGGTCGGAGTCACGTCTATATTCCTAACATGTTTTATACAACATTTTTTATTTTAAATGAGTTAATGTCAACAATATGTATTTATCTTATTTAAATATTTCACGAGTATTTAGCAAGCAACAAACTTTTTGTACAAGTATTTAAATGATCTCTAAGTGGGATGCACCTGAGCTCAATCTAGTTGAGCACGGGTCGGCACATAACCGGCTCATGTATTTAGTTGAACTTTTATCTAGTCGAGTTTTTGACAAAGTCGAAACACATGGACACTTGTGTATTACAATTCATGTATTGTTTGTATTAAAAAAATTTAAATATATATTCATAGTCAAATGCCTTGTGATTATATATATATATATCAATATTAATTTCAAAGTTAATAGTGACAGTGGTGTTGTAAGATAATATTGAGCATTGATAAACTACTGTGTTTATTTTTTTATTATTTTGCATTTGTAAATCATCAATGTGTTTAATGGAAAATGTGCAAGCAAAGAAATTATGAAATAATATTTATCTTTCAACACTTCTTACTCTATATAAGGTTCCCAAGAGACCTCCCTTAACTACCACCCCTCTCTCAACTATTCTTACTCTACTTAAGTATTTTCATTACTTTTTAATTGTTTGTTTAATTCTTATTTAATGCATAAGTTGTTTATTTTACTTTTTTTTGCAATTATCATTACTTGACTTCACTCTCTTTATAGTAATTAATAATTAGTAAACAGTTATCTTTTAATTTCTCTGATTCTCTCTAGTTGTTTGACTTAATCTCTCTAGTTGTATCTTTTAATTAATACTTAGTGTAATTAAGTATGTCTTCTTCGAACAACCCAAGATATGGACCATAGTGATAGGTTACAAGGTGGAGGAGCGCAACATACCTAGCAAGACAGAGATAAGTGATATGGACAATTCATTTATGAAAATTATTCATCTTACGACTCTTGATTTCCTATATATGACCAATAGTAGAATGAGATGAATTATGTGTCATAATTTGACACTCCGTTGTCCACTTCCCCTTTGATAGTTATGTTAGTGATTTTTTGGTACCTAATTTTGATATCATGATAATTTTAAAAAGGACTACTAAGTATAATATTCATGTTTATAGGTGTCATGCAATGTATAATAGAATGACAGGGGAAGAGTACAAAATTTATATAGAAGATATAGTACAATAAAAATTTATGTAAAATGAATAAAATCTTTTAGTGCATGTCTCATATTGTGCTTTTTTGCTTTTTTATTTTTTAAAAATTAAATAATAAGTCCGATGAAGTCGTCCCTGGGCCGAGCTGACCCGATCGCGACCTGCGACCCATTCTTATTTGCCTACATCAACCTTATATAGAGATGAGACTCACATGTATTATTGAATTTGATGTCATCACATTTAATATACTTGTGGGATCCATCTCTAAGAGTATTAGATGGAAATCACTTGTGTTTTTATGTTACAAATGTTACAGAAATATTCCTCCTTTGCATTGTAACCAGATATATATATATATATATAAATTCTTTTGACGTTGAAGGGAGGAAGAAATCTTGGAGCAACCTTGAGTTAAGATAGAAGGGATAGATATTAAAGTCTTATGGATGGGTTATCTTCATGAAATGAATAAACAAGAAAAAGATCAATCTATTGTTGAGTTGCAAATCAATTTTTATCTTTGATTATACACCTCCAAACAACTAAAGTAACTTTAATTTATTAAAATTGGTGCCATCACATTAAAAGTAGATATGGAGTCCACCTCTATATAAGTACGTTGGGGAGGTCTCTCCAAGCCTGATTAAGGTGCTCATCTCTTGTTGAGATGAGAATGCCTCATAAATTGCATAGACTTTCTTCCAACTCACTCACATAGGGGTGGACCTTTTTTTTATCAAAAAAAACCTACCTTCTTCGTACTAGTAGAACAAAATAGTACATCTTCGATGTTGCAAATAAAAGAATAAGATTAAAATACACAAATAGCGATTCAGAAAAGGATAAACAAACTACGAAGATATTGCTCGAAGTCTTCTCCAACGCACTCGAACATCAACACATAATAGGAACGACATGCATGTAAAGGTGCTTTGACAGTCAAAAAGCATAGATTTGAACCCTCTGAGTAAAGTTTGACACCTGTCATGAGACTGGATGGTCACACCATAAAGGTGTGAATTTTGCCTAGACCTGATAGTCTCACAAATAAGGTCATGACTATGGATATGACTTGGAAAGATGTTAAGACAAAAAAAGATATTAAGATAGAAAACGACAACAATCAATAACTAAAAAAGAAACAATTTAAATAAATTGAGCACCACCACTCATGCCCACACAAAAAGCAAAATGCCTATATAGTTATTTAGGCTCATCATTGGAGTGGAGGAGAGACTCCATGATGGATCTTTCTTTCTCCTTGATTAGAAAATATGACAAAAGAGAACAAGGAGAACGCCTCACCACCCCTCAGGTTGAAGAAATGTCGATATCACCTTCTTCAAATGATGCTCCTTTGGCTGCCTCTTGACTTTTTACCATTTTTGCTTGCTGCTCACAAGTTTCTAGGGAAAACCCCTGCGAGTTTTTGGGGAAGACCCTCGTAGCTTCCTGGGAAAAGCCCCACAATCATTCGAGGAAGACCCTTGCATCCACCACTCACCACTCACAAGCCCTAGTTTCCATTAACGAGTCCTCTGTTCTCACATAGAGATGGACATTACACGTGTTAAAAGTGGTTATATGGCATTAAATGCACATGTGAGACCCATTACTATATGAAAGTGTTGGAGTTATGATAATTTGATCTCAAATGTCTCTTACCCACTCACAAATAATAGTGTACAAGATTATTAGGTCGTCCATCTCTCGTAAGAGAGTAGTAGGTTACATAGAGTGTGCTCTCAAGACTATTCATAATGATAGGCATCGACCCAACTGATTACTTGACATGCTTTCTTGATTTGGAAGAAGCCTACAAAACCCTTGGGTGTCTGTTATCAAGAGCCAGGATAGGAGCTTCTCGGATGGAAAGATGGATGCCGGAGAGGTGTTAGGATGTTGCGGTAGATGGGAAGTGATGATGATCCAATTTGGAGACTCCAAGTGGTGTTGACCTTGCTGGTAGAGGAGGTTGCAAGCAATGGAGCAGTTATCACCATTAGAAGATCGGAGTAGCGGAGGATGTAGGAGGATGAAGGGCAATGAAGGAGGTAGGAGAAGGAAGGAGTGAAGTCACCTTCATCAGAAATCTCAAGTTGTTGATAACATCGACCAATCGAGGTGTTTGGTGTAGATGGTGCTTGTTATAAGCTCTCAATACTAGGTGATTGGTTATCCCTCACGAGTTCTTCTCTCACATAGACAATGGAAAGTAAATAGAACATATTTTAACTCCAAGTTTATATTTCTTCATCAATACAATGATGATACATGGGGATTTTCCACAAAGCTCCTTTCAAAATTTATTTTTTCTCTGGACACATCCACATCTACCAATGGCAAGAACTACTTATCAATTTATAGTAATTACTACCTCTCAAAAGACTATATTTCTTAATTCATGAAACTAAAAATAACTACATACCAACTAAACAACCACTAACTCAAAATTATTTTAATTAAGGAAAATAAAAATAACTAACTACCAATTAACAACTAAGAACTTTCATAATTAATGAAGAAACA
The DNA here is from genome assembly GCA_036172225.1 of Cryptocoryne crispatula var. balansae. Lineage (NCBI taxonomy): Eukaryota > Viridiplantae > Streptophyta > Magnoliopsida > Alismatales > Araceae > Cryptocoryne > Cryptocoryne crispatula. The sequence continues at coordinate 5,013,978 of CM069922.1, read as the reverse complement.
CTCTTGCTGGCAAGAAGGGGTGGATGAGTCACCCTTCTTAGGAAGAGGCAAAAAGTGAGATGGAATCATATCTAAGCCACATGGTGTTGACCACCCAATCATGGTGTGAACCATCTGACTTGATCAAGAATGTGAATTCAAACTAGTACTTCCACCGCTACCTCTTTGTGAGAGTATTGGAGTTGAGGTGACCTCATCTCAAGTGTCTCCAACTCACTTATGTAGAGGTGAGTCCCAAGATATTAAAATTAGTATGATCACACTAAGTGCACATGTGGGACTCATCTCTGTATCAGAGTGTTAGAGGTTGGGTGATCACATCTCAATATATGGGATGAGATCATCTCAATCAAATAGTACAGATGTTGAGACAATGTTACTTCAATTAATCATTAGAGAGATTTCTCCCCAACTCACTCACATAGAGGCAAATCTTATAAGTATTGAAATTGTTATCATTACATTCAACACACTTGTGAAGTCCACCTCTTTGTCAGAGTGTTAGAAGAAAGTCTTTCCAATGTGTGACTGAGAGGACTTCATGTATATTAAAATTAATGTCATCACACTAAATGCACTAGTTGAGTTAGCATCTCCTACGTGAGTATAAAATTTTTACAAGTGCTTGACTAAAGCACTCATCTCTCAACGAGATAAGATCACCTTAATTAGAAGTTGGTTAGACTTCTCACCAACTCACTCACATAGAGGTGGGTCTCACATATATTGAAATCGGTTCCATCACATTAAATACATATGTGAAACCCACATCTATGTGAGGGCATTAGAGTTGAAATGATTTCATTTGTGTGTCTAACCTATTCACAAACATGAACTTTAAAGATATTCAAATTAATGTCATCATATTAAATGCAACTATGAGACCCATATATCGAAGAACATTGAAAAATGTCCCTCTAACTTCTAATTGAGATGATCCTAATTCAAATGTATATATGATCTCAGTTGGATATTAGAGGGGCTTACTTTTAATTCACTCATATAAAGATGGGTCTCATATGTATTATATTATTGTCATCATTTTAGTGTACTCGTGGAATCAAAGAGATTTTTCCCATACTGATTCACATAGAGGTGTCTAATGAGTATTAGAATGAGTGTCATCATATTAAATGCACATATGATGCTTATGCTTATGAGTGCATTAGAGAATAGTCCTCCAATTTACTTAGATAGAAGTGGATTTGTCATCATATGAAGTAATTTGTGACGCTCACCTTATGTGAGAGCATTGGTGAGAAATCTCTCCAACACATGACTAAGGTGATCTCTATTGTAGGTACGAAATACTTGACGACTATTCAAACTCCATTGCACTGTAGAAGATGAAGAACAAAGAAGATCAACCGGATAGAGATTGTCCGTCTCCTCCAAATGACCCACTGGTTTTCTCTTTCTATTGAGCCTATACGGTACAACTATTCAGGAGAGTCATAGCCCTATCTATGCACATATAAAGAGGAGGGATTAGTCCAAATTTCACTAAGAATCGATTCTTACCCATAGTCAGATCTTAGGCCAAATAGAAGATAAGGCCAAATAAGCCCTAATCTATCGTGTAGACCTAATAATGTACATGTCAAGCCTAATTAACAAGTGGACCACACAAAATATTAGGATAAACTCAGCAATCTCATCTCAATTAAGTGTTGTAGTAATTTCTCTTCAACCCACTTATGTAGAGGTGAGCTTCATAAATATTAAAATTGATGTCTTCACATAACATTCGTCCGTGGAGTCCACCTATACGTAAGTGTTAGAGAGAAGTCTTTCCAATACGTAACTAAGGTATTCATCTCTTGTTGAGATTAGATCGTCTTAATCACATGTTGAAGAGACTTTTCTCCAACTCACTTATAAGAACAAAAGGAAGTATATAGATACGGAGCATATTGAATTAGACGTTAGAGAAACTTTTTTATGTCTCACTCGCTTAGAGGTGAGCCTCGTAAATATTAAAACCGACGTCATACATTATAAGCACATGTGGGGCCTATCTCTATGCGATATCATTTGAGAGACTTCCCCGCAACTTACTCAAAATTGGTAGTGTCTCAATTATATTATAATTAATAGATCGTATTAAATGTACTTACGGGTCATAGGTATATGTGATTGTTGAAAGAATTTTCATTCAACCAACTTATAAAGATTTAGTGTCCCACATTGATTCATGTTTGAGAAACAATTTGTCATATTTCATTCCTTTGTTCCTTTTGGAAGATGGCTATTTTAGGTGATGACAAAAATAACTTATAATAAAATTTGCTAGCATAAATGTTGATAATCATTACAAAAAATATTTCTTTATGGATACTTTCTTTTAATATTTTTTTTCATGGTTTTATGTTTATTGTTGTACATATTTTATTGTGATTTTTTAAAATTTTTAATTATTTTTTATTTTTATCAACATTTAAGATAAAACTTGTTTGGCTTCAAACAAAATTTGAATGCAGTTGTCGAAATGAGTTGACTATATACCAAAATGAGTAAGTTTTTCATTACATCTTTTATCTAATTAGCCAAGTGGTTGATTGTAATACATTTGTGTTTGGTTGGTCGGATCATTCTAATCAATTGTAAATCTTAAAATGTTGTCAGATTTTAAATGTTTACGTCTATCGCACTTATACACGTATATTGAATATTGTACTTAAATGTTTCAATTATGATACTAAGCTCTACATACGAAGTTCATAAAATATTGTGGTTTATAACGATGCTTAAACTAGATACGAGGTAGTTTGGTATAGATACGTAGAGGAGCCCTCAGGGTTCAAATCCTGTAGGTAATAAAACCCTGCTGACCACTCCGATGGTAAATACCATATCTGCCCTCGCACGGCGGCAGATCGGAGCCGTCGATCTCGGTGCCGCTCTAGATGGTCAAACAGGATTCGGCCCGATGACGACAAAAGTAGGTTTTATGACATCATCAAAGACCGGAGCCCCGGCGAGAGGGGAGGCCGATCCCGGCCGTCCACGTCCAACAGAGCGGATCGGACGGCGGACGGCGGAGGCGGAAGAGACCGGGGGTGACCGGGAAGCGGGGCGTGGCCGGCGGCCTCCGGAGGCGGCAGCCGAGGGGGGCGCGGTCTGACCCGCGGCGAAGGAGGAGAGGGGTGGGGGGGGCACGAGGCGCGCGCGCGGCGGGCCTTCCCGGTCCGGCGGGCCGACACGTGTCGGTGGCGGAGAAGAAAGGGCGGGATTATCGGTTTCTGCCACCCGCGGTTTTAAGTCGCATTTACGTCCTTGCGGGAAATATCATAATTACCGGCGAGTAAATTCGGGGGCCGGAGGTCGGAGGGGAGGGCCGGCAGCAGCACCGGTCGAGGAGGAGACGAAGAAAAGGAGGGGGGGTGAGGGTGAGGGCGAGGGTGGCCGTTCTTCTGCTGATCAGAGTGGAGAGGGAGAAGGAGGGGAAAGGAAGAAATCTTTGTCCCGGTGGGGGGACACCGACATCGAGGTATTTACTCGCCCACCTTCTTCGTGTTACTCTTCATACCATGCTCTCCTGTTCTCCTGACTGATCCTCTTCAAAGCTTAGAGCTTTTTTGTTCCATCCTTGGCCTCGCAGGCTAGGGGTCTGCCCCCCCTCCCCCCTCTCTTTCCCTCTCTCTCTCTCTCTCTCTCTCTCTATCCATCTATCTGTCTACATGTTTGTGTGTGTGGGGTTCTGTCTTCGTCTTGCAGCTGTTTGCCAGCTTGCTAACAGGTGATCACTTCGTCTGCTCCCTGGCTTCTTCTTAGACAAATGTGATGTCGGAGGGGTTCTGTTTTAGAAGTTCTTCCGGGGGATTTTGGCGGAGATCTTGGGAGGATATGGAAGGATATCCGCACGCTTCCGCCCGATCCTTCCGCTGAGGACGCCATGCTGATGCCTTCGTGTTTCCCTTGTTTTGTTTCTGGTTCAGCCGCGGGAGCAGGAGGTGAGATAAGAGAGGCGTCCGGGCGCTGCTTTGTTGGCTCCGTTTCCGGCGTTGCCTGCCCGACGACGTGCTTCTTCTCGGGGGAGATCTGGAGACTGTCGGGGAAGGGGGAGGCGGAGGAGGAGGAGGAGGAGGGGCGACCAGGATGTTCGGTGACTGCCAGGTGATGCCGTCCTCGTCGTCCATGATGCTGATGGGAAGCGGAAACGGCAGCGGCAGCGGGGCTGGAGGCGCCATGATGGGGGCTGCGGGCGGTGCCATCTTCGGCGGCGGCGCTGGTCTCGGTGACATGTCGCTGCTCCCGAGCGCGGCGCCCTCTTCCGCGGTCCTTGCCGACCATTTCTTCTCCTCGCCGCACAGAAACCCTAATCACGGCTTGACCAGCTTCATGGCTGGCCTTCCTCCCTTCCACTCCTTCTCCGCCGTTATTCCGGTAAATCAGCACCCTCCAGGAACCCCCCATCTCTGCTCTTTTCCGTTTCCGTTTGTATGTGTTCTACGGGCAGATCGGATAGGTATAATAGACTTAGACTGTCTATTGATGGCTGCAGAAGGAAGAGAGCGGGATGATGATGGCGATGGGCAGCGTCGGCAAAGACGCGGAGATGGAAAGTTGCTCGGCCATGAGCGGCCAGCTGGACGGAGGCAGCTGCGGGGAGGAGCACGACGACGACATCCTTTTCGGCACTCACACGCCGCAGCAAAACCAGCCGAACGCTCAGCAGCCGCTACCGCTGCCGCTGCCACCGCCGCCGCCGCCGCAGAACGGTGCCCAGAACAAGAAGAAGCGTTACCATCGCCACACCGCTCACCAGATTCATGAAATGGAAGCGTAAGAGATCTGATGTCGCCTCTGAAAACAGAACCCGCCGGCTGGTTTGCATGCCCACATATATATACGTATATCGATCGTAGGAATCGGTTCTCGTAGATAATCAGTATGTATGATATATAATCGGTTCTTATTTAATTTCGTGGGACTGTATACTCTCGACCTTCTCAGTTTGTTCAAAGAATGCCCGCACCCGGACGACAAGCAGCGGTTGAAGCTGAGCCAGGACCTCGGCCTGAAGCCCCGGCAAGTGAAGTTCTGGTTTCAGAACAGGCGTACCCAGATGAAGGTACGTAGCTAGGGGACGACGACGACTCCCTCTCCCCCGTTCCCCATCCTTCTCTCTCCCCGGTAAACTCCTCAGCCCCGGCCGGCCGCATGCGGCCTCACCCCTCCCCGAGTCGTGCCCCGTGGCTCGCCATGGATAGCGCTCGACGATGAGCACGAAGATCCTCGCCCTCCCCCGCCTTGCCAATTAATGCGGGAGGGAGGCGAGAAGATGGAAAGCCGGCCGATATTGTGCCGTTGAGGCGGAGGTTCGTGTGCCGCCTGCGGCGCCCGCTCCCCTCACGTGCCGGATTGCGCGCCTGACGGAGCTCCAAATATCGTCAATCGTCATCCCCATTTCATTTCATCTCATCTCTCTCTCTCTCTCGCGCGCGCGCGCGGCCTTAATTAATATTATCTGTGTAATGTTCTTCCAACCATATACATATACATATGCATATATAAAATATAGTAGGGGGGGTGTTTTCGCATCTTAATGGCCGCAAATTAAGTGATCGTGGTGGTGGTGTGGGTGGCCGCGGCGGCGCATGCAGGCCCAGCAGGACAGGGCGGACAATGTGATGCTGCGGGCGGAGAACGAGAACCTCAAGAGCGAGAACTACCGGCTGCAGGCCGCCGTGCGCAACGTCGTCTGCCCCAACTGCGGCAACGCCGCCGTCCTCGGCGAGGTCTCCCTGGACGAGCAGCATCTACGCCTCGAGAACGCGCGGCTCAAGGAAGAGGTAAGTCATTCCGCTCTTCCCTGCAACCGCCGGCGGCGACCGATTTGCAGCCGGCTCGCTTCGGAAAGCGGCGGCGCCCGTCCGGTCGGCGGCGGCCGCTCCGACGGGGAAGGCGCGGATCGGGCGGAGCTCGTAACGCCGTTTCCAAAGGCGACACCACCGTACGCCCGGACCAGGAAAACGCGTGGGCCGGATTGATTGCGCCTGTTGTCTGCATGTGTGGACACGTGCACTTGCGCCTCCTCCATGCAGAGAGGACGGGCATGCTTTAGGGTTTTCCTTCTCCTCGCTGTTCTCATATTACCCCTACCCTTCGGTATGGTACGGTGTAGTAACTAGCTGGCAACGTATACGTATATATATACGTGCTGCCTTGCTCGACGACGTCGTCTTACATGGAAGACGGCATGCGATTAATCGGCTACCTAACCGGTTCTCTTTCTGCTTGGCCGCCCGCTGTCAGATGGATAGGCTTTCGTGCATCATCGCGAGGTTCAGCCACCGGTCGCTGCAGCCGTTGGGTCCCGGCGCGGCGCCGGCGGGGGGACTGTACCTGCCGCCGTCGCTGGATCTGGATATCGGCGTCTACGCGCGGCACTTCAGCGCGCCGCCGGGGATGGACGGCTGCACGGACGTCGTGCCGGCTCTTGCCACCTGCAGGGCGCCCTCGGTTCCCGGCCAGCTGGTTCCGGCCGGGGGGGTCACCGACGTCGTCGACGGCGGGCACCATCAAGCGTACCTCTCCGGCGGGGGGCTCTTCGTCTCCGACCAGGATAGAGCGCTCGCTCTCGACCTCGCGATGACGGCGGCGGCGCAGCTCGGGAGGATGTGCCGGGAGAACGAGCCGCTCTGGGTGAGGGCGGGCGGCGGGCTGCTGCTGAGCGAGGTGCTGGACGTTGAGGAGTACACAAGGGGTTTTCCCTGGCCGGTGGAGGTCAAGCTGCGGCAACAGGTGGGAGGAGGGGTGCCGAGATTGGAGGCCACAAGGGATACCGCGCTCGTCATCATGAACAGCATCACTCTGGTGGAAGCCTTCTTGGACGTCGTGAGTACCGGCTTTTGCGTCTCGAATCTATCTCATGTATTTATATATCCGTGCCCGGCCTACAACTATTTTTCAGATAACCAAACAACAACGGATCATTCTAGTTAATTTCTGTTCACCTGGCCATCCTTTGATCTCCTGCAGAACAAATGGGTAGAGATGTTCCCTTCAATTGTGTCGACGGCAAGGACGATTCAGGTGATTTCCGCCGGCATCTCCGGCCACGGAGGCGGCTCTCTTCAACTGGTGATTAATTGAACCTCTATCTCATAGCTATCGGCTTCATCTGTCATGTTGCAGCCGTGTTATATATATATATATATATACACACACTAATGCTGTCGTAGACTCCCATTAATTGTGAAGTCTTCGTAATTCTCTGCATGTAGATGCATGCGGAATTCCAGTTCCTTTCTCCGCTGGTGCCCACAAGGGAGACGTACTTCTTCCGGTACTGCCAACAGAATACAGAGGAGGGGACCTGGACGATTGTGGATTTCCCCGTCGATGGCTTCAACGACGGACTCCAGGCGGTGTCTTTCCCCCGATACAGGCGGCGCCTCTCGGGCTGCCTTATCCAAGACATGCCAAACGGCTACTCGAAGGTATTTAACTTAATTGTGGATCAACTTCTCTGGCCGTCCTAAATCCTTTCAGATTTAGGGGTTGTTACCAATTAGTAGCTAGCTAGCTAGATAGCTAGCTCATTTCAGTTCAGCATGAATGTTCAAAAATCACTTAGAATCAGGTGTTGGAAGCTATCCCGACAAATTTCAATTCTCGTCCAAGAACATTCTTATGAAGTATGTAGCTATTTAACAAGGGGGGCAGGCAAGAAATTGATCTGGGTCACATTTTTATTTTTGCTATTGTACTTTTGTGATCATTTCTTATAGCATCCCGAGGGCATGAGTAAGAGGAATATTCAGATATTATAACATGTTATGCTTGTCTTCAGAGCTTACGTGTGAGAACCTTCGGGAGTAGTTGATTATAAATGAAGCTATCTTGCTCCTTTGTGTCATTTTCCTTTTTTCTATAACACATAGCTAATTCTGCATAACATGATGGCACCGTCATTTGAAGATCTGTTTCTATATATAGAACCGGAAATTAGACTTGGCTATTATATACTGTCTTGAGCTTCTAACATATCACCTTCACTCTACTTCAATTAGGTATAAAAAATCTTCAGAAATTCATGTACAACATTACTTAGCTTAATGGGTGTTTTGCTACATTAAAAATTGAATTTTTATTATAAAACATCTTTTTGTAACAAAACATGTTAAAAAGGGAAACGTGTTTTTATATAGAATTCTTTCTTGAATTTCTAATTAACATAACACCTTTCCCACTTTTTTTACCATATCTCAACTAACATGGTAATTTTGTCTTTCACATTCTTGGATTTTATTTTAATATAAATTTTTACCACGAAAGTATACACAAAATTATTGTGCAACCAACAGCTCATTGAGGTTTAAGTCTATTGCTGATTAGACGTAATTTGATCAATTGAAGGTGACAACTGTAATAGCTTCTATTGGTATATCAACAAGTTGATTCTTATTTTTTCAGAGGTTGGTAGATTTAGGTTGCTTGATTTTTTTGTCCTAATTGAATTTTGAACATAAATCTTATATCTTTAACAAATCTCTTAAAAAAACCTGTAGAGTTTGATTTTTAATTTTTTTTGATGTAATCTTTGATAGAGGATTGAAGGAATCATGGAATGTGGGGACACGACCCTAGGACTGTTCACTATTTGGGCTGATCCGATGACCCGAACCGAATCAGCTTGGAAGTGTCGGGTTGGTTTGGTTCATGATCCATATCTGGGTTGGGTCGGTTTGAAAAAATGAAATTGAATGAACCAAAGTTGTCCATAGTGGTAGAACTATAGACCTGCCGCATGGTGTGCACAACTGCCTCAATGTTCGCTTGTGCCCACCTTGGCCTCAAGGAGAGTATATGCAGCCCCATTCCTTTAATGTAGGCGATATGGAATCATTCTTTCCCTCATTTCCACCCACTTGGCCACATGCACCCACATATCCATTTATCCCACATCACTCATCTCAAAAGTAAGTGAACCAGGAGAACTTCATAAATATAGATGAAGCTTGTGATTTCATCTGCAGTTTGACATCGTAGGTAGAATCTACGGGTTGTAAGACATCAAGATTTAATTTTTTTCTTAAACCATTAAATAAAAAACTTTATTTTCGGTTCAACCCGAACCAAACCAATTTACTTTTGGTTCGGGTTGGGTGATCTTGGGTTGACAAAAGTTCTTTATAAACCAAACCAACCCAACCTGAGAACACCCCTACACGACCCAAGTCGTGACTCAAGTCTAACCCGGTTGATTTTTGAACCGACCGACTTGGTTCTGACGTTGAGACCCCGACTCGGCAGATATTTTAAAATTACTATTTTATTACCTTTATTGCAACTACGGCCGACTCTGTCCCAACCTGGGTCCCGAGGATGCAAGGTGACCTTGCTTTCAAGGTAAGAAGGGGTAGAGAAAATGCCTCGAGTCAATTTCCGAGCAGTAGGCGCTACGTCGCTGAAGTAACCTATGCCACTCTCAAGAAAAGCTCAAATGACCTTCAACAAAAGGGTATGAGCATTTGCCAATGATGGCATATTCAAGGTAAGAAGGGGTAGAGAAAATGCCTCAAGTTAATTTCCAAGCAGTAGTCTCTACGTCGCTGAAGTAACCTATGCCACACTCTCAAGAAAAGCTCGAACGACGTACGTCACTGAAGTAACCTATGCCACACTCTCAAGAAAAGCTCGAATGACCTTCAACAAAAGGGTATGAGCATTTGGCAATGATGGCATATTCAAGGTAAGAAGGGGTAGAGAAAAGGCCTCGAGTCAATTTTCGAGTAGTAGGCGCTATGTCGCTGAAGTAACCTATGCCACACTCTCAAGGAAAGCTCGAACGACCTTCAACAAAAGGGTATGAGCATTTGGCAATGATGGCATATTCAAACGTCTGAAGAGGTTGCTGGAACTCCTCCTTAGTGAAGAACATGGCAGGTTCTCCATTAATCCGCTAATAAGTCGTTTCATTACAGCTCCATCTATCATTTTATTGTAAAAGACCAGATTGGTCCATTCTACCATAATTACCTCCCTATTATGCTTAGTAAGATTCTACTTGGGTCGATTTGGACCCAACCAACCCGCTTCGAACCCTCGGCCCCACCTACTATGGAAGGAACATATATTATATTACGAAATAAATACAAAAATGTTAACTCATAAATATTTTAGTCAAATTAAGTGCCTACTATTATTACCACAAAGTAAGAGGCAAGACATGGAATTAAGAATTCAAATTTTTAAATCAATGCTAAACAAATGCCACTTAAGTTCCTTTTGCTTCCTTAGGCGTTATTGACAATAATTGCTAGATATTGCCCAAATTAGTGAGTACTGATCCAAATCAAATGGCCTGATTTTGGCCAATCCTTTAGGAGGAATCTCGATCCAAAATAAAAAATTTTAAAAATAAAAACTATTATATTCGATTCCGACCGATTCGTCCTGATTTTTTTATATAATAATTAAAAAATTGATTATGTTCTTATCCTTGCCAATTCCGTCGAGATTTGATCTCAGATTATCATTTTATCTCAAATCACCCCTCCAGGTGAAATTGGAACGCCATAAGCAAATTTGGTCCAAGAATCAATTGATCATCATCCTAATCAATCGATTCCACAATCAATCAATTGCTAACAGTAATTACTCTCACTCAGACAATACCAAAAAGAAACTTACTGAACGTGGAACAATTCCATGCTGATTCTGTCAATGTTTTATCTTGGATCATTCCTCCGAGTGAAAATTAGGTCATCATATATAGATTCAATCAAAAAATCAAAAGATCCGTATCTAGATTGGCCAATTATGTAATCCATCACTAGCTAACAATAGTTACTCACTCACAAAATACCAAAAGAAACTTATCACAAGTGCTTTTTTATCAAGATTTGTCTTTTGTTCGAGAAAGGAATATTAGTGGTGAAAGCCATGTACCCCGTTGAATGTTACATTCCGTTGACAATATTGTTAGATTGGATCGGCTATTATTGGCCGATCCTACGAGAGGAATCTCGAACTTGAATTGGTAATTTAAATAAAAAATCAATCTGATTCTGAGCGATTCGTTCTGAGTTTTTATAAAAAATAAAAGGATTTGATTATGTTCTTATCCTTGCCAATTTTTTTTCAAATCGTCGCTTCGGGTGAAATCAAATTACCATAGGTAGATCTCATCCAAGAATCAACTGATTCTTATTCGGATCGGCCGATTCCGTAATCAGTCAATGGCTAACAGTAATTACTCTCACTCGGAAAAGACCAAAAAGAAACTTCTTCTTGAATGTGGAAGAAATCCATGCCGATTCTGTCAAGATTTTATCTCAGATCATCCCTCTGGGTGAAAATTGGGTCACCATATATAGGTAGATCTAATCAAAGAATCAACTGTTACTAATTCGAAGCAACCAATTCTTTAATCAATCAATGACAAACAACATTCACTCTTACTGAGAAAAGACCAAGAAACTTATTGCATGTGGAAGCAAGTAGCATAAAATGCCCTCTATATTTCATCTAAAACAGCTAGAATCAATATATTCGTCCGACAGAATAATAAATTTAAAGCCAAATTGCTCTTCACGAAACAAAATAAATTTTTGTGGTTTTTTATTAGGTTTTTGTTTTTTTGTTTGAGAAAGAAATATTAGTGGTGAAAGCCATGCACCCCATTGAATATTACATTCCGTTGACAATATTGTTTAATCAGATCGGCTGTTCTTGGCCAATCCTCCAGGAGGAATCTCAATCTAGAATTACTAATTAAAAGAAAAAATCGATCTGATTCTAGTCTATTCGTTCCGATCCTTGTTACTTTTGCCAGAATTTTATCTCATATTGCCATTATATCACAAATCGCTGCTTCAGGTGAAAATTAAATTGCAATAGGTAGATCTCATCCGAGAATTAACCAATTCTCATTCAGATCGGCCGATTCTGTAATCTATCAATGGCTAACAGTAATGACTCTTACTCAGAAAAAGACCCAAAGAAACATCTTCTTGAACGTGGAAGAAATTCATGTCAATTCCGTCAAGATTTTATCTCAGATTGTCTCTATGAGTGAAAATTGGGTCACCATAGGTTGATCTAATCAAAGAACCAACTGATATTGATCCGGATTGACCGATTCTCCCATCATTCAATTACTAGCAACAATTACTCTTACTCATAAAAGACCAAGAAACTTACTATATGTGGAAGCATGTGGCATAAAATGCCCTCTATATTTTAGCTAAAACATTTCTGGCTAATTAATATGTTCTGTTGACAAAATAATAAATTTAAAGCCAAATGCCTCTCATGGAAACAAAATAAATTTATCCGGTTTATTATGGTGTCTGGATTGTCTTTTGTCTTAGTAAAGATTATTCGTGATGAATGCCATGCTCCCCGTTGTTTTAGTAAAGAATATTAGTGGTGAATGCCATGCACCCCGTTGAAATATTGCATTCCATTGACGAAATCGTACGATCCAACTACTTTCATAAGAGCAAAATCATTTTCCTGCGGGATTTGGGGTCTGTTCCTAAAGCAATAAGGTCATCTCCTATGCTAGGCGTTGTCTTTGCTCCAACGTCGGTGTGGTGGTTGAATGATTGATATGGTTTGACCGTTTAATCTTCTTCAGTTTTATTGCCGTCTTTTGCATTATGCGCATATATATAGTTGTTTTTCTCACTTCGCAGGCACAATACTCGTCTATCTTCTATCATTTTGAATGTATATTTCTCCTGTGAAATCTTCTGATCTGATCCGAACAGCAGCAGCATATTCTATTAATACTTCACGGCCTTCATATGAACGTAGTCCCCAACCCAGCTTCGCATTCTTTTTTTTTTTTGATGAAAGTTAGTCGTGTCGTTGATTGTTCCTTGTTCTTTTTGTTTGAAAACAATTTGATTTGCGCTAGTTTCATCCTGCACTTTGGATGGCGTATATATATATTAATTCACGCATCTTGCCTGGATGAGAAATCTCCTTCCTTCTTTTTTTTCTTGAGCCTCGATCATGTATACTCTCTCGTCCAGGTGAGCTGGGTGGAGCTCGCGGAGGTGGAAGACAAGCCCGTGCACCAGATATTCCATCACTTCATCAACGACGGCACGGCATTCGGGGCACATCGGTGGCTGGCCGTGCTGCAGCGTCAATGCGAGCGCCTCGCGAGCCTCATGGCCAGAAACATAACGGATTTAGGAGGTAACAATAATATGGAACCTTAGACCTTTGTCTTCTCCCCGTTGACGAACATCTCTATTTCGAGACTGATATATACCTACAGTGATCGATGAAAATGATCGATAGATGTTTGGTATGTGACATGTAACACAAGTGATCAATTTTGGGCGTTAGGCACCGAGGGATGCAAGCAGTTAGTGATGGTCAACGACGGCCTTGTTCTTAATTTCCTTTTGAGATCTGTTTTCCTTCTGCCTATATATATATATATATATATATACTGGCTTCGACGACGTCGTGTTGATTCCCGTGTCTTCCGCCTGGTGTTCTTGCAGTGATTCCTTCCCCGGAGGCGAGAAGGAACATGATGAAGCTCTCCCAGCGCATGGTCCGGACCTTCTGCTCGAACATCAGCGCCTCGGCGACGCCGTCGTGGACGGCCCTCTCCGACGCCGCCGAGGACACGGTCAGGATAACGACCCGGAAGAGCGTCGAGCCCGGACAGCCCAACGGCGTCATCCTCTGCGCCGTGTCCACGACGTGGCTGCCCCACCCCCACGAACAGGTGTTCGAGCTGCTGACCGACGAGCAGAGGAGATCTCTGGTAATCTATTTAACATATCGGTCTCTCTTCTCCGGATTCTTACACATACTGTGCCGGATTGAAGCGTCTCCTCTTCTCTCTCTCTTTCTCTGTATATGTATATGTATGGCGTTCAGCTGGACGTGCTATCCGGGGGTAATTCGCTGCATGAGGTGGCTCACATCGCGAACGGCTCGCACCAAAGGAACTGCGTCTCTCTTCTTCGCATAAATGTAAGTGTGTGCGTGTGTGTGTGTACGTAAGGTCGTCTTCTTCCCCCGGTTCAGCTGGTCAGTGGTCGGAATGAAAAGGTTGAATTTAATCGTAAAGGAAAGCAATTTAATGCATGAACACACTGTACGTGGGGGTGGGGTTGTTTCTCTGCGTGGAATATCTTCGAAATATCGCCTGTCAGGGCCTCCGTCGTCCACATTTATGTCCAAGACATATCAAGTCGAGTCTATCTTTCCAAGGGGCTTGGCCCCTGCACCCGTTTCATCTGTGTCGGAATTTGCCGTCTGGACTTGCACTCCGTTGTGTGGTTCTTGCATGCGGTGTTGGATCCAGTGGGTATAGATCGGTGACCAAAAGGTTAATCAATCAACTGTAGATTTTGAGTCCTCCGATCTTAGTATACTATGATTTTGGGGTTTGGTGTAAGTTTGGTATTCGTAAATCGTTCTTATTCTCGCTAGCTGCTGCCTGTGTATATGTTTATAAATCCCGAGTCTTTCATTCTCAACGCCGTAATTTTATGATTTTTCGTGCTTGCAAAGTGCTAGCTGCTCCATTTTTTCTAAAATTTTGTATGTTAATCAAAGCTTAATTACGTCGTTAATGGGCAACATGGCTGCAGGCGTCTGGCAACTCATCTCAGAACGTGGAGCTGGTGCTGCAGGAGAGCAGCACCCATCCGACCAACGGCAGCCTCGTTGTCTACGCCAACGTCGACGTGAGCGGCATCCAGCTAGCCATGAGCGGCGACGATCCGTCGTGCATTCCTCTCCTCCCCTTGGGGTTCGTCGTGATGCCCGCGGCGCCGGCGCCGCCACCGCCTCCCGGCGACGCCGTCGGCGTCTCAGAGGACAACAACCGCCCGGCGGGGTGCCTCCTCACGGTGGGCCTCCAGGTGCTCGCGAGTTCCGTCCCCACCGCCAAGCTCAACCTCTCCAGCGTGAACGCCATCAACAACCACCTCTGCAACGCCGTCCGCCAGATACGGGCCGTCCTCGGCGGCGACATCAGCTGCTTCGAGCCGGCGGCGGCGGCAACAGCCGCCGCCACGCCCGCAGTCGCCGAGGACAAGTAGCATTAAGGGCGGCAGGATCACCCACAGTCACCCTCGCCGGCGGCAATAGCCACCGGGACAGGCCATCTGGACATGCATCATCTATACACAGCTCTCTGGACCGATCGATCAACGAGACGATCGAGTATCCGAAATGAAAAAAAATACCCTTACCCAGTCAGTTGGGGGCATTTTTAACATTTCGGCGTCCATGCATGCATGTCTCGGGAGGTCCTTCCAGAGGCGGCGAGGGCGACCGTGGGTGATCTCTGGCCGGCAAACACACCACCATGGCTGTGATCAGAACCAGAACCAGAACCAGAACGAACGGAGGAGGATTTTTCATTTTGCTTGCGTACGGTCCGGCCGTTGCTTGCTTGCTTTTAGGTTATCAATTTGTTTGACTGAGACGTCGTGGACGGTAATGATCAAGAAGACAGTAGCTCCCGCTGGGACGCGAAGGGGAGTCAAGAGCGCACCAGAGGCTTTATATATATATTGTTCCTTCACTGCCGGCCGGCCGGCCTTCGTCATGATCGGGCGTGCAGGAAGGGGCTGTTGGTTCGGGCATTGACTCCCCTCCCGTTGCAGCGGACTGGCTTGCAGCTCTGTGTTCAGACATTATTCAACCATGTTGTGTGTTTTCCATCTAGGGTTTTGCGATCCTCCCTATTTTTGAACGAGCTCGTCGTCACTGTCAGTATACTCGTCGGCTGTGCGTCGGCCATGGCGTATCCCTCCGCCCGCGGGCTCGGCTCGGCTCTGTCGTCGCCGGCCGGTGGGGTTGGTGGGGATTGTCAGCTCATCAGTGGGTCTGCAGTTATGGCCATTATTTGGGCTGCCGATCTCCGCTTCCGGTCCTGCGTTCTCGGCCGGCCGGCCGGTCGGTTGGTTCTCGCGTGCTTACTTCCGTCGATCTGATCCGTTCCACTCCTGGGCTTCCATGAATGCGGAGACCTAACCCTGGGAAGAAGACGAAGAGGTCGGGGGAGTGAATGCGCATGCAGAACTCTAGGGGGCGGAGGGCATTAACCGCTGACTGGACGACTCTTGGCAGCCAGAGTCTCGCAAGTTGGCACTCGTGAAATAACGAGCCCGTGGGAGTAATTATTACTCATTTGGGAGGATTGCAGGCGATCTTTGCTCCTCCAATCTACCGATACACCCGACCCAGAGTGTGTACGTTCGTCGATGCTTGGTGTTGGGGCGAGATAGGTAGGTTGGCTACTTATTTTTGTTCTTGGAGGCCGGCGATGTTTTGTTATCACCGGTTTGGTTCTTTAGTTGGGTGTTTGGTTGCAGTTTAGTGGATGTCCCTCGCCTTGGTCGCCGCAGTTGATGCTTCCTCCGGTCTCCCTCTGACACCCCGCTTCAGCCCCCACTGGTCCTCCTCCTTGCCCCTCTAGCACCCTCAACCTCTCCGACCTCCCCCCACCTTGACTGGTCCCCTCCGGCAGACCTCTTGGGACCCTCTTCCTATTCCCCTCCTCGCCCCTCTGGTGCCTTCCGATGGATCCCTTCACCCCACTTCCCCTCCGGCAGCATTTGGCGACTGACATACCTCCCGAAGAACCCGCTTACCCCCATGCCCTCCGGTCATTAAAGAGTTGACACCCTCCCCAAGATCACACACATCATATCACGTATTCAGGTGAGTCACATCAAATCTTCCAGTTTGATCATGTTATGATATTATATGTAACGACCGACTAAATCGGTTGACTGACTCAATAACTGTGATAATTAGTAGTCTTCTTAGGAGATTATCCATCTTTGACGTAGTTCAACAGAGAATACTTAACTTCGGAGTTTTTCAACTCAACCTCCAAAAAATAGTTAAACGGTGTTATTAGCAGTTCACTGATTTAATTTCTTAATGTATTCACAAATCGAGATGTCACAATCTGCCCCTCTTAAAAATTTGGCGTCCTCGTCAAGATCACACACATCATATCACATACTCAGACGAGTCACACCGGATCTTCCAATTGGGTCATGCTCTGATACCATATGTAACGACCCACTAAATCGGCTGACCGACCCAATAACCGTGCTAATTAGTATCCTTCCTAGAAGATCATCCATCCTTGGCCTACTTCTAACAGAGAACACTTAACTTTAGAGTTCTTTCAACTCAACCTCAGAAAAATGGTTAACCGGTGTTGTTGGTAATCCACTAATTTAATCTCTTAACATATTCACAAATCGGGGTGTCGCACCTTCGGCATACCACCCGGTGCCCCTTCGACAACTCACTCTCGTGCCTTTTCTCCTTCAATCCCTCTAAAAGAAAAACCCCCTTAGATCCCCACCCCTCCAGCAACTCACCCCCGATGGTTCCCCCTTACCCCTCAGCCCATCTCATGGCCTCTAGCTACCACAAGACACCCCTTCCCCCTCCTCACCCAACTGGCAACCCCCCTCCCCATGGATCCCCTCAAGTCACACCCCCTCTGTTGACCTCCCCTGTCCATGGCTCCAGCCCCTCTCATGTATGTTGGCTCCACCCCCCCCCTCTTTTCAACCTCCTATATAGCCACATGAGAAATTATCGTCGTGGGAGACTTCTTCGCCTCGTTATCCCAAGGGCTTCATTGGCACTGGTTTCTTTAATTCGACGGAAGCGGTTCTTTGACATGAGAAAGTTTTGGTGGAGGCAAACCACTTCGCATAGGACAAAGCTCTCATAGCCACGTGTGGAGGGCCCTCGTCGCCTTAGCGGGGGTGATTTTCGGCGGATTCAATGGTTTGTGGCGCTTATAGGAGGTGGGTCTCAGCAGTTTCGACTTTGGTGAATTTTCACCAAGAAAAGCGTGAGGTATTTACTTTTGAGGTGTGTTTAGTGATTTTCCACCCTCTCAAAAATCTTCACCTCCACTTCGACAACTGACCTTAATATTTGTATAGACATTACCTTTTGTATGTTGGATGGAGGGGTTGTCATTTATATTTTTTCTTATTTTAGTTATTGTCTGTTGTCATGTCTCAGTCGTGTCCTTGTTGGGTGACCCGTTGTCTTTCCTACTTATCTCTTTTGCCACATTTTTATTCAGGGGATTGTTAGTTTGGACGATGTCCACATCGATATGGTGTGATCGTCCGATCTTTTGGTCAAACTCCTTTCGCTTCTCAACTATCCATACACCTTGCCGTGTTGGTCACTCTAATTTAATGGTGTTTTCTAATGTGGTTTGATCTAAACTTCGTGCTTTGTCCTAATTTGTTGTCAAATCTTCTTAAGATTCTGATTTGTGCAGCGGTTCTTGTTTCTCTTGTCACGTTGTAATGTATGTTTTTCGGTACAAGGTAAACATGTTTCTCAAGAAAAAGGTTGCAATTTTTATACCCTTCTGGATAAAATTAACGTAAATGAATAAAATCGTAGATGGTTAAAGATACGATCATACACTGTGTGGGGGGCAGTACGTACATAACCAAAGGGAGTGGGGACTATATGAAAATGATAGATAGGTCATAATATCACTATTTTTAATTTTTGGAAATTCTTTCTTTTCGGAGGGTTAGCTAGCTGCCACAACGGTTGCGAGCATGGTATACGGGGTCGGTGACTCGGTCGGCCGACTCGGTCGGTTTTTGCTCCGACCAGCCCCGACCCGGCCCCGCGACCCCAACCCGGTTAATATATTTAAATAAATTTATTATTATTATTTTTTCCGACTCCGACCCGACCCTAGCCCGACCCAGGTTACGACCCCAACCGACTTGGGTCAATTTTAAGCCCAACCGACCCTATCCTGACCGTCTAAAAAAAGAGTTTTCTTCTAAAAATAATATGTTAAATATAAGATTGATCTTGACTGGTTACTTTATTTTGATTTGCTCTTATAATAATACTTCAATTTGGTATTGGCAAAAAAAAAACCCAAAAATGAATCAAACCAAAATGTTTACACTCCTGGTGTTACCCATGAAGCGCCTACATTTAGATTTTTGGCCCGCACATTTTTAAGTTATAGATAAATTTGATTTGTGGTGTTTGATTGTGCAATAATTTTTATACACTTTCATGATACATTGTATTAAAATAAAGTTTAAAGTAGCAAATGACATAAATTGTCATGATTGGAGAGATGTGATAACAAAAAAGAGTGAGTATCACAAACAAGACTGGGGCCACAACATAAAAAAAGGGGAGACCCTCTTTTTTTTGTCCAAGAAAGAAATATTTTTTAAAACATAAAATTGTAATGTTTACATCAAGGTAAAACTGTAGTGAAACTCAACTTATCATGCAACCAAAATCCGCATTAATATTTATAGGGTGTTTGTTTGGTTACACAATATTTTGCATTTTTAAATAAGATCTAAAATAGTTGAAGTCCTAAAATTATCGTGAGATATGATGACAAAAGTAATGGAACCGTGTATAGGTACAATAGAAGTGAGAAAACATAAAATAAAAAAGAAAGTAGCATCCCTTTTTTGTTCAAGAAAGAATCTTTTTTAGAAACACATTTTTGTAATGACTGACAAGCACTGTTTTTAACAAGTTTTGTCATAAAAATACAATTTTGTAAGAATTATCTAATTTATAATGGATTGACAAAATGGACACCCCGTATCAAGTTTGATACAAGCACTCCACCTTTAGAAATAGCAAAATAAAAAATGATATGCTTTATACTCTAAACAAATGGAACATATACCTTTCTTTTTGCCTTCACACTTTTCGATAGAGTATCCAAATTGATACCGGTTAACTTTGATATCGACCTTGGACACATTTATATAAAGAAAAAATGATACCACCAAGTATCAAAATCAGTAGTGATAATGGGGTGCTTCTTGCTTAATCCAAACATGGAAGTGTCCATATCATCCTTCTTGATTAGGTGAACTCTTTGGACTGATTGCAAAGACCGAAGGGGGAAGAAGATGGTGAGACTGATTTAGGATTTCGGCGATGGGGTTATTGCTTGTGTCTATCCCATAAGGATTAGTCACCTATTTATAGGGCTTGTGACCCCATTCCCTCCGTCCCAACTCAATACCGCTCATTAATTCTATTTCCTCCTTAACATCAAGGAGAATATTATGTATCATCAATTAATACCGACTATGGAGAAGATAATCAGCTGTTAATGGTGTCCAATTTTGGGGATGTACCTGCTCACGATGGTGGAATTTAATATGTTTGAACTTTACATGTTTAATACATATTTGTATTGTGTAAAAAATATATAAAATATCCACATAATAATTCACGGGCATCGCGCACCCACGCTCTCTTTCTTAGAAGCGCCTTTGGGGTTTGTTTGGATGTGGGCCTGATAAATATGGGCCTTAAAACAAAACCAAGGCCCGGTTTGGTGTTCGACATTTCCGGCCGCTGTACATTTGAATAGATTGAAAAATGGTACTCAGCACGGCCAGTGATCAAACATCAGAAGAAAAAAAAAGTTTAATTTTGTATTTGGATGCAAAATAATTTTGATGCACCTTAGTAACTATATATTAAAATATAATACATACAAAAAGACCGCTTTCATCTTTATAATATACTGAGCACGGCCAGTGATCAAACATTATTACACACCTCTATAACTATTAATTTTAAAATTGATATTGATAACTGAAGAGGTGTTTGAATAATAGTATCAAATTTGAAATTTGTGATGCAAACAAAGTATGTTTTGTAATGCATACGTCCACTTTGTCAATTTCGATATTAGTATTCCAACTTCTAGAAATATCAATATTAATATAGTGTCATTTTTGAAATTCTAACCAAACAAGCCATAAAACCCTATTTGGTAGCTGTATTGAAAATCTCATTCACAGTCAAATTTGAAATTGATATAAATATAAATTATCGATAAATTGTTGACCATCAATACCAATTTTAAAACTCTCAATGCAAACAAAACATCACATGTAATACTAGTGTTGATTTATATCAATTTGAACATTTACACTCTTATCCTATACAAATATCAATATCAAATTTCATATAATATTATTTTTTATACTCTTGCCAAATCGATACGATTCTATAATTGTACCAGGCACCTTTGTCCACAATATTTTTCGAATTAACATTAAGATAAATATCGTCGAGACGAGTTTAACTAATCGTATCGATTTTGAAGCTTGCAGTACAAATAAGGTACATATGTATGTCTTGTAATATAAGTGTGGAAGTTGTATTAATTTTGGCATTGCCACCCTAACATATAGAAATATTAATATTAAAATAGATATATTATCATTTGTATACTCTTACCAAACAGGACATAAATGTTTAACCTAAGGCCGGCAACTTTCATATGTTAGCTTGCGTGATGGTAAGGGTGTTCATTCGATTAAGTTTTTGAGTTTTTTTTTTTTTTTTGGGGGGGGGGGGGGACAAACTAAATCAAGCCAAACATGTCTCCCGAAAATAATTAGATCGGACTAAACTAGTTTGGTTTAGTTCAATTCAAGTCATATTTCGTTAAGATATAATGCGCACGTGCGCGTAATTTTATTTAATTGCATGACAAGCATGTGATCGACAAAAGTTTTTATCCTAAAACCCCCCAAAATGTTTATTTTTTATGCAAGAAGTAACACAAGCATTAACGATAAGCCTATTTCGACATGATAAGCATTCAACCTAATTTAGATGGTTCAGTAGTTTTCCCGGCGTGATCTACTTTCCGGCGAAATTTCTCCCAAACGCATGGCGGAGCTCGCAATCTCAAGTGACCACTCGATGACCCATGCTCTAATCAGTAAAATGTTGATAGTAATTCAAACTCCGAAAGTAGTGAGTTAATAAGTTAGTTAATCGCTATCAACATCTTATTAACTCATTATTGACCTTAATACAACTCGTTGTCGACGAGTAATGAGTCGACAAGATGTCGACGGTGATTCAACTCTTTTCGATGGTAATTATCATACTTGTTATTTGTATAGTTACTCTAGTGATTTGAAGTCGTGATCGTTCTCTACCGAGAATCGAAACCGCTCTCTTCACTTTAAAACTGAGATAATCCGAACACTTGGAGCATCCATCCACGTCTTGCGAGTTTATTATCCATCCTTTATCATTTTTTTTTTCGAAAAGATCGATACTGGAGTGAGTATTATACCGTTAATTTCAAGTACCCCGACCAAACCGAATCACCGGTCGAGTTTATTGCTCGGAGAGAAGAGGGCTTCGGTATGTCCGATGAAATCTTCATCCTCATCTTCATCTTCTCTGACGAGATAAAATAAACTGCCCATTTCACATACATATATACGTGGTAAGATTTAATATTATTTATTATTTATTTTTTTAATAACGGTGTGCAGGTCCCACCATAGAAGAATATGAGGAGCGGCCGAAACGGCGAAGAGACCCGGTCAAGAGCCGCGGTCCGAAACGTCGCACTCGTGGACCGCGCAGCGGAGGAGGAGGTTCTCCGTCACGTGCTCGCTCGGAGCGCGGCGGGCAGCTTCCCGTCGCACGTGCGCCCGAGCACAACCCAACCGGCCCCGTCCACCCGGGTGCGGCCCGCCGGCCGTGGCTCCGGTCCGGCCCACGCACGTGTTCGGGGGCGCCGCAACGGAGAACGTTGACTTTGACGATGGAAAGAGACAAAGGGAAGGGATATACACGTGTGCGAGGGGGGGGGGAGGGATGGGTCCCGCTCCGTCGCCGAAAGCGTCGCTTTGACTCTGGCCTTCGTCACGGAGGGCAGCGAGATCATCTCGGGAGATCTCCCGAAGAAGTTTTTTACGTCTTCCGTATTTTTATATTAAATGAACGATGAAATGATCACTTAATATATAACAAGATAGATATTTAATATAAAAATGTGAGAAATTCGAGAGGATTATGTCAAAAAACCTCCTAAGATGACTCTCACTCCTCGGAGTTGGAGGGAGTCTTCGATCGTATAATAGCGTATAATACATTTATTCCGGTGACGATCGAGCTTCGACGGTGCACTCGGCCATGTGTCAAGAAAACCATCTATTTATCATCTCATACGTCATGCGGACGTAGGCTGTTTTTGTCCGAACGTAATTATATATATTTTTTGTCCATAGATGAGTAGGATGGGAAGTTGTGTCTTTCTTTTCTTCATCTTCCAAGTACCAAGGACGAGAGTCCCACTCTACTCATGCGGCACCGTGGGAAATGAGGTGTTTGGTGGCGCGATGAATTGAGCTTTCGTTGTAAAAATATATTTTGTAACAGAATTTATCAAAATATATTTGATTTTTTTACAAAAAAACATTTTTACAAAAGATTTTGTTTTGTTTCTCCGACGAATTAGGAGGTGAACACTTCTTCTTCCCGATGGTCTCGTACTTTGCTTGGTGTGTATATATATATATGTATGCGCACCGTGCCGGCTCTTTTTGTCATCGTATGATCTCACAGAGTAAGCTGAATTCATGTCTTTGACAACTTTACATATTGAAGATCATATGTATGGACGAGACAAGAGAGCATATATATATATATATATATATATGACCCTTCGAAGGGGGGGGGGGGGGGGATACGCACGCGATGATGTGGCCGCCGCGCTGCCGACCACCATTCGTGAGAGATGTGACAGGTTAAAACATCTTTGTCAAGGGGCTTAATAAGAATTTTATTGATTTTCGTCAAATTCTCAAGCCAATATATACGTATGTACGTACGTATGTATTGACAGATGTGTATTTGTCTGTCTAGCTGTTTTTTTTTTGTAATCTTTTTACCCCTTGTTCATAATAAAACGAGAGTACGTATTCGGTTAAATTTGTGAAATACTTGAAAAATAGATTGTGTGGGTGAGTAATTAATGGATTTCTTGTTCTGGTTTTTGCGCTATTTGCTCATTAAGAGACGTTTCTTCGAATAGGTTGTTAATGTTTTTTCATTAATGAAAATGAGAATAAGAGTTAGGGGTGGGCACGGTTCGGTTTGGTCCGGTTTGGACCATTTTTTTTCTAAACCGAACCGAACCGAATCACTCTCTCAAACCGAACCGAACCAAACCGAATCAATTCGGTTTGGTTCGGTTTAAACCGAAAATAAATAAAAATATTTAAATTAATTATTTTTTACGTATATATACTAATTTTTAAGTAAAAAATAATGAAAATAAATATTATTTTATCATAAAATTTATAAAAATATCATTTTTATTAATACTATAATAGTTTTTTTATATTTTTTTGATTAAATCGGTTTAAGCGGTTTGGTTTGGTTTAAATCGGTTTGGAGATTTTCTAAACCGAACCAAACCGAAAGGGGTCCAAACCGAACCAAACCGAACCGAATGGGCTGGTTCGGTTCGGTTTCTCGGTTTGAACCGTTTTGTGCCCACCCCTAATAAGAGTGCTACGAAATGGAAGGAATTTACCATCTTAGGTGGGTTGGCATCGACGTCTCCATGGGTGCAGCGTCCCTGAGTTCGAGCGGCAGCTCGAACGTCATTTCGTCTGTCGCTCGAACGCCCGTCTGTCCCAAGGGGGACCGACGATCTGGTGATGATCAAGCGTTGGGGCTCGATCGTCCGTCGACGCACAGAGCTGTGCGTGTTTCGGCCACTCGGCCACCCGACCCAAAAAAAAAGAAGAAAGGAGTTTACCGTACCTCTCTTAGTTTGATTTAAATGCTATGATTGATAGAGTATCATGAGATGTTTGATTGCATGATAATGAAAATTTTAATTTTAATTTTTAAAAATTATAAGAAAACTTGTTGAAAGAGGTGTTTGGTAACTTTGACAATTTTATGTTTTGAAAGTGATTTTCTTCTTAAACAAAAAAAGAGGATCTCACCTTTTTTTTTTCTTGTGGTCTCCTGCTTTGTTTGGTCATGAATGGTAGTCACTCTTTTTAGTTATCACATCTCTCCAAACATGACAATTTTATGTCATGACTTAGTTCACTTTTTATTTTAATATTTTTTTGTCATGAAAACGTACAAAAAATTATCCTTCAACCAAACACTTTGTTAGTTTGGCACCAGTATTAGGCACGTAAGAATAAAATTTACCCGATAAAACTATACTGGCTTCACGGGGTGTTTGATTGTATAATAAATTGAATTTGAATTATAACTATACGTTCTTACAACTATATTTGTTAAAACGGTTGTCTGAAAATATTACAAATTTATGTTTTAGAAGAGAGATTTTCTTTGTAAACAAAAAAAAGCAAAACTCTCTTTTTCTTTATCCTGTGGTCTCCACCTTTTTTTGGTCATGCGTGTCTCACACTCAATTGTTTGCCATCTCATCTCCTCAAACATGACACATTCATGTCATTGGTTGATTTACAATTTATTTTTAATACAACTTTTATCGTAAACATCGATAAAAGATTATCGTGCAATTAAACACCCTATTAATTAAAACTCTTACGTGTCTTAAAAGTGTCGATCAAAAAATAAGTTACGCTCGTTTGTGTTAAAATTAAAAATTAAAATAAAATTTAGGTTAGCTGTAAATATAAAATTAGTATGCATGGTGGTGACACGATAAGTCACCACGCAAAGAAAATAAATTCTCTAAAAAATTACATGTTTATCATGATGGCTATGCACAATTTTCAACCACCTTTGCTGAAAAAATATTCTTTACATACAACACACGTTATCACACAATTAACCATCATATTAACCTGCAATTATGATGACTGAAAAAAAAATTCTTTGAAAAAACTTCATTTTCACCATGACTGCTGAGCACAAATTTTAACAAGCATGTACACGATCTCTTTGGGCACCTGTTCTCTCTCTCTCTCTTTTTTTTGTCATATGGCTTAGCTGCCAAAGTGCACGTAATGTCGCCCGCTGTCGAGGGATCGAGCCCCAGCACAATCTTCACGGAATCCCCCCTCCTTCAGAGGGTGTCCCGGCAGAGGCTCCGCCGGGAAGTGAACCCTGCCCCTACTCCCCAAGAGCAGAGGTGGTGCCATTCGAGCTACGTTTGATGGACACCTGTTCTCTCTCATACATGGTAATTCTAGAGAAAATTCTGTACTTTGTACGGAGTTCCAGATCTCCTTACCCTCAAATATGAGGATGCTTGGCAAGTGAGGTGGACACTTTGCAATGAGGTATGGCGATTATATATATATATATGGAATAAATATGTATGCTATATACATCAGGACGGTTGACAAAGATTTTGCTTGAAGATAGAGAATGCCCCAAATCTGGGGAAGCGGAAGCTGGAAGAGGAAAGATGCCCACCAAACTCCAAGCTGCACTGAAAGAAAGCCCACTCAACCTGTTTAGGAATATGTGGAAGGAGAGAGAGAGAGAGATGCATGAGGGGGTGGTTGTTGCCCATCACATCAACCACTATGATGGATGCCCCCACCAAATTTGGTTCACTTGCCCCCAGGAAAGAGCTAGAGAGGTGGAAGGATGAGGCTGCTCCATTTGGTATCAATATTTTTAGACCCCACAACATTGCATGCGGTGATGATTAATTTTAGCAGCTCAACGATGCATCCAATGAGTTATTATTAGGATCAGAATTGAATGTCCTGATAATTTATAGAAATTTGAATCTATATCGATCTATTTTGTGCATATATTTGACTCGATAAAATTTTAATATATTTATCTTTGTCAATAAAATTATAATAAATAAAAATATACACTTAACATAGAATTATGACATGCAAAGTGATATGAAAAGTTAAAAGTGAATAGGTCAGAACGAAGATTTAGTAGTTGTTAAGATTTATCGTCTCACTTTTAAATAAAGTAATGTTCATTACATATATTTTAGAAATCATCAAAGTCACTTCCTAGTCAGAATCAAAGTGAAATCATAATATGGTTAAAACTGTCATTCAATCAAAATCGAAATCAGAGTGTCCTGGCTATTACACACCTGAATAGAAAATGTTCAATTTTACTACCAAACTCAACCCATCTACAGTACTCCTTATCACATATAATCAAAGGAACCGGATAATAGTACTCCTAGCATTCACATTTGTCCAAACTACTGCAAGTTAGTAGGGCTGTAAATATAGAAGTTTATCTCATATAAAAGCTCGAACAAGCATTCATGAACTAAAACTTACTCGACTCAATAAAATGCGCAAGTAACTCGATCAAATACTTAATTAATTACCAATCAAATATATTTAATATCTTGAGAAAAAAAATAGTTTGAGCTTAAACTTAGGGTTCGTTTGTTTCACCGTAAAATAAACTACATGCATGATATTTTCCTGATTAATGGTTACAGGGCATTGTTTGGTTATATGTAAATATCAGGTCAACGTAAAATGTTTTATTGACCACTACATAATCATGATTTTGGCATCCGTGAAATTTTAGCGGATGCCATTTTCCGATGCGTTTTGTCGAAAGATATTACTTCATTTTTCTCAAAGAAAGATATTATTTTACTGTACACATATTACAAATCAAATATTAGATATTGAATAATATTTTTATTTAAATATATGAATTTATATTAATATCTAAAGTTCTATTAAGTAAAAATGTATATTAAAATCATATTACAGTATATATGCTAAACTGTAAATACTTATAAAGATATATTTAATTATTAAATAATTTAAATTAAATTAAAAAAATTTACAGAAAATTATTATTTAAATTAATATAATTAAAATAAAATAAAATATAGAATTATATGCTGAACCATCTATGCGTCTATATTTATGATGCATTTAAGTTAAAAAGTCAATTTGAATTAAAGTTGAGGGATATTCATTTTGAAAAATACATCATATGTAATGTCACCTTTTTTTCACGCTCTCAAATTGGACAAACATCTATGTAAATGTTATGCATCTTAAATATTTTTTTAAGTTTAATAAGTAACACATTTTTTTACAAATAACAAAATAGTTGAAAATATTTTATTAAAAATTAATTTTATGTTTTTTAAATAAGTTTTTTGTATTTTTTCAAGAAAAAATGTATTGTAAAATGGTTTCACAGTTTCCCTTTTTCTTGCAATTAAATAGACCCCAAGTTTTGATCATGTTTTCAAGAATTTGTATATACGTGCAACCAAACAATTGGAGATGTTTTTGATTTCCAGGAAAAGTTGCTACATTGAAAAACATTTCCTCCAATTTTGTTTTTACGTGGAACCAAACACACCCTTAGATTGAACTTCTCGAGGCATTTGCGCCCCCTACAACCTAATACCCACTCTTCAGAAAATCTAATCTTTTCAATTGGTTTATCACCCCCCCCCACAAGAATTTGGTCTCCCTTTTGTTATCTTCTACAAGACCCTTCCTTGAATAGTCTGCCACTGTTCAGAAAATGTGCACATATATGGTCATGGGTACAACCACTACCCAGCTTGCAGGGGAGCACCACCGCCCAGTCTTCACCTGCAATCTATTGGGCACTCTTTCAACTTCAGAGCCAACCATCTCAACCCATTGTGCGTGGTCATCCTACTCCATCAACCCATCTGATCTAAGCACTCTTTTGTTTCTCTTTATGTGAGGTGAACCCACCAACCAACCCCATGGTCTTAGATCCCCTCACACGTAGACATATATAGAAGGCTCTCTCGACTTTGTCAAACAGAGATTCTCCCATTTTTGAAGTGTAGACCCCCCTCCATGGCCCCAAACACACTTTCTTTCTTTCTTTCAATAAAAACATCACCACTACTCTGTCTCCTCCTCCTCCTCGACGACCACCAACTCCAAGGCTGTAATAGGTTAACCGTTAACTAACTACTCCCCCATATCACCACTATGCAAGCAATGGGGATAATCTCCCACTTGCTTGTGCCATGATTGGCGAGGGTATAGAAATTGATACTATATCGATTTTAATATCGGAAACTTTTCGGGAGACGGAACGCATCTTCAACTTCAGAATTGGTAGTAAGATGTTGAACCGGTTGCACAATAAATTTTCTTGTATTTTCGTGATCACAAGTTATATTAAAATAAAATGTAAACTAGTCAATTACATAAAATTGTCAAAGAGATGTGATGACAAAAAAAACCTGTGAGTACCATAAATGATCAACCAGAGTGAGAGACCACAATATAAAAAACAAGAAATGAGATGTTTTTGTTTTTGTCTAAGAAGAAAATCACTTCTACAATACAAATTTGTATAATGCCGACCGAATTTTTTTTGACAAGTTTTATAACGAAAATATAAAATTTTAATAAAAACTCAATTTAACATGCAACCAAACACTCCGTAAAGCGGTCATTACTATCACATAGCTTATATCATTTGGTCCGAGTGCATCAACATTCATCTCTTGATAATTTATAAGAATATCAATTTCAAAATTAATAATATTAATAAATGTGTTTAATACCGTTACGGATTTGCATATGTCTTAATTATTCGAGAATGATGCCGCTCCAAGACATCACAGCAATCAACGAGGGCGACACCACTCCCTCAATGTAAATAAAATAAAATAAAATAAAATAAGAAAAGAAGAAGAAAGTTTTTTTGTATTCGTTGATGGTTATTTTGAGTTTTCGGACAAGAAGTTAATTTTGATTTCGATTCTTGTAACGTTCTCAGAATCTAACCAATTTTCTCACATTCTATGGTAGCCCCAATCTTTTAATTTCCTTCCGATAACATTTCTAACTTAATATTTCTCAGATAAATCAGACCACCTCATCTTTTAGTGGCTCTCTAGCACTGTTTTTATTTGATCGGTGTGAATGTTTATGGGGTGTTTGGTTGCATGATAATTTTTTGTACATTTTCATGATAAAAATTATATTAGATTAAAAAAGTGAACCAACTCATGACATAAAATTATCATGTTTGGAGGGATGTGAGAATAAAAGAAGAGTAACTACCATATATAACCAAACAAAGTGAGAGACTATAAGAAAGAAAAAGAGGTGAGACTCTCTTTTTTGTTTAATAAGAAAATCACTTTCAAAACATAAAATTGTCATGGTTGTCAAACATCTCTTTTAACAAGTTTTCTTACTATTTTTAAAAATTAAAATAAAAACTTTCATTATCGTGCAACCAAACACCCTCTTAATTTAAAAAGTTTTCAACATAAAAATAGTGATAAGACAAATATATATATATTTATATCATCCTCAATTATTTGTTGATTGGAGTCGATAATCTCTTTATTAGTCCAAAAGTAACAATCAAGTTAGACATATGTTTAATTGGTTCAAATTAAATTAAGAATTCAAACTTTGTATCAACTATATCCAACTAGAGTTGGTGCAATTATTTTAGACTACGGGTGCCGAGATAATTACATATTCATAAACGATAAACTTTATAACATCCAATATCATAGGGATGTTTGACCGATTATCTAAACAAGTTATAAATTGATATTTTATACGTTGATAAAAACTTAAATTCGATCCGTCCAAACTGTTGTTGATTTGACATGTCCATTAATTTAATTAGGTCTTTGCATACGTTATCTTTATACATCCGTTCGTGCACCAGAAAGAAGGATAGGAATAGTGTCATCCCTGTTTAGAATTATTTGAGAAGTCTTATTAGAAGATTACGAGTGCACTCTTTTTTTTAAAAAAAAAAGAAAAATTCTTTTATCTATCTACGAGTACAAAGAATGTAGCTAAAAGTGGAGACAGGTCTATATCTTCTTCGGTCAAACATCGTCTATTTTATTTTATTTTAAGCGTTTCCAAACAGCAGAATCTTCGTGAAGCTCTCTGCCTTCTTCTCGAGCTGCCCCGACCTCGTCGGAAGCGCTTCTCATCGTCGTCCCGAGCGGCCGGAGAAGTCGCCGCCGGCGGGGCGACCTCTCCGGAAAGGCCGCTCTTGTCCCTTTCCGGGTCGATCCCCAAGCAAGCAGAAAGCGTCGCCGCCGCCGCCGCCGCCCTCCCCCTGACTAACTCGGTTTCTACTTTTGACTCCGCCGGCGAGACCATAGAAGTCTGACCGCGGGAAGACACGAAGGTGACGGCTGGCTTCCGCTCACATCCCCGCGGTGTTTTGACTTTTGACTCACCTCGTCTCGTCGTATAAACAGAAAAGCCGACTCCGACTCCTGTTTTGTTTTGACTCTGCATCCGAATGGTATAGCGCCTCTGCCAACAACAACAGATTCTACTTTTATTAATATTGTAAGTGATTATTTCGCGAGTTCAGAAGCAAAGACCTATTCAAGCTTGACTTGTCAGCGAATTATTGTTCTTTTTCGAGTTAGTTCCGACAACACAACTGGAGTTGAGCGTTTCGAATTAATCGTCGAACTTATCGGTTCGTCGTATGCCTTTTCCTCTTCGTCATCGACTTGAACTTATGGGGTGTTTGGTTGCATGATAATTTTCTGTACATTTTCATGATAAAAAATTGTATTAAAATAAAAAGTGAACTAACTCATGACATAAAATTATCATGTTTGGAGGGACGTGATTACAAAAAAGAGTAACTACCACACATGACCAAACAAAGTGGGGGACCACAAGAAAAAAGAAAGAGGTGAGACCCTCTTTTTTTGTTTAAGAAGAAAATCACTTTCAAAATATAAAATTATCATGGTTCCAAAACACATCTTTTAACAAGTTTTCTTACAATTTTTAAAAATTAAAACAAAAACCTTCATTAACATGCAACCAAACACCCCATTAATAATTTATAATTTCCGAAATTATTTCACTGCGCACCGAGAACATTGCTTCTTGAAAATTATTTGATCATCAAATGATTGATGCGGTACGCTTTTCCTCTTTTTATTTTAAGGAGAAACCGCAGACAACAGGATAAGGAGACCGCCCCCCGGGTGTTAAGGTCACCACCCGTCGCCGCCGAAAGCAGCCACGTGAGACCCGGTCACGTGGGCACGCCTCCGCCTGCGCGCGGGGCCCACAACCGCCAGCTCACGCCGTTCTGGCCGCTCCGGCCCGCGGATCCAACGGCGAAGAGCCACGGCTCTCCACGTGTCGGCCTCTCCTGCCAGGATTCCCCACCTTCTTTATTCGCCCTTTCCTGACCGGAAAGACGCCACCACCTCGCGGAACGTGCTCTTAACTAACTACCCGGTCCGCCCCACGCCGAAAAGACCACGTTGCCCCCGATCACGCGGAACGCGGGCCTGTTCATCGGACGGCGGACGTTCGGCCGTAATCATGACGGGACGGTGGGGTGGAGGGGGTCGACGGGACGGAGTTGGCGCCTCGGGGGACGCGCTTCCGTCAAACGGGACGTCTGGTCGAACCACCGCAACTACCACTTTTTGTTAAAAATAAATAAATATTATTCTGGGTATTTATCTCTCTAATACGTGAGAAATAACAATTTTTTAATCGATTCGCGCGTTTTAAGTAGTCGTCTCGTTGCCTCCTTTTACGGTTTCCCAAGGCCGCCTGCTGCCGCGCCCCTCCGCTGGTCGCCCGTCTCCCCCCCTCTCCCGATATCCCCGCGGCTTCTTCTCCCCGGCGGCAGGGCTCCGGCCTACTCCTGGAGGTGGGTCCTCTCGTCCGGCGGCGGCGGAGGAGGGGGTCTGGTTCGTCTCTGCTTGCTCGTCTTTCTTCGGGCGGAGGCTTCGAATTTGGCGGACGGAATCGCGTTCCCCCTTTTGCCGTGCGGTGAGGGGGAAGGGTTCCGATCTCTGCGGGCTTCCTGTCTCCTGGAGGATAATGCGGCTTCACGCCGCCGGAGTTGCGACGGTCGTTTTGCTTTAGAGGCTTGTTGGTGCTGGTTTCTTCTCCGAAGCGGGGGGCTTTGTTCGAGCCGGGAGAGGCATTTGCCCTCGCGGGGATCGGGATGAGATGGTAAGTTGACGTAATTTTGAAATCTTCACTGTCCTTTCTGAAATTCATGTTTCTTCTTGATGTTTTCTCTTCTCTGTTTCCCGATTTGGGTTTCTCTTTACCTTTGACATTCTGCTTTCGGTGTGGAAGTCCTCCTTTCTTGTTGAATTGCGGGATCCGTGGGCCTACCTTTAACTTCCACTTTGGTTTTCAGTTTTGCTTAATAGTACGAGGGATAAGCAAATTGCGTGCTCTGCCGAGTATCGTTTTTTCTTTAAATAGCCTTGAAACGACTCAAAAAACTTGTCGCATTGCGATATCTTCCTTTGTGCCAATAGAAACATGAATATTAATCATACCTTTTTATGATATTTTTCTCTTTTTGCTATTTTTACTCTTCCTGTTATGGGCAGTTGGCGGATGGTGCTGGTTTCATGGCAAAGAAGAATAAGGGAAAACTCGTGAAGGATGGACGTCCGTTTTCATGCCCGACTCATATAGTTTTGTTTATTGTTAACCATGCATGCGTTTGCACTCGGTGCTTCTCATCCCAAGTGTGTGGAATCAGTACATCGTCTGTGGAGTTAGAATTCTTAAAATGGAATTCACATTCGGCTTTTCAATTGAACAATTTGGTCAGAAGATGAAAAGTAACATATATATATATATATATATCTGTTTTGCTTAGGTAGCTAGGTAATAGCCTTTTCTAATGGTGATTCCATCAAGAAGTCACTTTTATCAATGCAAAATGGTATAGTACTTGAAAACAACAAGGAAAACATAAACTACCTATTAAGAAAGTATTGAATCAAATGAGAAAATTCTGGATAGCCAACGTTACAAGGAACCCAGAGGCTATGAAGATAGCATTATAGCCAGCAATTACCAGTTTTTGGACAGCCCAAAACTTCCGCATGTATTGATCTTGGTGTGTCCAGTGGCACTTCTTGGCGTAGGCTACGGTATTGGAAAAATTGAATGGCATTGGATCAGCAGCCTAATCCCAACCTATCCTGTTCAAGCTTGGCTGACTCCTGGTTTATCTGGATTGGAATCAATACCCGCATTTTAAACCATGAGTTTGAAGAGTCTATTCCTATTTATTCTTTCTTTTATATTTAATAGCATGATGGATGCTGAAAAAGATGGGACTCACCATTTTTAAACCAAGAAACTCTGGGTTTGCAATATGGATGCCGGTGTAATTGATATGCTATCATGTATAATCAACTCAAGTCTTAATTTCAAGTAAATTGGGGTTGACCATATGGATTATATTTCTCTATTCACATTGGTTTTGAGTATTTTTTTTCAATTATATTTAACTCATCCAAATTATAAGCACTGTTTTAAGGGGACTTTATGATAAATGTTTGAGATTAAGGATGTAAAAAATTCTATTTCACTGTACCGAAAGAGGATGCAGATTCCTGTTAGTGTTAGCATATGTTGCACACAAAGAGTTTATCTGGCTATGAACTTTTTTTATTCAGCAGCGAAATCAAGGTGAAATTGGTTTTTATTTGTTCTCATTCACTCATTCAACAAAAATATTTTAAGTATAGTATATCTGAAAATATTAATTTCATCAATTTATATTTTTAACTTTTTTTAGAAATTAGTATATGAACCTCCGTAGATCAAAGGAGCATGGTAACTAGGAGATGCCTCATCTACCTCAATGCCTAGGCAAGTGCCCCTCGAGGTGCCAAAAAGATAAGGATTGATCAAGGTTAAAAGCATGCCGCAGAAGATATCTGTGGGATAAGAAAGCATATATTCTATATTTTTTTCTTGACTTTTACAATCTGCTGAACAAAGTCACCATTCTGTGCTGCCAAGCCATAAAAGTCCTTCTTGGGCTGTGTAAACAATGAGATACCATTCGTAATCTTCTAAGCTTTGGCTTTAAACGATATTTGATCTTTAATAATCGTTGTTATAAAAAGTGGAAAACGCATTATAGATCTGTTGATATGTGT
The DNA here is from genome assembly GCA_036172225.1 of Cryptocoryne crispatula var. balansae. Taxonomy (NCBI): domain Eukaryota; kingdom Viridiplantae; phylum Streptophyta; class Magnoliopsida; order Alismatales; family Araceae; genus Cryptocoryne; species Cryptocoryne crispatula. The sequence continues at coordinate 4,979,288 of CM069922.1, read as the reverse complement.
GGGCCTATCCTATTGATAACTTGCATTTTAAAGTTTCTTCAAAAGTGTAGTCTCTTAGGAACTATATGTTAGCCTACACTAGAAATATTCTTTTACTACAAAAAATGTCATTTCTAAGTGGCAAATACACTTTACTTTTAGATAGTACAACTTGAGAACTCTTCCAATTTGCAGTTGACTTTGTGCTCGCTTCTGCATGCTATGGAGCATCTAGGATGTCTAATTCTTTGATTTTTGTTTGTTTGTTTTTCAGGTAGAGAAAAGGGCTTGTTTGTCCCCAGAGGTTAAGAGAGATATAGAGTTTCTTAAGCAGACAACACAACGAAGTCTGTCATCAACTGGTGCATCTAGGGCAAATGTTGCCAATATGCTGACCAGAAGTGGAGGGGATGCTTTGAAAGCATCTTGTTATGGAACAATGCCACACGGAAATACTAATGCATTTTCTCATGGTCACAGTGGTTCTAGTTCAAAGGATGTTTTTACGAAACATAAGGTTGAAAAGTTTAACCTGTCTGATTTAGAATGGATTGACAAAATTCCAGACTGCCCAGTCTATTTTCCAACAAAGGAGGAGTTTGATGATCCTCTTGTTTATCTGCAGCAAATTGCACCTGTAGCTTCAAAATATGGTAATTGTCAATCTGAGTATCTGAGAATGTTGCTTTTCCTGTACCGGTTCATGTGCCTAAGCATGTCTTATTGTATGGGTGGATTTTATCGCATTATCCTACTAGTAATTCATTTACTTAAGGTTGTTCAGTATACACCAAGTGCATGTGGGTAGGTAATCCTGCTTATCCCAAAATTTTGGGATAGATCAGGATTAACCCAAATTAAACTTGTAATAAAAGAATGATTTCACGAGTGCCTTTTCTATGAAACAACACCAAGGGAACTGTTTAGATCAAACTTTATTCACACAGTTGTCAGCAACAGTAAAAAAGAACTTGATTGTTCAGGTTGCCATCCCTTCATTGCATTGTCCTCTGCTTATGTAGTTTAAAATGTTTCAGGTATTTGCAAGATTGTATCCCCACTTAGTGCCTCTGTACCTGCTGGTGTTGTGTTGATGAAGGAGAAGGCTGGATTCAAATTTACCACTCGGGTGCAACCACTACGGTTGGCTGAGTGGGATCCTGATGATAAAATAACGTTTTTTATGAGTGGAAGGTAAGGTCTCAGTTCTGCTAGTTGAAATCATTTACTTTATATAGAGTATGAATAATTTGGTGTCACCATGCAGAAATTACACGTTTCATGATTTTGAGAAAATGGCGAACAAGGTCTTTTCTAGAAGATACTCAACTTCAGGATGCCTTCCAGCAAAGTTCCTTGAGGAAGAGTTTTGGAACGAAATATCTTGTGGAAAGATGGAATCTGTTGAATATGCATGTGATGTTGATGGCAGTGCCTTCTCATCATCACCTAATGATCAACTTGCCAGCAGCAAATGGAACCTTAAGGTGAATACTTTTTTAAAATTTTGTGCAACCTGCTGATTTTGACTTCAAGATTGTGATGTGCGTGCTGTTCCTTGTCCGACTGGTGACATTTCTCTGCATTTGGTAACTGTTATTCTACCAGTTGAACATGGTCATTTCTGCATGTCTTTAGTAAAATAAATAAGATTTGCCATTTGGCATCTTCTGTATGATAATCATACGTTAAGTAATAAATAGTTTTAAGCACTGTTACTTGCCATTTTCTGCTGTACCTGAAAATCAAACCAAATTCTACCTGGAAAGCACATCAAGATAGTATGCAACCCCGATGACCATGACAACCAGTGATAATGTTATCTTAGCATTTCCTTTTAGAAACCTCTTTATGTGGTGGTGTAGGCTAACTTGAATAAATTAAGTTATTTTCCCACCCCCATGTTAACAAATTTTTTATTTTGTGATGGGGAGACACTAGGGGCAACTACAGAAGTATCTAGTTTTTCCTTGTTTATTGCTTTAAAAGAGTTACTGCACCCTGGGAGTTCTAATCTCTTATTTGTCTTTGGTTTTTTTTCATGATCAGGCCCTCTCTCGGTTGCCGAAGTCTGTGTTAAGGCTCCTGGGAACAGCAATACCAGTAATTTCTTTTCTTTTACTTCTCTACATTAAACAGTCATATTTTTTTTCTTGATTGCAGATTGTGGTTCTATTTTTATCAACTTTTTTTATCTTTAATCCAGGGTGTGACCGATCCCATGCTTTACATAGGAATGCTTTTCAGCATGTTCGCTTGGCATGTTGAAGACCACTATCTCTACAGGTAACTTTGTTCTTGAAATGGGACATGAAGTCTCTCTTAACTCGTATTGATGTTTATGGAATTAGTTTTTCCATACCGAATTGGATTTTCCATGCTAGGTTGATCCATCCTTTAAATACTGCTGCTACTTGAAATCAGTCCTTTGGTTGAATTAAGATATTTAGTACTTGTTTTTGACATTTTTTCACTTTATGGTTTTTTCTTCCAGCATTAACTATCATCACTGCGGTGCATCAAAAACATGGTACGGGATTCCTGGGCATGCTGCTCTTGAATTTGAAAAGGTTGCAAGGCAGCATGTTTATGCACGTGAAATTTTATCAGCTGGTGAAGAAGATGCAGCATTTGATGTCCTTCTTGGGAAGACAACCATGTTTCCACCAAATATTTTGTTAGAACATGGTGTTCCAGTGTACAAAGCTGTACAAAAACCTGGAGAATTTGTTATCACATTTCCCCGGGCCTACCATGCAGGTTTTAGTCATGGTAAGATACTATCTCTCCACTTTTCTTACTCTGTTTGCAATTGTTATACCTTACCTCCAAGTGCATTGCTCAAACTGCACTTTTAAAAGTGAGAAAATAAAGTTGGAGTGGTGACGTCGGCAGTGTTGTTTATATAGTGCATTTTACTACATGAATACTTTATTATGATACATAAAATTACACATTTGTCTGATTGGATTTTTGTGCTAATATTGCATTTAGGTTTCAACTGTGGTGAGGCCGTTAATTTTGCACTTGGTGATTGGTTTTCACTGGGAGAAGTTGCTAGTAGGCGGTATGCAGTTCTTAACAGGGTGCCACTTTTACCTCATGAAGAACTTCTTTGCAACGAAGCTATTCTTGTTCACAAGAGGCTATCTGACCCTAACAATGGCATTTCTTCCGGTGAAGATATGCTCTCATGCCACTCCATTAAAGTTTCATTTGTCCAATTAACCCGCCTCCAGCATCGTGCTCGCTGGTCTTTGATGAAAACTGGAGCATGTGCACAAGATTATCCTAATGTTCATGGAACCATTCTTTGTGACATTTGCAAGCGAGATTGCTATCTTGCTTATGTTACATGCAAGTGTTATGAAAACCCCATTTGCCTTAGGCATGGTAAATGTCTACTATCTTTACTTTTCTGTGCTTATTTTCATTATTATATGCAATTTCTAGCTGACCAGTCTATACTCGTATTTCTGGAATTCAGATACGGAAATGGCAAAATGTAAATGTGGGCAAACACGAACCATATTTTTAAGAGAGAACATCCTAGAGCTGGAAGCTATATCTCAGAGGTTTGAACGTGATGAAGGAATATTTGCAGAGATCAAGAAGCAAATACAAGACTATGACGGGTTGTCCATGTGGTGTATTTTGCCGCCAGTCAAGGAAGATGACGGATATGTTCCATATTGCCAAATGCACGTTAAATATCCAGATCAATCAGATAATGTATCTGATGACTCTAATTCAGTTTCTAAAAGCATGCTTACCTCCAATGCTGAGATCATGAAGTTGGGTTCCCCACTGCATAATATGTCGACCGTCACATCTAAGATGTCTTCGCCATTCAGGACTGATGATGGAAGCTCTCCATTGATTGATGAGGTATATTCAGGATGGAACATGATTCATTTCATCCATTTGGTGTTTCAAATTAGGCTTCTGCTGAAGTCACCAATCACGATTGTCACCTGAAATGGGTATATTTTATTTCTATTGTGTGATGCAGGGATCTTATAGCAGAACTAGAGTAACCCAAAGTGACGACATCAATGAAATAACGGGCACTGGGTGTAGTCTTTTCCAATCAACAACGTCTTCAAGCAACTCAGTAAAGAATCCGGCTTCTCATGGGCATGAAGTATTCAAAGAAAGCGACCACTCTGACTCTGAAATATTCAGGGTTAAACGTAGGTCCTTTTGCAAAGCGAAGAAGACATCCCCCGATATGCTGAATACATGTCGGCAGCAGGTTTGACTCGCTACCCCATACTTGAACTTTACAATGATCCGATGTGGTCAAGCATTTTTCATGATGGGATATGTAATAATTAAGTGCTTTGCTAACTGCGTTGGTTCCATTCGTGTTCCGTGACTTCTGTCAGGGTCTGAAGCGTCTGAGAAAACAAAATTCCAAGGGAGAAACAGTGCAGAGCTCATCATCGCGTTACATTCATGACAAGGCAGACAACTGCAATGTCCTTCCTTCTCATTCCAAAAGAGATCCGGTTACCATTTTCAGGAGCAAGACCAGTCAAGGAGTTGCCCATCTTTCAATCAAAACCAAACCACAGTTATCAGACTGGAATGTAAAGGAAGAAGTGGATGTTAAGAAACTGGAGATGAAGGAGATGAGAAAAAAGAGTTCCGAGATTTTCCAAGGACGATCGTTCAGAGAACCACCATCCATCGAGATAGGGCCGAAGAGATTAAAGGTTAGGGGTCCATCATTCTCTAGTGGTACAAGCACAGAGGGTGTTTGTGGCACAAGATCTTCTGAAGGGATGGAGAAGAGTAGGAAGAGATTCGTCTCCAAGAGCATGTTTTAGAGTATGATGATAAAAAAATAGGGGACAGTTGCTGGCACCACAATTTCTAACTGGGTTCTAACCATACGAGGTCAACACAAGGAGGTTTGCCGTTAACACAGATAGATGATTCTTTAGTGACGGGCCTCAAATTGAGGCGCGGGCACGATCAGATTATTGAGAGGTTCTCGGCCGTGGCCTTTTTCACGTCTCCGGGCATGGGGACCTTGCAATGATAGTGCAGAGATATTCCTAGCTTTAGCTGTTTGTGTTTTTTTAATGATTCGATCCATTCTTGTCAGTGGGCGTTCTTCTGTCCAATGTCTAACTACTCAATCTGACGACCAAGTTCATTTATTCATTGATGACACGCTCTCCTCCTCCTGTATATGAAATAAAAAAGGTGCAATATCAATTTCATCATCTTCACCCACTCGCTCTCTCATAGGAGAGAGGCATATACACACACACACACATATATATAGATATGCAAATGCGGAGTTTAATGCTACAGACTAAATGTCTCGTGGTCAGTGTGTCTACTCTTTGACAACGAGTTCTCCTCGTCACTGCACCAACTCAGATTGTACAATATTGCGGCTGTGGTGGAGGTCGGGCCTCTACAGATTTTATAAATTGAGGGGGGGGTGCATTTGGTTCGAAGTGAAACGGAAAACACTGAAAATGTGTGTAGTTCGTTGTAAAACATTATTTTCGATTTATTTTGGTGTTAAAGATATTTTTATTTTGTCTTGAGCACAAGGTGATGTGCTCTTCTTTTCACGGGAAAAAGGCATATGGGGAAATTCCAAAGATGTCAAAGTCAGGATTTATATAATCTTTGTGTTTTTTTTTTTTTGTTTTTGTTTCTCATCCATCAGTCTACCACATTGCACTTGCTACACACAGGACACAACGCAGGGTATGGTATGTGTGCGCATCTGGCTCGCCGATGGCATCGCTCGCTGACAGGATGCAACACCTTTGTTTGGGGGGGGGGAGCAGTCGGTGAATGCTATTTTTGTGCGTTCGGTAGGCTCCCCCGTCGCTTGTCTGCATACCGCAGGTGGGTTATATCAGCAGCGCACCATCCGCTTCTCTCCGTCAACAGTTGACATGATACGACCCCTCTGTTACCACCACAAGAGGAGGGCCAGGGGTGGGGGGCATTTAAGGCCACAAATTCCAAGGGTCTGGCAGCCGGCAATCCTCTCCCCAGGACTTAATAAATTCTTGGACCCATCAAACAAGGGGGGTGGGAAGAGAAAGTCCAAGCGAGCACACTCCTCAAAAGAGAGCCACGGGGGAGGTGGTGGCTACCAGTCTCCCTCGGTCCTTTCCAATCAAATATGGAGCTAAGAATGCAGAGAAGCCCTTGGCTTCACGCATAGCCTTCCATCCTTGGTCTTTGAAAAGACGGCCTACTTGTCACGAACACAGGGTTCTCTCCACCTACAAGCGCCAACGCATGTATGAGATTGTTTGACATTTTTTTCACCCCGGCCCCGGCGCACTCCGCAAGGAATTGTTTGTTTCGATCCCTCGAAGAAGCTGGAGACCCCGTTCCAAACATAAATAAATGCGAAGCTTTAGGAGATGGTGATGAGCTCTTAATGTGAGATTCTCTCTCTCTCTCTCTCTCTCTCTCTCTCTCTCTCTATCGGGTTTCGGCGATGGAGGGGATTGAGGACTGGGGAAATGTAGCGCACATTAATCCATGGGGGAGAGAGAGTTTGATTCTGCTGAAGTCGTGCGTCCTCCCCCTTCATGTAAAATTGTTGGATTTATCGGAGAATTGACAGTATTTTCCAATTGAGAGGGTGTTTAGATTTTTCCTTTTTTACAATCTTACGGTTTCGTAACAGAACTGGTTAAAAGAGGTTTTCGACAATTATTACAATTTAATTTTTTAAAGAAATTTTCTTCTTGAAAAGTAAATAATATGTCACAGCTTCTTTTTTATATATCTTGTGTTCTCTCCCACCTTGATCAGTCGTATCAATGCGATATCAACTCTTTTTTGTTATTATGCCTTTTCAAACATTATAATTTTATCTAGTTCACATTTTATTTTAATATAATTTTATATTATAAAAATATAACCAGACACCCTGTAAGTACATTAGTTCTTGTTTGGCTTCCGTTCTTTTGGAAATACAAAAGAGATTTCAAAAAAAAAAATTTAAAAGTGATAAACACTTAAAATTTATGTCATAAAAATCTCTCAGAATTCATGAACGCGAATTTTTGTAGATTTTAGTAAAAATATATATCACAGACATTTTGAACCAAATGCAACCCTTGATTGCTAGCTAGCGACAGGACAGAGAAATGCAATAATATATGCAGCTGTCGAATGACGTCCGATCCCGTCCAAACATTGCAGATATTACGACGCACGGGAGGAGAAAAAATATATACATATATAAAGACGGATCAATCACACAAACGCGATATATATATTAATTCCCGTACTAGCAAGGACCTATCCGTAAATTCACCTCTGTGATAGTGTAGTGTGGTGTGTGATATACAACGTGGACGGAACTCCATACCGTGCTACATGGTAATGAAAGATCGAGTCTTGCTGTTCGATCCTCACCGGTATCTTCCCCCTCTCAAGGGAAAATCGGGCTCCAACGACCCTCAAACTCAGCCTTCCGCACACCCAGACGAGGAGAGATGTCAACTGAGTTACAGTCAGCCGGCACGCCTTGGACATCACAAGTAGGTAGAAAAGAGGCATATCCTACATTAATCGCCCCCACATATTATATGCTTTTTCTTGAGTAAGCATGGTTTTGGACTGTCGGTTCTTCGGACGATGACCTCATTCCCATGCTGCCCCTGGGTCTGTGCCCCCATTATGCATACTACGTACATTATAATATTATAAATACCCGCATCTATGGCTACAGCTGATCTTGCAGTGGTGCGCACCGCCGAAGGTTTTTTTTGGACACGCTGGCCCAGTGGCCAGGAGAAGGCGCAGCGCAGCGCCTGGTCGAGGGATCGAGCGCTGCCGGTGCACCGCCGGGATCGAACCCTCGCCACCCCCCCTGCGGGGGTGGCGTCGTGCCAACCGAGCCACGCTTTGACTTGTGGAGGTGATCGTGCCAACCGAACCCTCCCGGTGGCCGAAGGTGGAGCTGAGTTTTGACCGGTATATTATTCAAGCTTTGACTTGTTCTTTTGCACATAGTTTTCGAGTTCGAGCTTTTTCATGGAACTCAATTTAAACTCGAGTTTGAATGATAATTCAACTCAAGTTTGATTTACATCCGAGTTTGAATCCGATACAAATTTGTTTAAAAATTTTGAATTTATCTAAATCATATTAGCAAAGCTTAAATTTTTTTTTCTCGTTTACGGAGCTAGATCTAGACTGACACTTCGATTAAATTTTTTTCAACTTGTTTTGTATATTTAAGTGATAATTCATGACTATTAATATTCAGTTTAATTTTTTTAAAAAATAAATATACTTGTTGTGAGTCCAGGAGGATAGAGTTATGTTCAACTTTTATTTTTTGTTCAAACTTTTTGTTTAACTTAATATTCATAAAAGATGTTTACCAACGTACATCGATCTCCTCTAGGGCCATTGGTATCTACTTCACATTTAATAATTTATACTTTTAAATGCTTAATTTCAGTCATATATATATATGATTGGAGGGATGTTTGTGTGTGTGTATCTGAGCCCCACTGTAATTTCGAGGACTTTTCTGCATATCCATGCTCATAACTGTTTACAACTCTAAATATATCCCCATAAAATTTAAAACTGTTTTTGAAATGCCATAACTTTGAAAAATGAGTTCCTACCTCCCAAAGCACCCCAAAAAATGACATTATTTTCTGTGCTAGCAACTCTCTTCTCAAAGGAAACAAAGAGAGTGTACGAGAGAGAGAGAGATTGGGGCATTTTTATCATAATTTTTTTGTTTTGAGTTTACTGGTGACAAGGCCTTGCAGTAACAGAAGATTTTAAGGACTTAAAAGAATTTTCAAATATTACAAAGACAGGACTTATGTTTAAAAATTCTTCAATTTAAATCTAACCCATAATAGGGATTAGTAATCAAAAGAGAACAAGCCAAACCTATTACTGGTTCGTCCGCTCTAACATTAAATATCCTCTTATTTCATCCCTATGCCTTAACTCTTAAAATTAAGCTGTAAATTTTCGTCTTCTATTTTTTCAAACTTGATCCTCTCAAAGGGAGAATCACCCAATGTATCTGAAAATACTATGATCTGAACCAAGAATTAAGTTGGTTATCAGACAAAGAAATCATTGTTCTCCGAGAGTATGTCTAGCTAGCTAGCTAGTCTGAATATCATGAAAATCTGCGTGAGATTTCAAACTATAGTAGTTTGTTTGATAATAACATTAAATAACTCTATAACTATTAATTTAAAATTTGATATTCCTATGAATCATCCCAAGATGTTTGCCAAAGATCAATTTTAAAATTTACAGTGCAAATATTATATATGTTCGAAGTTGATATGATATCATGTTTATCATGTTAGCCAAACACAGTCGACTGATGTCATCAGAATTTGGTCCCACCGCCTTGGGAGTTCTATGTAACGGCTAATGAGGGCTTTTCTCTTTAGAGGTGCAAAACCAAGGTCGGTTCATTTACACAAGTTTAAGTTTGAACTTTTACGAATACGTTGAGCTCTTATTCAAGATTGGTTCATTGCCGGATGATCAGGTTAAACTCGAATAGTAACTTAACTCGAGTTTAATTCACACTGTGAAATATAAACTCAACGTAAACTCATTTATAAAATTTAAAATAAATCAAAAATTATTTATGAAACTCTAATTTCGACTCGTTCGTAAAATCGATCTAAATTTAAACTTAAGTTTTGACTTATTTTATATATTTAAGTGATGATATATAGTTATAATAGTTATAATTTAATTTTTTTTAAATTAAAATTAGGTTTAATATTTAATCGAGCTACACGTGAACTTATCAAGTCGAATAAAAAATCTGTTCATTTATAACAAACGAGTTGAGTCTAATTGTAACGACCGATTAAATTAGCTGACTGGCCCAACAATCGTTGCTAATTAAGAGCCTTCCCAGGAGGTCACCCATCCTTGGTTTACTCCCAACAGAGCACGCTTAACTTCGGAGTTCTTTCAACTCAACCTCCGAAAAATGGTTAACCGGTGTTGTTGGTAGTCCACTGATTTAATCTTTTACCATATTCACAAATCGGGGTATTACAATCTACCCCCCTTAAAGACTTGACGCCCTCGTCAAGATCACACACATCACATACCCAGGTGAGTCACACCGGACCTTCCGGCTGGGTCATGCTCTGATACCATATGTAACGACCGATTAAATTAGCTGACTGGCCCAACAATCGTTGCTAATTAAGAGCCTTCCCAGGAGGTCACCCATCCTTGGTTTACTCCCAACAGAGCACGCTTAACTTCGGAGTTCTTTCAACTCAACCTCCGAAAAATGGTTAACCGGTGTTGTTGGTAGTCCACTGATTTAATCTTTTACCATATTCACAAATCGGGGTATTACACTAATTTTAAGGGAGGCAAATTTCTGAGCTTGGTTTGTTTGTGCCCCTGCTTCTTTTATCCCCACCCATCCGAAGCGCCCTCCAGCCGGCGACCACACAGTGTAGAGCCCTGTTTGGTTAGGTATAAGATATGATATAATACTACTTTTGATATCTTAGTAGATACATCTGCGTCAGATTTTCATATTTCCTAGTAATGAAAATAATATAATATTTATGGTAGAGCCGTGGTAAGCAGCATGACTTGGTCAAAGCTAATCTCAGCTTTTGAATGCTTTTCCAATAATCTCTCCTCTTCCATGAAGCTTATAAAAGCCATTTTTAACTGTTAACTCATTTTCACCGGTTGCTGATCGATATCTAATCCACATTATAAGCATCTCTCTCTCTCTCTATATATATATATATATATATTGATTTTAAGTGAAAAAGGAATAGAAGGAGGCGGCGGCGGCACAAGCATGCATACATAAATGTCTCTACTTCTAACTAAATAGGATCATGTTTCTAATTTAGGATGCATTTGATAATTCGGATTGCCTGAGGAAGAAATTAGGAAATAGTCTTTTCTGGCTCGACTTTTCAAATGATGTAGATTTTATGATATTGATTATTGGATAGCCTCTATAGTATTCACAGTGGCTCTCCGGTCTCCTTCGGGAGGAAGCTTCGAGCCTTGTCTCGGAAGATTTCCCTGAGGGTAAGGTTCCTCTTGGAGAATCAATCTAGTCTCGACATCTTCGTCTGTTTAGGGGTGGAGTTAGCTCTGGAGCAAAGCTTCCGAGGGAAATCTCCCTGTATTCGCAGGAGCTTCAGTTATATGGTCTTCGTACCCTTTGCGGCTCCTTGCTGAAAATTCCGGAATATATCTCCGTGTGAAGCTTGGCGTGTTTGTTATTTGTTGGAGTTCTGCTTGTCTTCAGCCTTGGGTCGCCAGGGTCTGGAGCTTCTCAAGGAACTGCATCGATCAGGTCAGTTCCCCCTCTCCTATTACTTCAACATCTGTTTTCTCTAGTATCCTTCATCTTCTCCCTCCCTCGGACTGCTCTCGACATGGAAAACCAGCAAAGCATTGATATATCAGAACAAGAGTCTATAGTGAGCAAGTTTAAGGACATGTTGAAATTTCCTGAGGAAAAGCAACCGGTCATCATAAATAGCCTTCCAATAGTGGATCATCAGAAATGGAGAAGAACCTTAATAGTTTCAGTGCTAACAAGAGACAGAATTCGTCCAGCAGGCTTCAAAGATTGGATTCAAAGGATGTGGAAACCTGTCCCCCCTTGGTCCATGCTCGATTTTCAAAACGGTGCATTTCTACTTAACCTACAGGGGGAAGAAGAAGTTAACAAGATCTGCAATAGAACACCTTGGTTTTTCGGCAGTGATTTAGTTCTATTGGAGAAAGGGAGACCGAACACCCCTCCATCAGCCTATATGCTCAATTCAGTAGACTTGTGGATGAGAATCTATGACCTGCCCCAGGAATTATTATATAAGGATGTAGTGATGCATTTAGCTGCTGCGGAGGTGGGAAATCCTTTTCCACCCAATCAAGAAATAGCAGATGCTTGGAGTTTATACGCGAGACTAAAAATCTCTTTGAATGTTAATGACCCTTTGCCAACTGATATCACAGTTCAGATGCCGGATGGTACAAAAGGATCATATGAACTTGCTTTTGAAAGAATTACAAAATTCTGTAGTTTTGTGGTAGACTGGGGCATGAACATGAGAACTGTGAAATATTATCTCAATTAGAGGCACTAATAAAACCAAGCCTTCCAAAGGAAATGCGGGAACATCTTCAAGAGAAACTAAGCTTCAGATATGGAAAGTGGCTTACTGTAGATGGAAGGAAAGAGTGTGGGGGCAGGCGGCCATCCATGCAGAACAAGACAAATGAGAACTGTCAGTCAACAAAAGAAGACAGCCATTATGTAGCGCAAGAACATGTCCCCACTGCACCTGCGTTAACTGGTTCAGAACTAGTACAGTTTAAGTCAACAAGCAATCAAATCTCATCCTTTACCAGCTCCAGTTACCCAAATAATTTTGGTCTCCCAGTTATATCTCACTATCCCTCTCTGATTAGCATCAACGGGGAGAGGACAAAATCCCCCATACCCACCTTAATTACAGACAACACTGCAAGTGTACCTACTTCAGCTCACCCCGAGGCACAGTATATTGGAGACAAACATCAGCAGTCAATGGTCTCTGGGCAGAGAAATATCTAGTCTTTGGGAATATACGTGCACACCTCCAGAAAATGTACAGCTGAGATGGAATCATGAAAATGAGGGAAAAAGTTTACTATGGGATCAGCCAAATAAGTCATCATCTGAGATCAGTGGGAGTAAACACATAGCCAGCAAAGGGAAATTATATGTAAAAAAATCGCCTACCTTTCACAGAGGGAAAAGTGGGGCAAAAAGAAAGTTACATCTACAAGAGCTGATTGAAGAAACATTTTTGAGCTCCAAGGAGCAAACTAAACCTCCGGGGTCTGATTTCTCAAGGGTTCTGGCAACTGGCCCAAATCAGCTGCAAGGTCAAAAATGAAGATTCTATCATGGAACTGTCGGGGTGGGAATGAGAACCCGACAGTCCAGTTCATAGACAATCTATCCCATTCAGTTAAACCGGATATCAGCTTCATTGCAGAAACTAAAAGCAATTTGGAAAATTCAAAGGAATTTTTTAGAAAGAGAGATATAACAAACTATCTAATCATTCCATCGTCTGGATCAGCCGGGGGTTTATGGCTATGGTGGTATGAAGATGTAAAAGTCGAGATGGTTTTTAGCTGTAAATCTTGGATTGCTAGCAGGGTCACTGAGCAGGGATCTGAAGATTGCTTTTTGTTGGTGACTATTTATGCCCCGAACACACACAAGGATAGAGTAATGATGTGGTCCCAATTATCAAATCTCTTACATAGACAGAGAATTCCTGTAGTTCTTTTGGGTGTTTGGAATTGCATAAGATACCAATTTGAGAAATGGGGAGGAGCCAGGCCTATTAACTCACACTTAGCCCAATTTGAGAACTTCATTCAGACAAATGGACTGGTTGATATCAGAATTGAAGGCCCAGCCTTCACCTGGTCAAATAGAAGAAGCTTCAAATTCAATATTCGTGAGAAACTGGATAGATGTTTAGCTAATATGAGCTGGGTGCATCGATTTCAGAGGGCAAAGGTGTGTTCTCTTCCTGCCTACCATAGTGATCATTGTCCCCTTCTTCTATTTACTACTCCTTCTGTGATGAGAAGAAACAACTGGTTTAAATTTAAGTCCGCTTGGCTAGAGCACTGGTCTTTTAAGGGGTTTGCTAGAAAGGCTTGGATGGAGAGTCCAAATATTTATACAAATTATCACGAGAAAATGAGCTGTTTAATGAAGAATATGCTTAATTGGAAAAAAATGTCTTCGGGAATACAAAAAACCAACTCTTAGAAGCCAAGTCTGAATTGGAGAAGTTACAGGGCATTCCTATTAACCAAGAGCATATCGATCTGGAATGTAATATTCGAGAGAAGATAAAAACTCTTGAAAGTATGAAAAATTCTTATTGGAAACAAAGAGCCAAATCTTTTTGGCATACTATGGGAGATAATTGTACCAAATTTTTTCATATGAAAGTCATCAATAGAAGAAGGTGGAACAAAATCCCGGGTGTCTATAAAGCTAATGGGACCTGGTCCTGCAAGTGGGAAGACATTCAACAACTTTTCTTGTCCCATTTTAATAATTTGTTTAGTATTCATACTAATGGGCTGATAAAAAATAGTCCATCTTTTTCAGTCAGAAAATTATATGAAAATTAGAAGAATACCATGATGGTACCCCCTTTTGACTGAGAGATCAAACAGGCCCTGTTTCATATGAAAGCTGACAAGTCCCCGGGTCCGGATGGCTTTAATCCAGGGTTTTTACAATTCATGTGGGAGGACATCCATGGAGACATTATCGGTTTGATTAAAGATATGTTCTCTACTCATAATATTCCTGGGGGGATGAATCATACTATAATCTCTCTGATTCCCAAGAGGGAAAATCCCACGGCCCCGGAGCACTATAGATCTATTAGCTTATGTAACGTCCTTATGAAAGTCTTTACCAAGGTGTTGGCGGACAGAATTAAAGGTTTGCTGCCTCATATTATTTCAGAAAATCAAGTGGCTTTCATCCCCGGTAGGGTGGGACGAGACAATATTATCATTATGCATGAAGTCATAAACTCCATCAGATTTAAAAGAGGAAAAAAGGGTTTCTTTATGATCAAACTTGATATTAGCAAGGCCTACGATACCATCAGGTGGGATTTTATAAAAGATATGCTGGCCAGATATGATTTCCCGTCCAAGATCAGCAGTCTGATTATGAAATGCACTGAATCGGTGTCTTATTCCCTGAATATTAATGGTCAAATATCAAAGGATTTTCACCCCTTTAGGGGAATCAGACAGGGATGTCCACTATCCCCCTACATCTACATCCTTTGCGCTGAAGCCCTTACTGGTCTTCTAAATTCTGCTTGTGATCAAGGTAAGCTCAAAGGTATTAGCTTGAACAGAGGGGGTCCCAGTATATTTCATTTTATGTTTGCAGATGACATTGTGCTTTGTGGGGAGGCTAGTGTAGATCAGATTTTGTCTATAAAGGATATTCTAAACTCATATCAATCTATTTCTGGCCAAGTTATCAATTTGGGTAAATCTTGTATTACTTTTAGCATTAACGTTCCTGAATTGGTTCGGAATAGGGTTTGCCATATTTCTGGCTTTTCTATTGCTCAACCCTTTGAAAAGTATCTTGGTATTCCTATTGGCATCTCTGACCATAGGATAAATCATTTCAACTGGTTTATGGATAAGATCCAGAGAAGATTAGCCGGCTGGAAAACCAGACTCCTCTCCACGGCAGGGAGAACTACATTGATCAAATCTACTCTAAGCCAGCTCCCCATTCATATTATGTCTATAAAGAAGCTCCCAAGGGGCATATCAAAGAAACTGGATTCGTGCCAAAACAATTTTTGGTGGGCTCAAGATGAGGATAAGAAAAGAATCCACTTCCGTAAGTGGGACACTATAAAGAGACCCAAATTAGAAGGAGGGCTGGGAATTAGAGATGTTGTCACCATGAATGACGCCCTCTTACTTAAACTGGCTTGGGATTTTCTTCATGACACTAACAAATTATGGGTGAAGATCATCAGGGGAAAATATCTCAAAAGTGGAAATTTCTGGAGTATCAAGAAGAGAGCTAACAGTTCTGATGTCTGGAACAATATCCTTAAAGCTAGGGATAATATGATAGATGGAAGCATCTGAAAAATTAAGAATGGGGCATCTATCAATATTTGGAATCATAGATGGATTCAAGATAATCTTGGTCCACCCTCCCCTAAAATGGGTCAAGATTTTTATCCTAGCAAGGTGGAGGAACTTATTGTCAGCGAAAATTGGAATATTAGCATTCTAGAGAAATTCTTTGACCAGGCATCTGTAAACAGAATTTTGAGAACACCGATTTATACAGATGAGAAGAAAGACAAGTTGGTGTGGAAGAATTCACAACATGGCAATTTGAACACCAAGCTGGCTTACAAATTCCTTTTACAATGCAAAGACACCCCGAGTACCTCAGATCTCTCGATTTGGAAGAAGCTTTGGCATCCTAAAATGGGTAAAATATTTCCTCAGAAAATAATATTCTTATTATGAAAAATATTTGTATACCTTCAAATGAAGTTATTGCTAGCAGGATTCCTAATATGGATGCCTCATGTCGCTCTTGTCTCGATGAAATTGAAACTATAGAACATATCTTCCTAAATTGCCCATTTAGCCGGGCTGTCTGGTTTGGATCCCCGATTGGCCTCAATGGGAATATCAATGATCGTAACCTGAGGGAAATCATTTCCATCTTTCTTGATTGGATTATCAGTGGCGAAAATGACAATTTGAGTAACGGTGAACTAGGTATCTCCATAATCTGGCATCTTTGGAAAGTTAGATGTGATATTTGTTTTAATAAGAACAGGAAAAATCCTAAATGGGTGATCAGGATTGATGTTAATGACACGAAGTTCTTTTTACGTCAAGCAAACTTGGTCTCGCCTGATTCTCCCTTGAAATGGGCCCCCCCTCACAGATCTCAAGTCAAGCTAAATGTGGACGCTGCTACAAACGGAGAGAAAGGAGCTATTGGGATAATTGCTAGGGACGAGTATGGTAGCATACTTGCCTAGAAAGCCCGACTGTCAACCTTCATCGACCCCAATATTTTGGAAGCCGAAGCTATCGAAGAAGCTTGCACCTGGGAGCACCTCAAGCTTGGAGGTGTGGTTGTCGAAAGCGACGCCCTTGCAGTCGTCAACGCGATCAGGGGAATCGAACAACCTTGTTAGAAAGCTAGCCATTTCATCCGGAAGAGCAACCTCAGCCTGGAAGCCGCCGGAGCTTCGATCGCCTTTTGCCCTAGGGAGAAGAATGAGGCGGCTCACCGGCTGGCGAAATGGGCTCTTCGAAACGTCCTCCCCTCGGGTTGGTCGTCGTCCGTTATGTCTGTCCCTGATTGCGTCCCCAATCAGGTTTTTGAAGATGCTCGGTCTGTAAGGTGATATCCGTCTTTTGGTTATTACTGTTGTAACTTTCGTTTTACTTTTATTGATTACCCTTCGTCCAAAAAAAAAGAGTGTGCATATCTCTCTCTTCTTTATAAATCTAACATTAATAATTACAATCTAAACGCAAAAAAAGACAGAGTACATTTGCATGGAATTAATTATGTATTGTGAGGAATGATTAAAATCTCTTCTAAAATCTCCATCACCAAATGCAACCCCATGGACCAAGTTGAGTGACGGAGACATGTCTTGATGAGGAGGTAGTTTTTAACACTAGATAGGATACATACGTAATTATGTTTGAAATCAAGGTTTTCATGTTATCTCTTTTGATTGTGTTGAACTAATTATGTCTAACAGGTTAGACAGGTCGATCAACCTTTTGATAAAAAGTTTGAATATTGGGCCTCTAAAAACGACACGTACCTTAATTTTAAATGATCTGTTGCAACCTTTTTTAAGGTTACTTTTTTTCCGCAAAATAAGAGACTAGAGACAACTATTTTTAGACTCCAGATATTAAAATTAAACAAAATAAGAAGCCGTCTAAACCAAAATCGACATCTGAAAGTGTTCTACACATGTTTGCTCGGAATCATGCATGTCTCTTTATATTAATGTAAAAGATTGAAATCAGGATATATTTAGAGACAAGATGTTGCAAGCCAGCCTTTGTTGATCAGCTACCTACAAAGCTAAGTTGATCATGGCATCAAATCAAATGCTACTCAAGAGTACTCGAGAGTTCATATATATAAATATACACACATTTTTATCTATTGAATTTCTGCTTACCCGCGCGGGAACTTAAAGAGATATGAACTTCACGAGCGGTGGGGGGGGGGGGGTACGAAAGTAACTTCCAAATCTGAGCACGAGGTAGCGAAAGTCAAAATCGAGAGGTACGTTGAGACAAGTCATCCCGTCTGGTAGGGTGCCGTCAGCTCAGCTAAGCAATCGTCCAAATCAATGTTTTGTCCTTTTGTGGCTGCTTACGGGAATTACGAAAAGGGAAAGATACAAGGGAGGAGGAGGAGGAGGAGGACTGGGAGGCCGGTTAGGGTTTAGGGTCAAGGTTGCTCGTAATGGGGATCAGGCTACGTACGTACCGTCAACACTGCGCGGTAGAAGTTACTTGCTCTCGCTACCGCTCGGACCACACGACGGAACTGAAAGCTTAGAATGATTAGTATATATTACCGAAGAACTTTCTTAACTTGTCATTTATACGATAGATAGATATATAAATAGGGAGAGAGAGCAGAGAGATATCGGGGAGGGAGAGAAGAGAAGCAGGAGGATATGTGTACAAAGTTAAAGTCTTATGCGGGATCTCTTCTTTTCTTATCAATAAAGCAAAGCTGAAGCCAATGGCGAAAAAAGAGGAACTGGATCCTCCTCCTCTCTCTCTATCTATCTCTGGCCCCCGTGTGTGTGTGTTAGCCCACAACCCACGTCCACAAAAGAAGCAGACTCCTCCTTTCTCCTGCAGTTTTCTCTCTCCCATACATCGTCCAAGACATTCATACCAAGCAGTGTCGTTGTCCGGCAAATACCCCCCCCCCCCTCATACGAGAAAAAAAAAGAAAAACAGGCATCACCTTCCCGGCCCTCCCAACCCCGCCGATCAATTGCTAGCTAGCTAGCTAGCGGAGCGTCGCTTCTGCACGAGGCACACACAAGAAGAAACCGGAGGATCATATATATCGGTCCTGTGTGGCTGTGGAGGTGAAGACAGACAGATAGATAGGTGGATAAAAAGATAGGGCTGACAAGGAGAAGAGGGAGGAAGAGATCAGAGAGAGAGAGAGAGAGAGAGAGAGATCTGGAGAGAATGGAGCTCTTCCCTGCTCAGCCGGACCTGTCGCTGCAGATTAGTCCTCCCAACAGCAAGCCAGCGCAGACGTGGGGAAGACGACCGGATGATGCCATGGATTTGGAGTTCTGGAGGATCAGGCACCCTGACCCTCTTGGTTCCGGAGGCGGTACCGTCACCAGCAACACTTCTTCCTCCTCCTCCTCCTCCTCTTCGTGGAAGGCGGCCGTAGTGTTGACGGCGAAGGGCGCCGACAACGCCTTCGACTTCTCCCAAGCGAACCCGGCCGGCGTCCCGTCAGGAGTGCTACCCACGACGTCGTCGACGGCCACCGCCAGCAGCACCCTTATGGACCTGCAAATCCGGGCTGGCCAGCACCTCCACCACGCCGGCCGATGGCCGGGGCACGACCACCACTTATACGCCGGCCACCAGTACTACCAGTTCCCGGCGGGCGGCCATCGCGAGTTTGGGTGTTCCCAGAAAGACCTAGGCCAGCTGCTGAGGCCGATAAGAGGCATCCCCGTTTACCACCACAACACGCCGGGCTCCTTCCCTTTCCTGCAGCAGCAGCAGCACAGTCACCAGGCGGCGCTGTGGGACTCCGCCGCCGCCTCTTCGTCGACGCTGTTCATGCCGCAGGGCCTGCACAAGTCCAGGCTCCCGTCGAGGTTTCCGGCCAAGCGCAACATGAGGGCGCCCAGGATGCGCTGGACCTCTACCCTCCATGCCCGCTTCGTCCACGCCGTCGAGCTCCTCGGAGGCCATGAGAGTACGCGCATATATAGATATATATATATATATATATATATAGAAATTAATATATAGCGGCGTCCCCAATCTAGCTTATTATCACAATATACATTCATTTACATTTTGCTTGGGATATATAGATAATTCATGTCGCGAAGATGAGGAGATCGACCTTCTAAACCTTTCTTTCTTCTTATCATCCTCTTCGGATGTCACAGGGGCCACACCCAAGTCCGTCCTCGAACTCATGGATGTGAAAGATCTCACGTTGGCTCATGTGAAATCTCATCTACAGGTAACAGAGAAGAAGAAGCTGCTTTCGCGCATACACAGATATATATATACACCAGAATATATGTATATATATATATATATCTTTAGGTTCATCTGCGAGAAAGCCCGACTTTCTTTTTTCCTCTAAATTTTGTGTGTATATGTCGAAGGTCTAAGCTTTAGTTTGTTCTTTCTTCTTGCTCTTTCTTTTCTTCTACGGCCACGAGTCCTGAATCTTTCAACTCGAACCATGATGCGTGGAGGAGGATGACTTCTTCCTTTCAATCTTATGCCTTCTCGGTTCCACACTCACCTTTTCCATCTCCATGAACGTGTGTGCGCTTCCTCGCGCGCGCTTTGTCTGTCAGATGGTCTTTAGTATAAAACAAATCCCCCGCCTTCCTAGAAGAGGAGCCAAGATGGGATCCCTCTCTCTCTCTCTCTCCTTCTAGAGATCTGTGGACGTTCGGCAAATCATGCACCAGCTTTTTACTAGGAAGCAGAAAGACATGCCGAGATGAAAGGTGGCAAAAAGAAAAAAGAAAAACAAGAGAAAATTAGCAGGTGATGAGATCACCAGAAAATCCAAGGGAACACGAGCTGATCAGTGTGACTGATCACACCTGCGCAGTAAGCTTGGGCTTATGGGCGCCCGTGTTCTTCAAGAGCAGTTTTCATTCTCTTCTAGCACAACCATGAGACCAGCTAGCTCCCCAGAGAGAGCAGAAATTAGAGGGAGATGAGCGAGCCAAAAGCAAGTACAAAGAGTACCATCATTTATCAATTATTTAAATTCCCATGATATATACAAGGTTTATTAATTTCCTCACCCTCCCGATCGATATCAGCATTTATATATCCTTGAGATGCATGCATGCTAGGTCGAATTTGTCAGCGATATAAAGCCTGTTATTCACGAACCAAAAAGCTAGCATGTACCCATCTCAAATCGTTTTTTTTTTCTAAATTAATGGTCGTTCCCCTTCATACTCGTTAAGGAGTCAATGTTGCTCCAGCGAGGAGACAATCACATAGACACTTTCCATGAATGCAGATGTATCGCACTGTAAAGAACACCGACAGACCGCCAGCTCCATCAGGTACGTATATAGCTCATGCTCATCCGGCCCCTTCAGAGACGTCTCCCCCTTTCGTCAATTTAATTAAGTCCAATTTTCTTTGGTCTCATCGGATTAAACGCTGAGAATCATGTATATATATACATGTATATGTTGCAAAGAGCTGACGCCCGTGTGCTACTACTAACTCTCCTAGGTCAGTTCGACGGGTTTGAGAACGGCTCCGCCGGAGAGATCTCTGAGGACAACCTGCAGGTCGACAGTCACGGCTCGCGAGGATGCCCGACTGCGACTCAGACAGAAGGGAGACCCGCCACCCTCCATGAGCCCAACTGTAGTTGCGCCCTTTGGAGCAACTCCTCAAGGTGATCTATGCACCCCTTCAATTTTTCCTCCGGATCAATATAGCGCTCTGTACGTAGTAATTGTCTTGGACCTGATTTCTTCTGCGGCTAGGTTTGTCTGTAGCTCCCTTTGTATGCGGGCGCGCGCGTGTATATATATATATATATATATCATCAAGGAAAGCATATCCTAGAGCAAAATTGTTGGCCTCCTTGGTCGATCATTTAGTTATACTTGACGATTTATCTCCACTGTTACATCACGAAGAACTAGGAATCGACGTCTGTTCTTCTCCCGTACGTACGTACTATTCCTCCGGGTCATCAGGAGGGCTTGTCTTTATCTCGATCGACACACTTGGTCTCTTCTCGGCAGCCATGAGTTGGATATATTGACATTATACATATATATATATATATACGTAGAGAACGGAACACAATGAGCGGTGGAGAGTTTTCATCCGTCACCCCAGTCGTGGGTCCCACAACATTTAATGAGATCAGAGATGGTGAGGTCCACCGCGGGTGTGAGAGAGAGTGGAGGAAGCTCTCTGATCTCCACCCGGATCCACCTGTGTGATCAACAAGAGAGTAGAGCTCTCCGCTGTGCATGCAATATATATGAGAGAGCATGGAGAGTGGATACTTTCAAGAGACTTCTTCGGTAAGACTTTAAAATCTTATTTATGTGAGAAGACTGAAAAAATCTACTCTGGAGAGCATGACTTTAGATCCCACCTCCTCACATGAGAAGGTGAAGCTCAGGTGATTGAGTGGGTGAAGTGGTTTCTTTCTTCCATCTAACGAGAAAGCAGGTGGTGATTTTGTGCATATGGTGTTCTAACTAAAATACTTGGCCCCTTGAGAAAGATAGTGTAGTATCGGCTCGATCATGAGTCTGCTTCTCAGGGTGAGAGTAAGAGAGAGCAAGTGCGATAATAATGTTAATACTCACGGACATGGATTTATCTATACAATCAATATTTGGGCTGTCACGATGTGTCAACACCCACTATATATATATATATAAGAAGGTTTTACTCTATATATTCACAGGATGTTTATTTAAGTACATTGCAACAATCTCTTACCTGCAGTGTGTGTATAACTGCATGGTAAAGTTCACATTCTACTTATTACTATGCATGCAAGTGTCCAAAGAGAACATATATGTACGTACCTTGTTTTCATCTGTCCGGAATCAGCAACGGTCACCATGATGGCGCAATGATCCCTTGCATGGGTCTCTACATTTCTCCAATTCCGAGAAACATACCCTCGTTTAAAATCTACTGAAAAGAGACACCCCAACCTTTCGGATTTGGTGGGTGCACCAAGGGCGTAAGAGAGCTCTTCTTGCTCCCTCCAAGTTACTTGAGCCGAGGGCAAGCTCAAGACTTAGGGTTAGAAGAAGAAGAAGAAGAAGAAGAAGAAGAAGAAGAAGAAGAAGAAGAAGAAGAAGAAGAAGAAGAAGTAGTGAGAGACCTGCCAGCCTCCTGAAACTTCCTTGCAGTTTCTTCTACGGGCAACGGGTCGACGTCACATGGGATTTCAACTTTATCACATCGATAAACACAAAAATAAGCTGATAAAGCTAGTAGAGTAGCAGCAGGTCTGTTTGCAGGCCAATAGTAAAAGATGGCTTTCTTTGCCCAGCTGCCCTTTTCGTGCATGGTTATCCAGTACTAACCAGTCTCTCTCTGTTGGTCTTGCAGCAGGGTTGGCTGGCTGTATAGCAAGCCCAAGGATTGCATCGACGAGGGTATCCCCACCATTGAGGTACAATGCGTCACTTGAGCTTGAGCCCATCTCTCTCTCTCCCCCCCCCCCACCCCAACTAGCTAGCATGTATAAGTCTTCTCTGCGAAAGCTTACCAAAGTATGCAGAGGATTTAAATGTATGAAAAAGCTGAATCTTCCTTCGACATCCAGCCAGAATGACTCCAAAGGGAGGCCACGGTGCTCCTCCTTTTACTTCCTCTCCCCCACAGTTGCTTTTCCACCTTCACTTCCTGATGGACAGTGGGAGGGGAAAAAAGGGCTATGTATGACACCACATGGAGCTCCTTGGGCCCTTCGGTACCCAGTATAGAAAAGACAAAAGGGTTTTTGAAGGGTAGCATGGTCATCTTGCATGGTGTCAGCAGCACTATTCGGTCAAAATGTGCACCGAATAGTCACTGCTTACTGATGATACTCTCTTCCTCTCTTCCCCTCTGCCGCTGAAACTATACTCTTATATGGTTAGCTGCAATAGCATTTCATTACTCTGACACAGTTGAGACCATCCAACAGTCTGTGACAAACCTAAAGCAACAGGATCAACAAGGGCAGATTTTGATCCTTTATTCATGGGCGGGTGGTGGCGGTGGCGGTGTTGGATGGAGAGAGCACAAATGAACCAGTCATTATTATTATACACAATCTTACGCACACTACCAATGAATGTAGAATATATATATTTACTGATCTTCGGCCTTATGAATCCATTGTTGTTTGATTTCTTCTGGCAGAAGGTGGTGGACGATCACCACCATGAAGGAGAGGAAGGCGGCTGCGACCCCAACTCGTCGTGCTTAACAGACACCAGCCCCATGAAGCCCAACCTTGAGTTCACCTTAGGGAGGCCTCACTAACGTCAAGCCGAAGGAATCTGGCGGCCATTTGAAGGCCACAGAAAGAGATGTAAAAGAAGAGGAGAGGGTATGTAGGTGATAAAGAAAGAGGGAAAGAGAAAAGAGGGGGAAAGAGAGAGACAAGGAGGCCGAGCTGAGACAGAAAGCAAGAAAAGGGAAAGTGGGAGAGATGAGTATCTGCTCATTCAAGTGTTAGAGAGAGAGAGAGAGAGAGAGAGTCTGACTCCTTTTGCTAGCATCATATAAGGAGCAAAAGGGGTAGGGCTCTTTCTTCCTTCCCATGCATGCACGTGCTTTGCTTTATGAGTTTCCAGCAAAGGGAGGGGGAGGCGATGAAGAGAGACTCGTCTCGGTGAATTGTGGTTGCATGGTTGAACAAGCACGTATATGATTTCCCTTTTAATTCCCCGATCGGCTATTTCACTCCAGTTTTCTATTAGCTACATACACCTTTTATTTTTTTTTCTTAGCTATGCAACAAGATTGATGACATGAGATATTAATTTGCTCTTGGATGGAAACAAAGCAAGTCTTTAGATGTTGATGGAGTTGTGAGATATATATTCATGTAACAAAAAAAAATTTAAGTTGCTCGAAATGCCAACAAGAAAAAAAAATACCAAAACACATTTCCTTCCGGAGAAATGCATGACTAGGAAATGGACAACAAATCTTCTTTCCTTTTAAGACATCAATTATCGCTTTGGCTTACTATGCAATCTAAGCTTTGTGTGGCTTGATCTCTAGTGACGTGTTTTGGTTGCATGATAAAATAAGTTTTTGTTATAAGAAAATGTTTTTATAACACAAATTGTTAAAACTAGAGTTTGACTGTGACTACAAAATAAAGTTATTTATAGAGTATCCCTCTTTACATAAAAAAGAGTGGAGAAGCCTTCTTTTTTCTACCTTGTGGTCCCCATCTTTCTTAGTTACTTACATGTGGTCCCCAACGTTTTATTATTAGATTTCACCGAACATGATAATTTATCTTCAGCTTAGATTTTATTTTAATATATAGTTTTGTCAAAAAAATGTGTAAAGGTTATTTTGCAACCAAACACCCTATAAACTATTTTCAGCCTTTCCTAAAGACATGATATATATATCAAGCTTCCGAAACGCATTCTCTGAAGACAGCTAATTCCAAGGAAGGATACTGATGGTAAATATGAGAAACAAGAAGCATTAGAACGGTCCTGCAAGCGTCTGAACTGACCATAGAATACATAAAATATTATAATTTTTCTGTTTGAATGTTCTTATAATTAATGTTCTGCACTCATATTGCAGCCTGTGCACAGTGTGCATTGGGTTCTCGCCGTTCAGTTCATCCATAGATTCATTGCATTGGTGTATTGTCATTATCCAGTCAATAAGACAGTGAGGAATCGCTACCTAGTGCTAAGCGTCTCCGCTGATTCCTGTACGTAAAAGTGGGTTCCACCATAAATCTCAATAGGTGATACATCGAGTCAACAAGAATTAATGTGCCCAAATTAATAATCATATTATATAGTTGCCTCATAATGTGCATCCTTGGGCAGTCAACCTTTAATTAATTGCTCTGCCATCTCATCCTTCATTGATGGTCAGTGTGACAGAAGATGCCCTGCACATGAAGAGACTGTATACATAGGTAGGCTGATCCTATATTGGATAATATAAAAGTAAAAAAGAACTGGACGATGCTATGGCTCTCCACTCACCGCCGACAAGTTTTGACCAAATGGAACTCTCAATATATAGTTCTGATGAATCAGTTTTTTTTTTGAAAGGAAGCGTGGATGCCACTAAGTTATAGAGCATTAACTTGCAAGTTCTTGCATAGTTGAGCAAAACCAAAGAGCGAACAACAAGGAGTGAAACGATAATGAGAAGGGGATGTAGTGTGGCTCGACTCCTGCATGCACCCACTTTGCAAGAAGGTGGGTGGCTTGATTAGACTCTACTGGGCTGAAGACGACACTAAGCGAGGTCTTTTCCAAGCTCCGACAAAGGAGTCGGCGCACCAGAGAACTAGTCAGCCTGTCGATCGCATTGGCGACTACCTAATCATCACTTCGACGATGAAGAGGGTGTTGCAAGCCCGCCCACTAGCATGCCTAAGCAATGGCTTCAACTTCAAGAGTTTGTGGATATGATGAATCATATTATTCAAGACAGCACACAAGTAGCTAGAGTACTTAAGCATTTGCAGTAATGTGAGTATACATATATAGGGTCGGTAAAAATTAACCAACTTTGAACCCATTTATGTATAAACCATCTGAATTGGAATAAGAATCAACCAATTTTTTTATATAATTTATAAAAATAAAATTATGATATATATAGGATGATATATACGAAAGGAGAAGTAAAAATTTAAAGCTATTAGATCAAATTTTAATAGTTACATAAGATATATTATATTATTGTGAATAAAAAAGCAATACATGATACATATTTCAGACATTAATGGTGGATTCACTTTTGATTTCAGTAATAAAATCAGAATACCATGATTATGATTTGTTCGGAATCAAATTTGAAACGCTAAACTCTTAATTAAAATGGGAACAGAAAACATGCATGGTACGAACTAAATCGGACCCATTTGCAGCCCTAATATTTATGAAACTAAAAAGGTCGAGATGATGTAACTTTCCAAGGTACGTATATATGTACTGAGATATTTTTCGGTTGTATTTAAAATTATATGCTTGGTTTATATGTAAGACCGGAGAAGTAATATATTTGGAAGTTTATAGACGGACATTTATGAAGTCACACCTCTGCTTATTTATTTTTATGGAAAAATCGGATGATTAAGTCTCTCTCTCTCTCTCTCTCTCTCTCTCTCTCTCTCTCTCTCTCTCTCTCTCTCTATATATATATATATATATATATATAAAAGTGGAGAGCTGATCATTCGGGCTCATGTGGCCTCACAGAATTAATCCCTCTTCCATCTCCTACGGTGTCAAGTTAACAATATTTTTGTTAAAGAGATGACTGCACCGAACGGCCACTGAATAAAAACTCTCCAATGTTCAGCAATAAAATTAATTAGTTATATATGATGTTCAGCAATCAGATTTCAACTCCTCCAGTGTACGAAATTCTGATGCTGCATCCCACGTTGATATGTTCGGAGGATTACTAGAATGTTGACCTCCGTGTGACAAGAAACATGCTCACAATTATCTAGCTAGCTGCATATATACATATATAAATATATATGTATAGAGAGAGAGAGAGAGTCCTTTCCGATCCATCTGCTAGGCTAGGTTTTGAGCTATATTTATATGCGCGCGGAAGAAGATGACCACCACCTTTCCGGCCATGAACAGCAGACGATCCTCCCGACGGGATACAATACAAGGTGAACATGCATCCACATCTCTCATCTATTCCTTCTCCTTTTTAGTTAGCAAGATATATAAGACGTGGGGATTAAACCAACGTCCATTCCTCCAGAAGACCATGTTAGTTTATCTAGATGCAATGCAATATTAAAGAAGAGGGTATATAGAGACCGGATCCCCTCAGGAGGTCTCCTGAGGGGATCCGGTCAGGTGCACACCCATATGGGTGATGTGACCGTCATCACATCCCATTAAATGCCCTATCACATCGTCGGTCACATCACCCATATGGGTGTGGCCTGACCGGATCCCCTCAGGAGACCTCCTGAGGGAATCCGGCCTCGGGTATATAAGGTAGGTGCATGGTTCCTTGCGCACGAAGCCAAATAATAAAAGCGCCCGATCTTGCCTTTTGCCCGTTCTTTCATTTTTCCAGCTGTTTAACGCTTCTCCTTTGTACCCACCCGTTGGGTTCTCGACTTTTTCTGGGGGGTACGTGTTGGGGACACCGATCGACGAGATGATAAAAGCATGCCTTTGCAGGTGGGCGTCCTGGACTCACTGATCACCTTCTGCCTTGTTGGATCTTTTAATGGCGCTGCGGAAGCAGCATGCATGGTCAGTCAGTCAGTCAGAGAGAGAGAGAGAGACGAGGGAAGGGAATTCCGTGACCACAGTTCAAATTATTTAAGAATGATTACACCATGATGGGAGATTTTATACTATTCTCTCTCTCTCCCCTGCTCTCTCTCTCTCTCTGTGGTCTTCCCCTTCCGGTTCCGGTCCTCTTTTTATCCTGTTCTGTGTTTCTTTTATTTCCCAGCCGTGTAGCCCTGCAGTAGTCAGTAGCATCATAAAGGCAACAAAGACGAAGCTGACACCCCCACCGCCCCTTTCCTTCTTCATCTCTCTTGTGTGCAAGGAGCCATTCACGACGACCGCTCTCGTGCGTCAAGAAGAAGAAGAAGATATCTTTCGCCGGCGCGTTGCGACACACATCTGTTCGAAGGAAGCCATGTTTTTGGTCACCCGAGAGTTGGAGTCGCGGAAGGGTGGAATGTGCCGGGCGCTGCACAAGCCGAAGCCGAGAACCCAGCTGAGACCAGCGCGGAAGGAGAAGGATGAAGACGCGGATGATTCTGGTGGGGAGCTAGCAATGTCCGTGGTGTGCCAAGGAGCGCGCACACACACATAGTTTATATGTTGAATGAATACAAGAGGGCTACATACATACAGATAATTGGTGGCGTATGTAATACGGTGTGTGGATTTACACATTTAATTAATGACCCGGCGAGCCGAAGCCCTCAAAGGTCGTGAAATTCCAAAAATATGTGCTTGCTGACCAGAAGATCCAAATCCAGATTATGATATAGGTATGAAATATCCTTCGGTGGTCGATGTGAGATAATACCCCTCAATATTTCTTCTCTCAGTCAGTCATCACCGTCAGAATCACGATAGGAATACACAAGATAAGATTGAACGAAAACGAGAACAAATCTACCGAACGATAGAACTTACAGTCTCGTCAACTCTGATATTATGTAAAATTTCAAAAAACGTGTACATTCTCAGAAGACCCAAAACTAAATTATGATAAAATATAGACCGCATCCTTCGATGGTTGACGCGGGATAATACCCTTCGACAAAGATCTTCCACGGTGGTTTCTACTTTCCATCACCCCCCGCTTCTGGACCTGCGTGAGGGTAAGACTCGCCATATATCTTCCTCTCTCTCTCTCCTTTCTTCTTCAAGAAAAGTGGAGTACCGTGAGATATATTACTCGCTCCTCTGCCGGGTAGCTGCAGTACTCCTGGTCAAACAAGCCGGGGATCCTACGACCACTCGACGTGTCGCCCTGACCGGCGGTGACGTCTGCAGGCCCGAAGTTCCTGCAGGTTACCGGCGGTGTTCCACGGTCAACATCGCCACGGTGGCAGGTCGTCGTCGACCGGTGCGTCCCGAGCTTACCATGTGTAACGTTGGTTTGTTTACTCCCGGAAGGGAAGAAGTCGGTGGTCATATATCATATATGCCGCGAGCTTATTACTCAGCAGCAGCAGATGCAGGAGTTAGCCTGGGGGGATGTCGTCGAGCAGGTCGCTTGCATGGCGAGTTGATTTTCTCTACCCTTTTTTTTTACGATCAGCTGAGAAACGATTAATCAACGGATACCTAGCTAAAGATAATATATGTGTGTATACTCGTCTAATTTGATTTGTCCACACGTCGGATTAATATTGATTCTAACATATTAAATCGTCTGAGTTTCTTGTCAGAACATTAATTAAATATAAATTTGAAGGCAAATAACACATGCATAAATATAATGGAGAACAATATGAATATATTTATCTTAGCAACACTCTGCGTTGAAAGTTGTTCGAACTGAATGTTCAGATCGACTGTCACGTTATTTTTTAAATAGATTAATTACTTTCCGTTTATATGGCTTAATGGCATGATATTAAAGAGTGACGTATATAGTTCACCCCTATAAATAAAATATCAAACTTAACATTGACTCAAGTTGATTATTTTATTCTTATAAAAAAATAATGTGTTAAATTAAATCGACAAAGTAAATGGAGCCGTTCGGTTCCATTGATCAGACGGTTTGAGTTTTAATCGAACCGGTTTAACTGAATTAAGTTGATTTTTTTAGGTCAGTTTCGGTTTAACAAAACTGATCAAAAAATCAAATCGAATAATCCTTCGCGCTCCTCCCGGCCAGCGTTTCGTTGACTCCTCCTCCTCCTCCTCCTCCTCTTCTTCTTCTTCTTACGTTTCTCGCCGCCCGTCCTCTTTTACCACCGCCGCTTCTTCCTCGGCTCCTGCCGGCAGCGAGCGGGAATCCCGCGGGGACAACCAGCCTCCACATCCTCCGGCGCGGCAGCGCCGACCGGACCCTACGCGCCGCGGCGGGCGGAGCCGCCGGCGAAGGCGGGTAACGCGGCTCCCCCCTCCCGGTCACGGCGGGTCCTCCGTCGCAGGGCAAGGGGCGCCGGCTGCACCCGTCCCAGTCCGGTCGCCCGTTCCCCGTACGAAGGGGGAGGTCAGGTCGCTACCCGTCTGATCGGCCGGGCGACGGGCGCTGCAGACGAGCACCGCGGGGACTGATCAGAAAACGCTGCAGGAAATGATTTCGTAATCCATTACACCATGATTGGGGGCTCTCCTCCCGGGCCTTCCTTGGCCCTCCAGTCCCTCCCCCGACGCTGTCATTTCCCATCTCTCTCTCTCTCTCACGGGCGGTCGGGCGGGCCGGCATGTCGCTGGCCGGCGATAGCGACGGTACCCGGCCCTCCCGGCAGCAGGCCCCACCGCCGACCGCCCTCGTCGCAGCGCGCCCGGCATTCAAGGCGCTCCTCTGCTCCCTTCCCGCCCCATCTGCACCGGCTGCCGCAGAGAAGCTCCTCCTCTCTCTCTCTCTCTCTCTCTCTCTCTCTCTCTCTCTCTCTCTCTCTTGAACAGAGAGACGAGGAGGAGGCCCTCGGACAAAGAGGAGATAGTCGGAAGGCGTGCCGAATTTATGAGACATTGGAGGCCATTAGGCCCATTTGCTTCTCGTCACACTGCTGGGGCGTGGGCGGGTTGGCCTTCGTATCGGGACGTACGGCCGTGATCAGCTGTGTCATCACGTGCGTTGGGGGAGTCATGTGTGACCCTACTACCACCTGGTTCCTTTTTTTTTCTTCCTTTTTTTGTGTCTTCCTATTTGTGCAACGGACCGAAGTCCGAACGACGATACAGGTCGTGCGGCCGCGGATCCGCAGATGCCGAACCGGATCCTACGATCCGATACGTGTCCGTTTCCATGGCTCCAAGAGATAATGGGGTGTTTGGTTGCATGATAATTTTTTGTATATTTTCATGATAAAAAATTGTATTAAAATAAAAAGTGAACCAACTCAGGACATAAAATTATCATGTTTGGAGGGATGTGATTACAAAAAAGAGTAACTACCACACATGACCAAACAAAGTGGGGGACCACAAGAAAAAAGAAAGAGGTGAGACCCTCTTTTTTTGTTTAAGAAGAAAATCACTTTTAAAACATAAAATTGTCATGGTTACCAAACACATCTTTTGACAAGTTTTCTTACAACTTTTAAAAATTAAAACAAAAGCCTTCATTACGATGCAACCAAACACCCCATAAGGTTTTACCACCCGAGGCTTCGACTTGAGGTCCGTCCTGTCTTTGCCCGAGATCGGCCCATTTACATGGGAGCCCCATTAGGCCCATGTACATGGGAACGTATCCAAGTCTGAAGCCCATCCATGGCCGAGCCGCCACCTGGGAAGAACGAAGTCCATGTTTATTTCTTGGTTGATGCTAACTCCTAGGATTAGCTATTACTTGTATTTCTTAACGGGAAATGAATCGATCACCCGTTTAATTAGGCAACTTGCTGAGTTATCATACTTGGAACATAAAGTTTTGTTCCTGTGCATACAATTGAGGAAGGTCACCAAAAAAACCTTGAGAACTCTCTCTCACTCTCTCTCACTCTCTCTCACTCTCTCTACATATATATGTATGTATATATATACACCTCGATAGCCTCTGTCTATGTGATGTATCTATATATTTATCTGCAATAACCATACGGTGAAATTAGGGTTTGAATCACCAGAATTTCAAAACATTTCTTTGACTGTTAGTGTGCTAGCTCAACATCGCGGAAGTTTCCAGAGTGGATGTTATAAGAAAATCTAAAAGGGAATTATACTTTAAAAGGCACGTCAATGGGCCTAAAAGTGAATCTCATGATGGTACGTGTTGAAACTTGTAAACGTATCCATTTGATAAGTGCCAACAAATATAAGTTATTTACATCGTCGACACATCATATATACAAGGTCGTCAGATAACACTGATACAGTACCATTTTCGGTAATATTGTTGTAGATACATCGGTATCAAACTTAATTGTATCAAATGCCAAAAATATATAATAATTTAGAAACCACATTCATCTGAAAGAAAAAGTAAAAAAAAAAAAAGAATCATTGCGAACCAATAATAAAAGCAGCCGGGATTCAAAGGTGATAAAACCCAAGTACAAGGTTGAACAGATGAAATGTAAACCACAAGTGAGGGAGAACATTCTTTCCCACCAATTCTGTTCTCCCCAAGAAGCGTGCAAATAAAAATTATGGATCTATTCTTGCGAAACTTCTACTAGCGGAAGAATAGCACAGAGAAGAAGGAACGAATATATAGTAGTATTATATATTCACGTTGAACAATTTAAAGAAAAACATTTCGTACATGCTTAGACCACAAATTCGTCTTTGTTCGACTAATTATTTACAAACACGCCGTAAATAAATGCCAACCAAGTTTTTGGTAGGGAAGATTCACTTTTCCCTAATGTGAAAAAAAAGAAAATAAAAACTAGGAAACAAATAAAAGGTCGCGTTGATCAACCAAACGTTCTACCAATTAATTTACCGAGACGTATGGTCTATCTCTGTTCATCCTGGTCCAAATGTTTACTGGGTTTGGGCCGGGCCAGATCTTTCCTTAACGGACCGTACCCGTTAAGAAGACGCTGTTGAAGGCGGATGATCCGCCTCTGGAACGCTTGCCGGCAAAACTTGAAAAAAAGGTATCTGAGATATCATTTTCCATCCGTATTTTTGGTTGAACACTTCCTTGCACCGCTGTCTGGTCCGATCGGAAAAACGTTCACACAATTTTTTTTTACCACATTCGAGCCTCTTCTTTTTCAAGCTGTTTACAAACATTTTCTTGTTCCCTTCTGGCCATACTTTTCTTTTTTCTCTTCGTGCATACCCTTGAAGCTCATTCTTCCATGAGTTTCGAGAGTACTCAGTTAGGACGGTAAAGAGACATAAACATTCAGTGGAATTTATTGTGTCACGGGAGTCTCATCGATCAAATTAGAGATAGATGATATGTTTCATCGGGTGTTTTATATGGGCGACAGAGAAAACTCCCTCCACCGCCGGCCCGAGGCACTCCTCCGTAACTGAAGATTTTTCGGCTTTTTTTGCTTCAAATTTTTGAAGTCGAGAGGCGTTCGTTCGTTTCCCCGGCGGCGGCCGCGAGAGGCTGGGCTCCAATCTTCGCCTCACCATGATCGATTCCCTCGCCGGCGAGCCGTTGAGCCGTCGGCACTCGGCAGACGGCGGCCGCCGTCCCTCTCCGCCGCCTCCATGATAAAATCCTGCCCGGAGGGACGGAAGCAGCTGTTCGACCTCCCATGGCCTCCACCCTGAGACCATTCCCGCCTTCCAACCCCGGGGCCACGAGACCGTTGGAAGCAAAGCCGCCGCCTTTCGGGTCCCTTCCTCTCCCCGCCCACCTCTTCCGCCACCCCTGCTTCCTCCTCCTTGAGAAGTGCGCTTCCGCCGCCGAGGTTCGCCGTGTTCTTCCCCTGGTCATCAAGCACGGTCTTTACAGTGAGTATCCCTACAAGACCAAGCTACTGGGCCTTTTCTCCCGTTTTGGCCGTCCCGGCGAGGCTGCTCTGGTATTTGACTCCGTTGAGCCGAAGAACGACGAGGTCTTCCACACCGTGCTCAAGGCGTACGCGAAGGTTTCTTCCCTGGAGGAGGCAATTACCTTCTACACGGAGATGAGGCGCGCCCGTGTGCCGCCCGCGGTATATAATTTCACCT
Source organism: Cryptocoryne crispatula var. balansae (assembly GCA_036172225.1). Lineage (NCBI taxonomy): Eukaryota > Viridiplantae > Streptophyta > Magnoliopsida > Alismatales > Araceae > Cryptocoryne > Cryptocoryne crispatula. Next base: position 4,945,383 of record CM069922.1, on the reverse strand, counting down.
ACCTCCTGAAGGCCTGCGGTGACAGGTCGGACCTCTGGCGGGGAAGGGAAATCCACGGCCAGCTGGTGGTCAATGGGTTTAGCGACAATGTGTATGCGATGACTGCGGTGGTGAACATGTATGCGAAGTGCCGCAAGATTGACGAGGCAAGGAAGATGTTTGATCGAATGCCTGAGAGGGACTTGGTAGCTTGGAATGCAATTGTTGCAGGATACTCACAAAATGGGATGTCCGGAAAGGCCCTAGAGATGGTCTCACGGTTGCAGGTGGATGATAAGCACCCGGACTCAATAACGATCGTGGCCATTCTTCCCGCCTGTGCAGATTTAGGGTCCTCAAGGCTGGGTAAATCCATCCACGGATATAGTGTTAGAGCCGGTTTTGTGTCACTTGTGAACGTGTCAAGTGCCTTGGTGGATATGTACTCTAAATGCAAGTCAATCGGCACTGCAAGGTTGGTTTTTGATAGGATGAAAGCTAGGAATGTGGTCTCCTGGAATTCGATGATTGATGGGTATGTGCAGGATGGAAATGCTGAGGAGGCAATGAGACTGTTCAAAAAATTGTCGAATGAAGGGATTAAGCCAACTGATGTCACGATAATGGCTGCACTTCATGCTTGTGCTGAACTTCAGGATCTAGAACAAGGGAAACATGTTCATGAGCTTCTAATGGATCTAGGGTTGGGCTCTGATGTTTCCGTTCTGAATTCTCTAATTGCTATGTACTCCAAATGTAAAAGAGTTGACCTTGCGTCTGAAGTATTTGAAAACATGCAGTCCAAGACTCTTGTCTCATGGAATGCTATGATCTCAGGCTTTGCACAGAATGAACGCCCATATGATGCTTTGAACCTTTTCTGCAGGATGCAATTAGAGTGTATCAAACCGGATTCTTTTAGCATTGTTAGCGTGGTCCCCGCACTTGCAGATGTATCGGTCTTACGACAAGCAAAATGGATACATGGATATGCAATTCGATTGCATTTGGACAGAAACATCTTTGTGCTGACTGCTCTTGTAGATATGTATGCAAAGTGTGGAGGAATCCATCTAGCACGAAAGATCTTCGATATGATGGATGAGAGGCATGTGACTACATGGAATGCTATGATAGACGGATATGGAACACATGGGTTGGGGAAAGATGCTGTAAAGCTGTTTGAGGAGATGCGGAGAAGCCCTGTGCAGCCAAACAGTGTAACATTTCTGTGTGCGCTATCCGCATGCAGCCACTCAGGCTTGGTTGATGAGGGACAAAAATTCTTTTCACTGATGGAAAAAGAGTATGGTTTGGAACCCACCATGGATCACTATGGATCCATGGTTGATCTTATGGGCCGTGCAGGAAGGCTTGATGAAGCTTGGGCGTTCATCCAGAAGATACCAATAGAGCCTGGAATAAGTGTTTTTGGAGCTATGTTAGGTGCATGTAAGATCCATAAAAATGTCGAGCTGGCGGAGAAGGTAGCTAACAGACTGTTCAAGCTAGAACCAGAAGATGGTGGGTACCATGCCTTGCTTTCAAATATATATGCTACTGCATCCATGTGGGATGGTGTAGCTCGAGTGAGAAGCCTCATGGATAAGAAAGGGTTACAGAAGACACCTGGCTGTACCTATATTGAGTTGAAGAATGCTGTGCACCCATTTTACTCGGGTATGACAAATCATCCCCAGTCTGAGAAAATATACGCGAAATTAGATGAACTGATTGACGAAATAAAAACTGTTGGATATGTACCTGACACAAATTCCATTCATGATGTGGAAGCTGATGTGAAGGAACAGCTACTCAGCACACACAGCGAGAAGCTAGCCATTGCCTTTGGGCTCATAAACACAAGTCCAGGAACTACAATCCAGATTCGCAAGAATCTTCGTGTTTGTGGTGACTGTCACAATGCAACGAAATATATTTCACAGGTCACTGGACGGGAAATTATTGTGAGAGACATGCAAAGGTTTCATCATTTCAAGGATGGACAATGCTCCTGTGGAGATTATTGGTGACCTGGCGTCAATAACACCAACTTACAGAACCAAGGGAGAAGGAAGAGTCGTCAGTTCTACCTTTTGACACACTAATAGGTGATCTGTGTTACAGGGATCATGGATAAAAAAATAAAGCACTATCAGAAAAGGGAGATTACCCGGGATTAGGACAGGTAGACGCACCCAATGAAAAATTGCTTGGCTGGAGCGTTTGCACCAAGTTCCTCTATCGAGTTAAAATCTCATGGCTCATGTCCTTTGGAGACAAATATGTACATTATTTCCTGGACAAACAATTAGACTCGGAACGACTTTTCGGCCTGATTATGTTTATTTTCCCAATAAATGCCCATGAACGATGAATCTGCATGAACAGCCCGCGGGAGTGCACGCGATGTCGAGGTGCCAATATTTGCAAGCTTAGAGACAATAGTTTATAAAGTCCTTGAAGAACCAAGCATCCCCCATTGATGGGACAATGTTTTGGGTTTCTTCAGACACCGCTAAACGTGCGATTTAAATAAGTAGATGACAGTAAAGGCCATTGACTTGGTATGTTTTTTTTTTTGTTTATGCAAAGTGATGTACGCGAACATATTCTCTGGATTCTGAAAGCATTTACGAAATGAGCAAATCGCTTCACATCTTCCGTCATTGATTACATTTAGTTTTGTTAGCTACTTTTATAGCTGCTGCTATACTTATACCGCCTGTTTCAACTACGTAAGCAATCAGAAAATTCATTTATTTAGATGTTGGATCCCGTCTATGGGACGGGTTTTAAATGAAAGTTTCTTTCACCTTCTTTCCTCACATTTTTTGTCATACACCCAGGAATGTATTGTTTAAATACAACAGGTTTTTTAGTCTTCTTTACTCTTCCTGTTTCCGTGGGTGTTGCTGTTGCAACCTGGTAGGATCTGCCCAATCACCCTGATTGGTTCAACCGAATCCGGTTAACTGCTATACAGTCTCTGGCGGAACCGAGTATGGTCGGCCCAAACGCAGTCAAGACTCCCGAGAGCATCCTAAAAATCGAGAGGACATCTCTTCTCACTCTACCGGCGAGAGCTTACAACAAACCTGATTTATCCCCTAAGAAATCTTGTACCAAACGGGGCCTAAGGATGAAGGCAACTTGTCCTAGAAAGTAGAACTGAGACTGCTAAATCATCTTTATAATACATGCTTGTAAGCATCTAAATTAAGAATTTTGGCTTCTAAGTTAGAGTACGACTAGCATACTTGTTGGGAGAAATAAAGTAAGATCTCCAACAATCTTGTTTTTTCTTCAATTGAAGTTTAATTTCCATGACTGAATTTTCCCATCAAGATGTATAAAGTGCATGATCATCATTAAAACGTTGCAGGAAACAGTACAGGAGAATCAATATGCTCTTCTCAAAGTAGAGCACAGGTTCTGTTGCCCCAGCTTTATTGAACACAACCTTTTAACATGTCGTCCACTAAGCATTGCAAGGATACTCATCAACGTGCCTTCTCCTGTGCCATCTTTGCTCTATCCTGCTGCCTAAGTATCTCGCCCTCACGCTTGATTTTCTCGAAAAACCTTTCCTGCAAATATAAAGGTCGTTGAATAAAAGGGGCAAAGGTGAGAACCACGTTTTGGAAATAAAAAAAATGCAAACACCACCAACGTGGTGGGACTATCTCTACCCACCAAGAAGGGAACAAAAAAAGTAATGCATACGTGCTTTACCAAGAAGTCTTAATCACTCTTCCCTACAGCGCCCGATACTTGTCTCAGCTCAAAAGGCTAAAAAGGGTGCACGTAGGACCAGATCATAAACCATAGTTTTTTTCTTTGCAAAAAAATGGTAAAATACCCAGGGTTCATTGAAAATGGTGAATGCTTTGTAATGAAACATAATTTCGTAAAACGAGGATCCTTTATGTTAAGGCTAAAAATTCTAATTTTCCAACCAAGGGAAAGATTTGTGACTGGGTAGCATCTTATGGCAACAGGTTAAAAGAACAAGAAAATTCGAGTACTTACCATTTCGCCAAAGATGACATAAGAGGTGTCTGAATAGCAGCTAGAGACACTAGAGGCCATAGAGGCCACCATTCACCACAACTGGCTTACCTCATCGCCTGGGCAACTATGGTCAAGGAAGTGTCAGCTAACAGGAATGTATCGGTTTGCTACCTGACTAATAAGTATCGCACAATATGGCTCACGAGAGCTGATACAGACAGATCCATATCAGGTCTGAAATGCCCCACTTATGATATTTAATTTATTTCAAAACTCTAAAAGAAAGAAAATATATAAAGTTTATTAAATATAATTAAAATACACTTGGGAGTCTTGAAGTAGATCTGGATCAGTCATGGAAGTAAAACTACAGTTGAGAGCCTTGAATTGAGCCTGAATCAGCCAATCCAGGTGCCATAGCAGGCTGGATCATCTGACCCTGCCAGCCAAGAAGGCCAGGTCGGGGGTCGAACCGGGTCGCAACCCGGTTTGGACCAGGTCAAATTTATTTTATTTCAAAAAATATTTAAAAATATAAAAATTACATGAAAAATAAGAAAAAATACATTTTTATACTACATATATTCACGCATACATAAATATATATACATAAATATAATTATATTTTTATGTTATAAATGAATATGAGTGTTTATCTGTGGACACAAGTAAATATGATTTTTTTGTGATTATGTTGTATTAGTGTATGTTGGGAAAGAGTTAATCTCAAGTGAGAAAGTAAAGACGGTTAAGAAACAATTTTATAAATTTTAAATATGCATCATATATTTATAATCACAAATCATAACCATTTGTAATGGTACAAGTGATAGTGAAATATTGTTATACTATTAATAAATGGGGCACTCAAGAATCGCATAACTCAGCAGCAGGCCACTCCAGCCGACCCACAAGATGGATAGGACAAACTTCAGATGGGCCAAAATCTGACCAGATCGGCCTTCTTGATTGTGGCAATCATCCTACATATACCAAAGCACTAGTTTCTCCATTCGTCAGAGTATAATTGTAATTATGGTACGATGAACCTTAAAATTGTCAATTCCATCAACTCCACTCTAAAATGTCTAAATGTTCAATATTTTGATTAAATTACTGTAAATAAATTGTTTTAATATTTTAAAAAGGGAAAACTACCTGGTTCCTGAGGCAACTGCCCCCAAGCAGTTATGGTGACAAGGGACCACTTACCCCGCCTCACTCCCTTTGTGGTCACTTCAACCACCTTTATCAACATAGCCCATTTGCAAGGAAACACTTTTTTTCAAATAAGCTATTTTACACCGAACAAGAAGATTTTACCTCTGGCCCTATATTACAGATACCAGGAGTGCCAAACATGTGCAAATATACTATTTTTTGCATACTCATGATGGCCTACTTGCAGATACGGTATATCAGACCATGGATATCCAAATATGGATTCAAGAGCATTAACTCTGCCGTTATCATTATAGTCCTAATTACTTGTGTGGAAAAAATCCATGAAAGAAAACAAGTTTTTCCTTACAGACAAAAAATTTAACAAAGCATTTTAAGCTCTGCAGATTACACCAGATTCACAAGTAGACCATTTTACCAAAACATGGACCCTACAATTATAATAGTCCATACCGTTCAACTCCTGATAGAATTTGTTTGTCACAGTGCTCCCTCCAAATGGCCCATATATTGCAGGTAAAAATGCATACTTAGAAACTCTTCTTCCAATCGTCAGGCAATCTCTGACCTCCATCACAACCAGATAATTTCCACCTCCCTCTTTCCGTCAAAATGTGTTTCTACCAATCAAGATGTTACTCTTTCTTATCTTAGGTCCCTCCAGCAAAAGGTGAAAGAAAGAAACAAGCTGCTCTATTTTTCTAGATTCCCGTAAATAGTAACTAAGATCTTAAAATGTTCTAGAAAATAAATAACCAAGTCAGAAATAAGTGAATCATTTAGTTAACAGACAATTTTGAGAAACCCTACTTACCCTGTACTGAAAGACCTTATACCAGCAATTCGGAGAAAAATCTGCACACGCAACACTCAAGAAGGTGGTGGCAGGTCAAGATATTGAAGGAAAAGGTAAAACTCAACTCTGTGAATGGAGGAAAAAGAATCCATATGGCCAACTCAAATAATTCGGGATTAAGATTTGAGTTGAGTATACAAGAAGAGCTAATATCTGAGAATAACTCTTTCACTTGCTAGGAAGCATCTGAATAATAGTTGCAAGGAAACTCAACAACCCCTTTGATTCTCATTTGTTTCTCACATTTCTCGTATCGCCTTAAGTTAAACTTTTTAAGATTCCAGGGTTCAAGCCTCAGTTCTCGCTTCATATCTTTCTTCGCTTCTCTATTCGACTTTGAGCTCAAAGTCGAGCATGTTAACATAATAGAGCATTTCAACAAGCAAGCTTAAGCTTAATGATCTCATAATAAGCCAACTAAAGTGAGGAACTCAATTGCTCGTATAGTATAGAGCCAAGATCAAGCTAACTTAAAGCAATATAAGCAAATCTCGTGCAGCATCCTGCTCGGCTTGGCTCATTAAACCTAGAAAAGACAAAAAAATCTAAATATCTTAGGGAATCCCAAAAGGTAAGCTGCTGTAGAAAGGAAAGCTGACAACCCAATGAAAGACAGTCTCTGGATCATTAAATCTCACAAGAAAAAAAATCCAATCCTGATGGTTAGAAGTCAACACATCATACATTAAAATCAATCCTGCATAATTTCTGAACTCAGAAACAATTTATGCACGTGTTGTTATCATAACTGCCTCATCATGTGTCCTAAATGTTCATTGGTTAATTTCCTTGACAACCACTTAAACTGGAAAACATATACATTCACGTAAACTTCCTTTGACTAGATTCTTTTCAATCTGCACCACCTATTGATCGGTTCATCATGGTTCAGATGTGAAGCCCATATCTAAAAAGTCTATTTAATAATGTACTTACCCTTATAAAGACATGATGAGCGTACATCCTTAAAAAATGGAGTACCTTCAAGCCTTATATTGTCAATTCAGTTCAGCATGACACAGAATGTTCACTTAGCTTTTCAACTTGCAGTTGGACCTGGTAAAAAAGCACACAGATGCATGGTGCCTAAGGTTGTTTCTAATTGGGCTGAACCAACATCAAACCTTTGTTTGGGTCAGAAGTTGAGATTTCTTAACCATTTGACGAAGCTAACCTCTGAAAACCGAAAAGACGCGGTTGCATTTTCTATACTGTTTCTGACACGTTTTGTATAAGCCTAGCTTAAATTAACATTATTGCTGGTGACAAAACAAATTGAGCCGTATAGCACCTTTTTCATTGAGGTGTTTCGCATTTCAATTTCAATGCCACGAGAAACGCAGCACAGATGTTTAGAACTGAAAAAGTTCATCTTATAGCAGAATAAGATGAAAGACCACGCGAGGATTCTATGTATTCACTCCGACGAAACGCCAATTAAGTTTAGGCATGTCCACAAACTAGCGCCTTCAACGTTCTCTCATACAAACCTCTCGGTCCTGTCGATGCCTCCGGAGCGGAAACTCACAAGGAAATGATCAACTTGTCCAACCAAAAAAAAAAGTCCCCCACATCACGATTTGGTCATCGCAAACGATGCGATCCGAAGAGAAATTTGCGAGAGAAGGGGGTTTACGTTGGCACCGAAGACGAAGTTGTGGGTGAGGATGACGGCGCCGACGCCACTCAACACCACCACCGGCATGGTCAGCAGAGACCACTTCCGATAAATCATCTCCTCTCTCTCTCTCTCTGCTTCCGGGATCCCGGTTGATCCCGCTCTCTGTCGCAGACCCCGAACGGTGCGCTGAAGGGCAAGGAGCAGAACGGACCGAACTAGGGCTGCAAACCGGTTCGACTGGATAGCGGAATCATCGCCGATCCGTGGCGAAGGGTTAACATGTTCAATAATTTCGAAATCATTATCTTTTAATTTCGATCTGATTCCGACAAACTCGATAATTTTCAAAATATATTTTAAATATTACTTTTTATCTAAAAACAAGTTAAATAATTTATATATAATTACTAAATGTTGATATAATCTCTTTTAAATTTTATTTTTATTATTTTATCAATAGTTAGCAGCGGACTAACAACTCAAGGAATCTCTCTCACTCTTTTCAATATCTATTTAGAGTTTGGATTTTAATTGCTCTATGTATGTTTATTCGAATAATCACATGCAATATATAAAAAGCAGTACCAGTTTCAACCCGGTAATAATAATCGTTCCACCTGCAACTACGTCGGATTGCATCGTAACCCCCCGGCACGTGCACGCGTACCTTGTTGCATGCATGTTAATAAAGAACCGTGGACGTGGGTTACAGCTAGGGCGGACCCACGGGTTCGCGGGCCGGATCGGCTACAGGTAGACTTGTCAATGGGAATAATTTGGGTCGGATCTGTTAGGATCCAAACCCGAACCCAATAAATTAGTCCTGAATTCAAAAGAAGATCCAAACAAGTGTTAGATTTCGGATTAGAGTCATACCCAAATCCGAAAGGAAATTTGGATTCGGATCAACCTGTTAGGCATCCCAAGGGAGCGACCGTGACGGAGGCGGCGGACGTTGCGGCGGATGTTGGCGGCGGCGAGGAGGGATTCTGTCATCTCCGCCCCCTTCGCCTCCGCCTTTTCTTCTCCTTCTGCCCGCCCCCAAGTGGTCTCGCCACTAGGAACGCCAGCCGCCGACTCTTGGCGAGTGGCTCCAGCACTTTCCTTGGCAGCGGGTTCGGCCACCCCTTCTCCTTCGCCAGGAGGGATCTCTGCGCTGCAGCATCACAGTGGTGGTTGCAGCGGTAGTCGGCCGAGGGGGTCCCCGAGGAGGAAGAGGCGGTGGAGGAGGAGTCGGAGTCGTAGGGAGGTGCCGGTTGAGGAGAAGATGGTTGAGGAGTTACGGGTGGAGGGAGAGGCAGAGATCTGGGACAACCTCTCTCTCAGGCAAGATGGGCACACCCCCTTCGATTGCTAGTGCTTGGGGTGCCTCTGCACTTCGCTTCCATCTCCGACCACCCCCATATCGGCGGCGTCGAAGAATCCAACGTCGTCGACGACGACTTCGGAGACCCCTTCTCTAGCTTCCAGACTACCCGCTGCTCCACACCTTGCCGACACCAAGTTGTTTGACAGCGCTGCCGCCACCGTCGGGATGAATATTTTTGCAGGTGTTTCCAACGTCGGTGGTGCCATCGCCGATGTGGACGTCCAGCTGATGACCACCCGGAACATCGACGCGTTGTGGAGATGAAGAGCCGACCTTGCAGTACCATGTCCGTGGTTTCTTGGGGCCACGGTCACATACGGGTTTACGGGAACCCGAAGTTGAATAGCGAATTAACCTGAAAACTCGCTTTCGGGTTTTATCCCGCAAACGGTGAACCCAAAGTCATACCGGTATCATTTCGGGTTTGCCGTAAAATGTTCAAACCCGCTAAAATTATCACATCCGGGTTTGACTTTCGGATTTTCGGTATCCATTTACACCTCTAGCTACAGGTCATTTGACGGGTCAAAAATTTTGACCTACGAATTTTAGTCGGGTCAATATACATACCGAAGCGGGCCAACGCGAGTTAAAACTGGTCAAATAATTTTCAATTTTTATGTCAAAAATATTATTTTTACGTATTTAAAATATATTTAAATTAAATTATTATTAATTTTTATAATGTTATCATAATTAATTAAATTTATTGTATTTAATAAATATTTATTTATAAAATATATATTTAGGTCAGGTCGGGTCGGGTCGAGTGAGGCCAAGTCAATATTTTTTGCGAGTCGGACCAACAATATAATGCGAGTCGAGTTGGATAGAGTCAATATATTTTAGATTGTGCCCTAAATAGGCCGGGCCGAGCCTGACCAGCCCATTGACACCCCCTAATTAAAACTACCCGGTGGTCTTGGCGACGTGGAGACCCCACCACATTTCTGCTGGCGTTGACGATGTTACCCTTCGTTCTCCAGAATAATACATCATAACCATACACGTGTATATATGTGCTGCTGACCGTAACCGACGGCCACGATGCACCGACGAGAAGAAACTAGGCCCCGACCGGCGAAGGACCGTCGCGGCCTTCGCCTCGCTTCCTGCCGCGCACGTCCATGCGGTCCGACCAACGTGCGTCGCATCCGTGCTCGAGAACGCATGAAAAAGAAAATTAAAATGTATAAAAGAAGGAATTAATCATTAATTAATGGGTTGAATTCCAGTTAATACTGTTCGTATGCATCTTGGATCTGGTTTTCCAGGAAAAAATAAAAACTGCCGATTAATGCACACGATCGGGCTTCCAAAAATTTATATATATATAAAAAAGAAATTAGAGCAGGTGCCACGCATCATGGTGCTTCAAGAAATATGTAATCTTATACAAATCAGATGATGGTGATGATGTAAAATGAGTATATTATATATGCGAGCTTATACTCATTTTAATGTAGGGATATTCCCGGATCGGTTTGCTTGAGAGATTTTTTTTTCTTCCAAACTCATATCGAATCAAATAGACTGATCATCAACTTGAACCAAATTATTTTAATTCGGTTTAAATTGACAAATAAATAACTATTATCTAAGACAGACCGTTGGAGATGTATACTCTCATCCGGCCGACCCGTCACCGTCGGCCCGTCGGGCAGGCAGGCAGACCGCAGACATGCTCTGCACGACGTCCCTTCCAAAACAAAGCCCGGTCTCCTCTCCTTCTGACCATTTCTATCCTTCTCCGAGCTTCTCAGCTCATTCGAAGATCAGGGCGGCGTTCTCGTCTCCGAGCATGTTCTTCGATTATTCCATGCTCTGGTAGCCATCGGATCGGAAGCCGGGCCGTTCTGTTCTAGACGGAGAATGACTTCCTCCCGCTTCTGTAGTAGCTGAGACCCTTCTCCCGATCGCGCTATCTGCTTGCAGACCTTGCGTGTTGATTCCGGCGGTCAGCAGGGGAACTGATACTCACCGGCGGCGGCAGGCGCGGGCTTGCAATGGCCTCCAATGGCGGGAACAAGAGACTGGCGCCGACGGCCTCTTCCCTCTCCGCCTCCTCCGACGCCGGCAAGCCCCAGATGCCGAGGGCCCCCGTCGTCACCTTCGGCCGCCGCACCTCGTCGGGGCGCTACATCAGCTACTCGCGGGACGACCTCGAGTCGGAAATCGGCGGCGCAGACTTCACGAACTACCACGTCCAAATGCCGCCGACGCCGGACAACCAGCCCATGGACGAAGACGGCGCGCCGGTGGATCCCGCGGTCTCCGGCCGCGTCGAGGAGCAGTACGTCTCCAACTCCCTCTTCTCCGGCGGCTTCAACAGCATCACCCGCGCCCACGTCATGGACAAGGTGATCGAATCGGAGGACGACGACCACCGTCGTCCCCACCTCGCCGGCGCCGCCCGGTGCGCCATCACCGGCTGCGACGCCAAGGTCATTCGGGACGAGCGCGGCAGCGAGATGCCCCCATGCGAGTGCGACTTCAAGATCTGCGCCGAGTGCTTCGCCGACGCCGTCAAGACCGGCGGCGGGACCTGCCCGGGATGCAAGGAGGCCTACAAGAACACCGACCTCAACGGAGTCATGAGCGCCAAGGGCGGGCGCCCGCCTCTGTCGCTGCCGCCGCTGCCGGAGGGAGGGTCGAAGACGGGGCGGCGTCTGTCGTTGATGAAGTCGACGAAGGTGCCCGTGACCCAGACGGGAGAGTTCGACCACAACAGGTGGCTGTTCGAGACGACGGGGACGTACGGCTACGGGAATGCCTTCTGGCCGAAGGAGGGCGGCGGCAGCGGCAGCGACGGGGAGAGTAACACGGAGGCCGGAAATCCGTCTGAACTTATGGGAAAGCCATGGAAGCCGCTCACAAGGAAGCTCAAGATTCCGGCCGGCGTCCTCAGCCCTTACAGGTAAACGATATATTGGCAGGAAGGTTTCGATGAAGGAGCGTGTGTTTGAACAACGGAGAACATCATATGCCTCGACCTTTGCAAAAACTAGAGAATTTTTATGCATATTTATATTTGGTTGTCGTATATTTCTTTTTATAAAGCAATGTATCATTTAAAATACTAGAATAATTAGTAAAATTGTACGTCATCAACATATTTGGTGGCGAAGCATTGACGTGTTATAAAACTATGTATTTATAGGAAAGGATGGGGCAATAAAATGATGAAAGGATTCCTCCCTTGTTTTCTAGAAGTATTTTTATTTAAACGTATTTACAACATGGGAAACATATATTTTTATTAACATATTCATTATGACAATACACCTCTACGACCTTTTTAACAAGTTTAGTATAAAATATGTTTTAGAGAAAATGTAAATATAAAAGGTTTTTAGTTGTGATATAACCTTTTAAGCCTTAATTTACCGTTGAATAGTACAATAAATGAAAAGTATATCGATCAAGATCAAGATACAAGGACAATAGGATGACAAAAAGACGTTTCCCCATATTATTTATTCGATAAGTGCTACTGATCTTTTTGGATAACTTTTTTTTAATTTCCAATGTTTTCTGGATAATTTCAGGCGATACGGGTTATAGAAAAGTGACAAGTATAAAGAAACAAAAAAGACCTATATATGCATCATTCCTCCCCTTTTTTTCTTTTTTTTTTCTTTTTATTTTTTGCAAAGGCGCAGATGTCGTCTTCTTTATCCTGCTATTAATGTTTTCTTTCCTGTGTATACATGATTCTTAATAATTTGACGGGGCAGACCCAACTGAATGACAATTTTGTTATGAAAAAACAAAGAGACCGGATCCCCTCAGGAGACCTCATGAGGGGTCCGGTCAGGTCACACTCATTTTATTGATGTGACAGGTATCATATCACATTTAATGTCCATCATATTACCTGTCACATCAAAAAAATAGGTGTGGCCTGACCGGACCCCCTCAGGAGGTCTCCTGAGGGGGTCCGGTCTCAAAAACAAAAAAATAGAACTCCAGCAGCAACTCAAATGCCCTTCATATCTAGAGAATTGGCTACGTACGTATACGTACGTACGTAGTTGATGATAAGTTGTATATTCAATAGTATTTTGATAGACGATCACCTGCACGTACTAAATGGTTCCTGTGGGTTAAGAAACGAATTCTTTCATTTCGTGATTATTAATCTTGTAACTCCATTTTTTTCCGTCTCTTTAATTCCGACAACTATATATTATTATTATGGCTGCTTGATTAATTTGCCTGCAGGCTCCTGATCCTCATTCGAATGGTGGTTCTGGGCTTCTTCCTCGCCTGGAGGATCAAGCATCAAAATCCGGACGCAATCTGGCTGTGGGGGATGTCCGTCGTCTGCGAGATATGGTTTGCCTTCTCATGGCTGCTGGATCAGCTCCCCAAGCTCTGCCCCGTCAACCGCGCCACCGACCTCTCCGTCCTCAAGGACAAGTTCGAAACCCCCGGCCCCCACAACCCCACCGGGAAATCCGACCTCCCCGGCGTCGACGTCTTCGTCTCCACCGCCGATCCCGAGAAGGAGCCCGTCCTGGTCACCGCCAACACGATCCTCTCCATCCTCGCCACCGACTACCCGGTGGAGAAGCTGGCCTGCTACGTCTCCGACGACGGCGGCGCGCTCCTGACGTTCGAGGCGATGGCCGAGGCGGCGAGCTTCGCCGAGACCTGGATCCCCTTCTGCAGGAAACACAACATCGAGCCCAGAAACCCCGAGAGCTACTTCGGCCTGAAGAAGGATCCCTACAAGAACAAAGTCCGGCCCGACTTCGTCCGGGACCGGAGGCGAGTGAAGAGGGAGTACGACGAGTTCAAGGTGCGCGTCAACGGCCTGCCGGACTCCATCCGGCGGCGGTCCGATGCGTTCCACGCCAGAGAGGAGATCAAGGCCATGAAGCTCCAGAGGGAAGCCGCCGCCACGGACGAAACCGTGGAGATCAGCGTGAAGATCCCCAAAGGTACATGGATGGCCGACGGCACCCACTGGCCCGGCACTTGGCTGGTTCCCTCCAGAGAGCACAGCAAGGGCGATCATGCCGGAATTATACAGGTAACTAATTAATCATTTATTCGATTTCCTCAGAACAAACCTATATATATATATTATGACTTCGGTTGTCTCGAGAGATCCACGGAAAAAGTACAATCTGTCCATGATAAAAAAATCAATTTAACTTATGGAGTTTGTGAATTTTATAGATGTTTCTATTTGGGTGAAGAGTACTTTTTTTTTGCTGGTCTTTTGAGATGACCTAAACTCATCTATCAAATTTGGATAATCTCAGTCTCGCGAAAGAGAGAATAATTTTCAAACTTTTAATCATAACAGGTCACAACTCTGATGTTGCTTAAGTAATAGTTCAGTAATGATGAAATATTTTTTATTAAATTAATCAATTTTTACATTGACTTCACTAAAGAGTTATACTGAATTTTAATAACTGTTCACAGTAACAACACTTCATTATTATCACTACAGCGACATGAGATTCTTAGATTTATTGAAGATCCATAGTGTCCTCTCCGCAAGAAAGGTGATCAGGTGATTCGAACTCGTATATTATTCACGAGAGACGTACGTGACATGATGATCGCCAACAAAGAATAATCCAGCGGACTGCAGCGGCAAGATTATGTCCGATCTATCTTGTTGTCATATGTGTCGCAGGTGATGCTGAAGCCGCCGAGCGATGTGCCGGTGCAAGGGGACAACGAGCTGGAGGGCGGCGGCGGCGGCGTCGGCTTCGCCGACGTCGACATCCGCCTGCCCATGCTCGTCTACGTCTCCCGCGAGAAGCGCCCGGGCTACGACCACAACAAGAAGGCCGGCGCCATGAACGCCCTGGTCCGCGCGTCGGCGGTCATGTCCAACGGGCCCTTCATCCTGAACCTGGACTGCGACCACTACATCTTCAACTCCAAGGCCATCCGCGAGGGCATGTGCTTCATGATGGACCGGGGCGGCGACCGCATCTGCTACGTCCAGTTCCCCCAGCGCTTCGAGGGCATCGATCCCTCCGACCGCTACGCCAACCACAACACCGTCTTCTTCGACGTCAACATGCGCGCCCTCGACGGCCTCCAGGGCCCCGTCTACGTCGGCACCGGCTGCCTCTTCCGCCGCATCGCCCTCTACGGCTTCGACCCCCCTCGCGCCAAGGACCACTACTCCCCCGGCCTCTGCGGCTGCTGCTTCCCCCGCCCCCGCCGGCCGGGCAGTACGGCCGCCGTCGCCGCCTCCGAGGAGGCCCGTGCCCTCCGGATGATGGGCGACTCCGACGACGAGGACATGAATCTATCCGCCTTCTCCAAGAGGTTCGGCAACTCCAACATGCTCGTCGAGTCGATACCGGTGGCGGAGTTCCAGGGCCGGCCGCTCGCCGACCACCCCTCCGTCAAGCACGGGCGCCCGCCCGGCGCCCTCACCACCGCCCGGGACCTGCTCGACGCGCTCACCGTGGCGGAGGCCATCACCGTCGTCTCGTGCTGGTACGAGGACAAGACCGAGTGGGGGCAGCGCGTCGGGTGGATCTACGGCTCCGTCACCGAGGATGTGGTCACCGGCTACCGGATGCACAACCGGGGGTGGCGGTCCATCTACTGCGTCACGAGGCCGGACGCCTTCCGGGGCACCGCGCCCATCAACCTCACCGACCGGCTGCACCAGGTGCTCCGCTGGGCGACCGGCTCCGTGGAGATCTTCTTCTCCCGCAACAACGCCCTGCTCGCTACCTCCAAGATGAAGCTCCTGCAGCGGGTTGCCTACCTCAACGTGGGGATCTACCCCTTCACCTCCGTCTTCCTCATCGTCTACTGCTTCCTTCCGGCGCTCTCGCTCTTCTCCGGCCAGTTCATCGTGCAGACGCTCAACGTGACCTTCCTCACCTACCTCCTGATCATCTCCCTGACCCTCTGCCTGCTGGCGGTCCTCGAGATCCGGTGGTCCGGCATCGAGCTGGAGGAGTGGTGGAGGAATGAGCAGTTCTGGCTGATCGGCGGCACCAGTTCCCACCTGGCCGCCGTGCTCCAGGGGCTGCTGAAGGTCGTCGCCGGCATCGAGATCTCCTTCACCCTCACGTCCAAGTCCGCCGGCGACGACGAGGACGACGAGTTCGCCGACCTGTACGTCGTCAAGTGGACCTCGCTCATGATCCCGCCGCTCACCATCATCATGGTGAACCTCATAGCGATCGCCGTCGGCTTCAGCCGGACCATCTACAGCACCATCCCCCAGTGGAGCCGGCTGCTGGGCGGGGTGTTCTTCAGCTTCTGGGTGCTGGCTCATCTCTACCCCTTCGCCAAGGGGTTGATGGGCCGCAGAGGAAGGACGCCCACCGTAATCTATGTCTGGTCGGGGCTCATCGCCATCACCATCTCGCTCCTCTGGGTGGCGATCAAGCCCCCTTCTTCCACTTCGGATCAGATCGGAGGCTCCTTCACATTCCCGTGATCCAATTGCGCTGCGGGAAGCAGCTTTCTTTCTTTCTTTCTTTCTTTCTTTCTTTCTTTCTTTCTTTTGTTCCTTCCCAAATCTTTCCTTCTAATTAATTCTCCGCCCATAGATCATTTGACATTAATTCCATCAGCATACAGTCGTCCAAGAACACAGTTGCTCAATATGCGCAGACTAGAATCAGCTGGGCTGAAGCGCGGTGCCGGGAGGGATCGGAAGAACCTGCACTGGTTTCCACTATATATTACAGGAAAATGTTTTGTCTTACACGTGATTTTCACAATTTTCGTTTAGCATATGCCTGTCACACGTTTCTCATGATTTTCGTTTTATTATTCGAACCCCAAGCTAATTTTTGCAAAGGTCGGTGTTATCTTCTCGGGAACATTACTTCATTTCAATTTAATTTCTTTTTATTGTGATCCGTTATTTCTCCCACGTCTTCCAACAGCTGCAGCTCCGTGTTTAGTTATGGTCGTCGTAGGCCGATGGAACGTACTCTCTTTGTTCAGACAAAAGAATAGAAGGAGTTGGGATCACCTCATCTTCCAAGCGGAAAGAGTAGTCACGGTCTTCGATTAAAGATAATCACGATCTCAAGTCATTTAAATAATTTTTCAAATAATAAATTAATTATTATTGAATGATAAAGAATTATACTAAGATCAATAATAAATTAATAAGATATCGATGATTATTAAACAATAACGTTTCACTGACGTACTAACTCATTTATTGTAATCATTATCGATATTTTATTAATTTATTATTCATTATTTAAAAGATTTAAGTTTTGGTCATCTTTAATTGATAATTGAGATTACTCTCTCCGATAATTTAAACTTATTATTATTGATTTGGCTTATTAAACTTAAAGATAAACTTCACAAATATTTATATATGAGACGGAGAAAATACCTTCCGCAGACATCACGAGACAACCCGACTTCTTCTGTTCTTCGCCCAGTTCTTAACTTCTTCACGCCATCATCATCCCCTGCGGGCTGCCAGCGAGACGTTGGTTGACTATCTGGTTCTGCCAAGAAGATCGAGTGGGTGAAAGCGCGTCTGCCACGTGTCCCAATCACGTTGGTCCGAGCCGACGGAAGGACGCGCATCTGCGCCGTTCGTGACCCATCAGGACAACGCTGAAAGAGAAGTCACTGAGACGGTAAACGGGTCAAATTCTATAGCATTCATCGGAATTTGATTCTGATTTTGACAAGGACCAAAGAATTTCGATTTCGATTCCGATAATTTTGAATTCGCTATATTCCGATTTCGATTTGATTTTGATTTCATTATTAAAATCGGAATCGAATCTAATAAAATCTGAAATATATATTAAATATTAATTTTTATTTAAAAAGTAAGCCAATAATTTATATATAATTATTAAAATTTGATATAGTCTTCTTAAAACTTTATTTATATTATTTTAAAATTTTATATATTATATTTTATAATTTATTTGACTTCATTTTATTTAATTTTATTTATATATAATTATTATTTTTGTCGAAAATTAATTAACGGAAATAGAACTAACCGATTCCGATAACTTATACAGGATACAAAAACAAGTTTCAAACCCGTTAATTTTTATCGAAATCGAATCGAAAAATCAGATTCTGTTCACACCTCCCCGCAGAAGTTAGTTACTGGTCCAATGGTCCAATGCCATCATTTATATTTTTGAAACCGTTCTCGCTAAAATGGATAAATGTGATACTTTTTTAAAAAGAAATATTTCTTTGTCGAAAAAATCCCCCGACACCCGAGAAAAGTGATTCCCTTACAGTCTGTTGGCCAACAGTATTAAATACATCCATCATTACTGATTTTAAAATTAACATTAATATAAATTATTACCGAATATTTAGCTATTAATATCAATTTTAAAGGTAATGGTAAAAATGTACAATTTATAGTACAGCTACTTGCCTGTATCAACTCTGTAATAATGTAAGCTCTAAACAGACATACATATATATAATAACACTGGCTCAGACCTTATAGAAGCGAGTGGGCCTTGTTTGGGTTGGGGATCTGCCTGCGGACTTGATCAAATCATACCGCACACACAACGTCGTGTGTTTGAACCAGTCGGGATACGCGTACCTACGTGTTGGGGGGGGAAGATGTCAAATGGTGGGGGGGAGATGGCGTACGTCGTTTGGTGGTTTCGACCTACCCCAAGTGGGTACGTACGTAAATGCTGGGGCTGCAAACGGGGTCGATCGGATAGCGTAATCACTCGTATCAGATCTCGATTCCGAGAAAGATTAAGGTGTTTCGATTTTAATTCCGATAACTACATATTCAGTATGCTCTACTTCCGATTCAAATCAGATTTCATGGTCGGAATCGACGCCGAATTCGATAATTTTCAAAAATATGTATTACATATTATTGTTACTTTAAAACGAGCTAGTAAGTTAAGTATGATTACTAGAATTCGATGTAGGATCTTTAAAATGTTATTTTATTATTTTATCATCTTATAATTTATTTGATTTTAATTCGATTAATTTTATTTATACATGTTTATTTTATCGAATTTGAATAAACAAACAGGGTCAATTGATCCCGACTCCAATCTCGGTCACAGGATGTAAGGAAATGTTCCGAATCTATTAATTCTTATCGGAATCGAATTGAAATTTTGATATGTCGGCTCTGTTTGCATCTCCAACCCTAAGATAGACAACCCATTCAAACATCAATATATATTTGGGAGTGTATCTCTCTCTGATTGCCTCAAAGTTAGGTTGTCATGTTAGCTTTCTCAAGTTAGGAAGTATATGATTAATTTTAATATGTATGATTCGGCCAAAGATTTGCATATTTAGACTATTTAATTGTGCCTTAATTAATTAACCTCTGAACTTGTATCTCGTCCTTCGACATAACTTTTTAGAATTAAGTTGCATATTCTAACTTTCCAATTTTCAGACATAATCTCTCTATAAATTGTAGAGATAACAAGTATGACACAATTCGAAGTAAATAATGAATTGATTTGGTATGTAAATATTTTAATTAAATTAAATAATTTTAGCACAATCTTAGATGTTAGACATGAAATAGGATCCTCGGCTTTTCAAAATAAAAAAAAAACTTCACTTTAGTCGGAGAATTTGATAAATGTTTAAATTTTATAATCGTGTTCGTTGTTTCTATGGCAGTGTCTCAATTATTGATCTTTACTGGTTCATTCTTAATTATTTATTACACGAGTAAAAATTATCGTTTTATATAATATATGTTTGCTAGTTAGAGATCGTATGCCCTAGAAAAAAAATCAAATATACCCTTTTCCCTGTCATTTAAAATTTTGTATCAAAATATTTCATCAAGTCTCTCATATTCAAGACATTTATTTTTCCATCTCTGTTAAATATAATATTCTTTACATTCGGTATAATCTACCTAAGGTCATCCGTATTCTCTTAAACATTTCAAATTCACTCATTAATCTGATTAATAGGGCATGAGCACTAATTATGTTTTGATTACATATTTTATACTTATTTTTATGAAATAATAATTTACATACAAATAAATACAAAAATATAAAAAAATGGCATATCTTCAATTACAAAAAATTTTGAACTTGAGGTTTTTTTTTTTTGTCTTTTGGGTTAACGTAACTGGAACTTTGAAGAAGTTTTGAACATAGTGCTTGGACCAAATTCGGATAAACCTACAAATGCATATCTTATAGGAAAATCTCAAAGCACGAGGCAATAAATTATCTGCAACCCCACTTTACCTCCAACATCACAACATTCAAATAGGAAAAAAAATGTCCGGTGTCTGGATTTTCATCTCAACTTTTTTTATTATACGGTGCATGCAGCCAACGAAGAGAAATATATTTTGAAGAGCGTACTTTTTATCTTCAAAAAGGAAAAAAAAATAAATAAAAAGATGAGAATAATACGCATCATTCTGGGTCTCAAAAAAAAAGTCCGAAGTATTTCCCGGAGCGGACCCTCGAATCGAACCCGGATCAAGACTTTCCGGAGCTACGCCGCGTATCCGATCCGAGAATCCGATAAACCCCTGAATTCACGCCGCGACACCGCCCACCCACGTGATCGGCGGTTGCACGCGGTGCGGCGCCTCGCACGTGCCGGGACAACCTGTGGGGTCCCCCCCGTACGCCCGTGGGGTCCACACGACCGCGCTTCGGCCCTCCCCGTCCGGGCTACTTCCTTCGCCGCGACCCGTTCGTAATCCTACCACGCGGGAGTCCCGTGCAGCTGTCCGCATGGAATGTCTGGGGGTTCACCGCCGCTGATATCTACAAGGACGCGTTCTTCGCAAGAATAACGATGTTGCCCTTGTCGATCTGACGGTCCAGATCGAGCTCCGGGGGGATTCCCCCCCGCTCCGTGATGATCGTCAATCGTCATCACCACCGTTGCATCGGGACTGGACGGCTGGCCGCGAGCAGCGTCACCCGCGCGGGCCGACCGCGTGCGCAGGCGAGGGCGTTTAAGGAAAGGCGGACAAGCGACGCGGGGCGCTGGAAGCCATGTCAGCAGTCCCTTCGCGGCCACGTCACACGAGCGTGCGTATCGGCCGTATGGTAATCTCGACCTTTTAACAACATCAACAAAAATATTATGACGCGGCAAGTGCTGATTGGATGGACTAGCTGCTCCGTGGCGTAAGACACATAACTCCGGAGCGTATATACGACTTGACAATCACACCTCTTCACCGCCGCCTGGCTTTTTAAAAGATGGGCTGTCACCCATCAGCGGCGTTCTCCGCTTCGGTTTTCCTTCGAGCCTTCCTTCTCCGTCTCCTTGCTTTCTTCTCTCCCTCGCCGGCGGCGAGGCCGGAGGGTTCGGCTGGTCATTGCTGCTGTGCATCCTCGGCGGCGGCGGCGGATCTCGCTAGTGCAAGATAGGACTCGAGCGGCCCCCTACAAGACGCCGTCGTCGATTCTCGCTTCCGGAGGCCGCCTTCGGCTCTAGGGTCTCCATTGGAACCGGTCGTCTGATCCTTCTGGTCCGAGCTGGTGTCACTCGGCTGTTGCTGTCTCCATATCGCCTTCAAGCTGTGGTGGACCGCGTGGGCTTCCTCTGCCGTCACTTGGTTCATAGACCGGATCAACACTGGCCTACCCCTTTCTATTTTCTATTTCTTCTTCCGTTTGGCTAGGTGTTGGAAGAAGCGGAGAGCTCATTTTCTCTGCCTCGGCTATTCACTCTTGTTCTTCAACGAGGTAATCGACGTGTACATATATATTATTTTCTGCTGGATTTTATTCGGTAGCGTTGTTTTTATCTCTTTTGCTTCTTTGCAGTTTTCGTGCGATTTTCTTCCGTATTTTCATCAACGCTGCAATTCGAAGCTCGTAATCATAGTTCTAAGCATGTTCTTTGATTCTGTGACTCTATCACATCAATTCTTTTAGCGCGATGCTTCGGTGTCTCCGTGAACTCGTTCTTCCCTTTGTTTGTGTGTATTTCCTCCCTGATTTCGTTTCGATCGTCCCCCCTTTGCGGTCTTTTTGATCCATCTGCTTGCGAATTACCTTCTGTTCTAGTATAACCAGCGGCGACATTGCGGGATCCGCCTCCAGCAACAGGATCACAGGACAGGATGACCTCCGGTGGAGGGCTTAAGAACATCCAATTGGCGCATTCAGCCTCCGACGCTTGCAAGCACCCGGCACCACCAGCCACGGTCGTCAGCTTCGGCCGTCGCACGTCGTCGGGTCGCTATGTCAGCTACTCCAGGGACGACCTCGACTCAGAACTTGGCAGCGGCGATTTCGCGAACTACCACGTCCACATCCCGCCGACGCCGGACAACCAGCCTATGGACGACGAGGCCCCATCTATGGATCCCGCTATTTCCGCTCGCGTCGAAGAGCAGTATGTCTCCAGCTCCCTCTTCACCGGCGGCTTTAACAGTGTCACTCGTGCCCACCTTATGGACAAGGTGATCGAGTCGGATAGCAGCCACCCGCAGATGGCCGGGGCCAAGGGCTCCTCATGCGCCATCCCCGGCTGCGATGCCAAGGTTATGCGCGACGAGCGCGGCAACGACATCCTCCCCTGCGAGTGCGACTTCAAGATCTGCGCTGAATGCTTCGCTGACGCCGTCAAAACTGGCGGAGGAGTCTGCCCCGGCTGCAAGGAGCCTTACAAGACCACCGACATGGAGGAAGTTATGAACAATGCCACGGGTGGGCGTCCCACGCTGTCACTGCCGCCGCCCCCTGCGGGGGTGTCAAAGATGGAGCGCCGCCTGTCGCTCATGAAGTCGACGAAGCTTACCGGGAGTTCGACGACGGGGGACTTCGATCATAACAGGTGGCTTTTTGAGACTAGGGGGACGTACGGCTATGGGAACGCCTTCTGGCCCAAGGAGGGCGGTGGTGGTGGGAGTCCCGATGGTGGGAGCGGCACTGGGAGCTCCCAGCCGTCTGAGCTGATGAACAAACCATGGAGGCCGCTTACGCGGAAGCTGAAGATACCGGCTGCTGTCCTGAGTCCTTACAGGTATACCAAATTTGCGGAACCAGCTGGTTACTTGGCCTTTTTGGCTTAATCTATTTTTCCCGCGTCACGGATCTGACCGATACGGCAAAAGTTCTTGTAGGTTTCTTGAACCTTGAGTCTTGGTTGTGGCGTATGGCTGGCATAGATTCATAGTCTTATATCATCAGTTTGGTAAAGACGATAATTAAATCGATGATGCTTGTCGACTAAGGAACCTATCGTTTTAGAATTTCCTTGGATGTTATACAGTCAAACTGGTGATTGTAGATTTTCTTGGTTCCGAAAGTAGTTGTCCATGCTGATACTCTGCTTCTTTTCTTGCTTGGTATTAGTCGTCACTTAGAATATTTATCAATGGTTTTTGTATCCTTGACCTTGGGTTATTTTGATTATTAAAATTCTTCCTTGCATGGTTGTTTGTTCCTACTTCTGCTTTCTATCTGGTGATTGATAACTAAACCAGGAAAATAAAAGGCAAAACCAAGATCCAGTCTGCATGCCAAAGATTGTTCTTTACTCAATCTTTGTTATGTGATGATTGTGCCATTTCTGCTTGACTTTTTTGCATGATGGACAATCTAATATTTTCTCTTGCATACCAGTTTCATTATTTTATTTTGTCAGCTAACATTTCAATCTCATGTTTTAAACAATCTTGAGGATTCTCTTGAGGCATTACTTCATCTGCTTCTTCTTTACTTATCATTATCTCGTCTCCTTTTACAGACTTCTAATCTTCATCCGGATGGCTGTATTGGGGTTATTTCTGGCTTGGAGAATCAAACATCAAAATCCAGATGCAATTTGGCTTTGGGGGATGTCTGTTGTCTGCGAAGTATGGTTTGCATTTTCTTGGCTTCTGGACCAGCTTCCCAAGCTATGCCCTGTCAACCGTGCAACTGATCTTTCGGTCTTGAAAGACAAGTTTGAGACACCCGGTTCTCACAACCCAACAGGAAAATCTGATCTTCCAGGCGTTGACATTTTTGTTTCCACTGCTGATCCGGAGAAAGAACCCGTATTGGTCACTGCCAATACAATTCTTTCTATCCTTGCTGCTGATTATCCAGTGGAGAAGCTCGCTTGCTATGTTTCTGATGACGGAGGCTCGCTCCTCACATTCGAAGCGATGGCTGAGGCAGCGAGTTTTGCCGACATGTGGGTACCTTTCTGTCGGAAGCATGACATAGAACCCAGAAATCCGGAAACTTACTTCAGCCTGAAAAGGGATCCTTACAAGAACAAGGTCCGTCAAGACTTTGTCCGGGATAGGAGGCGAGTGAAGCGAGAGTACGATGAGTTCAAAGTCCGCATCAATGGCTTGCCCGACTCCATCCGGCGGCGATCTGATGCATATCATGCCAGGGAGGAGATCAAGGCCATGAAGCACCAGAGAAAAAATGCTCCCGACGAAGTCTCCGAAACTGTCAAGATCCCCAAAGCCACTTGGATGGCCGACGGCACCCACTGGCCAGGCACTTGGATGGTTCCGTCGAGAGAACATACCAAGGGCGATCATGCCGGAATTATACAGGTAGCTCCCTTGATTCTCTCACAGTAATCGAGTCGGAATTGTGCACCACTTTGTTGATGTATGATCGATGAAATTTCCAGGTAATTAAATAATGGCTTTCTCTGATTTTGCAGGTCATGCTGAAGCCTCCAAGCGATGTAGCACTGCAAGGGGAGAACGACGAGGACAAGACCATCGACTTCACCGAAGTTGACATTCGTCTGCCCGTGCTTGTCTATGTCTCTCGCGAGAAGCGCCCGGGCTACGACCACAACAAGAAGGCCGGCGCCATGAACGCCCTGGTTCGTGCTTCAGCGATCATGTCCAACGGGCCCTTCATCCTGAACCTGGACTGCGACCACTACATCTTCAACTCCAAGGCCATCCGCGAGGGCATGTGCTTCATGATGGACAGGGGCGGCGACCGCATAAGCTACGTCCAGTTCCCGCAGCGCTTCGAGGGCATCGATCCCTCCGATCGCTACGCCAACCACAACACCGTCTTCTTCGACGTCAACATGCGCGCGCTGGACGGCCTCCAGGGACCCGTCTACGTCGGCACCGGCTGCCTCTTCCGCCGCATTGCCCTCTACGGATTCGATCCCCCTCGTTCCAAGGAGCATTCTGCCGGCGGGTGCTGCAGCTGCTGCTTCCCTCGCCCTCGCAAGAGCACGGCCACCGTCGCCGCCTCCGAAGAGACCCGTGCTCTCCGGATGGGCGACTCGGACGACGAGGACATGAACCTGTCGACCTTCCCCAAGAAATTCGGCAACTCCAACATGCTCATCGAGTCGATTCCCGTCGCCGAGTACCAGGGACGGCCGCTCGCCGACCACCCCTCCGTCAAGAATGGACGCCCGCCCGGCGCCCTCACCATTGCCCGGGACCTGCTCGATGCACCTACCGTGGCCGAGGCCATCAGCGTCATCTCGTGCTGGTACGAGGACAAGACCGAGTGGGGGCAGCGCGTCGGGTGGATCTACGGATCCGTCACCGAAGATGTGGTCACCGGCTACCGGATGCACAACCGGGGGTGGCGGTCCATCTACTGCGTCACGAAGCCGGATGCCTTCCGGGGCACCGCGCCGATCAACCTCACCGATCGTCTCCACCAGGTGCTCCGCTGGGCGACCGGCTCCGTGGAGATCTTCTTCTCCCGCAACAACGCCCTGCTCGCCAGCTCCAAGATGAAGCTCCTGCAGCGGGTTGCCTACCTCAACGTGGGGATCTACCCCTTCACCTCCATCTTCCTCATCGTGTACTGCTTCCTACCGGCGCTCTCGCTCTTCTCCGGCCAGTTCATCGTGCAGACGCTCAACGTGACGTTTCTCACCTACCTCCTGGTCATCACTTTGACCCTCTGCCTGCTGGCGGTCCTTGAGATCCGGTGGTCCGGCATCGAGCTGGAGGAGTGGTGGCGAAACGAGCAGTTCTGGCTGATCGGCGGCACGAGCTCTCATCTGGCTGCTGTACTACAGGGGCTGCTGAAGGTGATTGCCGGGGTTGAGATCTCCTTCACTCTCACCTCAAAATCCGCCGGAGACGATGTCGACGACGAGTTCGCCGACCTGTATGTAGTCAAGTGGACTTCCTTGATGATTCCGCCGATCACGATCATCATGGTGAACCTGATAGCCATCGCCGTCGGCATCAGCCGGACCATCTACAGTGTGCTGCCTCAGTGGAGCCGGCTGCTTGGCGGGGTGTTCTTCAGCTTCTGGGTGCTGGCTCATCTCTACCCCTTCGCCAAGGGGTTGATGGGCCGCAGGGGCAGGACGCCAACCATCATCTTCGTCTGGTCGGGACTCATCTCCATCACCATTTCACTCCTCTGGGTGGCGATTAACCCCCCGTCGGCGAACTCTCAGATTGGGGGCTCCTTCACGTTCCCATGATCAATGCTGCTGGCTGGCAGACACACCACACCATGAGGAGCAGCCGGGGCGAGAGGAGAAAAGATGCTGCTGCCGCGCGCACTAACAGCCAGCCCCATTTCGATTCTTCCATTAGCAGGAGCGGAAATTGATGGCGATGGGATGAGAATCGGCTCTTGTTCTATGTGTGAGCCGGTGCTTCTCCATGTACTTAGCTTCCGCTGTTGTTCAAACGGCAAACAGATCTCTGTCCTTATATACAGTTATCCTCTCTCTTTTTTTTCCCCGCACAGATCATGACTATTGTTCGATTCTTTTTTCTCAATTACTGAACAGAATTAAGATTATGGCCGAGTCTTAGATCTCTCTCAGATGATAGGATGAAGCCAAAATGTTCTCATATCTGGAGGTGTGCGGCATGGTGAAATCAAGATTGCTGCCCGGAGGCATACGGAAGATAGGAAACGGGCACGGTCGGCTGAAAAGAATTTTCTTCAAAACACCACCCCCGGTAAACGCAATCCAGCAAACGGGCACACCTAGACGGGGCGAAAGCTCCCTCACAGACAGTGATGTTCCTCATTTGAGAATGCTCATCAAGCTTTTTCTGCCCTCAAATACAGATGATGCAATTGAGGGAACTGAAGATCATCTATTCTTGCATTACCCCCAAGAGTTAGAGCTGTTTGGTTTGCATCATTCGATGAGCACGCAAACAGTGTCCTAACATAGAGCATGGTATCATCCATGGTTGCGGTTGATTAAGGGCAAGGATCCTGATTCCCGATGGTAGGCAGATTGTCCTGATAGGCACAAGACACGGGTATCACACACCTGGAAGAGGAGGTGCAACGAAACTTTTTTCAGGCAAATTTTGACCAGTTGCTACAGGACTATCTTGTCTAAAACCAGCCAAATTGATTTTACTCATCTGCACGCACATTGGAGAAGCAGTACAGACCGCAACGTAAGATCCAACGGGATGTTATAATCGAAAGCGACGCCAAGACTCGTCGTTGATACAAAAGACAACTTCTTTTTCTTTTTTCTTTTTTTTTTTGGGGCGGGGGGGACCACCCCGGATGGATGTCTTTAAAGTTTGTTCCTCAGGTGGCCCATCACTAGAAAGGCGTGGCCCGCCGCTTCATTCAAGCTGCTGCATATCATGCGACGTATGATCTTGACACTGCAGGTAAAAGACGGGGGGGCGTATTCGGCGTGTGTATCTTCTGAACCAGATCGGAAGCTTCGAATAGATAGATCCGGGGACTCGGACGGCATGGTCGTCTGGACCGCATTTTGATATGACGACTGAATTGGATAGTTTGACTGGAGCTAGCGACAACAGTACAGTAGGTAGGGTAGGGCTGCCCGGTGCTTTGGTTCGAACCGGTAATCCGCCTGTGTTTGCTTCGGATTTTGAATCAGTAATTGACTTGTTTTGGACTAAGTCGTTTTGTTAAATTACATCAAACAGAAAAAAAATATCAAGTAAATTGAGTTCTACTCATGATATGTATGTGACATGATATTAGTGATTGATGACGCCCCAGGTGGATTAGGGCCAGAGTTGAGGGAAGAAAGCACCTGTGACAAAAGAACATTGAAGTTAGCTATGCTTATATCATGTCATGTTTGGTAACACGATTGAGTATCTTTATCACTATTAATTTAAAATTGATATTGATAGAAACCATTAAGAAGTGTTTGCTTAATTGTATCAATTTTAAAATTTGTAATGTAACCAAAACATATTACATAACACAAGTGTCAACTTGTATTACTTTTGATATTGATACTCCAACATTTAAAAATGTTAATATCAATATTGATATAATACCAAAAATAAAACTCTAACCAAACAAGACATTAGGTATTTTTAATTTTAGAGAGATATGCTAAAATTCTTAAGCCAAACTAATGTCCTGTTTGGTTAAAGTTTCATTTTTTGTACTATATTAATATTGATATTAATATTTTCAAATGTTGAAATATCAATATTGAAAGTAATACAAGTTGACACCTGTATTGTATAATATACTTTGTTTGTACTACAAATTTTAAAATTGGCACAGTTAATCAAACACCTCTTAATAATTTCTAACAATATCAATTTTAAAATTGACAGTGATAGAGATACCTAATAGTGTTATCAAACAAGATTGTAAACCAATAAACCAAATAATTTAAATTAATTTATATATTTTATTTTAAATTATATATAATATAATATTCATGTAACTTTCTTATAAAAATAATTTTTTTCAAGACAAAATTAGTGAAATATATGAACATATACACTAAATTTTAATAAAATATAACTTAAAACTAACTAACTAAAATTATATATCGACGTATCTACAAAACTCAGCAAGATGATTTAAATCAGATTAAACCAAATCAAATTAATTTTATCCAGTTCAGTTCAGTTCCGGAGATAATTTGGTTCGATCTAAGAAAAAAAGGTCAAAAATCAAACCAAACCAAAAACACTCCAATCACAAGTGAGACATACCGCTGATCTGTATCGGGGATGAGTTCGGTGAACAATCCGCTAAGCATTTATTCTCGACAAACAAAATTCACCAAATTACATCTAATACTTCAGAACATCCGGGCGCTAAACAGGATTTACCACTTAGCAGTACGCTGTTGTGGGAAAAAAAGAAGAAGAAAAGAAAATAGATAATCAGGTCTTACACTCCAACCAAGAATGACTACTCTGATACCTCTGCGGCTGCTTGCAGCAGGTATCTTCTTCCGCTTGCAGCCCTAACGAAGAAGGTGAAAACAGACAGCAAATGCACGCATCAGAAGCTGGTGATAGAGTGAATATGTCAATCGGGCGTTGGAAGAAGAGTAGCACGAGTTGCAACTCAACCATTAAGCTGGATTAGCAATTTGTTCTGAGGACCTTCAGACAATCCGCTCCAGCTCTCTGGCATAACTCAAAGTCTGGTTTATGAGTTGAAGGGACGGGATCTCCTTGCATGGTGCAGACTCCTTCGCCTTCTGGAAGAACACATGGCCATCCTTCATCTCCCACTCCGGGTGTTCCTGCGGCATGAGCGCCAAATTGAGAGATGCTAAGGTGAGGAGTTTGAAGAAGAACATGCGGTGGTGTTTCCACAATGTTTTCTTCAACCAAATAAAGGAAGAAAAAAAAATTCACCTCCGAAATATAGTTCGTAAGGTCTTGATCCGTGTAGAACATCAAAATCTTCTTGGAGTCCACAATTGACAGGTGATCGTAGGCCTTCTCACTGCACCCAGCTATCTCGTCCCTGGAGAAGGAACATAGGTCAACCACAGAAACAACACTAGCCAGTAAGAATGTCGGGCGCACTAACTTTACTTTACCTGACTGTCTTTGCAAGGAGATCCATGAAATAAACGTAGGTCTCATGTGGAACCGCTTGCCTGGCACTCAGCACCCTGTTGTAAGCACCTTCCATAAAGGACTGCTCAAGCTCCACGGCATGCTTAATGCAGGGGTTCTCCAGTGCACTAGTTCATAGCAGCTCAAGCTCCGTGTGGAATTCTGCAATCCTATTTTGAACGAGGAGCCTCAGGAGATTAAGGCCCAATATTGGGTACTCCTGAGGGGAGGAAGGAATAATATCACTGAATACATAGACTTTTTTTTTGAACATATATAATAACATTAAACACACATCTCTGTACAAAGTTTGACAGTGAGATAATACTTAGGTAAATGGAAAGGAAACTCAGCCTGAATATTACTAATCAACGCCCATCTTGCTAGAGAATGGGCTACATCATTTGACGACCTATTTACATAAGACACTGACAAATGAGCAAAGCTTGATAACAAAGATAAACATTTGAAGACAATATACTGAACCCGCCATAGAATGGGTCCTATGCCATTAATAGCTTCTACTACTCCCTTGGCATCACTCTCCACCAAAGTAGGCATCTGCTGAGAGGCCGCCCATGTAAGAGCTTCAAGTATCGCCGAAGCCTCCAAAATATCTGCCCGGTGCATAGAAAAAAGCTTGGATTTCCAGAAAATAAGATCCCCTCTCTCATTCCTAACTATCAAAACTAAAACACCAGAATCAGAGGGTGTTGCACAGTCTACATTTACCTTTAGATGATTAAAAGGAGGAGGAATCCATCGATGCTCAGAATGCAGAGAAAATACTGGGCCATGCGCTAGACAAAATCGTACTGTATCCATTGCCAAAGAGAATATAAAATTAGGTATCTCCTTCTTCTGTCTAAATTGGGAGTGACATCTAGATAACCATAAATGCCATGTAATAGAACAAGCAATCACTCCCAACCGAGACAGGACAGTATCTTTAGAGATCAACCAAGATAACCAAGTAGATATTAAAGCTGGTAAAGAAAACTGACCCCATGAGCTATTCGATCCAAGTGGAGATAGCATCCAAACGGCTCGGGTCCGAGGACAGTGATGGAACAAATGCTCTTGAGATTCAGACTCTGACTGACAGATAGAGCAAATGGGACTTATATGAGAACAACGCTTATGTATTTCAAAATTTGTAGGAAGATTACCCGTTAAAATTTTCCATAAGCAATATATCATTTTGGAGGGTAAAAATTTAGCCACCAACGGATGCCATAATTTCCTCCAAATATCATTTGTTAGATGAGGCAGGCGGGAGGTGAGACTCCAAAAGAAATCTATAAGCAGATTTAATAGAGAATTCTCCATTTGCCGTAAAAGGCCACACCAAGGTATCATGAGCTAAATGAGATTGAATAGGAGTATTTAAGATCTTGCTAACAGAATCTGGAGAAAACCAGTTAAGTAAGGTGGGAGTATGCCAATCGCCATTGATAATAAGGTCTTTAAGATAACCCGGAAAGAAAACACCAGGGGTTTTGGGCATAAGTGGTCCCTTGTCGTCTAGCAACCAATTATGAAGCCACGGGAGGATGTGACTACCGTCCTTGACCAACCAAACACCCACCTTAAGCAAAAAAGATCTAACAGAGAGTAAGAAGTGACATACCTTAGAATTAGAACTCCTAGGCACCACCTGCCAAATATCCGTGTTTCTGAGATATTTTGCTTAAGGTTCCACCCAGTTCATAATCCAATAAAAGCTCGGATATGCTATTCGGTTCCACCCAGTTCATAATCCATCTTGTGAACAGAGTTTTCCACAAAAAGTGGCTAATGCCACAATGCAAAAATATGTGATCAATATCTTCTTTCAACACCCCACGAAAGGCACAGGCCAAAGAGTCAACAGGAAAAATCTTATGTAGGTGGCATTTCGTAAGTAGTCTATGCTTGGCAATTTTCCACAGGAACAATCTAATTTTGATGGGGAGAAGCAATGACCAAACAACCTGAGTGCCACAAATTCTCTAACCCTCCAAAATTCAGCTTACAAATAGTAAACTTGATCGTAAAAACAAAATTCCTGTTAGGCAACCAAAATAGTCTTTCCTCCAAACTGTCCACACACTTTAATATCTTTTAGAAGCTCCTGCAAACTGGCTAATTGAGAGATCTCTTCATCTTTAAGATCCCTTCTAAAAGAAAGGTTCCACTCTGTTTCGTCATCCCACAAGCTACACACTTTGGATTGGGTAACACAACTAATACCATAGAGGGCAGGGTAGAGCTTGGCCAGAGAAGTCTCACCAATCCAATGGTCCACCCAGAACATAGTTCTTCTGCCATTACCTAGAACATAGACAGTTGCCCTTGCTCTTGCTGTTAACTTAAAATTAGTGGATTGGGTTGCATCAGATCCCAATACACAAGGATTTGTCACTTAAGCCAGTGGATCCCTGATGTCGGGGCCAACGGACCCGATACGCATCATTTTCCCCGCCCGTCCAGCTTAGAAAAGATGCCGGAGATGGTGATAACTGCCCCCTCCTAGGGGTGTCAATGAGCCGGGCCTGGCCCAACCAGAGGTCGGCCCACTTACGGCCTGGTTAAAAGTATGTTGGGCTGGCCTGGCTCGGCCTGTACTATATAGTTGGTCCGGTCCTGCCCAACCCGTAAAAATTAACTTGGTACAGTCCAAATTTTTATTTTATAAATATATAATTATCAAATATAGAAATTTCAATTATTTAAGATTACACTATAAAATCACTGATAAATTAATTGAAAATCTTTTTAATAAGTAAAAATGATATTTTTTAATTAAGTTATGGCATAAAAGTTGAAGCCCATTTGGCCCATATCCGCCCATGTTGGCCTGTATGTCAGTCCAATTAAGGTCCGCAGGCCAAAACCTTTGGCCCATATAGTGGCCCACAGTCGGCCCAGCTCATGCATCCATGGGCCGGCCCGGCCCATTGCCACCCCTACCCCTCCGCCTTAACTAGCGACATCCAATAAATCTAGAATCACCATTTACTATTTTTTATTGTTATTTAGTTTGGAAGAACTGATCCTGGCCAATCCCAGATTGGATTTTCTTCTCTTAGGTCAGCTGAGCTAACCAATCTGATGCCAATCCAGACTGGTATCAGCCATGGCCAATCCTGATCTGGAAATCATTGTACCACAAAATATTGGCATATTTATGGAGAGTAGAGAGGTGCATCTAGGAGTTACCCAAGTCAATGGACCCAACTACCCCTATTTTCTTCTTCCCTGCCTCTCTCACTCCTTGAGATGTTCATCCCTCTCCTTCTACTTTTCTCTACCAAAAATTTTGTTTTAAACCCTTAGCCTTACTAATTTAGACTCAACATTTTAAAGATGACAGGTGTATAAAAGGGTATATATGTGCAATCAACCCTGATTGTAGGATATAAATGCTAAAGTATAAAAGTAGAAAAGATGTTTACAAAAGGAGTCATTAAAGAAAAAGAATGAAAGCACAATGTGAATGCAACAAAATCGAGAATGATGATATAAGTTGTACAATGGAAATTACTTGTCAGACTTTTGTACAACTTTTGCACATCATCCACTTGTATATTGAGCATGCCTTCTTATAATAAAGTTTTTATCAAATCTCTATTCCTAACCTTCCCCAGAGCATTTTGGCTGGCACGGATACTGAAACTTTCACTATCCACTGATAGTAAAATAGAAGAGCCCACTGTACGAGTCCCAAATTCTATTTCCATGGAGAAAAGAATGGTATACATCTACAGAAACAGATTGATTATTGTATTTGCACGTCTTACTTGCAATTGTCAGCTCCTGGACGGCATTAGGTGATTCCCGAAATGTTGGTGAAAGGCTTGAAAATTTTGTTAAGAGTACCTTCATCCAACAACAAAATAGAAGTTGATCACAAACGTAACTACGAGCACCCATTTCCGGGAATGATGCATGACAGCTAGGCACACCACTCGAACAAAAGAAGTTGTTAAGGATTCTGAAATAAAAAAAAAATACAAGCAAGATCTAATAGCATCACCTACACAAAAGGCAACACATTTTGAAAGTACGGTGGTGTAGCCAGTAAGCCTGCTGAAAAAAAAAATTATATTTCTCTCCAATAAAATGGCTCATAATAGTGGTGGAAATGAGCAAGAGATGTTAAAGACGAATTAAACTCTTAAGGTAACTAAAAGGATGATAATCAAGACAATACCATACCAAATCAGAAATGACATTGAAATATAGATATACTTGAAAGTAAAGAACAACAAGAACCGAATTTCTGTAAAATGACAATAAAATAGCACTATTAGTGTTAATTTTGATCTCCATATGTTCTCTTTTTTTCTTCTTCCAAAGTGGATCGACAGCCTTAGGTAGAGAGGCAGTTCTCAACTAAGTTTTGTTTATTCCATGAAACACATATTATAACAAATACCACAATTTTTCATGATATAGTTTGACCATCAAAAATAAAAGACGTGTTTCAAGGGTCGCAAATAGCCCAAAATCTAGAAAAGTTAGCCCTCATACTCTATGAATAGATTATAGAGTGTTCACCATTCAGTTCAACCCAAAAAAGCAAACCAAACCAGAAATGGGGGTGTCATTGCACACGTGCTTTTCCACACACTCCTTTAGGGCAACATTTTAGAATTCCACTTGCAGATAGTATCATTGCACAGCTAGAAATAAAAATAACCAGTATTTGCTGATAGTAACATGAGTCTGTTGGTTGATAGGAGGTGCTATTGAGTAAAAGCTTATGTTTTTTATCAACCAGCCCTAGCTACCATACAAGTAAAGTCTTACCGGTATATTTGTTCTCTAAATAATATTGCAGATAGGGGTGCAAACGAACCAATACACTGGACAAGTAGTTTGAAACTCGGCTCGATAAAAACTCGACTCGACTCATTTATTATGTTAAATGAACAACCTTGAACAAAAAATAAAACTTGACTTATTAAACAAGCCGAGCTTGAACACACTCCTACTCGACTCGATAAGCTCGTGAGTAGCTCAATTAAATATTCGATTGAATATTTATTTAAAAAATAAATTATGAGTAGTCATTGTTATATATTCACTTAAAAATATAAAATAAGTCAAAATTTGAATGTAAACTTAGATCAAGTTTCATAAATGAGTTAAATTTAGAGTTTCACCCGTGACTTTAGATTGATTTTGAGTTTTATAGACAAGTTTGTATCAAGTTTTAGCTTGAAATGAATTGAACTTGAGCCAAACTGTGAGCTTGAGCTTGAGCTCAGCTTGATTAATTAATGAATAAACTTGAACAAGGGTTTAACATACTCACTAAAGCTCAAGCTCGAACTCGAACTCGCTTAAAATAAATGAGCCCAGCTTGAACAACATACTACTCGGCTCGTTTGCACCCCTAATTGCAGACTACCCTTCCAAGTATAGCCAAAAGAACAACTTCTATCCATGTCTTCGCTCAAGCCATATCCTATTTACCCAATGTATGATAGCAGATACATAGATCAGGAAAACACGAAATTCTAAGAGATGGAACCCTAATGCATCTCGCCACAGAATTAACAGCAATGCTGCCACAAAGTTAGATTTTACTAGTATATATCCACTTCCTAAAAACCCATTCCACCTTAACGAATCGATCCCATCAGAAACCATCAAAAATTCACTCTTTATCTCACCCGCCAACCTCAGAGAACCTTTCGCACAGACGCATGAAATGCCAATGCGAACACACACACCCTTTCTTTTCGAATCCATAGCCATCAAACCTATTTGGAGACAAAAGCTCTTCCAACTCGTTCCACGGTGCAAAAGCACAAGGGGGGAGGATAATCCAGCGACTACCTTCAACTGGGAGAGCAAGCTATTGCAGGAAGCGAAGTCGTTCCTGGTAAACGCGGCCTTGAACCGGCCGAATAGTTGCGTCACCTCCGTCAGCTGTGGATCCATGGCCGTCCGAGAAATTTCTTCCTTTCCCCAGATCAGGCTAGGGCAACGTCCGGAAGGTTCTCTTCTCCGGCGACTGCCTGCCTGGAGTCTCGGAGAGGAAGCAAAACAGAGGTGCGTCCAACTGGGTCCGGTTGGGTCGGGGGATTCGGGTTAGACCCGAGCCACCCGACCCATTTCTGGGTCGGATGTGTATTTATAGTCCTCGATATTTATTTGATTTTTGTATCCCTTGAGTCCCTATAAAATATATAAACTTAAAAATTTTGCATTTTAATTGTTCGCCAAGTAAACAAACATACATAAGATTGTATAAGAAGCTTCACCATGTGTCACTTATAATTACACGTAGTAACTTCGCCTTGTTTTGAGATCATGGCTCATGGGGTGTTTGGTTGCATGATAATTTTTTGTACACTTTTATGATAAAAAATTGTATTAAAATAAAAAGTGAACCAACTCATGACGTAAATTTATCGGATGTGATTACAAAAAAGAGTAACTACCACACGTGACCAAACAAAGTGAGGGACCACAAGAAAAAAGAAAGAAGTGAGACCCTCTTATTTTGTTTAAGAAGAAAATTACTTTTAAAACATAAAATTATCATGGTCACCAAACACCTCTTTTAACAAGTTTTCTTACAATTTTTAAAAATTAAAACAAAAACCTTCGTTATCATGCAACCAAACACCCCATTAGGAAATTATTTTCAATCTTATATATTTTGAAAGGCTCAAAAATAAAATGTTTTTTTTACGATACGGCTTGTACTATAGCAGACAACCTGGTGTCCACTGCAAATATATATATATATATATATATTTTACAATAATACAGTTTGTTAAAGAGATGTTTTGTCGGTCGTCATTATATATAAAGAAAAAGTTGTTTTAAGTTAAGAATACTTGTGACCTAGTTCAATGATCAATCAGAAGTACAGTAGACTCTGATGGGATCCTCAAGAGAATAATATATATATATATATAAACAGACAGCGGTGATTAATTATAAGTAGTAGGATAAGAGAATTTCAGTTGGACCGTAATCTCATATATATTTTTTCCACTTCTGATCACCTGTGCATGCAAGATCTCTCATATATTAATTAATTCTCTTGGTCGATGGACGAAGAAAGTCGCCACTCGGCATGTGTGTTTATTTTTCTGGATTCTGAAAAAGATTTTAATCATTTTTCATCGGATTCCATATCATAATGATTGTGTATTTATATCTTTTAAAATGAACACACACACACACTCAGAGATAGACCCCTTTTAAATTCTCCATTATTTCTGATTGAGTCTGGTTTTATCAATATTCAAACAAACAGTTTGTAAACATTCCTTTTCTAGTCTATTTTGTTCATCATTCTCTATAGTGATGAAGATGTCAGGGCTGAAAAGGATATAATATATGTGGTTTTTAAAAAAAAGAAAAGGATATATATATATAGCCACCACTCAGGACTAGCTAGCCTATTTCAGGTGGGGATTTGAGTGCAATTTTCTTGATTAGGTACGCCCATATAAATAAATAAATATATATATATATTTCTAATATCGATATTAAAATTGATCTAGAGAGAGCATATAACTAATCTGGTGAATCTAAATCACACATCATTTTAATTCTGACGTAAAACCAACTCAGGATATATCAGTCATGTACGTGCGTACCCACATATATATTCTAGTGACAACTAATTGATGGGTTGTTTGATTGCACGACCATATTCATGTTTTTTTTTACAAATATACAAAAAAACATGTTTCTTGGTCTTTATAAAAATATGTTTTTATATAATATTTCATCTTGAGAAAAAAAAGAAACGACACTTCTTTTCTGGGTGTGGTACCTTATGGGGTGTTTGGTTGCATGATAATTGAGGTTTTTATTTTAATTTTTAAAAATTGTAAGAAAACTTGTTAAAAGAGGTGTTTGACAACCATGACAATTTTATGTTTTGAAAGTGATTTTCTTCTTAAACAAAAAAAGAGGGTCTCACCTCTTTCTTTTTTTTGTGGTCCCCCACTTTATTTGGTCATGTGCGGTGGTTACTCTTTTTTGTAATCACATCCCTCCAAACATGATAAATTTATGTCATGAGTTGGTTTACTTTTTATTTTAATACAATTTTTTATCATGAAAGTGTACAAAAAATTATCATGCAACCAAACACCCCATTATCGATCTTGCATGGTTACCCATGATCTCAACTATTTCATCGTGATATCTCGTCAAACAATATTGACATGATAAATTTATATCTTAAAATTGTTTATAGGATGTTTGGTTGCATGATAACGAAGATTATTATTTTAATTTTTAAAAATTATAAGAAAAATTGTTAAAAGATGTGTTCGACAACCATGACAATTTTATGTTTTAAAAGTAATTTTCTTCTCAAACAAAAAAGAGGATCTCATCTTTTTCTTTTTTTCTTGTGGTCTCCCACTTTGTTTGATCATGCATGGTAGTTACTCCTCTTTGTTATCACGCCCCCCCAGTATGATAATTTTATGTCTTGAGTTGGTTCATTTTTTATTTTAATATAATTTTTTATCGTAAAAATATGCAAAAAAATTATTATGCAACCAAACACCCCCACATTAAGATTTTATGGTAAAAAAATACTTGACAACCAAACAGCCCACAAATAACACGTGTGTTCAATCACACCAAGTGAACTGCTAGTCAAAGGGTCGTTCTGTTGCCCATTCATGAACCCTATTATATGTCTCTCTTCCTTGGACTTCGCATATATATATATATATATATACATACGTACGTACGTACCCCCACCACCCCCTCCTCCTCTTCCCATTTTCTCGCCCTGCCCTGCGTTTCTCAAAAGCATCACTCGCCTTTGAGCTTTCTGCAAGGCAACGTAAAGGGTCCTGTACCTTTCAAGACGTGCCATTACTTATGTGACTTTCAAGATGTTTGGCTAGGATCTCATCTTCAATGGAGTCTGGAACAGGGACATTCTGAACCACTATTTTGATCACAATTCTGTGCTTAGAATTTTGAGAACCCATATAAGCAGAGATGGCAATACTGAAGGCCTTATCTGGCCTTTTACTCCGAATGGGATACTTACAACCAAGTCGGCTTATAGATATCTTCGGGATAACAACATACCCCCGGGTCAGTCAAATCAAGCTGTGTGGAAAGCCTTATGGCATCCAAAGATTGGTAGAATTTGCCCCCAAAGGTTAATTTTGTTTATCTGGAAAGGGCTTGTTAATTCCCTCCCGACGAATATGGCTATCTCTATTAGGAGCACCAAAAATGATGGCATGTGTGTTATCTGCAATACTCATATGGAAAGTCTTGATCATCTCATTTTTGAATGCCCCCGAAGTAGAGCCGTGTGGTTTGGTTCGCCGTTGGGTGCAAAAGAAGACTGGTTTCGGCAGGGTTTCAACGAAGTAGTTCTCTCACTCTTGAACTGGATCATCAAACCAAATAACGATGAGATTTATTTAGGTGTGTTGGGTTTGTCCATCATTTGGCAAATCTGGAAGGCTCGGTGTGCATCTTCAATTAGGTACACTCATCAGAACCCTATTCGTATTCTGTTGATTGCTTCTAGAGAAGCCCTTTTTTTATCTTCGACAAGCTAACTTGTCCCCTAAGTCTGGCCCGTCTAGCTGGTTCCCTCCCCCGGAAAACACAATCAAAATCAATGTAGATGCGGCAACCAACGAGCAGGGGGGGCTCTGGGAATTATAGCTAGAGATGCTGATGGATTTCTACTTGCCTGGATGGCCCGTACCTCTCTCTTCAACAACCCGCTAATGATCGAAGCTGAGGCGATTGCAGAAGCCTGCGGTTGGGAGCTCTTCAAAGGTTTTTCGATCGCCGTCGAGAGCGATTGCCTGGGTGTCGTCAACGCCATCAACGGAACAGGTCCTGACCTGTGGAAAGCTGGCGCCTTCATCGCCGACTGCCGTCGTTCGCTTAAGGCCTCCCCACGGAAGTCTGTTGTTTTTTGCCCTAGGGACTCCAATGTCGCGGCACATCTTCTGGCGCGTTGGCGTCTTTCTTTGCCGGATCCGGGTATCCCGTTCTCCGGTTCCTTTGACCTCCCTTGTAACGTGGTCCAACAGCTGTGCCTGGACTCGTCGACTTACGCTGTGAACCGTCCTATTTAGCTTTATGAGTATTCAGCTTTTCAAAAAAAAAAAAAAATGTTTGGCTAGGTAGGGAGAGGTAAGTAAGACTGTTCACCATCCTATTCAACCGGAAAAATCAAACTAAATCAATATTGATTCAGTTCAATTTAGTTTAAGTTTGATTTAATTTTTAAGACTTTTGAGATCAAACTAGACAGATAAACTAAATATTTTATTTTAAAGATAAATTTATTTCCAGAGTTTCAAGATAAAATTATTGAATTGTATGCATATGTATACTAAATTTTAATATATATTATTTAAAATAAAAATAAAAGTATATATTGATATATCTATTGTACGTACCTTAATAAAATATGATTTGAGCCGAATCAAACTAAATAAAATCGAATTAACTTGGTTTGATTTAATTTGATTCGATTTAGCTGGAGATTGTCTGAGTTGATTTGGTTTGATTTTAAAAAAAAAATATTCAAAATTTAAATTAAACCAAACCATGAATATCCCTAGGCAGAGGGGGTTTACTTACAGACCCATTTTCTATCATCAAGTATTTCTAGGTCCATTGACTCAGAGCATTTTAATCAAGCTCTCGTCTTGTGCTACATATATTACTCCCAAATTCTCTCCTTTTCCTTTGTTTAGAAAGGCTCTCTTTTTTCTTGTCGATTCATGAGACTGATCATGTACTCTTGCGCTGTCAAATGACAATTCTTATATTAGTAGTACTTTGTAAAAATATTACAAGAAATATCAAAATTAGATTAGTTTTTTAGTCATTAGCAAGTGACAGAGAGGCATCGCATGTGTCGTACGATTCTATATTTTAATTTAGTTTTCAACATGTTCCACTGACACCAGAGATGACACCGAATAAGGTGACGACGTTTGATTAATCTGACTTAATGAAATGTCCACATTTTTAATTTCATCTCAAATCTCCTTTGTAAAACACAAAATCTTAGGTATTCAACTTTTGAAAATAAAAAAAATATAATGAGCCACTTAGATCCACTTAAAATTAAGTGGTTTATCAACAAACATTTACTTTTATATTCAGCTATTTTTTTCCAAAGATCTCCATATCTACCATCTCACCAATTTAAAGAGGTAACACCTACCAACACAACGGTGCTTTGAGTTAAATAAATGGTTTGAGATCTTTGTTTTATCTGTATTTCATCGCCTGCTTTCATTTGATACAATTCAAACCTCATCCGGCGCCGGGGGTCTTAAGCTCATGAGATGGTATATGATCACTTCATATTTTCATGCTACAATCATTTCAATAAAATACGACTACAAAAGAACAGCCGATCGAAAGGATAAAAAAAAAGGGAGGCTAAAACAAGCAGGCCGTAACACAGGGAGATCCAACTTCCCAGCCAGATATTCCAACCACTCTGACGAGAAAACAAAGCTGGCTAGCAAACTAAGGAACCTAACTAACACAAGAAACCCCATGCCTCTACAACCAAGCAAGAATATATATAATTTAAGCCAAACAATGGACCCAGAGATGAACTTAATTTGATCCGAGAATCTCCATCAGCTTTAGAGGAGAGATGACTACGTACGTACGTACGTTGCTCCGTGGTCGGCCAGCTTCATCATCTCACAGTCCTAGCTAGAGTGTGCACTGCAGTTCTGGCATTCTTAGTTGCAATAGAAGCTGATTGACTTAGGTTAGAAGGTGAACACCATTTGTCTTGTTCAGGGGGAATATATAATTAATTTAATGACGTTTAGTCTCAAGCAAATTAACATAAGAGTAAGGAAAAGATCTAGCCGCCCCTCACGCAAACCAATATTGGTTAATTAATTAAGCTTGTTGGGTCGTCTGAAACTTCAAATTAATCTTGCGGTACTGATCGTATATATGTGTCACTGTAGTATCTTGGAAATTAATGGCTGATATGGGGGATCATTTACGCTGATCTTTGGCATTAATCTCATGGCGAAGTCTCTCGTATAAGCTAGAAGGAGCTCTCTTAATTAGTTGCCAATAAATACATTAATTTAACCC
Source organism: Cryptocoryne crispatula var. balansae (assembly GCA_036172225.1). Lineage (NCBI taxonomy): Eukaryota > Viridiplantae > Streptophyta > Magnoliopsida > Alismatales > Araceae > Cryptocoryne > Cryptocoryne crispatula. The sequence continues at coordinate 4,903,529 of CM069922.1, read as the reverse complement.
AAAAGTTACTCATGTGTGATCACTAACATCGAATGTCGTATAAGAGAATTAATAAAATATAGGCCTACGTTTTGTTAGTAAAAACATGAAAATAAAATGACGAAAATTAATAAATACAAGACGGAATCAGTAAAAACATACTGTTAGATTTCTTAATCGTCATAAACTCTTTTTTTTTTGAGAATATATATATGTTCTTGATATGATGGTTCTTTTTTTTTGACAATATTGAGGAAGTTCTCTCCCTCAAGTCCGTATATTAAGTGATCCGGATCACCTGCCACTTCATTATAGAATGTAAATCTTGGTCATAAGATCATCTAACCCAAACTATTTTTTCAGACTGGGAAAACATATTTCACACGCTCATGAGATCACAAGCATCTACATGGGTTTTCATGCGCAGAAACTTAAAACTTGAATGCCAAGCAATTAAGCCTCCGCTCCGCCCCCAACCCCCCCAAAAAAGCACCTCTTTTGACGAAGCCCCCAGGCATCTAGCTGCATCTGTGCGGTAGCACCCGCCCCCAGGCTCGTCGTCGCTGCACCACCCATCAAACACACACAAGGAACAAGAAAGCGATACAGGACACGGAAGGACGAAGCGATACATATTCCATGCCTCTGGCACAAGACACGACCCTGATAAGCTAGGTAGCTGGTACACCAGCTGCCGCTGCACAAGATCGGCCATATGTCTCTGAACACCCCGCAGCAGTACTGTCGTTTTTATTCATTCTGGACGACGGGAGAAGGTATGGCTCTGCTTACTGCTTAGGTCGAGACGAACGGGAAAAGGAAGGGATACATATACCTACCCCACCCCACCACCTTCCAGATCCTCCGCTTACTTCACGAAATCCAGCCATCATCTCTCTCTCTCTCTCCTTATCTATCTATACACACACACACACACATATATATATATATATGTGTGTGTGCTTATTATTCAAAAGAAGCGGGGGGCATGCGCGCGAGTGAACCCCACATGAAGCCCCCTACTTACAAAAAGGCCTTCCCTTTGACGTGCATTCATGCATGCGCCAAGAGGATAGTATATTAAATTAAGTTAAGGCCTTTCTTGTTTATTCACGTAGTCGTTCTGGCCCAAGCACCTAACCAAACCTCGAAGACTGGCCATGAACAAGGATGTACTTACGTATAGCTGGCAGTAACCACCACACTAGCTACCACAATAAACTGCTGCCCAAATGGCCATGTTGTAAGGCACACATATATGTTGAGTTATTTTAAATTAACACCTTTTTAAAAAAAAAGTTAAAATGAACACACTAAAAAATTTATTTGCAAATCGAACACATTTTGATCAAGTCGAATTAATTATGATGACTCAACTCTATTTTGAAAATTTTAAAGTCGATTTTAGCAACTCAACATGTTCGTTGTATATTTGTAATTTAAATTTTTAACGTGTTAATTTTGCAAATGAAAAAAATAAAGTGTGTTAGTTAAAAAAAAATTGGTTAGCGAGAGAATAGGATCGATTTTCATTTTGATAAAGTGAATGAAATGCAAACGCAAAAACTAATATAGCTGTGTTCCATTCCCCATATTCCTATCCTTTTCTACGGCATCACACCAAATTGTCGGAGGAGTTAAGCAAACGTCAAGTATCAGATTTTCCCGAAGGATTCCATCCAACTGCTCTACCTTCGTTGCGCACTGATTGATCAGAGAATATAAGCATCAGTACTAGAGACGTACGTATGTCTCAAACGAGATTATATCCGAATAAGCGAATTAATTGATCAGTGAGTACTAGATGAGAGAAGAGAACTCATCTAGTCTCTCAAACACTTGGTCGATTTGCCGTAATCAGAGTCCGCGAGGGAAAGCGTAAGTTAGAGATAGATCTGTTCCAGATAGATGTAATACCATGGTAAATAAATAAATAAATTTGCACAGTACACACGCATATTTCTGCAAAGAACTGAACATCACTAACATCCTTGATTAGAATATGGACATGGTGGTTGCAATTGGGGGGGGGGATTAAAATAAAGAATATAATCGCCGGAATAGTTAACATGAACAAATATCAATAACTGTATCATGTATAACACAGACTTGAGGACAAGAAACCACCAGTTCTCTCGCTTTCCCCATGTAGATTTCATGTATATATATATATGTATATCCAGATGTTGTTCAGTGCCGACAGCGATGGGAGCTTGATTATATCACATTTGAGCTTGGCCCTTCGGGTCAACCACCCTGGGCGCCCGGCTTCGCCTCCTGAAATGCCGGCGCCGGCGGCCGCCGCCAAGCTTTAGATGGCCACTCTCCTTGAAGAGCTCCTTCTCCGCGGGAATGATGTCGCAGTCGGGAAAAGCTACCGGGTACCTCAGGGCGTCGTAGCAGAAGGAGTAGGTCATGTGCCTCTCCCTGAAGCTTTTCATGGCGGCGCGGCTCTTCGGGGTGAGGGTGGCGTATTCGGAGGCCAGCAGAGCCGCCGCCTCCTCCGCGCACTTCTCGGAGGCGGGGACCTGTTCGATGGGGTCCACCCGACAGCCCTGGAGGACGAGCTCCGAGAACTCCGACGTGAAGGGGGCGTACTTGTAATCGGCCTTGTACCTGCCGCCGGCGGTCGCCCAGGTAGAGCCATCCCAGATGGTGGCGTACAGGGACATGGGCTTGGAGGGGTAGTCCCCGCCCATGGCAGCGCTCCGGCGGACCTCTCTTATGGGGGTGTCATCAACGTAGAATCTGCCGTACCATCAAACCGAGAGAACAGGCAAGACTCGACAATTAATCTTCCGGAAAAAAGGAAAAAGATACGCGGAGAAACGTGCATGGGGCATGCACGAAGAGAGAGAGAGAGAGAGAGCGCGCTCGCTAAGGACCAAAACAGGGGGCTGGGAATCGATGGGCTCACATGATGTTCTCCGGCGTCCAGATGATGGAGTAGCGATGGGCTTCGCGAGTGGGGTCGAAGGGAAGGAGGTAGCGCTCCTCGCGGCCGTGGCTGGTGGACCCGTTGCCGTACACATTGGTCTGCACCTTCCATGGCCGACCCTGGACGTTGCCCAGGAACTCGAAGTCCAGCTCGTCGTGCGTCTTCTCGAAGATGTCCCCGTTGGACGTCTGCATGCAACGATACCCGGATCAGCACAGCCGCACAAGCAAGCTCCCGATCTTGGCGCACAGGCTGGACCGATGGCGGGGTACGTGGTCATCTTTTATTGGCTAACGTTCCCGCATCCCCCGGGCACTCCTACGTACGCAGCCTCCGCCGCAAACCGTTGACGTCTATCACTCGATGCGCAGGATGCGTGAACAGAAATATAATTAAATAAAGAAAGAAATACTCCCCCCCCCTCCCGAAAGGATAATTATAGAAGAATCCCCAACAAGTGTAATAATAACAAGTTGGACGCTGGGAGGTGTGATGTATGGCTTCTCCGGGACGTCACAGGTCACAGAGCCTCCTCCGTCTCGGCAGGGACGACACGCCGGATCGAGGCGAAGATATGAGAAGGGGGGGGGGGTCGAGGTCCGGAGAGGGATGCCAGGGATGGAGCAGAAAATGATTTGGGGGAAGGAGAGACTCGTTCTTCCCGAAACAAAGGGTTTATACGTGATGCGCCTTGATTGAGAAAATAAATTGGCGAATTGCCGGAGAAAGGGAGTTGACGATCTTCGTCACGGAACGTGATATGTATGTTCGAGAGAATCGATGTGGACGGAGGAGGGTACACGTATACTCACGTAGAAGGCGACGACGACGCCGGCAGTGTAATCCGAGGGGAGCTTGATCTTGGCGCTGAAGAAGCCGTGGTGGTAGAGATCGGAGGAGATGAAGCCCGACCCTGCATCAGATCGATCTGATCAACCCACGCTTGACCGAAATTACGTAATACGCTCCCGCGATGCAGGCGGAAACGGGGGCGCGGGAGAAATGAGGGAGATCAAGGGGCGTGTCCCGATTACCGGTGAAGCGGTCAAGGAGGAGGCGGACGCCGCGGCCGTCGGATGAGGGCGCGACGTTGTTGTCGCCGAAGAGCGGGGCGTAGCCTTCGTCGAAGCGGAGCGCGGTCACGTTCCGGAGGGACGCGGCGGGCGTGGCGAGAGCGAGACAGATCGCAGCATGAATGACCGCGGCCAAGGCCGCCATCCTCCTCCCCAGCCGCCTGGGGTTCTGCATCATCTCCCCGGCCATCATCATCATCCTCCTCCTTCTTCTCTCTCGCTTCCTCCCGCTCTATAGAAGGGGAGGAGAGGAGAGGGGAGCGTCGGATTTGGGGGCGTTACCTGTCAGGTCCGAAGAGACCAGTTTTCACGCTTATACCTCGGGCACATGGGCAGACTGGTAATTTCGTTCGCGCGGTAGGCGCCTCCAAGCCGAACACCAGAGGCGCAGCGAACGTGACCCGGCGGACCACCCGTCTCCGGTCTCATTTACACAAATGCCCTAGGTTTTCCCAAAATATACCGTCTTACCCCCTCGTTCTTTATTTTGACGGAATTGCCCCCCTCCCCCCTGCGTGGGGCTGTTCGGACAATTCACCTGCACACCGCGGGGCGGACGAGGCCGCGTTGAGAAGCTGACGTCGGATCTGACCGTTGGGGGCCCACAGCAAATTCCACGCTGGCGCGTTTGCCTTGCGCGCTAAAATAGATAATCGGTCGGAACATTTTATTTGTGGGTAATTAATTAACCCTAATTAAAACAGCCAGCGAGGAAGGAATCAACAGCCTTGAACACCTATAACACTGTCAAATTTTAGATAGACGTCGATAGAAACTATCATAAGGTATTTTGTTGTCATTATTAATTCAAAAATTGTGACACAAATAAAGCACATGATGCCCAATTAATAATGGATACTTAATTTTTAAAAAATGTTAATGTCAAATTTGACATGGTATCAACGGGCATATTTAATTTCTTGTGCGTTGACTTCTCATATTTAATTTCTCATATATATATATATATGCTTTTTGTTGTGCGCTGACTCTAATTATTGCATACAGCGAGGCGATGCACGTGAACGAGCATGTCGTCACAGGTGGGAGTGATAATGTAATACACGATAAAAAAATTTCTAAAATTTTTTTTCTTCGGAGAAAATTCTCTGTCTCCGATAAATCAAATCCAACTAATAATTATCAGTTTAGTATAGTTCTTCAAAATCTTCGTGTTTAGATTAAATGAAACAACTATATCAAGAAAGAAACGATGGTAAGAGTATTTATGTAGTTTTATAGGAACAAAGTTTCGATTTTTGTATGGTGTGTCTGGTGAGGTGCTGAAATAAGATTTTTATTTTAAAATTTTGTTTTGGTAGCAAAGTTTGTCATGAAAGGAAGTTTCGCAATCATGTTAAAAATGTAATTTATAGAAGAAGAAAAAAACTTGGATAGAACAGAAAGCTAGGGAGGGGGGCCTTTTTTCTTGTGGTTTGTGGTTACTCAACTTTTTTTTTTAGTTGTTCATGGTATCTGCCCTTTTCTTTTGCGATCATGCATGTGTCACAGAAAATAGTAATTTTATGTTTATCGCCATCCTAATTGCATTTGATTTTGATGATCAATTTCTATCTAAAAGAGTGCAAGCATTTATTCTCTCCAACTAACCACCTTATAATTAGTTACTGGTATAAAAGTTGGGCACGCACAACCATAAGTGTAAAATACATGATAAGAAATATTTGAAGAAGACGAAATATATAATCTTAGCTCTCCTCCATCTCCCTCTTCCACTTTTGAGAAAAGAATATGGATTTGCTAAATGTTCATATATACAACCTTTACAATTCAACACTCTTGATAGCATTAATCTGAAATGTAGAGAGGAATTAATACACCAGACTCTCTCTCTCCCCTCCGAAAATCTAAACTCGATTTTGGTTGCCAAGGACCTCATCTTTTAAATATGATTAGAAAAGATGAAATATCACAAAAAAGGAAATATCTTCTTTAATTTTTATCTGAGAAAACTCTATATATAAGGGGGTGTTTGGTTGCATGATAATTTTTTGTATATTTTCATGATAAAAAATTGTATTAAAATAAAAAGTGAACCAACTCATGACATAAAATTATCGTGTTTGAAAGAATGTGATTACAAAAAAAAGTAACTACCGCACATGACCAAACAAAGTGGGGGACCACAAGAAAAAAAGAAAGAGGTGAGACCCTCTTTTTTTGTTTAAGAAGAAAATCACTTTCAAAACATAAAATTATCATGGTTACCGAACATCTTTTTTAACAAGTTTTCTTACAATTTTTAAAAATAAAAATAAAAATCTTCATTATCATGCAACCAAACACCCCATAAATATATATATTCAGACTCAACCAGTTTTTAACAAATTTTATTACGATAAAATTCATGCTATCGCGCAACCAGACACCCCCACGACCATTTTTAATAATACATAATAAAGAATCAAATCAAGCTCGATCGATTTGATTCGCCCGCCGGAACCAGAAGCAATCGCGGCCGTCCTCTCCTCGGCGGCGCCGTGGGCATCCGGCCGTCTTCGACGTCGACGGGAAAGGCGGGATCGGCCCAGAGCAGCGCCGGCGGAGGGATCGACGGGCGTGGGGGGATCCGTGGTCGGTTCAGCGGCCGCGTCTGTCCCGTCCCGATCCACGAGTCGCCGGTTTTTGTCCCTTCCGATTCGGCCGCGCCGCCCGCCGCCGCCGCGTGGGAAGGGGAAGCTTCCTGCGACCGCCGATCCCACCGCCAGCCATCGCGCGCGGAAGCCGCAGGTCCGAGATATGGGTGTAAACGGGTCGAATTTGATTCTAATTTCGATAAGAGTTAAAGTGATTTGATTTCGATTCCGATAATTTTAAAATCATCGTGTTTCTCCAATTTCGATTTGATTCTGATTTTGTTATTGAAATTAGAATCGAATACGATAATTTTCAATTTTGATATTAAATATTTTTTTTATTCAAAAATACATTGATAATTTACATATAATTAATAAATTTTGATATAATATTTTTAAAACCTTATTTTTATCATTTTATCAATTTATATATTATACTTTATGATTTATTTGACTTTATTTTAATTATTATTATTATATTTATTTATTTATTATTGAAATCGAATAAACGAAACGGAATCACCTGATTCCGATTCTAATGAGTTATCGAAATATCCGATTCCGATAGTTCGAAGGATAAAAAATATTTTCCAAACCCGTTAATTTTTATCGGATTCGAATCGAATGTTTGAATTATCGGATTCCGTTTACACTCCTGGTCCGAGGGATCCCAATAAGGTCTTGGGTGAGGACATAAGCGCAAATCTAAGAGTTTAGGTGCTGTTTGGTACGAGGATAACTTGGAGATAAATCCGAGTTATCCCTAAACTTTTAAGCCATGTTTGGTATGGGGATAACCTAGGATAAACCTGGTTGGTTTATCCTCAATCCCCTGTTTGATATATACTTAAACATGAGTTTAACCTGGATTAAATTAATCCAGGTTATCTCCAAAATTAAGGATAAATATGGGGATAAATCATCACATCTAACATTTGGACTAAGTTATCCCGAAATACCATTTCGGAAATACGGCATCCGACGTCCGCGCGGCGCTGTCCGCAGGGGGGGCCGGGAAGGGGGGGCAGCACCGTCCGCCGGGGGCGGGGAGCGGCGTCCGCCTCGTCATAGAAGTACTTAAAAGTAATTATACCTGCACACATCTTTCTGTAGAATCTATTGTGTTTTGTATCTTTCATACAAGGAGAATTTAACGAGAGACCCAATCTCTAAATATCACTTCAATGAAAAGTCCAGTGTCAGAAATTTCTTAGTACAAGGCCCAGTTTGAAATTTTATTATAACTCCCGCTCCATTTTAAACGATAACTGTTAGGGAGAGTAAGAAAAAGACACTTATACCCTTGTGTCTTCTTATTAAAAGAAAATACTCTCCTTTACCCTCCGTTACTTTACCAAACGATCAACGTGAGGAACTATAGTTCATAAATTTTCAACAACAGCAATATAACATCTTAAAAATTAATACACCTAAAAATAGTAACGAAGTTTAGAATATGTAAACTGCGAAGAAGATAATTTCTAATATATTTAAGTGAAATCAAATACTTTTTTTGTGAACGTGCATTGCTGCATATTTTATAACATCACAAAATTATATTTTATAAGAAATATCGATGAGAGCATTCATGGCCAAAAATGTTTTAGACCATCTCATCCAAATTCAAGAACTCTGGACAATCATAGCCTTTGACTTTGCCGGACAACTGGAGTAGAAATGGAATAAAAAAAAGAAAAGAAAAGATCCGGTAGCCATTCGTCACCACTTGAATGTTTTACTATAGATTTTATGTTGACTGAGTTTCTCGTAAACAGCATTGGGTCAATGGAGTTTTCATTAAAGTGATTTTGATAAGTGGACTTCTAATTAATTTTCCCTTCATACAATGACTTCTCTATAGCTACTTCATCTCAATTCGATTCATAGAAGGTAAAATGATGACTAAATTATCAGATGCTCTTGATACAAATTATCTTTGGCCATTGACCCGGCCAGATGCCTTGCTCACATCCAGTAATGACTTTACATGGCTCATTTGTCCCTGCAGGTGACCAGAGACCTCCAGCCCACAACTCCATGCATATGTTCTCACCTCATGGCTCATCTCTCCCTGCAGGTGACCAGAGACCAGGCCGACCCGGTCGCGACCGGGTCGCGATCCACTTTTTTTAATATTTTTTTTGAAAAATTCAAAAAAATAAGAAAAAATCGAAAAAAAATCTGAAAAAATAAAGAAAAAATAGATAAATTAAATGACATGATTTAAATAAATAATGCATCAATTTTATTCCAACGTGATGTGTTCTACACTTTGTAGGTAGTTGATATACTCTCCCCATGTCATTTGGGTTGAGTACAAAGCTTGATACATGTACACATGACGATCATATTCGTCTGTCCCTCGGGAAACTATCATAAGACTTGATCCAAACGAGTCACCATAACTATAGGTTGATTGGATCGAAGTATCCGATGACTCCACATAATTCAACTAGCTAATGACGTTAATTAGTGACTACTAATGTAAGTATACTTTTATTTATATAAAATGAATGATTAACTAAATATATGATTAAGTAAGTAATTAACTATACCTTCAAACTAATAATGTGTTAAGTAACTACTAAACTAATTATTTAACTAATCTTCTAGCTAACTAACTATGCAAGTAAGCAAATAAGTATTAAAAAGAATAAACTACTTAACCCACTAATCAATGGAACTAATATTAAATAAATATAATAAATGAACTAATGAAATGCTTGATGAAATAATTAAGTAAATGAGGAACAAAATGAGAGCAATGAGAGCAATGAGAGCACAAATGAGAGGTTGAGAGTGAGAGTGGGGGGGTGGGAGTAAGGGGAGCCCCTTGGGGGCTTTAAATAGCCCCCAAGGGGCTGAATGGGGGGGCTGCGCCCCCCCATGACCGTTGGCAACGGTCTTGAGACCGTTGCCAGACCGGGTCGCGCGACCCGCGCGACCCGGCCACGACTCCGCGACCCGGCCGGGGGAGTCGCCCCGACCGAGTCGCGACCGGGCCGGTCGGGCCTAAACCCGACCGGGTCGGGGCCGGGTCGCGACCCGGCATTCCATGAGTATAACAAAAATAAAATAAAATTCATAGGCTCAAGATAGTTCACGTCAAGCTTTGTCCAGGAAGATTCAAACCTGACCTCTCCAAGAGTAACATGTCAATACAGGTTATTCCTAATATACAACTTTATGACTTGTTTTACTCGGGGCATAATAATTTCTTTTAGAAAAATTTATTGTATCGGGTTCAATATTAAAGGCCACATTCTTCAAGGATTAAATTTAGCATGCTTTAAATTTATGTTTTATGTTTAATACATTTATGACCTTGTTTTTACATACTTAGACACAAATATATGTGAAGAGTAATATAAAATTTGAAGTTAATACAGTTTGATCCACGATGCTATATTGCTATCAATATCAAAGTTGGTACAAACACCTGACTCTAATGGCATAACCAAACACACCGTTAGATATTAGCGAATTTCGAAACGCAAAATCCAAGGTTCGGAGAATTACTTCCGAAGACTTGAGAAAAAAACGCACAAGAAGTTACCTTTGTGATCAGAATGTTTGGCTGCACAATAATTGTAATATATATTGCATGCTAATTTTTCACACGGAAACAAAATCTAACATGGCTAAAGAGATAGAATTGCTTCGGCGAGATATGATAGCAAAAATAGTGGGAATATATACAACCATAAAAGGTGGGGTACCGAATGAGAATAAAAGGAATATTCATTGTTTTTTGTACAAGAAAGAATCCTCTACAAAAATATATCTTTGTAGTGATTGTCAAACATCCTAATTTGTTACTAGAAACACACATTTTTGTAACAAAACTCAATTTGCCATCCAATGATACAACCAAACACCCCATTAGGCTGGAGTAAACCCCTAATTTGTCATGACTAAATGAAAATCTCCCGAGTAAAATACAGGCAATCCGGTGGTTAGGGGTGCAAACGAACCAATACACTCGACAAGTAGTTCGAAGCTCGGCTCGATAAAAACTTGACTCGGCTCGTTTATTATGTTAAATGAACAAGCTTGAACAAAAAATAAAGCTTGACTCATTAAACGAGTCGAGCTTGAACAGACTCCTGCTCGGCTCGATAAACTCGCGAGCAGCTCGATTAAATATTATATTATATATTTATTTTTAAAAATTAAAATTTAAGTATTAATATTTATATATTGTCACTTGAATATATTAAATAATTCAAAATTTGAGTTTAAACTTATATGGAGTTTCAATAAATGAGTTAAATCTAAAGTTTCACAGATGACTTTTTATTGATTTTGGGATTATAAAGGAGTTTGTGTATAGCTTAAGTTTGAATATGAATTGAATTTTAGTCTAACTACTACTCGAGTTCGAGCTCGACTCGGCTCGATTAATAAACGAACCAAGCTTGAACAAGGGTACCACATACTCGCTAAAACTCGAGCTCGAACTCGAACTCGTGTAAAATAAACGAGCCGAGCTTGAACACCATACTACACGGCTAGTTTGCACCCCTACCGGTGGTAGACAAGCTGTAGGCAACCTCAATACGTGTGGGGGGGGACCAGCCTTCTCCACCTGAACATTTTCACTTGCATCGAACAGACAGACGGCCACCGGTCGCTACTCTGTGAAATATGTCTCAGGAACCATGTGTAGGTCTGGGCCAGACAATCCTCGATCATATCCAACTATCCAAGAGATCTGGAAGATGCAGCTGCAACCCACCCTTTTCATCATCTAAATGCTTTCTAACTGCAGATTAACAATGCGCACAGAGAAGTAAGATTAGTTGAAAAGTAAGCATACAACCCGGGCATTGATCCATTTCAACCTTCAAGAGGTTTCAAGAGCCAAAAAGACATCTCTCCGTCCAAACAACGTAAATCTAACTTACTGAAGTCACTACAAAAAAGGATAGCAAAAGGTCCAGAAATCCTCTGAAGCAAGATGGCTGGATGAAGAAAAATAAGAGAGGAAACTTGCAAAATATATCCGGGGGGTCCGACCCTGCCAAACGACTGCAGCCATGGGGTGGAGCAGTGGCAGTGACAAAGGCGTGGTAACAATTGAACCAAAAACGATCAAGATCAAGCATAGCAGTGTTCTTGAATTTTAGGTAAAACGGATGTAGTACGGTCATCCCATCTTCCTACAAAATATTATATGTTTTCTACCTTCATCGTTGGGTAATTTCCCTTCCATCTTCAAATGACTAGAGATTCCACTTAAGTTCCGCCTCAGATGTTTACTGAAATAGCACAATAGATAAATTAGCACCTTCTCTGTTCTACAGCAAAGCACCCTGCTATCAAAACAAAAACTTTATCAACGAAGTTATCTGCTATATACCCAGCAACCTTAATACATAGTCTTAAGCATGCCTAGCCAGTTGTTAGAATTCCCAGAAACTAGGTTCCATACACGATCCACAAATTAGAAGCTAGGCTCCTTCATAGCCCATCTACTAGCTTGAGTTCCCATATTTTGAAGACAGACATATATGAAAAACGAGAAATGAAATTAACACACAGAAACCAATAATTCTGTGTAAGTGTGTAGATCACCACATTTGGATGAATAATAAAGTTTTAAGTTAACAAGACTAAAGAAAAATCATTGGAGAACCAGTCTGATATTTTCAAGAAACCTTATATATCACTGTACCTAGAGATCAAATAATGAACCCAACAACGGTGGCATTCATTGACGCCCTGAATTTTTTAGGAAGAAACTGAACAGAAATAGAGAAATCACCACAGATGACCAATCAACCAGAATACCAAATAGGTGCAAAATCTGTCATTATCTTATAGATGATTGTGTAAAGCTTACATTATGTGTCCCAAAAGACAAACTAATTTCTCATCACTCCTTCAAACAATTCGAATCAAGTGAGGGGGAAGAGACGCCGGGTCAAGCTCCCAACAGTCACTAGGCAGATCTGGCGCTTCAGAACCTGAGAGTTTTCGTGCTGGAATTTGATGAGAGAACACCCGAGTGCCATCTTTCTCAAGCCACCTGACGGCATGTATGCCAACCTCTCGCCGCTTAAAAATAGTCTTGAATCCTTCCACTTTCACTAAAAATGCCATACTCAGCCCATACATCTCACTGTAACTCGTCAGGAGCACAACAATATCATAATGCCTTTCCTCACCCCCAGCCGGAGTGTCCTCACTATACAATGCCCACACAGTACCCTTCTTTGGAAAAATTCTATACACCTCTCTCGCTGCCCGCTCACACTCCACTGGATGAGAGAAAAAGTTCACAGAATCGATGTCAACCGTCCTGCTAACCTTGAACCTCCCGCAGGAGATGTGAACTCCGCGCTTTTCCCACGCTAGTAGAGCCTCATCACCATTGCCTTCGATATCCAACCAGCTCATTTTCACCCGGAAGGGACTGACAGAGGAAACATCCACTATCAGTCCATAATGGCGCGGCATTCCATCATCATCGTCATAAATCGCCCAAACCTGCCCCTTTCTGAAATATTTTTCTGTTCGATGCTTGTCAAAATCGTAGAAATCTGAGTCTTCCACTTTCATCGCCCTCAAATCCCGAGCTTGAGACTTGGAAGGAACTATGGCCTTGCTTTTTCCTTTTTCTTTCAACTTCGACCTCGTAGAAGCAGATTTCACTGATGTAGTTTTTCTCTTTAATTCCAGCTGCAACTCGGCCAGGGTCTTCTCCTTCGCCCTCTTGGGACTGGGTTCCTCCCGCTTGTCTCCAAGATTAACCTTCCTCTTTCTTTGCAGTGATACAACCTCCTCCGCCGGAACCTTGAATTTGATGGCGGTGCTAGAAGATCTGACAGGCCTAGCGGACCTAGCGGCTCTTGCAACCGACGGAAGGCCAGATACCATGAGCGAATCAGCAAGCTTCGCGGACGTGGTGGATCTGGTTCTCCTGATCCTAGAACTTGTAACCCCGGCGGTGCCAACATGTCCATTGCCTGAATCATTGCCGTCGACTCGAACCTCAACGGCGCGGAAGCTCTTTTTGCATCGGGGACAGAGGAGGCGATGTCCGACGTACCGGCGATCGAACTGGTGGAAAAGCCTGCAGAGAGTGCACGCCGTCCAGAAGGTCTCGACGGCGTCCTTCGTCGCCGCCGCTGCCTCGAGTTCCATTCTTAGGTGTAGGTCGTACTCCCGGCGACGGGCACGGTCAGAGAGAACTTGGAAGGCCTCGCCGACGCGTTTAAAGGCATCCTCGGAGCCGGGGAAGGCGGAAAGCGAGGCAGCATTTTTGTCCGGATGGAGGGCGAGAGCGAGAACCTTGTACTGGCGGCGGACGGTATTGACGTGGGAAAAGGGATCGAGGAGGAGGGCACGGTAATGGTCGCCCGGCGGGGCGCGCAGCACACGCAGAGCGGTGACCATCTGAGGGAGGCCTTCCAGATCTGGGGCGAGTCGAAGAGCACGCTTGGCGTGCTTCAGGGCGCTCTTGAGGGGGCCACCCTCTCTATACTTCTCCTCCGCCAGCGACTTCAGCCGCAGAGCCTCGGCCACCTCCTCCTGTAGCCTCTCTGAGGACGAAGGCGGCGATAATGCCTTCGCTTGCGCTGGCGCCTCTGGAGTTTGGGATGGCTGGGACTGCAGAGATGGAAGTGCAGTCTGCTCCCTTCTTTCTTCCTTATTGAGGGTGTCCTTTTCTGGGGATTGCCGTGGTGAGGAACAGTGATTCGGCTCCGCCTTTTCCCCTTCTGTTGCTGCCGTCGGCGATGGGGTCGTTGCCCCTGAGATGGCTTCTGCCCTATTCGTCGACGGCGGTTCCTCTTGGAGTTGGAATAGCACCTCTCCGACTTCTCCTTTGAAGGTTTCCTGTCCCTGGAGATGTTCCGATTCTGCTGTAGCCGGCGGCTGCTGGGCCGGATCTGGTGCTGCTGCGGCCGCCCCCGTGGATGACGGCGCCGCCCCGTTTGGTGCTCCTGCTACCTGTTCCTGTTGATCGGCTGGAGACTGGGGAGATTGTGATGGTGGTGGTAGCGACAGCGTTGCTGGACAGGGTGCTGCTGCGGCAGATTCCTCCATGGCCTGATCGCAAGGTCCTCGAAGGCGGAGGACGGAGGTGAAGACCCGACTTCGGAGGAGAGAGGAAACAGGTCCTCCTTTTTTTGGTCTGATCTCTTTATTTTATGTTTTTGCATATAAATTTTCAAACAAATGTATATCTGCAATTACGCGTTCGTTAAAATATCCCAAAATTTCTGTCAAACTACGAGCTTCGAAAAAAAAATGTATATGCGAAAATACAAATACATAGGTGTGCATTTTGTTTTAAATATCTTGGAAGCTGGAAGCATAGTAATATTATTTAGTATACTTAGAATATTATTTCTAGTTCATTCTTATGAGTGCTGAGAGCACAGAAATGTATTCAACTTTTTACTGGAGAGGATGTGGCACTATTAAAGAAAGACTACCTACACTAGACGACACAATTCAAAGAAAAATAAAGGAATACGAAATAAAATTATGTGACATACTGTAGTTTATAATGCACTTGAATAAACAAGTTCTATTTATAGAATAAAGCAAATGAAACAGCACAAAAAGTTAAGCTCTCCTAGAACCCTTTTATGGTTGGTAAGAAAGTAACTCCAGCAGTCTCTTCTATGGTCAAAGTATACAAGTGTAATATACGTACATCAGTTTGCTCATTAATATTATACAGATACTGAAAAGAATATTGCACCTTCCAATACTTTACAACATGTTTTTTATCTCAAGAGTACCAAACAGGTTTGGTCGTTTAAGCTTATTCTTGATTACTTAATGGTCTGTTTGAATAGAGTAGTGTCATCAGATATCAAATTAATTTTAATATCAGGTACTATAAAAGTTAACAGTGGATATATATATAATAGATATATCAAAAAATAATATTGTAAAAATTCTAATACTTTGAGCAAATAGAACGGCATGCCCTGAGATAGAATATTCATCTATGGGTTGTTTAGTACGAGATTGATTTAAGGATAAATATAATTTATCTCCGAGTTTTAGGTCCCTTTTGATACGGGGATAGGAATAAACCACTCATTGTGACTATCTTTACCTCATGTGTTTGGTTTGAGTTATTAGGATATGTATAGAGCATAACTTTGTTTTATGTTTGGTACGATATATAATTTTTTTGACTATTAATATAAAATTTAAAATTTATATCATAAATAATACATAAGATGTGATATAAAATATTTTATATACTAGGTGCAATGATAATCTCTAGAAAATAATTTAAGGATAAAATGTCTCACGTACCACGTGGGATGAATTTTCTCTCACTATATCCTCATTTTTATGATAAATTGGATCAAGTTAATATAAATCAAGTCTCATTTTATCTACAAAACAAATAAAAAATTGAGGATAAACTAGATCTACTTATGATTATCTCCGTACCGAACATAGCATCAGGGGACATATCAAGATTGTCTTCTAAATAATCCAGTGCCAAATGCACCCTAATGATTCAATCTATCCATTCTCTCCTCTCTCCTGTAAGCTATTATTAGGGATTGTTTGGCACAAGTTTAATTCGAAAAGTTTTAGGGTATAAATTGGGTTTATCCGCTAAGTATTTTGATTCGTAACAGTGATTGGACCAGCCCATTTACCTCTCTTCATTTACGGTCATCATTATCTCTCCCCTTTCTAATTAATCTTCACGCTGCAGCCTCTTCCCTCTCCGCGTGTGTATATATATTTATTTGTATTTATAGTCCTCTCTCAAATATACTATGTTATCTTTTTTTTTGGGGACAAACAACATCAGTATATTCATATCACACGAGAATACAAATACAACAGCACATTCAAAGGACAACACACACACACAACCATATTAAAAAGGCACTAAACTTCAGTTGAAAGTCATATTTTTCAACAAAGTCAAATATAGTCATAAATCGATCAACATATTCAAGTGCTCAAATAGTCAAACAGTGGAGAGAAAGATTCTTTCATAAAAATTCGAACACTATCGGATCAAAAAGATATTGATACAGTCCAAACTAATAGTCTTAAAATAAAGACTATGTTATCAGTATAGCATATATAGTAAGTGCAGTGTGCATACCAAACACTCCGTGAAACAGAATTGTCTTCCAAACCTAGATAAGTCGGTGCTATTTTATCGAGCTCAGAGGAGTAGCAAGAACTCAAAAAGATAAAACGAGATTTTTTATAGGGACCTTCCGCGAGAACTAGTTGCGTTTAAATTTTAAAATATATACATTATAAATCTCACTATGTCAATGTTTAAATTAAATCACAAAAATACCCCCCGCCTCAATCCCTTCCTCTCCTCCCCGCTCTCCGCCCGTCCCGTCCAGGCGGTCCCCCGCCGTTCTCCTTCCCGGGCAAGCGCCCCCCTCGTTCTTCTGCCGCTCTCTCCCGTCCCTCATCCCTAAATGTCACTTCCCCCGCCACGATCTCCGGCAAGTCTATGTCGCCGCCGTCAAGTCCGGCTTCCGAGGACTCCGGTGATATCCGCAACCATCAGGTGCAGTCCCCCCCCCCCTCCGTCGCCGTCATGATCTGTCTCTTCTCCCTCGAGGTCATCCACACGCCGATCCGACCGATTCCACATCCCTCGTTCCTCACCTCGCCGGACCCTCCCCCCATCTCCCTCCCCCTCGGCCCCATCTCAGGCTCCGTCCCCGTCTCCCCCGCCGCCAACATCGCTGTTATCGAAAGGAGTTTCGCACGCAGCCGGACCCCTCCCGAGGACGCCGCCGCCGTTGCCGTCGACTACGACTGCGCGACGGCTTCCGGCGTGGTCACCCGCCGATGGATCTATTCGTCCCCGCCGGACGCTGCCGGTGATCTCCGCTCCCCCCCGGCACCGTTCTCCCCACGCCCGAAGCGAGATATCCACGGTCTTTCTGAACGAGATGATGAACCCTGTTTCCCAGCCTCCCGCGATTACTAATTTGGTATAGAATAGTATCAAAATAAATCTCATCTGTATTAAATTTATATGTATATGTATGCATCAAAAAAACTATAACATAATTATTTTTTTTGGCGGTACTAGATCCCTCGTTCGATGTGTTCTGAAATATGCAGAATAGTATACTGGCTTTATTTTGTAGTATTTTCAATCATTCAAGTTAATGTGAAAGTATTATACTTCAAACATGGTTCTTGCCTTAAAATGCGTGAAGAATGGGTGGTAACCAAACTAAGAACGTACTACGATTATCAAATCATCTTAACCGTATGTCTCCTGTCTTCTTAAATTATTTTTTTATAATGTCAACCAAACAAAGCTCTTATTTTAAAATTCAAAGTGATCATTATTTTTAAATAAAAATTTTTGGAACAAGAGAATCACGATGCAACAAAACAAGCCTTGTGACGGCCCCCGCTTTAACCACAGCTCCTCATTTCTCGGTGTAAAGTGTAGACATCTTATTTTTCTATGTGGGCAAATCGATATGAGTTGCTAGATTTTGCGCAACTCTTCATAGAAACGTTATTTCGGTAATCACTCGCGCGGTATAAAGTAATTCACAGGTATATTTTATATTCCCGACGATTAAGAAACAACCAAGTAGATATGATTTTTATTTACGGGGGATGCGTCGATGGATAATGACACCGTGTGCATCGCGGGGGGACAGGTTGGCATCTCGACCACAAGAGACGTGTTATTTTGCTAAAGGTACTTTTCACGAAACGAAGTTTAATGGGGTGTTTGGTTGCACGATAATTTTTTGTACACTTTTATGATAAAAAATTATATTAAAATAAAAAGTAAACCAACTCATGACATAAAATTATCATGTTTGGATGGATGTGATTACAAAAAAGAGTAACCACCGCACATGACCAAATAAAGTGGGGGACCACAAGAAAAAAGAAAGAAGTGAGACCCTCTTTTTTTGTTTAAGAAGAAAATCACTTTCAAAACATAAAATTGTCATGGTTGTCAAACACCTCTTTTAACAAGTTTTCTTACAATTTTTAAACATTAAAATAAAAACCTCAATTATCATGCAACCAAACATCCCAGAAGAAGAGGAATTATTTTATATATACATATTTAATTATTTCTGGAAAATTTATATTTTTCGAGGTAATTAATAATCGGAGAGAACGAGCCAAACACCGGGGGGGGGGGGGTGTGTACTCGAAATAAGAATAACGTTGAAATTCCCACTGCACCCTTCTCTTCCTCACTCGCTCGGTCTCCCCGCAGTTGCAGATTGGTTCTCCCCTCGCCGACAGATCTCTATCTCATCTCCACTTGCTCTAGGGTTTCCAAAGTGCATCCCTTTCTCTCGCTCTCTCTCTTTCTCGATGTATTGACTCGTTCCTTTCCTCGCTAACCTAGTGGCTTTCTCGACGAATTCGAAATCCTAGCTGTAGCGGGGCTTCGTTGCAGGTTATAATTCCTCACCACCTCTTGTCCTTCTCGCCTATCGGGAATGGAGGTGTATCTTTTTCTCTGGTTCAGCACTTCGGCCGACTAGCCGTGTCTGCATGTGGTGAAATTGGAAGGGGCCGCCCTGTGATGGGGAGCGGCGAGGCGGCTACGCCGTCGAAGGCAGCGCCGAAGACGTCGTCGGCTCAGGTCAGTACTTGCCGGATCCGGAGGTCTGGAGTAGCTTTGGACGCTAGTGGACAGACTTGTACCAATTTTGATGTTGTTTGTTGGCTTGCAGGACCAGACCCCGGCTGCAAGCTCTTCCCCCGCTACTGCTGCGGCTGCCACAGCTGCTGTTTATCCGGACTGGAGCGGCTTCCAGGTGAATTAGCATGGCCATGTTTTTTTTTTTTGCAGCAATCATCAGTTCAGCTAATTGCTTGTTTTTTTTTGAGCGCCGAAACCTGTTTTACTCAATTTCGTCATGTTGTAGGCGTACTCTCCAGTTCCTCCACATGGATTCTTTCCTCCCGTGGCGTCCAGTCCTCAAGCCCATCCTTACATGTGGGGGGCGCAGGTACCGGTGTATCAATTTCTTTCTCCCCGAAGTACCAGATTGTCGGTATATTCACTTAAATATTCTTTTAGTTGTGAACAATCATGGCTTTATCCAGGAGGTCAGTCTTTTTTCTACATTGCGTGGGGTGAAAAATAGAGTATACTTACTTTAAAATAGAGTATACTTGAATGAACAGGCACTCAGCTTTTATTGATTCATTGAGTTGGATGACTTGACAATATGGCATGAGTCCTTATGATTAAAATTTGGCAATGTGTGCATCCGTGGTCCATGTACTAGAGACAAATTGGTCTGTCTAGTAACATGCTTGACTATAATACCCCCGCATCATGTGTGATCATTTGTAACTAAATATAAGATGTGGAGCCTTCTTTTTCATTGCACTGGTTGGATGATTTTTTTTTTCTTTTTGTCATATGTCGGCCTCCCCTGCCCTCAGCTGGGTTAGTTTGATATCACGTGCTCGTCCCTGGCTGACTGTAATCCATGTCCTTCATTGTGCATTCTGATGCAATGGTTTTGTTCTCATTGGCCAGGAGGTGGGGTTGTTCTGTTGGATATTGTATCTACGATCTCCACTGAACTCAACTACAACTCAACTAAGGCCTTTATCCCAAATTACTTGGGGTCAGCCATATGGATTCTCTTTCTCCATTCATGTCGATTTTGTGTTATTTCTTCAGAGATATTTAAACCATCTAAATCATATTGAATTACCCTCCTCCAAGTTAACTTAGGTCTACCATGCCCATTTTTTGTTTTTGTCATTTTAATATTTTCTATCTTTCTAACTGGAGCCTCTTTAGGTCCACGTTTAATATGTCCAAACCATCTCAATCTCTTTTCTTTCAATTTGTCTACAATTCTCGTTACTCCTACATTTTCTCTAATATATTCATTCTTTATTTTATCTAATATAGTGTGACCACTCATCTATCTTAACATTCTCATTTCGGCAATACTTATTTTAGAAGTATGTTTTTCTTTTATTGTCCAACATTCACTACCATATAACATTGCGGGTCTTATACTTGTACGATAAAATTTTCCTTTCAACTTTAATGAAATTTTACGATCACATATAACCTTTGAAGCCAGTCTCCACTTCATTCAACTTGCTTTAATCATATGATTAACGTCTTCATCACATTCTCAATCTTTTTGAATAATTGATCTGAGATACTTGAACTGAGTTTTTTGAGCCAATATTATCCCATCTAAACTGATGCCCTCACATACTTCTATTTGGTTTTCATTAAATTTACAATGCATATATTCTATTTTAGTTCTACTGATCTTGAAACCTTTAGTTTCCAAAATATTTATCCACATTTCTAACTTTCTATTCACTCATTGTGTTTCATCTATCAATACGATATCGTTTGCAAATATCATACATCAAGGTATATCATATTATATAGTCTTCGTTAATTCATCTATAATTAATGCAAAAAGATAAGGACTTATTGCAGACCCTTGATGTAAGCCAATTGAAATAGGAAAATCTCTTATTTCTCCACCAATTGTGCATACGCTAGTAGTTGCATCATCATGCATGTCTTTTATCATTTGTATATACTTAACAGGCACCATTTTTCGTTTCAACACCCATCATAGAATCTCTCTTGGTACTCTATCATAAGTCTTTTCTAAATGAATGAACACCATATGTAAATCTTTCTTCATATCTCGATCTACAATCTCCACTCTAAAAGAAAAAAATTTATGGTTTTCAAAGCTTGTACCAAACATCAGCATGTGGATTGGAAGGATTCTAGGATTTTCAGAATATGCTTGCACATCGATGGAATTCAAGAACATCTTACATGTTTGGTGATAATCACACTTAGTTTTATAATTTCAAAACCTTTACATCCATGTATTAAGATTTTGGGTTGCATGCTCCACTAATTTCAATGTTGCATCAGTCATGATCCTATGGTTAGAATGTTAAACCTGTGGTACAACCCCTATTTGTTGTCCATGTGATAGATGAACTTAGGATGTTTTTTTTTTTCTATAATCTTTACCAACACAGTGCTCCTTAGTGGAACCAAGACTAAAAGGAACCTCTTGGACACCAAGACACCAGCATGCATGGGCCTAAAATGCCATCCTAGGCACTCACCTAGGCAGCCTGGTCTGGCTACTGGTTGATGATGGAATAGGATAGACATTCTGACAGACAATGGACAACGGGCATCTTTGAGAGATGACTATTCAAACTCCCTAGTAGGAGGGAGCTACATGCCTGTCTAGGACCCTCCTGGAAGCCTCCCCAACTTCCCTGTTGGTCCCCAATGAGGGACATGCTGCACTCTGACAGATGTCTAACTCAGAGAGCACGATAGTTGTTGCTGGCAAGGGTGACAGGGCCTGCAGCATAGCCCCGGGGACCTGCCCCAACCACATCACCTCTCAGTTCTCCCCTTACGTGCAGTGCTCTTTACCAATTATTATTCTAGTATCATGCTAGTTTTTATGCTTCTGTTTGTGAAGGGTTTTAGTAGGAATTTATTTGTGTTACATACTGGTGCTTTGTATAATTGGAAAGCACTTTTTCAGTGAGATGCAATCATTGATTGTGTTTTTATACTTTGAATATTCATTGCTCTTAGAAATACATGCTGATTGACTCATCCTATGCAATGAAGAAAACATGGGGAGATGAATCTTGCTTTGACATTTTTTTAATTTAATTCCACTATATATCTGTGCTTATGAATTTATGACCTGCCTTTGAAGCACATTAATTTTCTTTCAGCATATTATGTCTCCATATGGGACACCAACACCTCCCTTCATTGTGTACCCTCATGGGGGATTGTATCCTCATCCGTCTATGCCACCGGTAATCTTCAACAGGATCACTACATGCTCTGAAATGTACCCTATAACTGTTATATGTACTTGATTGCTCTGAAATTGCATCATTTTTAGGGTTCTCATCCGTTCAGTCCCTACAATGTTCCTTCTTCTAATGGCAATCCAGAGGCTTCTGTGAGTTTTTTAGGCCCACATTGTCTTTTATTTTATGCTTTCTGTTGTTGACATTGTTTTATTATTTTATTATTCTTTTATGATACTTTACTTCCCCTTTCTATTTAATAATTGTAGTATTTGATCACGTTTGAAGAAAGATTGAACACAAATTATTTTCTAGGGAGCCACGTCAATGGTGGAAGGTAAATCATTGGAAGGTAAGGAAAAAAGCAGCTCCAAGCAATCAAAGGGAAGTTTAGGTAATCTGAATACAATTACGGGAAAAAGCAGCAATGAGGCTGGCAAAACATCTGGAGCATCAGGCAACGGAGTATTTTCTCAAAGGTATGTACCTTTAGCCTCTAAATATTTGCTTTCACAGTTTACCTTTGATATCTGAATTGAACAAACATG
Organism: Cryptocoryne crispatula var. balansae; assembly: GCA_036172225.1. Lineage (NCBI taxonomy): Eukaryota > Viridiplantae > Streptophyta > Magnoliopsida > Alismatales > Araceae > Cryptocoryne > Cryptocoryne crispatula. Next base: position 4,880,572 of record CM069922.1, on the reverse strand, counting down.
CAGCGAGGAAAGCTGTAGTGAAGGTTCAAGTGAAGGAAGTGATGCCAACTCTCAAAATGTGAGGCTACCTCTCAGTGTGCTTCTTGTTTTGTTGGCTTCTGTTTGATTGCCGAAGATGCATTTATTGACATGAAAAAAGTGAATTGTACACCATTACATAAAGCTAGGCAGCCATTCACTACAGTTTCTGTGAATCATCAGTGTGGACATTTAAGATATGTGGAAAATTTATTCTGAAATAATGTTACTGTATTAAATTTGCAATGTATATATTCTGTCTTACTTCTATTTATCTTCAAAATTTTAAACTCATGTTTCTCCACATTTCTAATTTTCTATTCACTCGTTCTTGTGTCTCATCTATCAATACGATATCATTTGCAAACATCATATACCATGATATATGATTTTGTATATTAGGCGACGTCCTCTTGAGATGCCGGTCAGATAAGTCGAGACCTTGGTGTTGCCGACGTAGAAGAAGCGGAGAGGTAGACTCAAGTTAACTTGGCGTAGGCGAATCCATTATGACTTGGATGATCTACACATATGAGAGGAGCTAGTAGAGGACTGTGTAGAATGGAAAAATACAAATCTTTGTAGCTGACCCCAATCATTTGAGACTAAGGCTTTGAATTTGAGTTTGATATACTATGGTATATCATTTTGTATGTTCTTTGTTAGTTCATCTATAACTAATGTAAAAAGGTTAGTATTTATTGTATTTTTGTATTAGTTGTGGATGATTTAACAAAGAATTAACACCAAAATACAGATAATGACACAAGTACTTCTGATAGCACATACCTTAAAGTGAAATAAGATTGAAGATGACTTAAGCTACTGTGGAACAAGTTAACTAGCAATTCTATTTCTCAACCTCACCCTATTCTCTATGAACATCATACTTCTGAATTTGTTGCTTGGCTGTTTGAAGGAGTTCTCAAATTTTCTCTTGTTTCTGGTCATCCATACATTTCATAGAATAGTAAAAAAAAAGAGAAAATTCTCAGATGCAGTGGCCTGTTGACTTTGGATTAGAGAGAAGTGTTGAGATGTCAGAGTCAAGACCCAAAGGATTTTGAAGAATTTTTGAGCAAACCTGTCATATGTACTAAATGATGCTGCATTTTTGTAATAAGTGATCTCTTGATTCTTTACGGACAACCCACAAAAACAGAAAATATTGTCCCTTGCAGCCTTGATCTAGGCTAATGTAGCTGATGTAGGAAGGCCTGGCTCACAATTTTTTCAAAAGAAAATCTTAATTTTTAGTAGTGTATTTTTTCTCCAAACAAATTTGATCCAATCAGTCTTCACTCCCTCCCGATTCTATTATATTGATGATGGATCTAGGGAGAGATTCTATTGGAACTTCAGTTCCAAATTCTTCTGTTCGTCTTTTTTTGATCTATGTTATCGGAGACGCAAGGTGCTCAAGATGCAAGGAGGGAGAGGATTTTAAGTTATCAAATCCGACCCTTACCAGGTCCGGATTTGGGCGAGGTGGGTGAGGCAACTTGTTTTTCTTTGCCTTGCCTCCTCAGCGCCTAGGTGCCTGAGGCTAGCACCTTTGATAACTTAGATTTTGATTCATCATGAATTGCTGGGTAGGGTTCAACAAATTGTCATACAATGTATCTTCACTATGTATCAAATTCCTGTTAAAAGAGCATTACCATCCGTTAGGATTGGCATCATTAATTTAACAGTCAGCCACCGAATATGTTTTGTTACTAGGAATTTGATAAAGTTCGAGAAATGAAATTTTTAGAGCCTATTTGCCTGATCATCTGTCTAACTAGAATCTCGGTTGTGAGCCATTGAATTTGTTAACTAGTTGAGAATATAGACATGTGAAGGAAAATGCCCTTCCATAGTTCTGATCAGCATGCTGTGGGTACAAGGTTGGCCAATACTTCTCACCACTTAGGCCCATGAGGAGTAGTGATCATTATCCAACTTCCAAAGCAATTTACTTAACAAAGAAGTGTTTACAGCATGAAGCAAGTGAAACTTCAGCCCACCTTCATCTCATGGTACGTAGACGTGCTCCCACTTGAGAAGGGGACCCCACTGTAGATGAATGCTTGTGGCATTTCCAAAAGACAACCATCCTCACTACTTAAAACCCCTTGCAAATTCCCTTGAAAATGGAGAAATAATAAAAGGGTATGCTAGATAGCACTGAGGTGAGCACCACCCATCTTCCATCTACTTATAATATATTGATTCCAGCCTTACAATTTCTTTTCTATCTTTTTATAAGTGGATTTCAATCTTCTTTTTTAATGCCTTGTGTGAGGGTGAAATCCCAAACATTTGATTGGGAAGTGGCCTTCATGAAGTTCAAACATTCTAGATATAGCTGGAGCTAATTCCTTGGATAAACTCAGCTCTACCCTTTCAGTTTTGTTGAAGTTGACATAGTCCCATAGTAGCTTGAAAAAATTAAAATTATACCTTTTTAATTTATGATTTTGTCCAAATGAGCGGCCGTGAAGAGCGAAATGCCATCCACATACTGAACATGAGTGACATGCACCTCATTACTACCTTCTGCCACCCCTTATTCCCAACCAAACAAGGAATCGTACTTGCAGAAATATTGTTGTCATAGAACATGCAAGGAACTATAAAGAGCATTATACTTTTTTGGAAGTTAATTAAGTGTTAAAGATGATAATAAGCAAATCATATAGTAAGGATATAATCTATTTTATATTAGGAAGATTATGAGGTGTTTGGTTGCATGATAATGAAGGTTTTTATTTTAATTTTTAAAAATTATAAGAAAACTTGTTAAAAGAGGTGTTTGGTAATCATGACAATTTTATGTTTTGAATGTGATTTTATTCTTAAACAAAAAAGTGGGTTTCACCTCTTTCTTTTTTCTTGTGGTCTCCCACTTTGTTTGGCCATGTATGGTAGTTACTCTTTTTTGTTATATCATCCCTCCAAACGTGATAATTTTATGTCATGAGATGGTTTACTTTTTATTTTAATACAATTTTTTATCATGAAAATGTACAAAAAATTATCATGCAACCAAACACCCTATTAGAGTTTTTGGAAGTTAAAGTAAGTGATTGTCTCTGGGTGTCGTATCACGAGGCTCTCTTGCAAGGAGTGGCATCGGGTCGTTTCAAGAGGTGGTTTTGTGGGCATTGCTTTGGACACGATCACTTCCAAATCGATTGCACGAACAGTTTGCGGCATCACAAGTGTGGTGGCATCGGACATCAAGAGCACTTCTGTTCTGTTGTTCTGGGAGGTCCGCTTTCTTCCGATCAACGCCCCTCAAGACATTGCTAGACAGGCTACAGGATTTATCTTTATCCCATTGTCTGGTGAGATGGGGGAGAAACATGCATTGTTGAAACAATGTCGGAGGTTGACTGTGGGTGTTCCAGATTCTTTCAACGTGAAGGAGGAGGTTCTTAATTCTTTTCTTAGGAGGAATTGGCCTAAGACCAGAGCTTGGTGGATTGGTTCTACGGCTGATGGGGACTTCTTTGTCTGTAACAATTCTTTTACCATCTGGTTGGGCTCGAAGGGAGGTTTGAAGTACTCTGTTCGAGTTTTCGAGGATGCCATTACAGACATTACAATCAGTCCATGGGAGCAAGACGTGTCTGGCTCCGTTGTTGCTGATAAGGTGAATTGTGTTTGGCTCAAGATCTGTGGTGTCCCAGTCTTTGCTTGATCGTCATCTACCATTGCTGCTATTATCAAACCTTTTGGGAATTTGATTTCAGCCGATAGTAAGTTTCTTTGGACACCGTTTTCAGAAGCTCTTGTGGCCTATGTGGAGAATAGAGTTGACTTCACGAAGGACCTCTCTGTCCCTATTTTCATTAGGAGAACTCAGTATTCTGTTTGCCTTAGCCTTACCCTGGAGGAACTTGTCATGGTCAAGGATTCTGCAAAGGCAGAATTCCCTGCTTTCCAGAGGGCAATTTATTCACTGATGTTCCCAGTAAGCTTTTAGCAATGATTTGTAAATGTCCTCTTTTAGTAATGGCTGGCTAATTTTGGCAAAACTAAGGGTGATTTTTATCGTTGACAGCAGGTTTTGCGGCAATGCCTTCTGCAGTGCCTTACTATGATCATTTTGGGCAGGAGAGACGACCAGAGTGGTTCTGATATGTGCGAGCCGTAGCTGGTCGACCTGTGTCCGGTTCATGTTCTTCCCGATTCCAGATTGAGGGGGCCTCGGAGCTCTCTTGATGAGCCATGTCCTGCCCCAGTCAGCTGCCTTGTGGTCGCACATGACCTTTCTTCTTCGTCCTCGCTCTTTGGGGACTCTTGGCTTTGGCAGACTGTACATGTTCCTGGCCCCCTATGGGATCTCCTATTTCAAGGTGATGTTGATGTTACAACCCTTGTCTGCTCTGACATGGAGGAAGATCTGCATTCAGATTTTGGAACTCACCATGCTCATAACAGATCTGAATTGAAGGGTGTCCCCACTTGTGATGACAAGGCAGCCCCAATTATTGTTGCTACTCTTCAGGAAACCGATCATGGGCACATTGACACAGTCACTGAGGTAAGGAGTAGGTAGGAATATCTTCAGCTGAGCATTTTGACGATTCAGGGAATATGCAGTTGGCAATGATTCCTGTCACCACTGAGAATATTACGCAACTTCTATTGTCAGAGGAAGCTGAGTTAAATTGGCCTATTTCTGATGATGATGTCACCTTTATAGGCAACATAATTGGGTTGAGCTTTCCGGGCAGAGAAAAAGGAAATCAAAAGTTTTTCTGACAACCTCAGACAAAAATTAGTTTGCTATGAAGAGGGTAATGCAGGTAAGAAATTCAATCAACCGAGAGTTGGATCTAGAGAACTCAATTTCTTATTATGTAACGATGTGTTAGCCACAGTCTGCAAGAGAAGCATGGAAGGCAAGGGACATGCTATATTTTAATGATTACTATCTTATGTTGGAAATGCAGAGGCATTTCAGGCAAAGAAAGTCAGAGAACTTCACAATATGGTTTGACTCAAGAAGTTGGATATTATTCTTCTTCAAGAGACTAAAACAGATTTTGCCAATATTGATATGTCTAATGGCTTAGGGATTGGTAGATTCAAAAGCCTCTTCTGTGTTCCTTCTATTGGATTGAGTGGGGCCATGGCTATAATCTAGGATGGTAACAGATTGACTTGAGATGATTTTTGTGAAGGGAGACACTGCCAAATTTTTAAGGTGAAGGACAACGAGATTGACAAGGAATGATTTCTTTGCAATGTCTATGGTCTGGTGGATGGATCTGAGACGGACATCTTTTTCTCCAATATCAAGGGGATTCTGAAGAATCACATTGATTTTGCATGGTGTGTTGGTGGTGATTTTAATGTAGTTAGTTGGCCTGATGAGAGGCTTAGTCAAGATTTCTGGGTGAGGTAAATGTCCCTCTTTAATGAGTTTGTGAATGATTGTGGCTTTATGGACATTTCTAGTTTCGATTTGGATTTTACTTGGTCTAATGTTAGGGCCAAATCTAAGCTGGATAGATTTCTCATCATTCCTTCTTGTATGCAGATTTATTTTATGCCGGAAGGTTTCCATCTACCTAGGGTGATTTCTAATCATTATGCGATTGGTTTCGAATGTGGTGATGAATATAAGTCTAAGGATAGAAAATTCAGATTTGTGCTTTCTTGGTACAGTGAGCCTAGTTTTTTGGACCTGATTAAGGAGTGGTGGGGTGAGTTCTCTCCAATGCCTCATCCGCTTCTAACAGGTTCACTTGTAAATTGAAGATGCTCAAGAAGTCCTTGAAGAGGTGGGCAGGTCAACATTTTATCATTTTAGCTAGCAAAAGAAACAAGTGGATTTCCAAGATTGACCAGTTGGAATGCTTGAATGACAATGTCTTGATTACAGAAGATAAAATATTGGAGTGGAAAATAGTCAAGGACAAAATCCAAGGAAGTTTGTCTAAAGGAGGGTGATAAAAATACAAGGTTATTTCATACTCAGGCTTGCATTAGGAAGAAGAATAATTTTTTACATAACTTAAAATCTTCGGTTCAGTCTTTGAAGGCACGAAACAGATTGGTCTCAAGGCTTTTAAGTTCTATAGTAACCTTTTTAAGGATGATAAAAGTTGGAGTCCCTTGATAAATTTTATTCCTCCTAGGAGACTGGAAGTCTCTTAGGCTATGTCTTTTGTTGAAAGTTTCTTTAAAAGAAAGAGCTTGATACCTTGAAGGAGATGGTCTCCGATAAAGCCCCTTGCCTGGATGGCTTTTCCATGGGGTTTTACATTCATTGTTGGGACATCATCAAGGAGGACTTCATGGCACTGGTTGAGGAATTTGAAGGGAACCTTGAAACTATCAAATTTCTTAACTCGACCATTAGTCTCTTAAATGGCAACTATAATATTATGACTAAGATGTTCACTTCCAGATTGAGTAAGTACGTTGGTAATTTGATTCTACCCTCTTAAACAGCCTTTGTTCCAGATAGATATATCTTAGAGAAATTTATGACAGCTCATGAATGTTTTCATGACCAAAGAGTAAGACAGAGAATGTGTACTCCTGAAACTGGACTTTGTGAAGACTTATGACCGAATTAAATATGATTGCTTACTTAGAGTGATGTATCTGATGGGGTTTGAAGAGAGGTGGATAAAGTGGATCAAAAGTTGTATCATCACGACAAAATTTGCAGTTGACCTCAATGGCAAGGATTTTGGCTTCTTTTCTTCCTTAAGAATACTCTGTCAGGGGTCCCTATTTCTCCACTTCTTTTTGTTATTGTTGGTCAGGTTATTAGTATTATGTGGGACAAGTCAGAGCAAATTGGTTTGATTGAGGGTATAAATGTAGGGCATGGTGGGGAGCAGATTTCACATCTTTTTGCAGATGACACAATTCTTTTCTCTTCAGCTAAAACCTAATAAATGTTTAACATTAAGAATCATGCTCTACCTATTGTCGGCAGTGACAAGTTTGAAGATTAGCAAGGAAAATTGTCAACTTGTGGGTGTGAATATTAAAGAGGAGCAAAAGGTTATCATACAGAGAATTTTTATTATGCCTTGGGCTTTGTTTCCTATCAAGTATCTTTGGCTCTCTCTTTCTAACAAATCTACGAAGAGTAAAGACTGGCAGTTTGTTGTACAAAAAATGGAGGCCAAATTGCAAGGTTGGAAGAGCAGGATGCTATTGGCAGGTGGGAGATGGGTGCTCTCCAGATCAATGTTGGAGATTATTCCGTTTTACTTTTCTCTATACTTAAAGAGTTTTCAAAGGTATTTGCAACAAACTTGAGGGCATCAGAGCTAGATTTTTTTTGGCATGAGGATTATGATAACAAGGGGTTACACCTTGTGAAATGGGATCATGCTTGTAAACTCACTAACGAAGGTGGTGTAGGGCTGGTTCCATTGGAAAAATATTAATATCGCTGACTTCCAAGTATGGTGTTCGTGTGCATGGTACTTGGGTACAGGATTTCAAAGATGGTAGTAGACTTTCCCACATATGGAAAGGCATTATGCAAAATTGGAATTTTTTCGAATCCTCTTGTAATATTAAGGTAGGCAATGATACTCGAACTTCTTTTTGGAAGAATAAATGGACTGGTTATCAGTCATTGGCCTCTTTGTTCCCTTCCCTTTATAACTTAAGTCGTCACCCTTATGCTGCTGTTCATAACAACTAGGACCCATAGGGTTAAGTGGTGTCTCCCCTTTAGAAGGGCTCTTAAGGAGGAGGAAATCTGTAATCTCTCAATTTTGCTGAATATTCTTGACAAACTTGTTTGCACCGATGACAAGGAGGATGAATTTATTTGGTTGTTTGGTAAACAGAAAGTATTCATGGCGAAGTCGACAATAGATGAAGTTTCTATGGCAGGGGTTACAGTTCTATGGTACCATGAGGTATGGAAACATTTTCTTCCATTCAAGATGAAATTGTTCCTATGGAAGATCTACAGGCATCGTTTGCCCACTAGATGCATTCTGAAGTCCATTTTCTTGGACATGTCCAGTGAGTGTTCAAGAATGAAGACATTGAGCATATTTTTATTAGATGTAGTGTGATCAACTATCTCTGGAGAAATTTATCCAAAAGGTAGAAGATCCCCTAGAGTGAGGAAGTTAGTGTTTCCTCCCTATTTCATAACTGCTCACAGTTGAACCCTTGGTCCTCAAAACCCAGTTTGTGAGACTTCATTTTACTTGCAATGCTATTTGGTGTACCAGGAACAATCAGATTTTTGATGGTCACTTCGAACCACCAAAGCACATTATCCAGTGGATGTCTTTTCTTGTCAAAGACTGGTATTTTACTCACAAGGTTTTTTTCTAGAGGAGATTACATTCAGGGACATATTTTAGCTGTTCTTTTTTTTGTAGTTCCCCAAATTTAACTATCATCTTGGTAGTTTTTAGGGCTTTAATTCTACTTTGTTCTAGTTTACCATTCTTTTTTATTGTTGTGTTTTCCTTTTAGTCAGTAAAGATGTGGGATCTTGGTGACTTAAAAAAATGATAATAAGCAAGTCATATAGTAAAGATATAATCTATTCAAGTGTTCAAAGATATGGAAGTGGAATGGCTGACAAAAAAAGAATGTTGGATGGATATAGACATCTTCACAACTGTTTTTAAGAAAGAGATGTACAAAGCTTCTCAAATCATAAAAGGATTAAGTTCATGCGCCATATGTGTTTTTATTGTGGGAAGGAGTTATAAATCACCCATTATGTTTTTTATAACATTTCAACTAACTTATTTTGGTTTTGTGCTTGATCGATCTAGAAATGAGGCTACTTTCTTATTCGAAGTTTGATGAAAATTTTGTATATATTGAAAACAAGATTTGCACGTGTTCATTGATTTTAAAATGCTTATAATAGAGTTCTGAAACTGTGGCGGGAGTTAGAATAGAAGATAGTGTATGGTTAGGTATATGCCTACAAAGTTATATTGTGAATGTTTGGCAACGAAGGGACAAGTCACTTCCAATTTGCAGAGACAAGATTGTTAAGATGGATATGCGAGCATACTAGATTAGATAAGATTCATAATGAGTGCATTAGATAAAAAATAATAGTATCAATTGATAATGAATCAAGGAATCCGGAGTCAAGATTGAGGTAGGCTAGGGCTGATCCCAATCCGGATTGGGATCGAATCTGAGGGAAGAAAAATTGATCTGGGATCATCCTGGATTAGTTCTTCCAAAAATTGAGTAAATACCTAGGGTGACTGCTGGTACAATTTCGGTCTGATTGACCCTAGGCTTAGAGAGATCGTAGTCATTCATAGAGAGATTGGGTTGGATCACTACTTAGAAAATGGCAGAGGGGTGGTGCTGCCACCACTGAAGACAGTCGCAACTTAGGGCTTTTGTTACATCTTGTGCTATATAAATTGAACACGGCACAGATGAAAATGAATATACATACAATGAAATTTTTTGAAGGCCATCGGCCCTTGTGTTTTGCGTAGGGGGCTTGGCCCCGATTGCTCTTTTACCCCCTTAAATGGGAGGCCTCCACTCCACCCCTGGTAGAGGTTGGTTCCAATCTAACCCCGACATGAGGTTGGTTTCAATCAAGGAAGGTGGGGTCGGGAGTCGGGACCCGGGACGCCAAAAATAATAATAAAATATTAAATACGGGGTCGGGGTCTTGGGGTTGGGACCAGGTCGGCTGGCCCCAAAATCGACCGGGTCGGGGTAGGGTCGCGACCCGGCATTCCATGGTTTCAATCTTTCTTTCCTCTCTCTTCAAACTGCCTCTTTGCCATTCCCGTCTCTTCCCCCTTCATAGCCATTAGGTTTCACCCTCACACTCCTGCGTCACTTTTCTGTGGTGGAGACTCTTCCAGTGCTGCATCTTCTTATTCTTGCAGATTCCTTTCACCATGGCACACCTTCACCTTCTCTTCTTGATTCACCCGCCAAGTTGGGTTTCCCCAGAGCATGCCCATGGAGCCCCCCTCCCGCACCACCAAAACCATCCTGACACTCAACTGCCTCCACGGTTTTCGTAGGCCCCTCTGGCAATCCCTGGAGGGCCACCCTCTCCACCCCCACCTCTCTCCCTTGTCTTCTAGAATGCGACAAAGGAGAAGATAATCGAGGACGACAAGGTAGAGTCAAAGATGGCAGAGAGTGCATCTTGTTGGATCTGCTATCCACACTGCCTTCACTTCCTCTGCACTACTCCACTCCGTTGCTAGGACGGCGACGGCGAGGACAACAAGAAGGAAGAAGCGAGGAGACAAAGATGGCGACGAAGAGGAAGAAGACCGTACCTGCATAGGTTTTGTCAAAGCTACCTTGGTTAGGGGTGTGCACAGTTTAGTTTGCTCCGGTTTGGACTATTTTTTCCAAATTGAACTGAACCTAATCGGGCCCTCAAACCAAACCCAACTGATTTCAATTCGGCTTGGTTTAGTTTAAACTGAAAATAGATAAAATATTTAAATTAATTAATTTTGTACACACACATATATATCAAGTTTTAAGTTAAATGATCAAAATAAATATTATTTTATTATATACATTATATAAGTATCATTTTTATTAATGATATATTAGTTTTTTTATAATTTTTAAATAAATTGGTTTGAATGGTTTGGGACTCCTAAACCAAACCAAACCGAATGGTGGTTCAAACCGGGTCGGTCGGTTTGGTTTTTTGGTTTGAACCGTTTAATGCACACCCCTAGCCCCGGTCATGCTCTGCGGGTTGTGTCACCGTTTGCTGCGGCAGACCCAAAGCCACCCGGTCGAAGCTGGCTGACCTCCATGCTGCCCCTGCACCAGCCACCCCCGCTGCCTTCGTCTTTTAATCCCCTCTCCTTTCACACCTATGGGAACTGCCCAAGGAAAAAAAGTGGGACAATGTTGATGCGAAGGTGCTCTCTACCCTGGCTTTTGTCAGGACCTGAGGGCACCTTCACGGCGCCACAATCCCCTCCTGGTATCCCGCAACTAGGAAGCATCATGACCCCCACCAGGGTGGTTTAAGTTGGGCCAGTTCAACTGGTGAATCAGCTTCTTCAGCTGCCGGCCGAGCAGGACAGAGCCGGTTCAGCCTAGTCTAGGCTGGTTCATCGCCAAAACTGGCTGGTTTGATTTGATTCGGTCTGTGTATTTCAGGCCGGTCTGAGACCTATTCGGCATGGTTTGGGTCATTTCAGACAGCTTTAAGTCCGGTTCTTTTCATTTTGGTCCATTTTAGTTCATTTTAGCATTCTAATGCTGTTTTTGCAGCTTTTAGCCCGGTTCCACCATGTCATACTGCATCAATCAGGTTGGACAATGCCGGTATAGATCAGCTAATCCTGCAAACCATTTAACAAATAGAGAGGAGGGCAATTTAGATGGTTTGTACATATTAGATGTAATTCTAGGAAACCTTCAGAGAGAGAGAGACACGAGGTTGTTTTACACTGGCAAAAAGGTTGGGCAATTAATCCCGAACAACAGAGAAGCCTATACTATTGTTAATCATTTGTTTGTTACAAGGAACCTGAAGGCAGCATATGGCCATAACTCTTATGTTGAATTTCTAAGCCTACCCAGTGAAAAGGAGACCTGTGAATTCATTGCGTGGTTGATTATTAAGAATTCTGTTGTGCTTATCTTCCATAATTCTAGTGAAAGTGAAACCTGCTGCTCTTTTCTCTTGTTTTGTTTTCTTGCTTGTCTAACATCAAGGTTGTTTGCAACATAAGAAATTGTTGAATCAGTTTTCCACTGAGTGCATAAGATTGATAATTTTCAGTTTATTCTATAACTTGTTAATGTTTTATGTTCACTCTTCTTGTGCGCCAGGATGTGGACCCAACTACAGGAGGTGGGCTTGTATCATATGAAGGTATACACCAAAATGTCTCTAGTTTCACACTGTTGATAACATCGTCTGTTTGGTTAGAGTATTGAAACTGGTGCAGTATTAGTTTTAATAATGACATTAGATATATCAGCATCAAGACTGCTAGTATCAAATATCAAAATGTTTTTGTATTCATGATTAATGATCTAAACAGCCTTAAGCATTTGTTTTCTTTTTTCTTCTGAAGAAAGAATTCTTGTTCTGATAATATTTTTTAATTTAATGAAACTACTAGATATATCAGCATCAACATTGGATATTTAATATCAAAATGTATTTGTATTCATGATTAATGATGCATCTACACAGATCCTTGAGTATTTTTTTTGTGAAGAAAGAATTCTTGTTCTGATAATATTTGTTAGTAAATAGAAAATGTAACTGTTTTTATTCCGGACAGGTGGAGCTTCGTTAAATGGTAGAACATCCCAGAATGGGGGTCATACTACACAAGGGACAGCAACTCAGCCAGTGTCAATGATGCCAGTGCCTCCAACTGTTTCTTCTGGAGGGATTGTTGGTCCAACCACAAATTTAAATATAGGGATGGACTACTGGGGTGTGCCTACACCATCTCAAATTGCTCCAGTTCGTGGAAAGGCTCCTAATGCTTCTGTTGGAGGTCTGGTATCTTCTGGTCAGATTGTTCACTCTGAACTTTGGATACAGGTTTCACCCTAAGACCCTTTTTAATGTCTTGTGGACAGTGTAGAAACACCTTCTCTTGCTCCTTGCTTTATGAATATTGTAACTAATTCATTTATTGATTTATTCTGTTTCCCCTGTTTAGATACTCCAGAAAAGCTTCTAGTTGTCTAATTGCCACCGTTGCATCATTGACATGCTCAAACGTTTGTGCTTTCTTCCTTATTCTCCATTCCAGGTTGGGTGTTGGACATCACTGGTGCACTATCCGTTTCTGATTGACCATACAATTTATACAAGCAAAAAGTTACATCCTTTTATCATATATGAAATAATGCACTGCAAATCATTGCAGACAGTACAAGAATAATTGGAAATGGACCTGGAAAAATATGTGCCAAGATGTTATGACTTTGTCTTTATCTAATCCATTCCTCATATCTAAATGACCTATTGCATAGTTATTTTTTCTGAGTTTGTCATATGGTTGGAAAAATATGTGGATATTGTTGAATGCTTTTCATATGTTTAATGTTGTTATGTTAAACGTAGACCTAAGGAACCTCTAATAAAATGTAGAAAATATCAAAGTAATAGAAACAGAAAAGAATGTGGTAGATCTAAGTTAACTCGGAGAAGGGTAATTTAATATGATTGAGATGATTTGAACATCTTTGAAGAAATAACTAAAAATTGACATGAGTGGAGAAAGAAAATCTATATGACCGGCCCCAAATAATTTGGGATTAAGAGTTGACTTTAGTTGAGTGAGTTGAGATTGCTTTTCTGGGGACAAATCTCCTAGATTGTTTATTTTGTTTCTTCTCCACCTCTTCTCCTTTCTCTCATCCAATTATTGTTATTTTGTTTACTGGATCACCCTGAATTAGGCAATCTCGATCTCGATCGGCCAATCCAAGACCGATTCCGGTCAATTCAAGGGGAAATCCGATCTTGGACCACACCTCTGTTAACCATAATCCCATGTGAGGATCTTCTTGCATATAAACTCTGCAGAAGGCATTGGATGAATAAGTGATATACTAGTTATTGATCAGCATCACAAAAACAACAATCTTTCAAAAGGATATTACATAGACTAATAGGTCTAAAATGATCCGGCAGGGATGCATTTTCTTTTTTAGGTATAAGTGTAATAATAGTATGCTTTTTAAGTCAGGAGGAATACAACAATTTTCATACATGTTTGAAATAAACGCATGTAGGTCCTCTTTAAGCAAGAACCAATAGTGTTTGAAAAAGAGGGGGAAAATCGTCCATGCCCGGAGATGTGTTGTATTTGATTTCATAGAAAAAAGAGCCGTATGCACCTCCGCTAATGAAGGAATTGCCAAAAGCGAGTCATGTTGTTGAGATAGCCTAGGTAACTGTAAGGAATGGGAAGTTGTAAATCACCATCATAAAGAGGAAGCTCACTATCAATTTAAATGCTATTGAAATAGTCAGTAAAACCATTCATAATATTCGACATATCAGCGGACCAGGACCCATCAGATTTGTATATGCCTGAAATTCTGTTCCATCGACGCCTGTTTAAGACCATAGTATGGAAGAACTTGGTGCATCTGTCCTCTTCTTTGTGCCAATGCACTTTGGCTCGTTGTTGCCAATAGATGTTCTCGAGGTCTTCCAGCTAATGAAGTTTTGACATAAGGAGCTTTTCTTCCATTAATTGGTTCTCCGAAGGGTCTTGGGATTGAATGATGGATAACTGTGATTGGGTTTGTTTCATTTGATTTCTTAGACTTCCAAACACTTCTCTTCGTCAAATAGACATATGATAAGAAAGACTTCATTTTAGCCCCGTAATGAGAGACAAAATTTGGAGAGTGTTCCCAAGCAGATGCCATCAGTTCATGAAAAGAAGGGAATTTTAGCCAGGCGGCTTCTAACCGAAACCAAAATTGCTTCTGTCTAGTAGGAGGAGAGGTATTGAGATATAGTGGACTATGGTCCCTCATGTAACTTGGCAACACATGTAATTGAGTTGTAGGAAAACGGTGAAACCAGGATGTGGAGGCCAAACAACGATCTAATTTTTCGCGGATATAGAAACCTAGAAATCTTTTATTAGACCAAGTATAAACTGGACCTTCATTCCTGACGTCCAATAGTGTTGGATAAAAAACTCAAAGTTTTCTAGGTGGGATCTGATATGATTTAAACCTCCTTACTTTTCCACCAAAAACCTAATGCAATTCCAATCTCCAATGAGACACACTGGAAGGGATACTTGTCACGACCCGGATTTTTAACATGCACAGCGGAAGATAATCCGGCGACGTAACGGGAAAGGATATCGGTCTGGAACCAATTAATACCAAAATTCACAATCCAATTAAATAATTCCAAACTTTACAACATAATATCACCATAAACAAACACCTATCTAAACAAATTAAATACCGACATTGAATGATACTCCACTAGTTCCTCGAATTCCACAACACCACTACGCTTCTGCTGCGCTAAACCTGTAATCCTGAAAATATTAACAACGGAAGGGGTGAGTCACAACAGACTCAGTAGGACTTACACCCGAACTACCCCACTATAATAATGATTCTAGTGGTATGATAGAATAATAAGCCTAAAAATCAGATTTAATACATAGCTCTTAACTAATTATATATCTTTAATTAATTGATTACAAGATCATTCTACTACCCCATACGATGACATGACTCTAAATGCATTAAAAACTATCACAACCTGCTCATTAAACTACTCTAGGTATGCTCACCATATACACAACCTGACATAAAACCAATGACACATCTAGAACACTAACATCTATGCCAACATATACAACTAAACACCTGTCTGAGTAAATTTCATGCTCCATCTGATAAATGTAGTCACATCACAAAACTAGCACCTCGTATTTACCATATAGTAGGAAGTAGCATATAGTAACTAAATCCCATAGTACCCCTAGGCAGGGGAGTACTTAGATGAACCGCGGTATCCGGGATCGAAGGATGCTCCAGATTCAACTAATCTCCGCCGCCCACGGGACACTAATTTAGTCCGGTGAAGTACATTTCCAACACAATGCACCACCGCACTAACCACATTCCACACCACGCAAGCATATAATTAACCTCGCATAAGAACAGGAACATTTAATTGGCAATCAAACATGAAATACATAGATGAACACCCATGGTTCTATGCACCACATATTTGCATACCAGACCACAGTCTAACACAAACTAATGCATATGAATAAGATTATGCAATTACAACCTAAACATGACAATTACATACTTAAACAGAACTATCTATCTAATAAAAGAAAATAAACTAAATTCTAACAACATATGCCTAAACCTTACATCGGCTTTTTATCAAATCGAAATATACATGATTAAGGTTAATCGCGATGCAAACCTACTAAACTAACTAGGTTCAACTATAAAGACATACCTAACATGCTAACATGCTAACATGCATAATTGAATAATTATCTAACATGATGAATAATCATGAATATAGGACCATCTAAACATGTATGATTACACAAGCTAATCTAAACTCTATCTAATCATGCTAATAAATAAAAAAACAACCCATTAACTACAATCTTCTAATCCTGGTGATCTAAGCATGATTCTTATGGTTTAATAAAAATATTAGAGTGCTAAGAATAGCCGAGATGCCTACCTTGACGGCGACGACGAACGGCGCACGGAATTCCAACGGAATCGATCCGGGTGAAGAATATGCCGTGGTCACGACGGCGATGAAAAACCGAACCGAACGATATCTTAATAATATACTGAAAAAGAGACAATAGAATAACAAAGAAGAAATAGAGAAGAATATTGAATGAAATAATAGAGAGAATATAAGAGAGAGAGAGAGAGGCGATATGAGAGAGAGGGAGGGAGGGAGAGCGATAGGAGAGAGGAGAGAGACTGCGCGAGAGAGAGAGAGGCGCTGGGGGGAGGCAGGTTGGCGCGCGGGTGGCGCACCGCGCGGCTACGCGCCGAAGGCGCCGGCGGCACGGCGGGGCTGGCGCTGGAGAGGGTGGCGGACACGCGGGGTTGCCAACGCCGCGGCGGCTGCGGTGGCGGCCGAGGGTGGCGGGTGGCCAAGGCGGCCGCTGTGCATGGCGTGGCCGGCGACGGTTGGAGGGTGTAGACGCGGGCGGCGGGACGGCGCGGTGGTGGTAGGCGGGCGCGGCTCGCACGGCTGCTGCTGGCGGACGCCGGCGACGGCTGCCGCGGCTGGGCGGCGGCCTGGCGGCGTCGCGGGGTGGCGCTGCCGCAGTCGACGGCGGGGGTCGCGGCGGACGGCGGCCGGTGACAGCCGCGTGGGCGTCGGTGGGCGGCGACGCGCACGGCGCGTGGGAAGACGGCGGGGCTGGCGTCGGCGGCGGCGCTGCGCGCGCCGCGCGGAGGAAGGCAACACCGGGGGGGGGGGGCTTCAGGCGATGGCGGCGGCGGCGCAGGCCGCGGGCGGCGTCGGCGGGCGCGGGGCTGCTGCGCGCGCACGGAAGAGAAGAAGAAGGGAGGTGGAGGCGGGGGCGTCTGGGTGAACGGCCGCGGACGGCGGCGACGTTGCGCGGAGGCCGGCGGCGGCGTCGGCTGGACGCAGGCGGCACCCGCGGAACAGAACTGCGGGAGGGGGGTGTCGCGGCTGTTGCACGCGCGGAGGAGAAGAAGGAGAAGAAGAAGGAGAAGAAGAAGGTCGGGCGTGGCGTGGCTGCTGCGCACGCTCGCGGCAGAGAAGGAGAAGAGGGAGAAGGAGGGGGCTGCTGTCGGGGAATAAAATGGGGAGGGGGGGAGGATTCCGTAATCGAGAGGGAGAAGAGAGGAGAGTCCGAACAGAGAGGGGGAGTCCGGTGGGAGGGGGAGCAAAATCCGGCAAGCCGAAGGAGGGGGAGGAGAGAGAGAGAGAGTCCAGGTGGGAGGGGGGAGTCAGCAGAAGGAAATATTTATTATTTTAATTAATATTTTTTTATATAACCGGGGTATTACAATACTTCCTGGATTAATTGAGACATACAAGACCACATTAACACTGTTTTTGTCTAAAACAGGGGCATAAGTTTCTATTAGAATCCAATGATTGGAAGCATTAACATCACTTAAAATACCCCCGATCCAAGAGCTATCCGAGGAAATGATCTAGAGATGGATACTATCATCCCACCATAACCAAAGGCTCCCTCTCCAATTAATTGAAGGAACAATAAAATAATTGGAGATAGATCTCTTGGAAAAGAATAGCTCACTAACTTGCATAGAGCACTTGGTTTCAGCAAGGAAGAAAACTTGGGGTTTTATAGAATGGGTTGGACTGTCCGCATGATGAATTGTCGGGAGCCCATTACTACCCC
Source organism: Cryptocoryne crispatula var. balansae (assembly GCA_036172225.1). NCBI lineage: Eukaryota > Viridiplantae > Streptophyta > Magnoliopsida > Alismatales > Araceae > Cryptocoryne > Cryptocoryne crispatula. The sequence goes on along the minus strand of CM069922.1, from coordinate 4,862,675 downwards.
GACAATTCCATACAACAAGCTTCATTGCACCCCTGGCAGTTGTGAAGGGCCAGCTGTAGCACCCTTACTATGAGAATCAGGATAATTTTGAGACTTAATTTTCATAGGGGAATGTAACTGATCCTATTTTAAAATAGATAGTTTCACCGCTTGATTTAGTATCTTCCACTTGTGCTTGTCTTTAAAACCCGACTTCTTCATGGAAGACTTAGAAGGAGAAGTCGGGGACTCAAACATAAAGTTAGACAGTTTCTCAGAAGAGAAATTTACTTCAGAATTTCACGAAAAACCGTTTACCATATGTTGGAACCTCAAATTTTGGATAAAATTTTGGGAAATTCATTTTCCCTTTTTGATTTGACTTTTGACTTAGACTTGACTATTAAGAAAATATGTGGTATTTCATAACAATATTAGCTAGGTCAGTGGTATGCATAAAAATATATGTTGAGGTTATTAGGTTCTTTGAAAATTTGTTTTGACCTCTCCCCATCGGATGGTGCGAAGATCCGATGTTAATTACATCGAGAATACTCGAATACCCTTGATTAGCCGCCATAGCAATTTCGTAAATAGAAGACATACATCCGTACAATAAACATATGGGAGCAACAGCCCCATACACTTGTTGGAATGCAAAACTTAGTGTTTTGAACTTTGATTTGATTTGATTTGTTTGAATTAGGTTTGTTGTTAAGATTTGATTTTGTTTAGGTTGGGGATTTTTAACAGGGTTTGAAATTTGATGGATGTTCATTTTTTATTTAATTTTTGATTTGGTTAGGTTTTGCATTTGAATTTTTTAGATTAGGGGATTTTCAAGATTTGAATTGATTAAGACTTAATGTCTTTTAGTTGAGTGATTTGGTTTCAACTTGATTTGGGTTTGTTTTAAAAGTTTGACTTGTTATGCCTTTTTTTTAATTAGGACTTGATATCTTTTGGTTGAATCCAAATTGTGATTTTTGCTTAGGATGCATTTCATTTAAATGTCATTTTAAGTTAGGATTTAACACATTTTTTATTGAGGATCTGGTCCACAATTATTTTTTGTTTTGGGTTTGATTTGAGTTGACTTGGATAATTTTTATTTGAGATTCTTTGCCATTCTTTTATGTTGTGGAATCACTTAATGAATTTGGTGTTTTGATCCTGTTTGGAGTATTTTGGTTTTATTTGGATATTTTTTATTATTTTTATTGGGTTTATTTGATTTATTTTCTTTTAATTGGCATTTTGATTCACAAAATTTATTTTTTATGTTTTGATTATCTGAAAATTATTTTTGAGATAAAAAAATGTTGACTGGTTTGACCAGATTATCGTTATTTTCAGATTTATTTTATTATATATATATTTTTACATTCCTCCAAGTCTATGGGGTTTTTCATAAGTTCCGATGACAATAATGACATGCAAAATTCGAAATTCCATTTATCGACAAATTCGAATGCAAATTACATGTGGGGGACATAAAATGTCGTGTTTCCCATTGATAAATTTTCCTTAGTCCTTGATGGACATAGGATGATCTTTCCTTGGCATATGTCTCTCATTTTTAATTTAAGGGGAAATTTTGACATGACCTCCCCATAAATCGATGAGATATACCTCCTTTAGTAGATGGAGTTTGATACTCCCTACTTTGGAGGAAGGATCGGTAGAATATGGGGACTTGCCCATTTCCCCGTCCGGGATCAAACACGCCGGGGACATGCCCGAGTGCCCGTCCTCTGAGGTAACCTATGTGAAATAGGCTAGCTCTTGATTTTTTTTTGTTTCAGATTTGATTAAAATTATTTTGTTTTAAGGCCTTGATGACCAATTTAAGTTTTTGAGGCCCTGGCGGCCAGACTTGTCTTCATTGGGCCTTGAAGGCCTGTTTAAGCTTCGATGGGACCCTGGCGGCCTTGGAAACCTTGACAAGCAGAGGGCTCCGATGACTTGGACGATCTTAACCAGCAGGGGGGGCCCTGTCGGCCTTGATGATTCTGACAGACATGGGCCCTGTCGGCCCAATGACATCTTTGATTTAATATGGGCCCTGGCGGCTTGTGACAGGGGGCTGAGAGAGCCCCCCTCTCTTCTTTCTTCTTCCCCGTGGGTACTCCTTCCATTCACAGTGGCAATGACAGCAGCTTCTCCTCTTTGTACTCAAATAGGTGGCGGCAGCATCTAGTGGGAGTATAAGCAGTAGGGGACAGCCAACAGCCATCCGAAATATCTTTATCTTGAATAGCAGATGGGGGGAACGTGGCAGCATTCCAACAGTAGGAGTATGGGCAGCAGGTTCTTCATCTCCTCTTCTCCTCAACAGCATAATAAGGAAGGTGCAGCACAATCTTCATCACCCTCCCTAGGCGCAGCATTATGGAAAGGGGGATGGAGAGCTGCAGCATCAACAGGAGGAGGCTTCGGTCCTCCTTGCTTTCCCACCTCCTGCAGGCGCATGCAGCATCATTTCTTCCCTTGATGCAAGAAATGGCAAGGAGATAGAGAGAAGAGAAAAACTGCGGCAGTGGGATTCTCCCTCGTTATCTTCATTTCCTTCTTGGATACTTCTGTCAGTATAGACAGGAGGAAGGAGGAGGACAGCCGCTGGTGATGGGGAGAGAAGAAGCGCCATACGCAGCAACATGGTCGTAGGAAAACAGCATCGATAGGAGAGGGTCTCCCTCTTCTTCTTCTTCTCCTCTCCATCCTTGATAGCAGCAGCATCTGCAGCCGTCCCCGAGAGATGGATCTGGTTCCTCTTCTTGCGCCTCCTCTTCTTGCGCCTCCTCCTCCAGTCCCCACATGGGGAGCCGCTGGTATCACTGGCACACAGCCGTTCTGAAGAAGAGATGGGCAGCAGCAGTTGGGGATCGTGGGAAGAGAAGGACCTGGTCAAAGGTGCATCGTGGGGAGATGAGAATGTGGGCGCAGCAGCCTTTTTTTTGCTTGGGCTGTGCGCACCTTAATGGGGCAGCTGACTATTCTTTGACCTAGTCTCCACCTAAGGAGATAGATCCGATGGTGCAATCTCAGCCCCTCGAAAAATTTGAAAATTGTATTTAAAATACAATTAAATATCTATGCATCAGAGTTTTGGTTTTCGTGTATTGATCTAGCTATTCGGAATTATTTGGACAGTTTTGCCCCCTGTCTGGAAGTGCATGCCGACTTAGCAAATTTTCAAACTTTGTCCATAACTTTCCGGATATGGATTGGATTGATGATCCAACTTCGATGTTGTTCATCTGGAAGTCAGGCGGACTTTTTGGTGACGCCATATGTTAATGGGCCTGTCTGGATTTGTTCAGACCCAATAGGGGCAAAACGGTCAATTTTTCGTCCGGAGTCGGATTTTGATTTTCAAGGCACCGTTGTGAAGCTCTCTGTCGAGGCAATACTGTTGACACACTGGTTTGGTCATTTGGGCCCACCAAGCCCAGTAAAGACCGCCTAAAAGTCCACTTTCATTGTTTTGCCCATATCTTGCCGAATACAAGTCAGATTTCTGATCTGACTTTAATGTTGCTCAATATGGAGCTTGGCGGACTTAATGATGCACCAAGATATTATCGGGCATATCCCGAATTGTCCAAACCTACCAAGGGCGAAAGAGGTCATTTTACCATTCGGGTACCATCCAAAATCGAATTCTGACATTCAGAGTACCGTTGCGAAGCCCTCAACTGGTACAGCCCCATGGACCCACTTGTTTTGTTTTTCGGACTTGATATGCCCTTATTAAGGCCATTCGAAAATTGACTTTCAGTGTTTTCCTCATAACTTTCCAAATATGGGTCGGATTGCCGATCTGACTCTGTCATTGTTTATCTGAAAGTCAAGTAGACCTTTTGGTGGTGCCACTTTTCTTTGGACCTTCCCCAGATTGCCTGAATCCCACAAGGGCAAAACGGTCATTTTACTGTCCGAAGCCAGATTTTGACATGTGAGACGCCGTTGGAAATGTCTTGATTGGTACAGTGCTGTGAGCCCACTTGTTTTGTTATTTGGGCCCATTAAGCCTACCAAAGGCCATTCGGGAGTGTTTTCACCGTTTGACCCATAACTTGTTGAATTCAAGTCGGATTTTCGATCCGACTTCGTCGTTGCTCAAGTTTGAGCTAGACGGACAAGATGGTGATGTCTGACCGTTATCAAGTCATCATCTAGCTGGTCAGGCCCAATAAGGCTTATTGGGCCCATTCGGCCCGTTGGCCCTAAATGTGATGAAAAGTGGATCACACTTGCCTGTTCAATTTTCTTTCATGTATTTTGCCCAAAACTTGTTAGTTCTGGATGTCATGACATTTTTTTTGGGTGCCAACACCATACCATGCTTCTTTTGAAAATGAGAGTCGACAGAAATAGGTAACTGAAAAGACCCATCCTGAGAAGCCATATTAAAGTGAGCCTCGCCAAAATCAACCTTAATAGGAACATTAAATAAAGTAGTTTCTGCAGATACTTCTGTAGGAGGAGGAAGAGCTAGAAGATTAGGACTTAGGAGTACTAACTGGAGCTGGATCGTTTCTTACATAAGTCTAGGAAGCGCTTGGAGAAGAGTATCAATTCTGGTCTGGATCTCCGAAGGACGTTTGCCACCAGCTTCCCTGCCTGCCGTGGAGAGCCAGTCCCCGAACCTGAAAATTAACTGGTTTTTCAATTCAGATTGCAAATGTTGGGATAAGGTGGGCACAATCAGAGAATTCAAATGAGTTAATGTTGGTCAATCATGCTCATGGTCCAATCTTCCACAGAAGTAACAAAACTAAGTCAGACGTTCGTAAGCAAGTTCAAAGGATTTGAGTACTCCTCCTGGTAAGATAACTGATACATCAGTCGGGAGGGCCTGAGTTACATTAAATCTGACCTTGCGAGCAAATTGACTCCATGCCGATATAATCTCCGGAGGAGGATCCCAAGGAATTCCGATTTGAGAAGCTATCTGCATGACAATCTTCTTATTCAGTAGTTCCTGAGGTAAATAAAAAATACGTACCCATAGATCCCCTCGAGTCAGCTGGTAAGCAAAACGAGCTGTAAACGGCCGGGCTCTTTCAAGCACAACCAAGTCATTGTTATAGAACCACGGAGTTCTTCTACATACTTCGTCCACTTCTTCCGGCGTCTGAAAATGTAAGATAAAAGCGTCGTTGGAAAAGTCCAAGAAAGCCCAGGGAGTAGAAGGGTTCCACGTCCTTTGAATCCACTCTTTGAGGCCCACCGGCCGGGGTTTAATGGAGGAGCAAACTTTGAGTACTAATGAATTCTGCCCTGGGTGAACAGCCGACAAATCAGAAGAATCAATAGATAAAGGAGGCGGATTTGTAGGGCTTTGCATAAGTTTCTTGAATTCAGACACAATCTGGTCTTCGTCCGTTGAAGATGACAAATCCATGACAGCACCTTCGGATAAAGACAACACAGAAACCAGCCTGCCTCCAAACAATCGAATCTGTTGGATCTGAGTCATCTGACCACCGAAGATGAAGAGAAATACCTGGAACCTCCAAGGAGCAGATGTTTAACCCTCACAACTAGGGATCCCCGAAGCCGTTGAGAGGAGAAGAAATAAGTGGCCTCAAGAATGCAGGCAGGCAAAGTAGAAGTGCCTCCAGACCAGCCTCTGAGATACAGCTGAAGCAGCCGGATTATAGAAGAACTCTCTGGAAGAGCCTCGAAGTTAAGACTCGGGTGGGGAATATTAGACCTAACCCCGAATAACAATTGGACTGCAGTCTACTATACAACGAAATGAAATCCCCAGATTGAAATCCGGAAGAGGACCGCAGCGGCGACCTGCTGGAGAACCAAAGCTCCCAGCAGGTGCAATCAAGCTACTGGATGGAAGTAAACTAGATGAAGATGGAAAAAACAGGGATGAAGAAGTGCTGGAAGATGGAAGAACAGGGGGGTGGCAAAACGGGAAGGCGGAAAGATAGAAAAACGGAAAAAATGAGCTAGAAAAAGAAAACGAGCTATGGCCAACGGGAAGAGGATGAAGTAGGCAGAGTAAGGCTGGGATGATTCAGTAAAAGGAAGGAAATAGAGAGAACAAACATGACCTAAAGAACAAGGAGCAAAGACAAGTCATAATAACCCTCACCGGGTGAACTCAAATGGGAAAGAGGAAACCAGACGAGGACATGAGGAACTGAAGATTTGATGAGAAAAAAAAACGACAGAGCCCTCCTGAACTAACTTCTTATTTCTGGTGGAATGAGTTATGCTATTATTCTCTATGTTATGTATTTGAACTATATAAAAAATTTATCTTCCAGATTTATTTTTTATTTTTTATTTCTAGTTTTACATTTTTATTTTTAAATATAGATATTTTTATTAAAAGTTTATTTAAATTTAAATGTATTTAATATTTGTTTTAGTATAAATATAATTTTTACTATTTTAATTTATAATATAATTAATATTTATTTATTATTTATATATTTTTAAAATTTATATTTTTTATATTTATATTTTGGTACTTTTTAGTAGTCAATAAAAGGAGAAAATTAATCACTTTCAGGAACTACTAATTGTTTGGAACCACATTGCACAATAATAAGTGGAATAACTTTTCTCTTATTTTACTTTTTCCGTACCCAGATTCAAGTTATACAAACCTTTATTTTGCCATAAGGAATTCCAAAACTTGTATTTTGATAGTTAATTTTGTTTCCAAAGTCCAAACTGGTCCTTAAATTTTCCCGAAAGAAGAAATTTGTGAAAGGATGCTTTTAAAAATATAAATTGTGGTTTTCTGAAGACCCTAAAATAATATTTAATCTATAAATAATAAAATAAAATAAATAGATATACAAAAAAAACCATTCCAGGTTGGCCGATACTGGGCCAACCCAGCCACAACCACAATTCACACAATGCTCAACCCCTTGTGATGGATCGGCTGATCCATCATGGGAGCGGATTAGTCCTTAGATCCCCACTAACCTGGCAGTGTCGCATGACTCTGTTTTGTTGATACAAATCAAAACTATACTATGAAGAATGATATATACCAGTATGTTTTTATGACTTCAGTTCTATATTGGACATGTATATTTTTGGTAGCTCAAACGTCATTCTAATTCAATTCATAATGTAGTACATATATTTTTGGTAGCTCAAACGTCATTCTAATTCAATTTATAATGTAGTACATTTTTGACATTAGTTACCTTTATTGAACTCAGGATGAGAGAGAACTTAAGAGGCAGAGAAGAAAGCAGTCAAACAGGGAATCAGCTCGTAGATCTAGGCTGCGCAAGCAGGTATTTTATTGTTCGTTTACTGTTTTTCTTTCCAAATACAGCATCATTAGACCCAAAGTTGCATTCGTTACCCTTGTATATAGTATTTTCACACATTATTTGCAAGTAGACTATCTTGTAGTAAGATTTGCTTTTTATTGCCCACAACAGTCTTCTGGAGCAATTAACATTCACTTAGTATAGGTGGAGGAACAAAACAATCTCAGTGACGTGAAATTGTGGATACAGGGGGCAAGTCAGCAGTTATTTACTCATGGAAGTGCTTATGCTGTTATAATTGCAACTGGGCCTTGTTTCCTGAATGAGGATGAGTTTCCTGCCAGGAGTGTAGCTAGACGCATTCTTTTGCCTAGTCCTACAGTGCATGCATGCTGATAATTAGCATTAATGTTGCCTTCTTTCATTTTGGTTCATTGTTAAGGGTTTTTGAATGCTCATCCTGATGCAATCAAGATGCTGGCTTAGTTGTTCGGTTTCAGATCCATTGGCCTGGAGCAGGGATAGTTCTGCTATTTTATAGTATGATTGGGATTAAATTTCAATTTGTAACTGATTTGAGTCAACTCCAGGCTGAATATGAAGAACTAGCTCAACGTGCCGAGTCCTTGAAAGAAGAAAATGCTGTTCTTAGGGTTGAAGCAAGCCGTTTGCGGAAGGAGTATGAACAGCTTCTTGCTAAGAACGGTTCTCTAAAGGTACATTTTTCCATTGTAGGATGGTACCACAAATAAAATTCCTGCTACCTACGTAGTAAATGAGCAATTGCATTCATTATCTGGTATTTCAGGAGACACTAGGGGAGATGCCCAAAGGAACTGAGGATTCTAGAGTTGATAGGAATGGTCAACATTTTAGTGGTGATAACCGACAAGAGCACATGGATTCTGACTCGCAGAAAGACAATGTGAAGAGTGGTCACTGAAAATTACTTCACTGTTTATTTCGTGGGGAAAGCCTGACAGCGTGCTGCTTATTGGTATAGCTTATTATCGTCAAGTAAAAATGTTAAGGTCTTACTATTCATTTGTGTTGGAGGATTACTGGGTAGAAGTGTAATCAATTCTGACCACTCTTGGCATGTAGTCACGACTGATGTGTTGACTGATCTTTTTAACAGTCAAACCTCAAGCAGAGATGTAGTGTGGAACTCACTCTTACCCTTGTTCCGAGGGTGGCGAACATGCATCTTATATATGCCACAATTGGATGTTAATGTGTCAGTTCAAAGTATGGTGTAAACCTGTGATAGGGTCGTATAGGGTTAAATCCATTTAGTGTGTGATTATTTACTGAGTAATGATGTTGACTCTGTTTTGCAATGTTCTGATTTCACGGTCATTGGTGATGAAAAATGTGTACCATTAACTTCAGCCCCATTCTGATGGAAAATGGTATTTTACATTCTACATGCAATGATTAGATCGTTGCCAATCCTTCGGAGCTCCTCTTACTGGAAAGAGTGCATGGCCAATCTCAAAAGTCGGGAATTTTTTTCCAGCACATTTCGGTGGCTTCCACTTGATCTCCTTGTCAATGCTTTTGGGTGTAACACCAGATGAGGGAGGAATGTAGCTCGACCGTGATGCTGGAACTCCTTCAAGACTGACGCTTAATGGAGGAACTGCAGCATTATTGGAAGGATCTCAGGTATTGTAGGTATTGTCTTGGCATTTTATCCCCTTTTAACCTGGAGATGGGTATAATGATTTATCATTTTGTTTTGGGAGTGTTTTTTTTTTAATTTGCAGTGAGGGTAACATGTTTTCTGGTGGCGTGTGGCCATCGTGAACTTACCATCAACATGGTGCAGGTAAACTTTCAATTCCGGAGTTAAGCGCAGGTAAAAAAACACGTTTTCATGACGTGTAGATTGTGTAGTGAACGACGTCGATATCTAGATATATATATCCATCTGTTATGGATCATGATTGATCTGGTTAGTTTATCCAGTGACTCCAAGGATGCACTTCTATGCGCTAAAAGCGTACTCCTCGATCAATCCTCCCATCGTTCCCGAGGTTATGCAGAGAGCAGGCCAGAACCAGAAATGCAACGGTTCTATATATTGAGTTTTTTACTGTCCTGTTGCAATGTGTTATCGTTCCTCGACAATTTTCTGGACTGTTGATTACACTTTGGTAGGATAACTTCTTGAGCGGTTACTTTGCTAAAATGATTAAATTGTACTACATAAAATTCTTGACACGAAAACTTTAAATAAGGTGCTATCTTTTAACAGGCATCTGAGAATCCATCAACGTTAATTTAATCTTGTTTGAAAAGATTAATGTGCTTTCGGGAAATATTCGAATAATAACTCGAAATCATTACAGATATTTAAATTTTGGTGAGACATTCTCTTAAACTCTACCCTTCTATAGTAATAGATAAGGGGGAGTTTAAATAAAATAAAATGATAATGTATGGTACATACGTTGGTCCGAAACCGTTGCATAGTAAAAATAATAAAACATATTTTAGGTAAATAGATAAAAATTAACCTTGGTTTGTGAAATGCACTCGTCTTTTGCAGTAAAATGGACTGGCCCAAGTCTCATGACATTCATATCCATTAACGTTTCAAAATAGTTTTTATTCTCGAATTCCATCTTGTAACAGAACATCGTGGATACGTATTCGTAGTTTGTTTAACCTCATGGACGAGAAGCCACGAAATTCACTTAGTTATATGTCTCTATATAGTTATGTCTATAAATATAATATTTGCGTGTGGCCGGGGGTGGGGAGGTTCCCGGGCAGTGAATCACGTGTTTCTCTACAAAATGTATCTCAGATTTCCGAAACCATTGTGTCAATTTACGTGACAATATCAGAGATATTACTAGTTCCCGCCTACGTGTCAAGATATTCCAACTCCGCTGAGGTGAGGTCAGTTAAAACATTGATGCATCGCACATGATCATCCCTGCAACCTACAAAGATCAGGCCGCCAATCATCACTGGGGAAGAAAAGATATCGCCTGGAAGAGCCATGCGTGCAATCTCTTCAACTACCGCTCTGGTAGCATCTTGAGCATGCCGAACCTTCTGCTTGATGGCATCTGTGTCGACCTTAAGCACATGAATGTTTCCGGAACTGCTACAAATGCAAACCAACCTGGAAAAGAAAATGTCAAATGACACTCCAAATGAATAATGCTTGTCTAAAAGCTGCCTAAGAAATCATTTATCATTCACCTTTGAGTGCATTGCGAAGGCTCGGATATCAACTGAACGTGCTCGTCAATGTAAGCTGACGAAGTAATTGGATCAGAAACTTGATATTCCCATACTAGATCACCACTGGCCTGCAAAACAAATTGAAGACACTAAACATGAGGCCTAACCGTTGACACCAGTTTCTGTTGTCAAAACCAAATCAGGGGCTTGAGACATCTTGAGTCGATTTCGATGTACATGACACACGCTATGAATAGAAGCTGACTATTTTTTCTTTTAATAATTTGTCTAGGCAAAAAACTCAAAAACAAAGATTTTGCTATGGTATAGAAATCTATGAGAATCGAGAAACCAATATACAAGTTAACAAGTTCACATAAGAAACTCGTTACGTGAACATATTTACTTAAGTTTCCCTTTTGGTGTCAACTGTCCAGGTGGACGACAAAAATTGGTCAAGCAAAACTAGACAAGGGTTGGAAACTTTAGACATGAGAATGTGTTTGGGCCAATCTTTACTAGTTTAAGAACATTCTTAGTCAGACTAGCACACTTAAATCTCTTTACTAGGATAGCGGCCATTAGCCAGATTCAAGCGAATAAAAGCCCCTATATCACTTCTTCCGTTCAGATGCATGGCAAGCGACTCCTGTTTAAAATTTATATTAAAAAAAACTAGCCACCTAAAGGTGTACCTCGAACAAGTACACAGTTCAGTTGGCGTGCCCATGCATCTAATCTTTCATAGTCATCAACTCACCATTCATCCACTTCAGACATGATACCTAAAGCATGTCAAATCTACCTTTTTTTTCTAAACAGGAAACCACTTCCAATCAGCCAAGGAGATGGCACGGGAAGCAATTGAAGAACAACGATCATATTGACGAATAAACATGTCAGAATGTCATCCCCATAGATGTTAACTCATGCAGAATCATATCTATTGATATCGAGAGTATCCACAAAGCACACACTGATAACAAGCAACTGGTAGCAATGAAAAAAAAGATACCAAATTTGAAATGAAATAAATTGATAAAAAACTAGAAATTATGATTATCAGAGATAAACGTTACATGTCCTATTCTGATTTCCAGCCAAATACTGAGAAATGAGACGACAAATTTGCCCAATGGCCATTGAAAAAGCAAGGCAGGCTTACTTGGGGTCAATGACCTGGCCTGGCCCAGGTGGAATCCAAAATAAAAATCGATTAAATTTTTTTTAAAAATGAAAAAAATACAAAAAGCTAAAAAACAATGTCGATTTATTTATATTCAAAATTTACATCCTAGCTTATTCTACAACATTTATACACTCATCCCAAGATATGTGATTTAAGTACATTGCATTATACGAGTACACACGTTTATTATACTTCTCACTCTATATATACATTTGTAAAAAATGAAGAAATTATCAAGATGATTACACATCCTCCTGAAGTAGAGGAAGATGCAACAAACATATGGGTCTTTAGATAAACATGAATTCCAATACCTACAAGTGAAATACATACACTCTAGATACACTTGGGACGAGCAGAAATGATCAAGGTGATTATTACACTTCATCCTATTCCTAGAGTAGAGGAAGAGACAACAATAAAATGTCTCCATATAAAAGTGGATTCTGATGCCTGCATGTAAATTCAGTCAGTTCCCTTTGCAATACCCCAACCAAACAGATCCAGTCGGAGGAGGAAACGACTCACATACTTAATCAAAGGCAGTGGAAGTTCACATGTGAGAGTATTACTGCAGCAGAGCAGAGAAAGCACTTGGAACAATGCTACCGTCCCCTATGCATAGATCAAATAGTTTATATGGAATATCTTAGTCTTGTACTTCCTCAAAAATATCTTCATTTTCTCTGCACCAGACTCCTTTTGTATATCACAACACTACAGTTTTCCAAGCAAATCCATAAAGTTCTCCTTGAAAAAACTATAATGTGATGATATATACAAAGGGGATTTGGAACAGAGAGATGGAAGATATTTTGAGAAAGGATAAGAGAACAAATATTCTACATAACATCTAAGAGTTAAAAGAGAATTTAGAGTGCACTACAGAGATTTTAGAGTAAGAAATGAGAAAGAGATGGAGTGAAGGTGTGGGTGGAAGAGGGAAACCCCTTGGGAGCCTAAATTATACAAGGCTCCTAAGGCCCAAAGCTAGCCATTGGGTGACCCAGGTTGAGCAACCTACCCCAACTTGACCGATTCAGCCAACCTGAGCAGATGGATCGGTTGATCCAATGTGAGTCAGATCGATTGGAGCCAAAACTGATCGGGTCAGGCCGACCCAACCCAACATTCCCTACGAAAAATTGCAGTTTCCATCACTGCTGCCAAATAAAGGAACTGATTATACTTTGGCGAAAGGTGTGAATGAGGTTTCTGATTCTCTAACAGTAAACTGAATTAAAAGACAAAAGTTCTGTAGTGCAGCATATGCACCACAACCACAAGCTTATATAGTCCTTACCCAAGGTACATTTTGTTTGTATATTTACAGCCTGTGCTTTAGTCTGTTGGCACTTTCTTCATTACACAGATCCGGAAGTAGCTGCTTTTATGAATGACCTCTTACCAACTCACAATAACAACCAACTTATTGCAAAATATTTTAGATGACTGCTTGACAAGGGTAAGAGCTTGGATACAGGTGGATTTTTTGCTACTCAAATTATTTGAGGTCGGCCATATCGATTCTAGTTCTCCACTCACATCAATTTTGAGTTATTTCTGGTTAGATTATTTGCTAGATGGACTGCTTCTCTGAGCTATGTTGTCATCAGCATGGGGTCTTTGAGGCGAGGAAGGGTTCATCTCGCCTCAGGCGCCGCCCTATGCGATCAAAGTAGGCGGTAGAGGCGAATGGGGGATAGAGATTTTTTGGGGCTTTATGCCTTTTAAGAATGCTAGAGTGTCCATGGTTGATAGAGGGTCGCCAGAGGTGGAAATGACAACAGATGCTCACTCCCGCAACCCTGCCACAGTCCTACAAGAGAACCCGTCAGGCAAAGAAGACACCTCCAACTGGGCAGTTCAACCGGATCCCCCCGTTGTTGGGTCCACAAGATCCATCTTCTCCACCCAAAATGGGATGGGGAAAGCTCTTGCAGACTTGCGGTGCACCGGAGCCATTCTCAGCGGTGATGGGAAGGACTGCCTATACGACCTTGGCTGAATCAAGGTGCAAAAGGCAGCCTCGCCTGGCCTTGTCAACTCAAGCACCTTTAATAATAGTCTCTGAGACACTTTTAAGTCAAGGAAAACTTGGAAACATTGTATGACAGGAGCATATTTCAAAGATATTGAAGGATCTTCATGCTATTTATGTATTGCTACTACACTTCTATAAAATATGAATTATGAACCACTAATCTTGGGTTTATGATCATCAGTCATCATTATGAGGAAGGCTATCACAATTGTCCTTCAAAAATAGAAAGACTGTAGAAACGTCTAGATATGGTAATTCATGATTAGTATGAAGTCAACAGTCAACACTTTGCCACTCTAGAATATTTATCAGTTAAAGAAAAGGAAGTCCAATTATAGAAAACAATATTCTGATGAAATCAGAGTTTATGTGCCTTACTGAGTCAAATGAGTACACACATCCATTTCGGCAGCATATCAGTACCTGATGAAAATCAAAATGACAAATGCATTGCTTCAGTGCCCAAGAACCTCGGCTCCAGCTCCAAAACAGATGCAGAAAATGTTCATGTCATATGCATATAACATATGACATAATTAATCTCACAGCATGAAGATGCAATGGTGCAGGGAAAAGAAAAGACTTTAAGGCATCTGCATAAACAATAACAAGAAAATAGATTTGCTCTGTCCAGAAGCCACCAATTTAATTTCCAGACCACTGTCCAAAAATTTAAACCTTTCAACCATTGACCAAGAACCAGCTCCACATGGTCATCTACCGTTTTCTTTTTGAATTCCATTTTACCCTCACATTTAGCTAGGAGATTTCTCGTCATGAATGCAATAACTGTTTCATTTGATTGGAAGCACAAATTCCACATATTCAAATTTTAGAATTAACTAATATGTTTAAAGTAAAGTATCTGTAGGAGCTGGCCACCTGGCTTGTATGACACGACACCCAAGTGACAAAACATTAAAACATCAAAACCTGGCAGATAAGGGGTATATTATCAATTCTTTTTGATGCGGGACGGGAGAGGAGGTGCCGCCAATCCCGTGCGCGTCGGCGGGCCGGAGGAGGCTATACCGAGCTGATGGGGTGCTGAACCGAACTGAAGCCAAGCTGAACCGGTCCGAAAGGTGCTACACCGACCCCGGGCAGCGCTGAACCGCGTCGAACTGGGCTGGAAACTGCTGAACCAGGGCCGAAATTCCCCGAACAGGACCCCACGGCCACTGAACCAGGCCCACAAGTGCTGAACCGGTCCAAAACGGCCCTGAACCGGCCTTGGAACAGCTGAACCGGGGTCAAACAGGCCTGAACCGGGTCAAAACCCACTGAACCGGCCCTGAACCGGCCTCTGGATGGGCGAACCGGGCCTGAACCGGCCTCTGGAGCGTCGAACCGGCCTTGGAATGCGTTGAACCGGGCTGGAACCGGTCTGAACCGAGGTAAACCGGTGTGAACCGGGCTCGAACCTGGCTGAACCAACCACTGGCCCGGTCCGGTCCGTGGACCGCGTACGCGCGAGCCGGCCGACAGTCACTCGCGACGCTCGCTCGCGCGAGCGACTTTACCCCGGTGGGGGGGTTGTGGCCGCCAACGGCGGCGCCGTGTGACAGCGCGACTAATCCCCCCGGAGGGGGGGGTCGTGGCGTGCTGCCGGGAGCCCGATCGAGAGGGGAGAGAGAGCGCAGAACGCGGGGGGGAAGCTGTGGGCGGCGTCGCCTTCGTGTGCGGCGGGTGCGGCGGCCACCGTGGTCGGAAACGGAGGGGGCGGCCTCGGCAGCGGTGGCCGGAGGCTCCGACGGCGCCGCCTGTTCCTCCTCTTCTCTCCTCCTTCGTCGTCGTTGGCTAGATTCGCCGGAATGGGGGAGGTTTGGAGTGTCATCGACAATCGACGGAAACGGGATGGGAGTCCGGACTCGGGGCGGCTAGGAGGAGGGAAGGCAAGGATTCCGGAATCGGAATCGGAATCGGAATCGGTTGGGACCGATTCCGATTCCGATTCCCAGAATCGGCCGGAATCGGCCGATTCCTGGGAAGGGAATCGATTCCGGAATCGGTCGGAATCGGTTTTTTTTTTCGGATTTTTTTTTTCGTCAAAAAATTTCAAAAAATTCAGAAAAAATTCTTAAAAAATAGGAAATGAGTTAGAAAAATTTTAAAAAATCACCAATGCATGATATCCACAAAACCACATCATACAAATACTAATGAACACCAATTGAAGACTTGAAGACTTGAAAGTTAAGTACATATTCCAATTCCATTTATTCAAATATCAAAGAGTTGATACATCATAAAAAAAAATTACATCATATCAATCTACTACCAATATCTAGGATAAAGATGTGGGTCGTCCTCCTCTCCCTGCTGCTCGTGACGCTCCTCCCTCGTGCTCAGTCTTGAATACTGTCCGGGACCATATCCATATGAAAATAATGCCGATGCCATGCCATCAAGGTCGTATGGATCGGACTGCGGGACGACCGGGACGTAAGCAGAGGATGGTGGAGCTGGTGGTGTAATCCTCCGCCGGTCAACTCGGCCAAATCGGATACCGTGGCTCCATAATATAAGATCGCGGTGTCTGCTCATCCGGCGTGTAATACGGCTTTGGAAACCGTGAATCGGGTGACTCGGTACCGCTGCCGATGGCCGCGTCGGCCGGTATACACTCCTCGTCATCATCACCTGAGGAGTGAGAAGGAGCCAGCGTACTGTCATCTGGGCTGACATGACGCCTGACCTCTAACTTCCTTCTCTTTACCTCTTCAGCCATCTCTGAACTACCAGAAAGTCCGGAACCCAAAGTTTTTTTCAACTGTGCAAATCCTCCCATTCTCCGTGCAGTCACCTTTGTTTTCGTCCTCCCGACCGCGAATGGGCCGGGTAGCGAGCCGCCGGGACCGGAGGCGGAGCTGAGGCCGGGGCTGGGCAGCAGGTGGCTGCCCCATAGCTGCTGGGGCAGAAGAAGGCCCTGCCTGAGTCGTGGTAGTAGATGGAGGTGGAGCTGGAGCATCCTCCTCGGCTTCAACACCATCCAACTCTCCTTCTGCCATACACGGTCATCGGGATCAAACTCGGTGCGTGATCCCCGGCTTCCTCTCCTCTATCCAGGAGGCAAGTGCATGCTCCTCCCGGAAAATGCGGTCCGTGTCCACCTCCTCGGGTGGTGGTGTGGCGGAGGAATGCCTGCGCTCGTACGGGCCACCCGCGAACCGTGCAAATCGCTCCTCGCCGATCTTCTCGCCGATCCTTGATGTTCTTTATGCGCGGCCCTCGTGTTATAATGACGAGAAGACCGGCTTCTCCACCGGTGCGAGGTCAACCTTTGTTCCTCCTTTTGGTATGTATCGGGTTGAATGTACTCCGGTTCCTCTCGCGGTGGGAGGAGCGGTGCTCGGCTCGAATCCCGATACCAATGGCCGCAAGTGGATTCCATCCACTCACGGTGTTCACCCGAGTCCACCACTCGGTACAAAGAAAAACACAAGAAGAGAAAAGGAAAACAATTAGCCCATCATCAAGAATAACTTGTATGAAAAGAAAAGAAATTGCTCGTCAAACTATTACTATACCGGGTGACACTTTGTCAATCGAATATTTCAGTCGACATCCGAGTATACACCGACCCTCATCCCAGCCTTCGCATCTGAAACATTTAAATAAAAAATTTAGTTGCCTGCTAATGCTAGTCCAAGGTATTTAATGAACTCTAACTTACTTCTATCTCAGCCTCTATCCAGTCCTGCTGAGTTCGGCACAGCCGCTGGATAACTGCAAGTGTACCCCGCTTCACCTCGTTGTCGTTCACCACCGTCCTCCATATTGGATGCGGGGGTTCAAAAAGTATCCCGCAAGATTTTATTAGTTAACACTGCGTATAAGATATTTATACATCAAAAATAATTTAAGAACCAAGTTACCTGCAGCATGGGCATCGTGGTGCAAGGACTTGTCCCATCGATCATCAATGATTTTCCACCACTTTTTGTAACCTCTGGCACTTTTTTCTTTAATTTTCAGCTTTGCCCGGTCCATATCATGGTACAGTGTGCCCATCTGGTCCCTGTCATCCGAGTCTACCAACCTCGAGACAACTACCGGTGGCTCGATGATTGCCAAATAGTAGGCAATCCTCTCCCAAAACCTCTTGTCGGTGATGCGCTTCTCGGACCGACAAGAATCTCCAATTGCTCTTTTTGTCGTACGGGTTGTCCACCATATAGTTGTAATACTCCTCGGAGGCGTGTGAACCTAACCAATGCAAATACGTGCCGGTGTAAACTCTCGGCGCAATGAAGTTCGTGGCGAATCGTGTCGGACCGGGCCCGACAAGATCGTGCCCTCTGTGTGAGATCTCGCGATATGTAGGAGGCGGGGATGCGAATAAATAAAGGAACCGATGGTCCGCGCCGCCCGACAAGTGTAGATACACCCTCCTCCTTGCCTATATCCTCTAAAATGAGATCTATGGAATGTCTTTGCACACGGCACCCAGAAGATGTGCTTCCTCTTCTCCATCAACTTCCTCCCAGCCGCCTTATATGATGGTTCGTTGTCAGTGACAACCTGAACCACATTCTCCTCCCCCATCTCCTCCACCACTCCATCCATCAGAGAAAAAATGAAGTCGGCATTTTTAATCTTCCCAGAAGCATCTACCGACTTCAAGAATGTAGTCCCCTCAGAGCATTACACCAATACGTTTGTCATACTCCTCTTGTTGATCCCTGTCCTCCCATCGCTCATGATTGTGGCACCCCTCTCCTTCCACCCCAACTTGATCCCGTCCGTCCACTCCCTCAACTCCTGGACCTCCTCGTCCGAGCCGGCGCCGTATATGTGTCTGCTGCCGGGGCTTGCAAACCCGGTCCCGGCCTCACCCACGGCATCCACCATCGTACGGAAGTAGGGGCCGGTGGTGCGTGTCTTCGGGATGCCTACATCAAGTTAAAAAAAATGGGATCGGGGTAAAATTAAGTTTTAGTAAATGAAACGAGCATAATGTCAAATTTAATTTAAAAAGTGATACTGCGTAAAAAACCACTTGACAATGTGGCGAACGGCTCTCTTTGCAGCCGTTCCTGTAGTCTTCACCCCTTTCATTGCCTGCTTTATCCCCGTCTGCCCAGCACTCTATTTCCTAAATAAATACTCGTCACTCGGTGTAAATCGAGTGCTGGTGGAAGTGGAACGGCGGTAGGGCTCCTGTCTCCTGGGGTCAGGCTCTCGGTCCCGAGTAGGGCGAGCCGATGCTGATCGGCCCAAAGGCGGGTCAACTGCGGACCCGGACCCTCCTGCTCCCCTCCTCCTGTCCTCATCCTCAGCCGATGCACGCTTGCTGGCGTGGCTAGCACGTCTCAGCTCGGAGTCCGTGGACTCGACCTCGCTCTCGGCTCCGCCGAGCCGCCGCCTTCCCCTTGCCTTTCCCCTTTCGAGGTAGGCGAATCGCGGTCCCTCCTCCTCTCGAGTAGCTCGTCCCGCAACTCCTCCCTCTCGCTCGATCCGAACGGCCCGTTGAGAGGCTCTACTGTCGTGTATCCTCTCATCTCCTCACTCTTC
The DNA here is from genome assembly GCA_036172225.1 of Cryptocoryne crispatula var. balansae. NCBI lineage: Eukaryota > Viridiplantae > Streptophyta > Magnoliopsida > Alismatales > Araceae > Cryptocoryne > Cryptocoryne crispatula. The sequence continues at coordinate 4,843,480 of CM069922.1, read as the reverse complement.
TCCCTGGGCACCTTGTCACATTTCTTTACATTCCCACCGTTCGGCAATATGTTGTTTCGGCGGAACACCCCCCGTTCATCTCCTTCCCGCACCACTTGACACGCACCCTCTTCCCGACTAGGTCTACCATATGCCCGTGTTCCCAACCCACGTCGGAAGCACGCGTCGCTTGATCGGCCATTGCTTATATCTGCAAAAATTGTAAACAATGCACTAAAATGGATTAGATAACATAAAAAACGATCTAGACGCTGTTCGGAAAGCAGACAACCCAAGTAACACACCATTCAGTATGTTTAAAGGGTTACGAAGTTGCCGCAAATCGTCGCAAAATAACGTTCGGGATATTCGGAATTTTTCCCGTGCAAAATGATCTTAAACGGATAGTGTAAAACTTGGACGGACTAATTCGGTGGGAAATCTCAAGGTTTAACGACGCTCGGACTCGTCGGAAACGCGTAAGAATGGGCGTACGAAGTGTTCGGCGAAGAAATCTTACCAAAAACTCGGTCAAAGATCGAAGAAGACGTTGATTCAAGGCGGATCGGAGCTTGGATCGGCGGAATCGGCTGAAGGAATCGGTCCGAATCGCTGGAATCGCCGGAATCGCCCAGGGAATCGCTGGAATCGCCGGAATCGCCCAGGGAATCGCCGGAATCGCCGGAATCGGTGCTGAATCGCCCCCGGATCGACGGATCGCTGCCTGGATCGCCGGATCGATGCCGGAATCGCTGAGGAATCGCCGCGGAATCGCCGGAGACGAGCCCTACCGCCGCGGGATCGAAGGAATCGACCGCGGCGGTCGTGTCCGGCCCTGTTAGGGCCGGAGGCGGTGCGATTCCCGGTCCGGAAGCGCACCGGGAATCGAACCGGGGCCGGTTCGACCGGTCTTCCATCGGAATCGGTCGGATCGACCGATTCCACAAGGAATCGGTCGGAATCGGATCGATTCCGACCGATTCCAGTCGATTCATACCGATTCCGCGGAATTATTCCCGGAATCGGTCCTTCCGCCAGGAATCCACCGATCCGATTCCGGAATCGGTCGGAATCGGTCCGATTCCACCGATTCCGGAATCGGTCGGAATCGGTCCGATTCCACCGATTCCGTAATCTATGAGGGAAGGGGGGTTTCGGGAGGCTCCGTGAGGGGCCAATGGGACCTGTGGGAGACCCCGGTGGGGGGTAGGGGAGCCGCACAGGGTAGAGGGGTTCGGTTGAGGGCGTGTGTGTGCGCGCGGGTTCGGAAGGGGGGGTGCCGCAGTGCTTCCAGCAGAGGAGGGGGCGGTGGCCCGTAAGGGTGCTTTCAGCGGGGAAGGGAACCACAGGGGTGAGGGGAAGAGGTAGGGGAAGGTCCGGATGGCCCTAGTGCAGTGTCTCCGGAGGCATTTACGTAGGTCGGAAACAGGACAGGATAGGGGAAGAAGAGGCACCGGACCTAGCTCCGGAGGTGAGGAGGAACACCAGGAAGGGAAGGGGAGAACCGGGAGCACCCGGAGGTGAGGGAACGACGCCAACGCCGAAGGGGGAAAGGGGAAAACGGGAAGGAGCTTCTCTCCTTGGGTTCAAACATCCATCTCTCTCTCATTCACTAGGGTTGAGCTCTTTAAATAGAGCTGGACATTACAAGATGGACCTCTAAAAACTCTAATTACATATATGTCCTCTAAAGGACTAAAATAAAAAGAACTCAAAGTACTCTAAATATTCAAATAAAATGCATAAAATAAAATCTTAACACTACGAAATAAAAGAAATAACTACGTCGTTTCCTGAGGATCCGGAAGATGCTATCTCCGAACAAACGGACGATCCGGTCCGTACTGGTCCCCATCATTCTCCCCCGGTTGCGAAAAACTCGTCCTCGAGTTTTGTAGTGCCGTACAATCAACACGGCTACTACTAAAACGGAGGACGGCAGTAGTACGACCCGGGTGAGAACAAAGTGGGACCGGGAAGCTCCAAGGTAACCGCAGAAGGTGACCCAGACGGTGTCGTACGTGCTGTCAAGCTCCAGGTCTGGGTACTCTGTCGAGTCAACTATGCGCGGATCCTCTGGAACAGCCTCGGTGGTCAGCTCTATCAGCAGCTCCATAACCTGTGCTGTCAACTCTGTCAGGATGGCTCGATCGGTCTCGGCCTCGGCCTTGACAAGGTGTCGCTGCTCTGTCGTCAGCTCAAGTAGTAACTCTGTAAGCTGCTAAGTCAGCTCAACCTCGATGGCTCTGTCTGCCTCGACATCTATGGTAAACTGCTGCTCGTACTCTGCGGCAAGCTCTGGACTGGCCTCATAAACTATCTCGATAAGCGTGTTAGACTGCTCTTCGGGCACAAGCCACTGTGTATAAGTGTTGCCGATGTAGATCGGCTCTCTCAGTACTCTGTACTCCTTGGGCCGCAAGGTAAGCTCTCGAGCGAGTGTGTCCAAATTTGCCTGCCGATCAGCTAACCACTCATAACCCAGGATGAGACAATGCCCGTAGGGAACTATCTCGCACCAGGCATCTTCTACGTACCGCACTGTCCATGGTCTAAGTCGACCTCTGACAATACGAGCAAACTGGATATAAGCTCGACCATCTTCGACCACCTGATAATCTGGAGCGATCAACTCGAAAAGAGACTGCGAGATGATGCTGCATGAAGAGCTGGACAGAAATGCCGTGGTGTGCACCTCCAACGGTAATGTGACGTCAAAACTGAAGTGCCGATGTCCTGCGCAATGTAAGGATCACGACTCGTGGAAACAAGTCGGCGCCAGCTCTGATACCAAACTGATGCGGGACGGGAGAGGAGGTGCCTCCATTCCCGTGCGCGTCGGCGGTCCCGAGGAGGCTGTACCAAGCTGATGAGGTGCTGAACCGAACTGAAGCCAAGCCGAACTGGTCCGAAAGGTGCTACACCGACCCCGGGCAGCGCTGAACCGCGTCGAACTGGGCTGGAAACTGCTGAACCAGGGCCGAAATTCCCCGAACCGGACCCCACGGCCACTGAACCAGGCCCACAAGTGCTGAACCGGTCCAAAACGGCCCCGAACCAGCCTTGGAACAGCTGAACCGGGGTCAAACAGGCCTGAACCGGGTCAAAACCCACTGAACCGGCCCTGAACCGGCCTTTGGATGGGCGAACCAGGCCTGAACCGGCCCGAACCGGCCTCTGGAGCGTCGAACCGGCCTTGGAATGCGTTGAACCGGACTGAAACGGGCTGGAACCAGTCTGAACCGGGGTAAACCGGTGTGAACCGGGCTCGAACCTGGCTGAACCGGCCACTGGCCCGGTCCGGTCCGTGGACCGCGTACGCGCGAGATGGCCGCGGCGAACCGGCCAACTGTCGCTCGTGCGAGTGACTTTACCCCGGTGGGGGGGTTGTGGCCGCCAACGGCGGCACCGCGTGACTAATCCCCCCGGAGGGGGGGGGTCGTGGCGTGCCGCCGGGAGCCCGATCGAGAGGGGAGAGAGAGCGCAGAAGGCGGGGGGGGAGCTATGGGCGGCGTCGCCTTCGTGTGCGGCGGGTGCGGCGGCCACCGTGGTCGGAAACAGAGGGGGCGGCCTTGGCAGCGGTGGCTGGAGGCTCCGACAGCGCCGCCTGTTCCTCCTCTTCTCTCCTCCTTCGTCGTCGTTGGCTAGATTCGCCGGAATGGGGGAGGTTTCGAGTGTCTTCGACAGTCGACGGAAACGGGATGGGAATCCGGACTCGCGGCGGCTAGGAGGAGGGAAGGGGGGTTTCGGGAGGCTCCGTGAGGGGCCAATGGGACCTGTGGGAGACCCCGGTGGGGGGTAGGGGAGCCGCACAGGGTAGAGGGGTTCGGTTGAGGGCGTGTGTGTGCGCGCAGGTCCAGAAAGGGGGGGTGCTGCAGTGCTTCCAGCAGAGGAGGGGGCGGTGGCCCGTAAGGGTGCTTTCAGCAGGGAAGGGAACCGCAGGGGTGAGGGGAAGAGGTAGGGGAAGGTCCGGATGGCCCTAGGGCAGTGTCTCCGGAGGCGTCTACGTAGGTCGGAAATAGGACGGGATAGGGGAAGAAGAGGCACCGGACCTAGCTCCGGTGGTGAGGAGGAACACCGGGAAGGGAAGGGGAGAACCGGGAGCACCCGGAGGTGAGGGAACGACGCCGACGCCGGAGGGGGGAAGGGGAAAACGGGAAGGAGCTTCTCTCCTTGGGTTCAAACATCCATCTCTCTCTCATTCACTAGGGTTGAGCTCTTTAAATAGAGCTGGACATTACAAGATGGACCTCTAAAAACTCTAATTACATATATGTCCTCTAAAGGACTAAAATAAAAAGGAGGACTCAAAGGATTCTAAATATTCAAATAAAATGCATAAAATAAAATCTTAACATTACGAAATAAAAGAAATAACTACGTCGTTTCCTGAGGATCCGGAAGATGCTATCTCTGAACAAACGGACGATCCGGTCCGTACTGGTCCCCATCACTTTTAACCACCATTACGCTTGCTAGTTGAGGTACCTAAATGAGAGCAGGATTAAAATATATTTAACATATTGTTAAATTAGATTAAGAGATGCAGTAGAAATCAAAATGTTTCACCTTAAAACGACCACTGGTTGATTTCATAAAAAAAAAGAGATCTTCAGAACTTAAAAGATTATTAAACTTCCAAGATCACGTTGATAGAACCAAGCTTGTTCAGTAAAAGAATGATGGTCAGTGGACGTTGTAATCTAAAACCTTGTGTACTGAAGGAAGGGTTCCAGTTTGCAAAAAAAAAGGTATTCCCTTGTATTGCCATGTGATCCTTTAGTATGCAATATTATACCAGGTGTAAGTGGACAGCTCAAAAAATTCTCGGAAGTGAACTCATACATAAAAGAAATTAAAAAATAAGATTTTTGCTTCAGCAATAATAAAACAGGCATTAAGAAGACAAAAGCCAATGCAGTATTTTGCAGTTCTCCACAAGCATCTTTGACAGAACAAAGTCTTTACTTAACCTGCTTTATAGGGAACATCCATAAACAAGGAGGAGAAATTTAATAGTAAAGTGCACTTCAGAAATAAGAGTGAGCTGTAACCTGAGAAGGTAGAGAAAATGACATGCTTGCTCCAGCAAACACAGGGCCACCTGTAACTGCCTGAATGTATCATCCACAAGCACTGGAATTAATCTAATGAAGTAGAATATGCACATTTTATGTCACGGTAGTAGAACAAATAGAAATGTTGACAAGAAAGATGGTTTATGGGGATTGACATCAATGAACCATAATATAAACTACATGATATCCTTCAAAATTCTAGCAGGATTCCAGATCAAACATTAGAGTGAATATGTATATGGCTCATTTGCTGAAAACATGTAAATCCCTGCATGATTGTTACAAGACGTAAAATATCTAACCATAGGATATTATGCAACTATAGGATATTATGCACAGCTTCTGGCTTTATTGTTGATATAATCATAACAAGTCTAAACTCTGACTTTCTGGCAACAAAAAAAAATCAGCCATTTGTGTTTCAGTTCTATGGCAATCTTGAAAAAGAATGTCTCTGCCAATAAAAAATTCAGATTATGCATCGTATCCAATGATAGAACTAGAAGACCAATCAGCTAATGGCCAACCAATTATGTTACTTTGACATCACCAGAAATTTTTTTGACATTCATCATTGACCAAGAATACTCACTTTAAGTGCATAGAAATGAAATTTTGAAGTATCAAGTGAAGAAAATGCCAATCATGTGAAACAGAAAAGCAGCCAATCTTTTGCAAGATATCAGGGGATGACCAGAATAAAGATACCTCCCAAACAACAGATCCTTTTTTGTTTAATGCAATTACACGCCCATTGACTAAACAACAAATGACTGCAAAATGAAGTCAATGTATTAGCTAAAACACAACTTTTATCAAGACTGTGATCTGATTTTGCAAAACATGAATGAAAGAATGGAAAATTGCAAAATAAAATTCCTCAGCAAATCATAAAAATAAAAAGAAGAAAAAAATACCATTCCCAGTTAATGAGTCCAACTGGAGTGATCCAAAAATAGGTGCACCAGATTCATAAACCCAAGCCACTTTATATGGTGAGTTCTGCAATATTGGAATGCATCAACAAGTGGATCATAGTTGTGTAAACTCAACAAGATTAGAACAAGCGTAGCATGCATCATATAAGCAGTGCTAATTACATTATCTGTCACTGGAGAAAGTAAAAGCCAAGGAGGGTTGGGTCGGGGGTCGCGACCGGGTCGCGGGACCCCCAGGCCGACCCGGTCGCAACCCTAATTTCTAATTATTATTTTTTTTGAAAAATTCAAAAAAATAATAAAAATGCGAAAAAAAATCTGAAAAAATACAGAAAAATTGGATAAATTAAATGACATGATTTAAATAAATAATGCATCAATTTTATTCCAACATGATGTGTTGTACACTTTGTAGGTAGTTGATGTACTCTCCCCATGTCATTTGGGTTGAGTACAAAGCTTGATACATGTACACATGACGATCATATTGTTGTACACTTTGTAAGTAATTAATTATTTAAATAGCTAATAACCTTAATTAGTGACTACTAATGTAAGTATATTTTTATTTATATAAATTGAATGATTAACTAAATATATGATTAAGTAAGTAATTAATATTCCTTCAAACTAATGATGTGTTAAGTAACTACTAAACTAAATATCTAACTAATCTTCTAGCTAACTAACTATGCAAGTAAGCAAATAAGTATTAAAAAGAATAAACTACTTAACCCACTAATCAATGGAACTAATATTAAATAAATATACTAAATGAACTAATGAAATGCTTGATGAAATAATTAAGTAAATGAGAAAAAAAAATTGAGCAATGAGAGCAATGAGAGCACAAATGAGAGGTTGAGAGTGAGAGTGGGGGGTGGGAGTAAGGAGAGCCCCTTGGGGGCTTTAAATAGCCCCCAAGGGGCTGAATGGGGGGGCTGCGCCCCCCCAAGACCGTTGGCAACGGTCAAGTGACCGTTGCCAGACCGGGTCGCGCGACTCGCGCGACCCGGCCACGACTCCGCGACCCGGCCGGGGGAGTCGCCCCGACCGGGTCGCGACCGGGCCTAAACCCGACCGGGTCGGGGCCGGGTCGCGACCCGGGTCGCGACCCGGCATTCCATGAGTAAAACTAGTAGGATTCATCTAAGTTCAGATATGTATCTTCAATTGGATTTCTTCACGGCCACGAGTACCTTATGAACCAGCACCTCCTAATATCCCAACAAGCTCAGTTACATTAATTTAAACCAATATAGATGGATCAATGCATTTGAAACATGGACTTGGAACACGCCATGATGGGCTGTCAAGAAGGCTCCAGAGCAAATTTCAGGACATCATAATCCAAATATGTGTAGTGTTGTAGTATTCTTCAAAAAATATGAAAATGCACTAAAGGAACTTGATCATTGTTGCTTAACAAATCCCACAAAAGCTCTGGCACTCTGCCCCATTGCCACAGAAGGCAGTCAACGAAGCTAGTACATCAGCATAGTGATTTACATGCACATAATTTCTAGTGTAGCAAGTCTTCAGCAACATGGAGGCATGGAATGCAATCTCTCAAGATATCCCAAGAATCTCACTCCATGCCTCAGAGAAATAAGATCACCAATACAATGATATCTATTCAACTAAAAAGTTTTGATCCTTTCTTTTTCACCTGTTGCTACCTCAATTTCTCAACTCCATATCAATACAAATTACATAGATTCAGTATTTCTATTTTCTATTAATATTTCAATTAAAACAGGTTAAAAGTTCATTTTGCATGTTGACAACTCAATTGTTACATTCATCCAAAATCTTATCTAGGTGTCTATGTAGTCACAAGCATGGCTGCAGAGGCGATTAGAGAGAGGGAGGCAGCCAGATAAGCCTCCGAGGCTGGAGAACCTGATGGACACCCGAGAAGCTGCTGGGATGCCTCCACCCCTTTTCAGGTGGGAGAGATGGCCAAACAAGACCCTTAACAAGTCCTGTGATCCGCTTCACCTTAAGACGATCAAATGAACCAATACCAGTTCACTTAACCAGATGCTTAACAACAGATCTCATGACCCACCCCTGCCATATGTTATCAAAGACAATTACCTCAATCGCCTAGGTGATGAGGTGAGGTGAGACAATGGCCTGGCATCTCACCTTGGTCTTGATTGCCTTCTTCGCCTAGCCCACCTAGGCAATTGTATTGCCTGCCTTACTCGCCTCAAAGCCAACCCAAATTACGCAAAAAACCTTGGCCAATAACCCACCTCAACCTTATCCAATTTTGCACATTTCCTATAACTTCTTCCATTAGAAATCCCAACCTCCCTCTCTCTCCCCATCATCCCCTCCGACCTGTTGGCCACTCTCTCTCACTCACCCCATCTAGTCAATTTTTTGGTATAAAAAGTTGGCTGCATTTTCTACATATTTCATATTTTGTATTTTAGTTTCAAATTTATGATGTTATTAGTGATTCGTAGATGTACAAGTACAATAACAAAAAATAAATATATCTTAAAAATATACTTCTCCTCAATTAGGTGCCTCAAGCATTTGAGGTCCTCACCTTGGGTGCCTTGAACCTTGAACATATCCCCTGCCAGATAAGGGTTGCAGCGGGGGTAGGTTCTACAGTCCACACGGCCACCAGAGGCTGTCTTAGATCACTGGCGAGTTCCAAAGCATTTTTATGAGCCGTTTAAGGCGCTGGAGGAGCCTGAAATGTCCATCTTCTCCACCGTGGTGGTGGCAGCAATCGCCTAGGCTACTTGGGCCAAAGTGAGGCAGCGAGAGCCAGCCTCACACCCATTCCAAGCTAACCACCTCAACCACCTTTGACAATAGAGCTAGGATTGTTGTCTCATTTTTTAACTATATTTCATAAAATAATATTTCTATATGATTACATACATACAAATTATCCAAGATGTCACACCAATGTCTCAGAGGATTCAAGGAAACCTCTATGAAATCACCTCCTTCCATATTGTTCAAGATGAAATCTACATCCAAGTAGGGATCTCCTGATGTGTTCCCTATTGATAGTGATGACCCTCCAAACCAACCCCGATCTAGCCTAGATTTACACTGATCACCGATGGAAAAGTGACATGGATGATATGCCTCATCTAGGCAGGGAAGGAGGGAAGTGGTGACAGCCCTCAATTGATGATCAGCGGTGATTTAGGTCACATTGTAGTCGGAACAGTCTGGAATCAGCCAATCCAGACCATCTGACTGAGCTTAGTCTGATCACGATGAAAATAGACACTGGGAATCTGAGATCAGGCTCCGCCTCCCCCATTAAATATTTTCTGAACACAATCCAGATAACCTGATCCTGCAAATCATGTTCCCTTGGATCGGCCAAGCCAGCTGATTAATCCTGATCCATGTCTATGTTAATATGTCCAAACAAGACAAAATAGTAACTTGCAAGTCTCCATTTTACAAAAGAAATGTTCCCAGTCCCAAACTTTTAACACAAGGATATTGCTCCATCCAGGCTGTTAACTTGGTCCCCCCCTCTCTCTCTCTCCTGATAAGGCCCAAAAGAAAAAGATAAGTGTTCATGGGAACTGATTTCTCTTCTATTTTCATCTTCTTCCAATTTACGCAGGTCCTCAACTACGTTATTATGTCAGGAGTAGCACCCTATGTTGTCAAACACTTACCGCACATCTCCAAGTAAGACTTGCAGTCAACAGCCAGATGACTACACCAATTATGTGCAATTGTATTTACATCTGCACGTGGCTGTCAAGTTGTTGGTCACGGAAGATCTTCAAACTGAGAACTTAGCCCTCAGGGAGTCTTATGTGTTGCATGGAAGAGAAGGCACTACTGTCTTCACTTCCAAACTTCTGCTTCCTTCATATGTCACCATCACCAAGGATTATAGCTTGGGCTATCAAAAGACCATTAGATTGTGGGGTAGCATAACATTGATGCATTTCGTTATGGCTCACGGAATCAGCCAATTCCGGGCTAATGATCCGATATCAGGGGAAGGGGCGGTTTCTCTCCCCCAAATCCCAGCCAAATTGGCGCTGAGTCAGCCAAAATCTGATTGGAATCACCCAATTCCGACTCATGATCAGAATCCCTTTGAATTGTGTGGAAACGGCCAAAATCGTACCCGGAATGACCTTAATCGGTCACTCCAAAGTCGATTCTAATGGAATCAGTAATCGGGTCCAACCAAGGATCGCGGGATCGGAATCAGAATCGGGATCAGTGGGTACCGATTTAATCCGGATCGGATCGGATTGGATCGGATCGGACCGATTCCGACTGATCCAATGGAAGAAAATCGATCCAAAATCGGTAAGCAAAAAAAAGCCAATCCGATTCTGATTCCGATCCGATTCCGGTCGATTCGGACCGATTCTGGCCGATCTTGGTCGATCCGACTGGAATAGCAAAAAATGAAAAAAAAGATTCGATTCCGATTCCGATCCCGACCGATTCTGTCATAACTTTTTTCCGGATCGGTCCTTCAGCCAAGAATCGGATCGGCAATGGCCGATCTGATCTAGGAATCAGCCGATTCCAATCCGGATCGGCCGATTCCGCGATCTATGGGTCCAACAGACCTGGTACAATCATTAAGTTGCAGTGCAGTGGCACAACGGCGGTGTTGTTGGCCCAGTGCCAGATTTTGGCACCACTTCAACTCCAAAAGGTTCCGATCGGACTGGAATCCAATGTAGAATCCTCTGAAGGTCGAATTTTAGATTTTCTCTCATTTTTTATGATTTTTCAAGTATTTGATTCTGATTCAGATTTTCTCCCATGGAATCAGTCGATTCCACTGATTTGGTCCAAATTGTAAAGTTTGTTTTGATGCCCATCACCGTGTTTAAAGGTTGCCACCACCGGAGAGGTGGTCTCCCACTACTACCAACCTGTTTTCAATGCAGAGTGGCTGGATCCAATTCGGATCTAGCGGATTCACACCCAAATCTGCTAGGTTGGGTCAGGATCAGCTAGAACAGATCCAGTCCGATTTCCAATTAGTTGGATTAAGTCTAGATTCACAACCGGATTGCATTTATGTAAATTTGGCAGTAATGTCTTATTCAATCTGCTGTCTGAGAAAATGACGGATCAAGAACATGATGGTGTTGGATCTGTGATACTGGATAGGATTATGGAATTATGGTGGTTGTTACAAAAAGAATATGCAATATAAGTGGTACAAAAAAACAAGTGAATGAGGGCATTTTCCACCTTAAACAACATATTAGAGGAATTAGTGACAATGCAAAATAGGTGATAAATTCCATGTAGAACTAAAAGAAGAAATGAAAATGTACTTAACAAGAAAAGTATGCCAGAGAAAAATAAAGATTGAACATCAAAAGTGACTTACATGTCAAACTGTTACGACCATAGTTTGCATAATTAGTTGATTCTTGGATCGGATTAGCACCCGCCAATCTGATTTTCCCCTTGAACAACCAAACTAAGGTTGACTCCCAGAATCGGCCATGGATCAGCCATTTATGTAGGATCGGATTGAGAATCAGCTGATCCTTGGGAACCCAAAATGTTCGAAATTGGGTCCGATTCTAGACCCAATTCCGATTTGATTTTCCCTTAACAAGAGAGAAAATCAGTTGATCCCCCCCTTTCTCTCTCTCTCTCTCTCTCTCTCTCTCTCTCTCTCTCTCTCTCTCACACACACACACACACACACACACACTCCCCGATTCCATCTCCTCTCCCCCTCCCTGAACTAGGGCACCCCCCGATAAGGTATCCCCACCTCCTTTTCTCCCTCCCCCTCCCCCCGGCAGCTAGTTCCCCCCTCCGTAGGGGAAACGCCTACGGAAGTCACCCCTTAGGGTGATTTGTTTCTCCCCTCCCCTTGCCCCTTCGGAGCTGAAACTGGATCCTCGTCCTGTTGTCCCCCCATGCCTTGAAATCCTTGTTTAATATGAGTTCAATTTTTTATTTTAGTCAAGGAGCAAGGTGTCCTTGCACATTATAATACTGAGTGGCAACATGGACACATGTTAGATGTTGACGAGAAGAGAGTCAAATATAAGTGGTGTGAGAAAAAAATAAATGGAGGTGTTTACTGCCTCCAACAATACATAAGTGGGATTAGTAAGAATATGAAGCAATGTGACAATGTATCATCAGAGCTTAGAGAAGAAATAAAGACATTTAACCAGGAGAGTATCATAGAGGGAGATACGTAATAAGTAGATAGACGAGTTGCACGATAAGTTACTCGATTTAAAAAACACAAATGTCATATCTGAAAGTCGTAAAAAAGCAAAACACAAGAGCATGTTGAGGTGGACTCATCAAGTTCAGATGATAAAGATGAGATATAAGTCAAGAAAGTAAGACCCATACCCGTGAAGATGAGAAGGGAAGAAAGGGGTAGGAAGATCTACTGCCAAACGGCGAGATGCGGAAGGCACTCACCCTAAACATTTGTTAGGCGGAGATGATGAGCTTCGGCGGTCGTAGTTAGTTCGGTAGACAGACACGCCCATGTATAGACAAAGTGATAGAAATCAAAATAAGATCAAGCAGGCCTTAAAGAGTTAAGACCAAGGAAGGTGGGGTCGGGAGTCGGGACCAGGTCGGTTGGGTCCAAAATCGACCCGGGTCGCCAAAAATAATAATAAAATATTAATTTTGGGGTCGGGGTCTTGGGGTCGGAACCAGGTCGGTCGGCCCCAAAAGAGACCGGATCGGGCCCGGGTCGCAACCCGGCGAACCATGGTCAAGACTACGACAAAGGCTCTAAAAAAGATAGTTAAGCAATTTGTAAATAGTTCTTACATGCAGATATATAAAAAGTTAGATCCTTTTAAATGTCTTACATATTTTTTGAAACAAACATTAATAAGTGTATCTTATGTTTTCTTGATATAGGTGTCCCAACCCATGTAGCTATTAGTTCATATTTTTAGATGATGATTGATACTATTGGTGAGACATAACTTGGATTAAAAGTCCTGATGTGTAAGCACACAAATGAGGGTAGGTTGGATGTAGAGGTTGATGAGTTGACCTTATGGATATATGAATTCAAAGTGATATAGAAGAAAATGGTTTGCATTGTAATGTGCGATAGATGCACATGAATTACAAAGAGATCTATAATCAACTTTCTGGTCTATTGTTCCGAGGCCACCGCATTTTTTAAGCCTATTGATGCATCATGCCATATTAAGAATGTATAGTACTTGTTTGGTCTTATGAATGATGTTGTAGAGGAGATTGACGAAGACAACATTCTACAATTTGTGATTGATAATAAAGCATCTTGTAAGGTTACCGGGAAGAAGTTGAAAGAGATCAGGTCACACTTGTTTAAGTGCTTTGTGCTGCACACTATATATTTGATGTTGAAGAATTAAAAAATGAGTCATTTGTGGCGCCCTTAATGAGTCAAAGTCAATTAATTACATTATTCATATATGGGCATCTTAACTACTGCACATCATGAGAGATCATACTGATAGTTGTGATCTAGTGCCACTTGGTCCCACCAAATTTGCCACGTATTTCATTGTATTAAAGAGTATGCACACACATCAACATGTCTTGAAGAGATTTATATTTTCGTCAGCATATATTGATTACATGACTAACCTACAATATAATACGGTAAGATAGAGCAGCTTATTTTGGACAATCGGTGGTTGGAGAGAAGTCAGTACTACTTATTTGTGATAGAACCCCTCGTACAAGTGTTGAATTTAGTTGATTCCAATGACAAATATCAAATGGGGTATTTATACAATGCAATAGAGAAATAAAAGATGAAAATCATATAGTACCATCCAAAGTGGTTATAAGAAATAGTGAAAGATTATAGATAACATATGAGACAAGACACTACACCACAATATTCATGCATCATGTATTTATTTACTGTTATATTTAATTCAATTATTGTAGTAATATGTTAATGGTTGGATTTCATTTTGATAGAATATTTTTTCAACCTAAAGATGCAATACAACGAACAAGTATACAATGATATAGAGGTTGTGCGCGGCACATTGTCAAAAATACAATATTTAGCTAGGACTCCATAAGATAGAACATAAGAGGAAATTGAAGTAAGTTGTTGTTTACTTATGGAGTTTTGAAGACCAATAAACTTATTTGTATTTCAGATGACATCGTATAAATACCGAATTAGAGTCTACAAAGATCCAAATCGATGGTTTTCATATGACAAGGTTTCCCCTATGTTTGATAATATTTGGTACATGTTAAACATTCTTATAAGAACACACACCTACCATAGTGCCATACTAGTATTTTTACAGTTGAGTGGTGGATTCAAGTTAACAATAGAAATAGATACAATCCACTCGCCGCTATTACAATTCGGGTATTAACTCAAAGCATCAGTTTATTGTAGTGTGAGAAAAATTAGAGCACCTTCAGTCTTATACAAAAAAGAAAGAACATGCCAAAAAGTGAAAAATAGGAAAAACTAGTGTTTTGCCATTATAATATGTGGTTGAGAATAAAGAACATCAAAACATGGCAAAAATTATATGAAGAAAGATTTGCCCAATTTGCAAGTGGTTCGTACGAGTAAAAAATTAAAGCAAGTTAAAACTTATCACAAAATGGTGTTGACTTGTAATACATTTTTCAAGAAGAATATCCAATTTCAACATGGATGGATGAGAAAGATGTTGAACCAAAGACGATGTTCTACCTGAATGATCGAGCATGAGTCGAAAGTGAATTTGATAGGGCAATCGATAGGGATGAAGAGATACAAGAAGAAGATAAAGAAACTGAGGTTCTTTGTATAGCTCCAGTTTTGGATCCACCTCAATCTATGGCTCCAGAGCTAGCTCCAACGTTTCATACTACTTCAAGTGCAAGTCATTCTACTACTCAAAAAAGTTCACAAAAGAGTTTGAAAATTTGTAGGATTCGCTCATTGAAAAAAATCTACCAACGTAGTATTCGATAGGGTACGCAAGAAGAAGTAAGGAAGACAATGAAGTTGATTGTCAAGCAAAGATTTGAGTCCCACATGTAGTATCTAAGCACCTTTCTCAGATGATGATGAGGAAAAGTTTAAAAGTTTATTCCACCATCAAAATCAGATGGATGTTTTGATGAGTACATGGCGACAAATTATCTAATACCCACTTTAGACGTAGAGCCGTGTTATCCACCCCACCTCCTGCATCTGATATTGTGTATAATTTTAGTCAAATAGCCAAATCATTATTTTCATATGGATACGGGACAATCATGACTAACATGTCTCAATAGAGCGTCAAGGAGAATCAGGATAACAATGACTATGAAGGCCAATTCCATAGATATTAGTGACATGAAGGTATCTTTTGTATTGCATATGAATTATACTATTTCCTTTTTTTATTGGAATGAATATTAAAGTTATTTTATATCCAATTGCCTTAAAAGCTCTCATAGTCACATAAAAGTAGATTAGATATCACGTTAACAATTTTAACATTGTTTAGGGGTTTCCATATTTTTTAGAATTTATCATATATTTTTTGAAAAAACAAAAAAAATCTCGATCTGGACTGATTCCACATTGGGAATCCTTCTAGAGAATTGGTCTGGATGAGGACCCACCGATCCAGGTGCTGATTTCGATCCAACGATCTTTGGCCACGATAAGACATTGAGATACATGTTTAATGAATGAGATAAGTAAAGTAAAATAAAAAAGAAATTGATAGTACTCCATCCAGTTCAGATGATGAAGGGTATGTACAAATGAAAGCAATAATGCATAAAAAAAACTTCCCAAGAAGAATACTAAAAGAGAAGGGGATAGAGGGATCAGATAGCAGGCATTCGTTTGCTGAGCCCTCTCTAGTTGCACAATCCGGAGCTGAGGGTTCTGATTTTCAATGCTCATGGACGATTGAACCTATTTTGGGCAACGAGCAATACATCAAGCGTTCAAATAAATCGAAGTGACTACCAAAGCTGCAAAGCATGCAGTAAAACAAATTTGCAAGTAACTCCTTCATGCAAGTTGATAACTTGCAACTCTAAATCTTTTTATCATTTATGCTTTGTCAAATTGAGTTTATTACTTTGTTATATATGCTCATTTTAGTCAACTTGGAGCGGAAGAACATGATCTGAGCTAACGCCAATCAGGTCAACTTATTAGCCATTTTAAGTAGCACATCGTATGATCAACTATGTAGTCAGAGACGTGAGACGGCTGAGGTGAGGAACACGCTGCCTCACCTCGCCGCCTCTAACAACAGAAGCTAGTCTCCATGGCCTCTGCAACTGCTGTGCAACCATGACGTTCTTCCCTGCCCGAATTTGGT
Source organism: Cryptocoryne crispatula var. balansae (assembly GCA_036172225.1). Classification (NCBI taxonomy): domain Eukaryota; kingdom Viridiplantae; phylum Streptophyta; class Magnoliopsida; order Alismatales; family Araceae; genus Cryptocoryne; species Cryptocoryne crispatula. Next base: position 4,827,160 of record CM069922.1, on the reverse strand, counting down.
GACTTAATGTCCCACCAGGTCCCGATAGACCCCGGTAGGGCCTTGTCTCCCATCACATAGGGCAGGGAAGAACACCTGCAGAGGCTTGGTGGTGAAGGGCTGACCGTCTAAGTGACCTGGGCCAAATTGAAACAGCGAAGGGCCGCCTCACCTCGCTGCCTCACCTAGGAAGTTGTGTCAATTGTCTTTGATAACAGAGATGATCAATAAAGCAAGCCATGACCAGGTTGACAACTGTTCCTCGTGCAAAAGCACGCAGAGTGGCTACAGTTCTTTACATCATTCTGACTTCTTGATAATATAAAGCAACTTAGACACCGGCCAACAGAATAATTCAAATGTAGCATGCAATTTATAAACCAATTAACCACAGAATTTACTATTAAGGAAAAAGGAACAAACAAATCCAGAGTATTTGTGATTCAAAAATGTCAGAAAACCCCTTTTCCCTTGGACAATGGTAAATTCAATAACATGTATGCTTAAAATGTCAATTATATACCTCAAGGGATATAGCTGTCACACGCCCACTTGTAGATGCTGCATATATCATGCTCTGCACCAACAAAAAATAAATTGTCAAATTGAGCTACAAATCAGATAAATCACCTAATACAAATTGGATGGTACGTTTCTTCTTGACAATGAAGTCATATTAAAGATGAACTTTCATGATAGGTTTAGTCAAACATCAAGTTTTCAATAGTCCCAATGAAGGTTGCAAAGATTTAGATCATGAACAGCCCTTTAGTCATTTTGAAGACCACAGCCTTTTAGTCAGATAGTTCAATTTCTCACTCATAGTTGTCCTCTGAAATTGTAGGCCCGACAGCCAAAAAGAAATCATGCTCCATGGAAATCTTGTAGGAGTATCCGAGTCTTGTATATATTGGCAATCCTTTCCAAGGAACAGAAAGAACTCGTATACACAAATAATTATGTTAGAAAAGTCAGTTTCCAAATTCAACTTCTTTTAAACCTCTTCCTTAAATGATGCAAATAAATGTCAATTTCCAAATTCAACATCCTTTAAACATCTTCCTTAAATGATGCGACAGTTTAATATTCAAATTTTCCCGTAGTAACACAACTTGAGGACATTTGTTAATAGTCAGAGAAAAAAAATGTTGGAAACCTGGACTACAAATCCACCTACATGTTTTCTGGAAGGTGTTCAGTGTTTACAACACAGACCCTATTTAAAATGGTTATGTCAGAATGTTTCTACCAAAGTTGTCAAAGCATTATTATTTTGACATTTTCTACCTTCTAACTGAAATTTCCTTAGGTCAACATTTACTATGGCCAAATCATCTCAATCTCTCCTTTGAATTTATCTACAATTGCCGCTACTCGCACATTTTATCTAATATATTCCTTAAGTATCCTATATAATCTAGTATGATCAACATTCATCTTAACATTCTTATTTCAGCAAACTCTATTTAGAAGTGTTTTTTCTTTGTTGTTCAACCATGGTTGGTGGACTCGGTCAATTATGGGTTGCATATGCCAACCAGATCAGCTCGAATCGTCCTATCTGGAATGGGTCCATTTAGACCCAACTGTGAAATCGGGTCCATTTAGACCCAATATCTTGGATCCATAATCCCTTAGTATAGATCAATTTGGACCCAATACAGGCAGACTGGTGAAATGCCCTAGTGGCAAGGGTGGCATGGTTGCTGTGGCCCAGATTCCTTCATTTGTAGCTTTTTTATGTTTTTATTTATTTTATTTTTGGAAGATCCAATCTAGGCCAATCTTGGATCAATTTTTCTTCCCTTGATTGACCTAATCGAGCCAATCTGATCTGAATCAAATCAAGATCAGCACTAGGATCCTAATTCCTTTCAGCCTTGTGTCCAACATTCACTATCATACAACATTATAAGTCTTATAGTTGTACACAAGGGAGAAAGGATCGAGGATCGGATCAATTTGAATTGATCCAAACCAAAGTCAGATCCTAAATGCAAAAGTGTAAAAAATCAAAGAATATGGGGAATTTACAGAAAATAGCAAAAAATACAAAATGACTTTTCTATTGAAATCTTACAAACTAAGCCTATTTTACATAATAAATATAGTCGGTTTATATCATTTGGTATGAGTTCATGACATTGTATGAATACACATGTTCATTGCACTCTTCACTCCATTATTCAATTATTCTATGACTTGAGTTAAATACATGAGATGTGAATGATGGTCCTTAGACTTCAAATGACTTCCGTGGATATGTAAAATATCAAGAGTCTTGAGATGATTCAAAATTTTCAAGCTTGATATTTTTTATGATGGTCATATCAAGTGTTCTATATTCTAACTCTGGATACCATGTTCCCGATCTTGTGTTGCATGATGTAGTGTTCTTCACGTAGGAAGCATAGAGGTGAAGACCTAGAATGCTGCTCTTCCAACATCCTTGGCTGTCTTGATGAATTCCCTTATCATTGTTAAGATCACCACTACTACTATTTGATATTGAGTCATCCGACAACTAATATTGGACATTAACATTTGGCTTCAGTGTGTCATCACTTAAGTCTTCAATTGTATTCAAATCAGCAATGTCCAAGGATCAATTAGTTTTTGTATACTCTTATCCTTATTACTCTTACGTGGCTTTGATAAAGTCGCTGTCTTTTGCTTCTTTGATAGTAGAGAAAAAAATCGAAATTTTTTGGATAATGATACATTATCTAATTCCCTCTCAGCCAAAGATTGATCATTTGCATTGAACCTTGATTCTTTAGCTCATTGTCAATCATCTGCCTAAGCTTATAAGGCATTTTACTCATCAAAACTTTCATCCAAATCAATAGGTTCTTCAAATGGTTGCTAGGGTGGCCACTAACTTCATCTCTCCAACATTACTCCTTGTGTGACTCTTTCAATTTTTGCAAGTCATTTAACTTCAACCTCATGTTGTAGTGACAATACACAAGTTGTTCCAACATTCTTAAAGTTAACATGCTCCTTTACTTTATAAAGATCAAACTAAAGGTGACAATACACAAGTTGCTCTAACCTTCTTAAAGTTAAAATGCTCCTTTACTTATAAAGATCAAACAAAAGGTTAACCATTGCATTCACATCTTGAAGTTGAAGTTGTTTGATTCAACACTCAACCCAAGCCAGATCTTCATATGCTATTGTTTTCCATTATCCAGCCAACAATCAGTCGCACATTAACAATATATGTTAACTCATGCACAATTAGTAATATTAAAAGAGAATGTTATGTTACATACCAGGACTGAACAATATGATTGCCCTTTGTGCTCTAAAAGTCCCAAAATACATTGACCTCAATTTGTACTCATGCAAGTGGATGCTCTTTTAAAAAAGGTATTCCAATTCAACATCACTCTATGACAAATCCTAACCACCTACTTCAGCTCTTTGTTTATAATGACTACATGCAAATCTTGTAAATCTTTCTTTAGAATTTTTTTGGCATTCTTTGATATTCTTAATTCTTAACCACATATTATAATGATAAAACACAAGTTCTTTTAATCTGACACTTCAAAACATTCCTTCTCTTGTGTGTATAAGGTTGAATGTGCTTCAATGTCTCTCACATTGTGATTAACTCGTGTTCTTGCTCAATATCCAAATTGCAGCTAGTGGATTCCATCCACTTATGTTGCTTACTCATATCCACCGCTCAACTGAAAAAAGACAATACAATAGGTATCCTTGTTTGAATATAATATGTACTAAATGTGATCACATACTACGAGAAACTTTGCCATATGAATATCATTGATCAAGATCTCCATATACTTCAATTCTCATCTTATACGATTGCATATAAAATATCATATGTAATAAAAATAAATCAATAACAATTTAACAAAATGATCCTAAAAACTCATTTTAGCCTTGAGAAGCTAAAAATCTTCTAACTCCACTTCTATTCTATCTTATGCAGTCCAAGCCAAACATTGTATCACTGACAATGTACCACACATAACCTCAGCATCATTGCATGTTTGTCCATTGTATTGCATCTTTAGGTTTAAGAAATATCATACCACAATGGAATTCCACAATTAACACATTACTAAAACACTTAAATGAAATATAAACATAGACAAATACATACTGCATGAAAATCGCGATGCAATATCTTGTCCCATCTATTATCTATAATCTTCCACCATTTCTGATAACTCTTTAGATACTTCTATTTGATTTTCAACTTTACTTTGTCCTTGTAGAAGTGCTCCATTTGATTTTTATGACTGGAATCCACCAATCTCAAAACTTGTATCATGAGTTCTTTCACGGACAAGTAGTATTGAACTTTCTCCCACCACTAATTATCCTCAATAAGATGCTCCATCGTAGCTAAGATCTCAAATTGGTCAATTATGTACATCATGTATTCCTGAGTATGAATAAATCTTTTTAAATTATGTCAATGTCTTTATAGGCTCTCTAATACAATGAAGTGTGTGACAAATCTAGTGGAACCGGTTCGCACTAGATCATGAACATTTTAATGCTCTCGCATGATATACAACAATTTAAGATGGCCATAAATAAATAATGTAATCAACTAGGCTTATCACACTTACGAGTTCATAGATAGTTCCTTTCTAATATCCTCCAACATCAAATCCATAGAGTGTGCTACACAAGGAACCCAAAATAAGTTTCTTCTAGCCTCCATCAGCTTCTACCCTGTAGCCTTATATGAAACTTCATTATTAGTCACAAACTGAACAATGTTATCATCACATATTTCCTCTACAACATTGTTCATGAGACCAAAAATGTACTTAACATTTTTAATATGCCCAAATGCGTCAATATTTTTCAAGAATGTTGTGCCCTCGAAATAATAAATGAGAAAGTTTATCATGGATCTCTTCGTGATTCCTGTCCATCCATCACACACGATAGTGCAACCCTTTTCTTCCACACCGCCTTAAATCCAATCTATCCACGATGACAATTCATCAACCTTTACATCCAACTGACCCTCATAGACACTTTTGGACATCGGAACTTTTAATCTTGTCCAACCTCACTAATGCATCAATCATAGTCTAGAAATATGGATTGATAGCTACATGGGCTAGGACACTGACATCAATGTAAAATAAGACATAAATGTTAATGTCCATTCAAAATCATCGAAGGCAAATACAAAAGAAGTTAAGGCTTGATCTACTTGTATGTAAAAATCATTTACAAATATGCTTGATTGCCTTCTTGCAACCAATGTCATTGCCTTAACTCCTTTAAAGACATGCTTTATCGTCATTTGACTTCTATCTTGCTGCCTATACATGAACATGTCCGTCGGTCGAACTGACTATGACCGACCGAACTCACTATCTCGACTTGAATGAGGTGTAGGGTGCTTCTACATCTAAATGTCTAGTAGTAGATCCTCCTGATCCATTTCTTTTATCTTCATCTTCATAGGCTGATGCCTTACTTGTATGCATTACTCTCTTTATTTGTGTCTCCTCTTCATTCTTTGAACTTCATCTATCAATTTCAACTTGAGCCTTTCCTTTACCTTTTCATGGGTTTCAGACACACGGTTTGTGTCTCTTTCAAACAGCTCATCGTACAACTCAACTCTCTGCTCAATGTGTATCTCCCTCTATGATACTCTGCTAATTAAATAGCCCCTCATTTCTCCTTGCAACTCTGTCGGTACCTTGTCACATTTTTTGCATTCCCACTAATCCCACTTACGTGTTGTTTGAGTCAGTAGAAACCTACATTTCTTTCTCGCACCACTTACATTTCACTCTTTTTTATCAACATCCAACAAATATCCGTGTTTCCATCAAACATCACAAAGTTCAGGGGCCCCATACTTCCCGTCCAACCTTTCCCCTGCACGTAAAACACAAAAAATTTGGTACTCATGTTAAGTAAAACTTTAAAATGTTAAGAGGGGGATTTTGGGAAATTCTGAACAATGAGTGGTTCAGGGGGTGCAACCAAAGTTCCTTACTAAGGGCGGGGGGTGATGGGCCGAGTAGTCACCCCTCCCTTGTGGTGACTGTGGCAAGGGGTGGGGAGCTGAGGGGGATTGGTTAGGGTGCAAACGAACCAATACATTCGACAAGTAGCTCGAAGTTCGACTCGATAAAAGCTTGACTTGGCTCGTTTATTATGTTAAATGAAAAAACTTGAACAAAAAATAAAGCTCGACTCATTAAACGAGCCAAGTTTGAACAAACTCCTGCTCGGCTCGATAAATTCGCGAACAGCTCGATTAAATATTATATTATATATTTATTTTTAAAAATTAAATTTTGAGTATTAATAATTATATATTGTTACTTAAATATATTAAATAACTTAAATTTTGAGTTTAAACTTAGATCGAGTTTCATAAATGAGCTAAATCTAGAGTTTCACAAATGACTTTTCGTTGATTTTGAGTTTATAAATGAGTTTGTATATAACTTAAGTTTGAATGTGAATTGAATTTTAGTCTAACTATTACTCGAGTTCAAACTCGACTCGGCTCAATTAATAAACAAACCAAGCTTGAACAAGGGTTCCATATACTCGTTAAAATTCGAGCTTGAACTTGAACTCGTGTAAAATAAACGAGTCGAGCTTGAACACCATGCTACTCGGCTCGGCTCGACTCGTTTGCACCCCTAGGTATTGGCTAGGGGTGGGGGACTGACGGGACTGTGGCAAGGGAGGGGGGCTCAGCGATGGGGAGAATCAAGGGGAGGGCCACTGCCGCCATGAAGGGGATGTCAGAGGAGAAGGGGGTGCCAGAATCGTGGAAGGGGGGGAGGGGGATCAAAGCCCAGATCGGAAGGGGGAAGGTAGATCATGCCGATTCCTCCAGGAATCAGTTCAGGGTCTCACTGATCCCGATCACTGATTCAGCAAAATATGTTATAAACATCTTTAGAAGATTCACTGTTAGTTACTCAAAAACTGCATTTATAGCTCCCAACGTCTTGTTTCCCATCCCTTACATTAGGAATATTTATGTAAAGACAGACCTAAGAGTTAAAAAAGACAGAAGGTAGAGAAATTGAATCGGTGGGTGAAGAGAAACAACCTCATCTTCTACAGTTCTTATATTAATCAACAATGAATTTTTATCTGATGGCTTGCAAAAGCCATTTAGTGAATTTCTTAGGGTTGAAGTTCTGATAGTGTTTTGGCAAACAAACACCTGACACAGAATAAAGAAAAACAGGGAACAAATCCAATTTCTAGCCTTAATCTACAGTGAAAATAACTTTTTAGACGCAAAACATCAATTTTGTTTTCATTAATTAGGTAGCATGATTGAAATATATAAATCTAAGAAACATGTCCCTTGCACTCACAAAGAATAGCTTTACTAAATTTTAGTTTGTTAAACATTAATATATGAAAGAACTTAAAACATTAAACAGTACTGATGTAACCTCAAAATTCCCAAAAAGATTTATTCTTTAGTTGTTTTTTGGAAATTCATTTTCCTTTTGGATTTGAATTAGATTTGGTTAGACCTTAGCATTGACTTATTAGGAAAATAGATGGTATTCCATAAAAGTACTAGCTAGGGTCAAAATTATATGTTGAGGTTGTTAGGTTCTTTGAAAATTTGTTTTGACCTCTCCCCGTCGGATGGTGCGAAGATCCGACGTTAATTACATCGAGATTTCTCGAATACCCTTGATTATCGTCATAGCAATCCATTGAAATAGAAGACATGCATCCACAATAAACATTCACACAAATATAGGAGAAAACAACTCCATGAATTTGATGGAAGGCAAGCACTTAATTTTGTTTGAATTTTGTTTGAATTGCATTTTGATTTAAGTTGAATTGAATTTTGATTTGATTTGAATTGGTTTAATTGTATTTGATTTAGTTTGAATTTGAGTTTTGTTTAGATTGGTTGAAATTTTGGATTTGGTGTGTGAGTTTTAATTTGATTTGAATTTGATTTAATTTAAGTTGATTAATTGATTTTAAGTTTATTTGGAATGAATTTGATTGGAACTTGATTTGTTTGAATTTAATTTGAGAGATTTATTTGGTTGACTTTGATTGATTTAGATTGAATTGAATTTGATTGAAATTGAGTTTGATTTGAGGTTCATTTGGAAATTTGATTTTCACTTGCAGATTTGGTTGAATTCTGTTTGATTGGAATTAGCTTGAGTTTAAGAGTTTGATAGAATGTTTTCCAATTTTCGGATTTTTACAGCTTCAGATTTGCTTGAATTTGGATTATTTAGAGAAATTTGATTTGATTGAATTAGAGTTGAGCTTGATTTGAATTTAATTTTGATTGGCTTAGATTTCAGTTAAATCTGCAGATCTTGACAGTTTCTGGATCTTCTCTTATGCAATTTTCAGATTTTGTGAAATGATTTGGGGTTTGTTTGAATTTGAATTTTTTTATGGGTTTGAATGGTTTGGAATCACCTGTTTACGGGCCAGCCTCTGACTTGTACTAGTTTCAGTTTTTGGAGTTCAAATCTCTTGCAGACTCAGGCTTCTGATTTCAAATTATGTATATTGTGCATTTCTGATCTTCGGCTGCTGATTTAGGGGCCTTAAACCTTCAGATTTCTTTTATTCACAAACCTCAGACTGCTGACTTCCAAATTTCAGATTTCTGATCAGCCAAGCCCAGATTTCTGCACTTCCAGATTGCAAGGCTTATGTGATTTGATTTGGGTTTGTGATTTTACGGATTGACAGATTTGGGTTTAATTTGATTTGTTTGAAGACATTTTCGTTTATACAGGTTGCAGATTCTTAAATTGTGTTTTTCAGATTTTTTTTTTTATTGTCTTGCCCTCCAAAACTTCATGGTGCAGTCCTCTCCTTGTAACAGAAGTCCATGCACCGAACGTGAGTTTTCATTTACTTCCTCAACATGAGACATGTTTTACAATTTGACCAGCAATCCGGTCCCTTTGAGTCCTTGATGAACATGGAACTTGTTTGATCAATTTGAGAGGGAAAACACCCGGTCTTTGATAGACTTGTGGGCATTCCTCTCGCTGATTTTGAGATTGAGCATATCCCGACCTTTGATAGGCTTGTGGGAGGCTAGCTCATATCGCTCTTCATGGATCCTTCATGAGTTGATGAACTTGTCATTTCATGGGCGGCATGTACCCGGTCTTTGATAGACTTATGGGCATCCCCACTGTTTTGAGATTGACTACACCCGGTTTTTGACAAGCTTGTGGGCAATCAACTCACTGATTTGAGATTGAGCATACCCGGCTTTTGATAAGCTTGTGGGCACTCATCCCATGGTTGGTCATCCTCATTAGCCTATGGTTTGGGCATGTTGACATGTTGATCATGCACAGCCTCTCTATGGCAAAATGGGCAAAATAACTCCCTCGTGAGGGATGGTAAGACATTGGGGTCTTTTAACTAGACCTTTGTATGCCCACCTTAAGAAGAGGGTCAGGAGGTGGGTTTAGAACCGGCCTCCTGGTTTCCCTTTGTTTTGAATTCTTTTAAGTTGAGCCGAGGCCATGAGGTGGGTTTAGAACCGGCCTTATGCTTGCCTCGGTTTGTTTGAATTAAATGGATTTTTATTTAATTTAAATTGATTGTTTGTTTTTTATTTTATTTTTTGAATTAATTATGGGTCAGGAGGAGGGTTTAAAACCGACCTCTGCATGCCCAATTGAATTCTTTTAGGTTATGCCGAAGCCATGAGGTGGGTTTAGAACCGGCCTTATGCTTGCCTCGGTTTGTTTAAATTAAATTGATTTAAAAAATTTAAATTTTAATGCCCATGGCACTGTTCATCTGGCGCAAATGGGCCTCACGGCCCACCTCCTCCTCCTCCTCCTCTTCTTCTTCTTCTTTTTTTTTTTAACATCCTTTTCTGGTGGGCCCCACCATCTGTTGACCCGCAGGTCAACGGAGCCTCACGCGGCCACCCGCGCGACTGCCTCTCCGCGACTCCTCTTCTTTTCTTTTTTTTTTCACCCTTTTTTTTTTTGCGGGCCCCACCCCTTTTTCCACCGTGGACTATAGTCGGGGGGTATTATTTCCCCCCCGGCTACAGTACCTCCTCCTTCCTCCCACGATCGCGGCGGAGACGGGAGACGGTAGGGGGGGCTGGGACGGCTTCCGGCGGGGGTTCCGGAAGAAACCGGCTCCCGACGGGGCTTCCTTTCGTGGCCGGATGCTCCGGACGGCGACGGCTGCTGCTGCCGGCGGAGGTCTTGGTGACGGCGTCTTCCGGAGGGACTTGGCGATGGCTATTGCTGCCGCAAGGAGGCTTCCGGCGATCCCCGCGCAATGGTACTTCCGGCGGCGGTGGCGACTTCGTGGGGATTTCCGGCAATGATAGCAGCTACGGGGAGGAGGAGGTCCGACGGCGGGCGGGACTTCCGGTTGGCCTTCTTTGGATTTCTCTCCGTCTCCCTCTCTTCTGCGGCGGGCGGCCACTCCGATCTCTCCCTCCTCTTGCCCTCTCTTCCCCCGACCTTCTGCGCGGCGGCACCGACCGGGTTCTTATACGCGTCGGGAGGGCTCCGTCTCCTATTGGGAAGGTGGTTCCGGGTCCGAGAGGGACTCGGAACTTGCCATCGACTTAGCTACCTCATCCTGGAAGGAGATCGAACTCCTTGCTAAAAGGAGGGATATTTTTCCGTCGACCGTTGCTTTTAGCCATTTCCGAGTAGGACTCGGAGCTGCAGAATCAGACGTCGATCAGGGCTTATTGGCTTGGTGATCTCCTAACCCGGATTCCCTTCTTGCTTTGTCCGGCCTCCTGCCTTTGTTCAACCAAGTCCCCCTTGATTTTCTGTCGAGCCCATTTTTTTTAGCAGACCCGCGGATTGATTCTCCAGCTTGTTTTAGAAGGATTATCCAGCCTTTTTGAGCAGGCCCATGGGCCTTGGAGATGGCTTGCAAATGGGCTCTCCGGCCAGCTGAATTGGGCCAATTGGAGTCCCATTATGGGCTCTGTCGATGGGCACTCCAGGTAGACTGAATTGAGCCGATCAAAGTCTTGTTATGGGCCTGGAGATGGCTTGTACATGTTGTACACAACCTGAATTTTAGAGAGGCCGAGCCTGCCATCTCTTTGGTTTCTTTTTTTTTTTTTTTTTTTGAAAATTTCTGGTTACAACAAGTACATAGAACAAAAGGCAGCATAATTCAAATAGAAAAAATTTACTAGATTAGGAAACAGAACCAGAAATATGAATATGAACAACAGACCATGTCAACAGAAGGTGACCCATAGAGACTTCCACCGCATAAGATCTTGTAAACACAATGTTGTTTCACGTAATCTAAAGCATAGAGCCAGTGGTCATGCGCTCCACACCTGTATTTTTTAACATAGTGAATCAGGTTGCTTGATCATTGAACAAATACCTCGTATTGAACATTTTTGTGCACAGAAAATGAGCTTAATATTGTGAAGCCGTAACTGTGTGGAAAACAAAGCTGAAAGAATATCAGGAAACTTTCTTCATCAGACCAGAGTAATTACAATTTGAAAAGAAGTTGGTCAAGAAATTAAGATAGGAAAGGATTGAACTTCTCAGATTACGTAAATTAAAAACCATACATCCAAGCAAATAACTTATACCAGAGTTCCATTTAAGAACAGGCTCTTTGGCACTTTAACGAGAACTATTAAGTGTCAATGTCTGTAAAGTCTTGAGGTAGTCTCGAGGAATTTTGCTAAAGCCTCATAAGACATAAGCCCCAAAACTTACCAAGGCATAAGCCTCCCTTTAAGAGAAAACATATAATCTAAGAACATTTAAGTTATTCAAGAAATGATTTTCTGTTGAAAAGCAAATTAAAACAGAAGTAAATAAATTTCAATTTTGAAATTCAAATACACACTTTAAACTAAAATAATACAAACTCACTGTACAAAAAAGATGTGATAAATTATGTCCCATCAATCAGGTGTTATTTGAACATAATGTGCTCAAACAGAATTTGAACTTTATAGGTGTTTGCTTGCATAATAAAATGTTTCTCTACAAAAAACATTCTTGTAACAAAACTTGTTAAAAAAGGTGTTTAAAAATTATGATAAAATAATTTTTTGAGAGGCCTTCTTCTTGGATAAAAAGGAGGTGAGATCTTTTTGTTCCTTGTAGTCCACCTGTTTCTAGTTATATATGGTACCCACCCTTTTTGTTATATATCTCACCAAGCATGATAATGTTATGCTTATGGCGGCCATAGGTTTATTTCAATATATAATTTAACACAAAGTGTATAAAAAAAATTTCCAACCAAACATCTCATTAAACAATTTTTAAAAATCAATCTAAAGAATATAACCAGCTAATTAAACTATCCAAGCTTCTACATTCTATATTTCTATCTAAAGTTTGAATAAATAAAGCATAAAAAAACATTTATATTGTAAAAAATAGTAAAATTTCACACCATTATTACAATAAGTGTTTAAATAATACACTTTACTAATGTATTATATTTATAATTTATTTTTAAGTAAAATTTTAATATTCAGCATCAGGAAAGGGGAAAAAACTCAAACATCATGTCATGACAGTGTAACCCAGAAGAACTCTACTCTCCAATGCAGCTGAATCCTCATCAGCAGCACCATCCTTTCCTGACTCTAACACTCCGCCCACAAACTTATAAATAGTTGATGTTGAGTGGTAGAGAGGTTACCTGGTGAACGAGAGTGTGGAATCCCATGATTCCCATCAAGACAAGGATATTTATGTGGAAGAGCCATTTGAATAGGCTTCGATCAAGAGCATACCTCAAGCATGTAAGGCAACTCACATAAACCAAATGTATGCTCTGTGCGAGCTATAAGAAGGATATAGATAACCTTTTCTGGCATTGTGTCATAATCAACACAATTTGGCAAAAAAATTTCAGATAGGAAAATCTGGATGAGATAACATTCCATAATCTTAAGCATCTCTGTGCGGCATTGCAGCATCTGAATGAATCCATGGGAATCATCCTGTGATTTTATGGGCCATTTGGAGGGAAAGAAGGCAGTGTGTTTCTTCAACAACCGACGCAAGAGTTCTAAAGAGATAATCATGATGTCCCTTGTGTTAAGTCCTAGTATTTTGGCCACTTTGGCTTCTACTTGGATGGTAGTGGTATCTCGATTAGCTTGCTCTCCTAGAAGAGATTTTTGTTATAGTCACACCCTCATCCTACTATCTTAGTAGGATAGATCACTTCTTTTCTCTTTCTAGTTGTCTTCTGTCTTTTTTACCATGTTGTACCCTTTTAATTGCTATTATGAATGAAATGAAATGTGGCCTCAGCCATCTTCAAAAAAAATTTGTTGAAGAACCTCTCTTCAAAGGCTCCCTTCTCAACTGCCTTCAGCAACCCACCTGCCTCACCACCACCTTAAACCATTCCACTCCACATAGGTGAGCCGAGACTCCTGCTAATCAGCTCCAAGTTGCAGTTGCGGGTAGCCTTCACTGAGCCAACACCCAGCAGCCAACTTATGAAGATCACTTTTCCAGCAGGACCACTAACCGCCGGTCATGAACATCCTTTGCCCCGCGGTGAAAGGACCCCACCTTTACCAGACATGATTCTCTTCAGAGCTCCATCACCTAACAGGCCCTCTGCGGGCCAAAGCCAGTTGAGAAGCCTGTGGTGACCACCACTACACCCTCCATCTTTGTCACCGTATCTGTTGTTGCCTTGCCACCATACTATCTTCAAACCAAGCTTTCTTCCTATCCAGGTCTGGGGCCCAACGAATATCGACTGTCCCTCTGGCTATGTTCATGGATAAACTACTGCCTCACATCACTCTTTGGCCATGAAGAGTAGCGCCCCACCCGATGCAAGGAGCAGGAGTTGCTCTGGTGCCCAATGTCATTGCACACCAGACAGTGCACCAGATTCCGGCACATCGCAGCCCAGGCCCCCTACCGAGGCATCGAGCACAGCAGTCCCTTGCCACCTGTAAAATCGGCCCCAACCTAGCACCAACAGCTGCCCAACGAGCAGATCTCTGCCAGTGCCTGTTCATGGCAAACCAATCAACCCCCAGCCTAGTGATATCCCCTGATTCAACTTCCATCTCAGATCTATGTTTACGACCACCAAACTTGCCACACAGAGGGCAAGGGCACTGCCAGAAATGGCAACTAGGACTGCATGGCAGTCTCATTAACACCCTGACCACATCACCTTACATCCGCACTCACCACATGCATGGCTTCCAACAATTATGTTAACAAAGAAAAGCAACAATTAAAATTGAACCTCATAAAATTGCTCATTCACTCTTTGGGTATAGATATGGAGAATCATGCAATCAAATGAAAATCCATAACAATAACAGAGACAAGAGGCGTTTTTTCTCAACTAACTACCCCTGTCAATCATTTTGAAAATTTTACCTCAAGATCAAAAGGTGAACTCTTATCATAAGCTTGTAACATTATTTTGTGTATAAGTTTTTTTTTCGAAATTTTCCAGGTTGGGTTGATCCAATTGGAGATCAATCCCGATTCAGGATGAGATCTGATCATTATATACTAAGGGACTCTGATCCAGAAATCCATCTTTTACAGTGAGAACCAGATATGCCTGTGTTTGAAGAGATAGGGGTTGATCCCCAAAATGTCAAATCAGTCGTCTAAAAGCACATCTAAGTTGTCAAGTATCAATCATGATTTGCCTTGGTCTGCCAAAGTCACTGGACAATTATTCTGTAACGAGAATGGCAAGGTGCCAAGGAACCCACATGGTTGGTTAGAAGCTGATCTGGATACACCAATTTAAAGTGAGTTCTGCAACCTTGGCTAGAGTACATTGTCCAAGGTTATAAAAAGATTAAAAAACTGTACTAAAAAGGTTAGCGAGTAGATATGAACTGTGTGCCATCTTTAATTAAAATAATAATATGAAAGTATCCAGAATTCAGCAATAATTATGAATGTACTAGCAAAAATCATGTACCAGACTAAACCATTCCATGCTAGTGGCTGCATTTTAACCTGAAAAGACAAGAGCATATGATACTCAAACAAAGGCATTATGAAGCTTCAAGCACGTAAGTGTTGACATGCCAGAAAAGATACACCAGCCAGACATTCCAAGACATCAGAATCCCGTTTTATTGTTTTGACTATTGTCTCATCAATTACTACTGGTGCTTTGCATACTTTCCCTTTATCCCCAGAAGAATGTTGATTTGGCCCAGTAGCCTGAAAAACCTAAAAATAAAAAACATGGGAGCATAAAGCTGGATTCAGAAGAGAAACAATGTTCTTTATTTCTGGATCTTTTTTCTTAATTGGACTAGATCTAAAATCCACATGTCCGTTTTGTTTTGATAAACCGATTGTTCATATTCTATCCAAGCATTCCAATACCTTCATCTTATACGTCAATACTTTGCTTTGTTTTAAAAGCCAAAAGAAGAAGCTACTGTTTGTAAGCTTTGAAAAAAAAATTTCTTCACGTCTTAAGTTTCTTAGGAATCCTTAAACATGGAATGTCAGCAAGGTCTTGCTCAGAGAAGGTACCTGCCCATGTGTTTGGAATACCCAAGAGATGAATCCTGACGTAAAGTCAAGAAAGTAGATCTTCCCTTCGTAGCATCCAACAACAACCTTTATAAGAAAATAGAGGAAAAATTATACATACACAGAGAACAAGAAAGTAAACAAAACCTACATGATCTAGTTGCAACTTGCAACGGATCACTATGAAAGTATACATGAGAAAAATCACTGGTGATAGCTGCAGAACATTCAATCCGGCCTTCCAAATTTGTCTTCCACCGAACAAAGCCACTTAACAAACCATAGCAGAAACGTTAGTAGAAAAGAACAGACACAATAATAAGATTGCCAAATTAAATTACTTCAGATATTCTACATTTCTGCCAAATTTCAAGGTGCTGCTCCTACGATTTTCTCAAAATTGTAATTTAATGACACCAATTACTATAGTTGTGGCAATGGTAATGGTAATCATTATATATACTGTCATGACGAACTGTTGTTAAACTTCATGGTGCAATAAATTATAAATAAAATTAACAAATTAAGATACTTTAGATATTCTACATTTCTGCCAAATTTCAATCTGCTGCTTCTCCTATGATTATCTCAAAAGTGTAATTTAATGCCACATATTACCATAGTCAGGCCAATGGTAATCAGTATATATACTGTCATGACAAACTGTTGGTAAACTACTATATTTTGTACAACATAAAACAATGATCCATGGTTACCGAATGACTTTATTCATTTATACCTACATCCACATTTGATTAGCTCCGAATACTTATTAAAAAGTATGCACGATAAACAATAAGGCACAATGAGAACAACACATCTAATAGTGTCCTCATTTTGTGCAGTTGCTCTTACTAGTCTTGCATTGGCCTTTTCGTTTGTCCAGCTTGCAGCGTAGTAGATCACTTATTACTTATCATCTTTGATATTGGTCTTCCTTATCCTACCTACTTGGTTTGGTTTGGCATGTTCATTTCTCTCTTGCCTTCTTGGCAACCTCCTTTCTGTGTTTTTTCTTCTTATTTTTCTCTTAGCCTGTCCATCATCAGGATAGGTTTTTTTCATTCTCCTTTGGTCCTTGTTCCTAGGGATGTTCATCTCACTCAGTAAAAGTGTAAAACCAGTAAAGAAAATTGAATAATTGTTTGGTTCACAAAACCTAACTGTGGTATAATAAACGGTTTGATTCAGTTCATCCCCCCTCTGATCCAAGCTGAACCCATAACTAAATTATGTATTGAACAACCGAACCGAACCGAACCATTCAGTTCTGTTCATTAACAGTTTGGGCATTCACCAAACTGAGTTTATTCAGTTCGGTTCACTTATCGGTTCAGTTTCAGTTTCATCAAACTCAGCCTAAAATTGAACCAAACCATGAACACTTACTTGTTATTGCTTATTTTTAGCATTCAATGAATTGTGATGGCTTGTTTTCGTTCACCTTCAAAAAAGGGAATGAAAAGAAAGAAACATGAGAAAAAACAATTTATATTCGTTAAATTGTTAAGATTAAATTATTATAGAATATATAATTCTATTTTAATAGTTGGTTGTATATATTCTCATATTTATATATTTTTATTTGAATTTTATGTTTAACTTATATTTTATATTATATCATATAATTTTCATTATGTTATTGATTTTTATGCATATTCATTACAGCGTTCATCATTATGATGATAACTATTATAGTATCATCATATTTATATCTATCACACATTACAAAATTATACTATAAATGTAACTAAGATAAGTCGCTCTGCTAATTATTCAAACCTATTAAAACAGCATCATAGAAAAGACTGAAAGATATCAACAATTAAGCATTGCCCTTGTAAATGTATACCTTATTCAATTACTGTTAGCTGTAACTTCTAGACAAAAAGACCATTTACCGAACATTTAACTAAACGTTTTAAAAACTACATTATTTTATTTTCATCTGAAACGAGTGTGGCTACTATTTCAAACTAAGCAAAAGAGACGTACTTATACAACTACATAAAATGGAAAAATTCAATCACATGAATAAAGGCTTTATATTCCATAGTAAATAGTACCTTAAAGCATTAATGGAGAAGAATATGCATGAATGAGATCCAATGAACAAGTGAAATTCACCATTCTTTAATACAAGTAAAGGAGATGCATCAACGCACAATCCCAAGGGAACTCTCCATATCTCTTTCAACACCCAACTTTTGCTTTTTGGAGCTTCTATTTTCAAAAAGCATTGTCTTGTTTCATCAACTGCAGTCATTTCTCCAAATACACACCGGTTGCAACGATTAAGTGAATATAACTTTGGTAAATTCAGTTTGGAAATATCCAGATTGTGATAACCAGAAGCACCATTATCGGCATCTGAAAATCTAACAGACTCTAACTGTCTCAGAGATTCAATTTGATGAAAACCAACACTGCTATTCACCAGGAGTTTTGGCCACTCTGAATTCTCTCCTAAAGTGCTGTTCAACTTTAATCTTTTCGACTGGAGTTCATCACTGTGGAATGCAGTTTCATGCATAGCTTTTCCATTTATAACAGCATCTAGAAGACCGACTGGGCTGGGATAACTATACAATAGTCTCATATCAATCCCTAATTTGTGGACAAGAAGAGCAGCCAAAATAGAAGATCCACCCATCATAAAAAAATCATCATTGTCATTGATCTCTTCAACAAGCAATACATCACAAAATGCCTAGTTACCCAAAGGATAAAAGAACAGGATTAACTAGAGGCAAAATAAAAAAAGTAAAAAAATATAACACACATCACATGAAATTACTTGTAAAATATCAGCACTCCCATTCTTGTAATGCTATTATAGAAAAAAAAGATCATTTCACTAGATATATTCCGAACAGAGAAAATGAGCAGAACAAGAAAACTCAAGAAAGTGTAGAACAGAGAATGAACTTCAGTTTCAGGATACAAAGTAGAATCCTCTTGTCAGATCATTATCCGTTGACAATTTGCTACAGCACTTACTGGGTGTAAGGAGCACCTCCCCATTCTGTATGCAGATTGTTACTGGCTGTTGAGGGCACCTTCCCATTCCAACACCCAGCGGTTAACAGAATTTCTAAAAACTAGAGCCAATAAATACATTAACATTCTAGATTTATGTATAACTGCTTTCCCCAAACCTTAAGACTAGATATAAAATGATAGCACCAATACTCAAGATTGAATCTCCACTATTTGAAGGAAATAAAATTAAGTGTCATAAAAACAATACTAGAAGAATAGAAGATGTAGAGAATATAACAAAGAATGATATGAACTATACTGGGATGATTATATTTTATTAAGTAAAAGACGCATTGAAGATGATGAAAAATGCAAGGCATGTGACCCTGACAAAATCCATATTGAAGTCTAGAAATGTATGGAAGATTTATAGATGAAACAGTTAGCTTAACTATAGAGAGATCAAGCCTAAAAGTCATACCATGAAATCGTAAGACAGAGTTATGCACTGGAAATTACAACTATTTTAATAACTAATTTGGATTTGCGCCTAGCCAATATGCAATGAAAGTTATTTTTCTTATTAAAAGTTTGATAAAAAATTTCAAGATATAAAAATTATTTATTTATAGTTTTCATTAACTTGAAAAAAGTTTAGATAAAGTTATAATAGATGTTTTGTCGTGGGTATTGGAGGTAAAGATAATATTCATTAAAAAATAAGAGATTTTTTTGTTCAAAGGTATTTCAGGCCTCTTTGAGGGCTGCTTTCAAGGTATTTCAGGCCTGTTTGAGGGCTGGTTTAGTGATGGTTTCGGACTTGTTTGAGGACAGGTTACAGGAGTATTTTGGGCATGATTTGGAGAGGGAAACCATGAGTTTAGGGCATAGTTTGAGGTGCTGTCATTTGAGACAGCTTCCAGGTGGTTTTGGGTTCACTTTGGTGATTGGAGGCCAAAATCAAGGAAAAATAAGTGGGGCATAGCCGCATAGGCACAGCCAAGGGCCTATTCTCAAGGCCTTTTAGGCTCGGTTGGGAGGTGAAAGGAAAAACAATTCATAGAATATGAAGTGGATGTGTAGGCACAGCTATGGGGCTACCTTTCTCACCATCTCCTTCCATCTTGCGCAGCAGTTGCAGCAGGAGTTCGGCCTCCTTTTCCTTCTCTTATTCCTCTTTTTTTTATATCCTCTCCTTTTCTACTTGGAAGAGTAAAATCAGGGGGGTGGCACCCCTTTTTTCACTGGCTCCCCTATCCTTGGAAGGGAGAAAAGGAGATGTTTGTAGAAAGGATGGAGAGAGGGAGGATGGCGCAGCAGGCTTGCCAATTTGGGGCTTGTTCAAATAAGGTAAGTGTGGTCCAAAGAGAGAGAAAATATTTCCTGATTTTCCACGAGGTGCAACCCGCACCTCCAGCTCTCTCCATGTGGGTGAGGATGCCACGTAACATCTTACTACGTTTTGGACTTTCTCCCTATTTTTTATAAAATTTTAAAAATTTAAGATTAATTTTCCTTATTTTTCAGACGGAAATTGGTCGTAAAAAATAATATATATTCTGAACCCAAAAATATAAAATATCAAAATGATACAAATATCAAGATAATGCTTTAAATAATTTTTTAGTAATATTTGATTAATTATGACCAAAATATTAACTTTTGAGAGCTTTTATTGAAAAAAGCCCTTAATTTCCAGAAGTTTTTTATTTCCAATTCTGAGATTTTCAGACTTTCAAAAATATTTTTCCTGATTTTTGGTCAATGTTCATGCAAGGAGATTGACCGTATCACAATCCCTTGAATTTTATAAAAAATAGTTAATTATTTGATTTTTTTTGGAAGAATTTTCAATCAACCATTAGAATTTTCTCCTCCAGATTTGGTCTAAAATTGTCGAGGAGGAGGTGGCATGATCAGCATCTTAGATATAGGATTTGATTTGGCTTTAAAAGAGAAAAGGAAATCGAGGATATTTGATTGAACCCTCATTGGAATAGGAGATATTCTCATTAAGATTTGATTGTAACAAACGAGATTTGATTTGAGATCAAATGGGATTTAAATGGAGTTAATTCTCTCTCTCTCTCTCTCTCTCTCTCTCTCTCTCTCTCTCTCTCTCTCTCTCTCCCTCTCTCCCCCCACCCACCCCCCCACTCAGCATCAGCAGGCTGGCAGATGGCTAAGGATGCACCCACAGAAGGGGCATGAAATTCGCCCTGTTTGAGGCCGCCGAAAATGACTCAAGATCAGGAACGTATCTTTCAGTACATAGGCTTCACCATTTAAGCCACCAAAGCTTAGAAAAAACATATCTTTCAGTACATAGGCTTCACCATCTTTAACCTGGGGCCAATTTACTTCCTATGCCAAACTCTCCTACACTGCGCTGTAACTCCCCAAGTGGGAAGCATAAGGGCTGATCTAGAGTTTCAAGTCACGTTTCTTATGAAATACAAGTCTAATAAATTGGACATGCCCTGGTTCCAAATGGCTGAAGATCAAATGACTGTTTCAAGGAAAGTTCAGGTGAATTTGCTTGACTGGGTAGTAATCTAAAAAAAAATCTCAAAATTTAACAGAGCCTCAGCACTCTGTACCAATAATGCAGTGAACATACACAGGCATTACTAGGAAGCCTTCCAACAGCTGTTGTGCATCGTTCAAGAAAAAAGTTCAGGTTTCTTCTAATGAAAACACCAATGATTGACATGTTTTTTGGTTAGCATTACTCAAGCTCTTTCGTGTCTTCCAACCAAAATCCAATGATGTGAGCTCACTTGATGGGGACATTTTTTTAGCATCTTTTAAAATTGAGTCCTTAAATGGACTAGTCTGTAAATAGACTTCTTAGGGAGTCCTTTTCTTTAATTTTCCCCACTCCTTCTTTATAAGGAGGACCGGACAGTGAATTTTTGGAGCTCTTCGGAGGGTTTCTCCCGCGCAGGGGGCTGCGGCCCCCGTCTTCTTCCCCTATCTTCCCCGATCGGCCAGGAGGGCCTTCCCCTTCCATCCTCCAAATCCGGTAGGTAGCCGATCCCCCTCTTCCTCCTCATCCTCCGGCCTCCGCGCCGTTCTTCTCTTCTTCCTCTTCTCGGTTCAACAGAAGCCGGACACAGCCTCGACCTCCGTCTTCTTCCTCCGGCGGCCTCCTCCCTCGACGATGGCGATGGCGGGACCTTCCTCCCTTCGCGGAGGCAGACGAAGGAAGAAGCATAACATAGAGAAGAAGAAGTAGAAGAAGAAGAAGCGGAAGGAGATGACGGTGAAGAGGGAAGAGGATCCGGCGATCCCCGGATCCTCCTCCCCTGCGGCTCCCTCCCGGCGTCATCCCCGGCTCCACCCGCCCGCACGCCGCAGCCGGCCGGACAACGCCGCGACCATCTTCCCCCCCTTGCTCCACGCGACCTCGGCTCGTCCGGACGGGGACGACGACGACGACGCGGCCTCGGGGCCGTCCGGACAACGGCGACGTCGCAAACGCCGCCCCGCCTTTTGTCACGGCTCGTGCTCGCGAGGGGATCGCAGTGATGCCGCCATGGCATCAGACGGCGATGGCCGGATCGCGGCCACGCGACCACGGCCAGCTCCCCCCCTCCGCGCGCCACGATCCCCCGCCCGGTGCACACGCGAGCGGCTCGCGCCCAGACCAGTTCACGGTCCAGACCGGCCAACCGGCCGGTTCAGCCGGGTCCAGACCCGGTTCACGCCGGTTCGACCTGGTTCAGCACCCGAACCGGTCGGTTCAGGCCGGTTCAAGGCATTTTGAGCCGGTTTAGACCGGTTCGAGTCGGTTCGACTCGGTTCGGGATCGTTTCGGGTCTGTTTGGACCGGTTCGAGGCCGGTTTGCTCTATTTTGGGCTCGTTTATGTCCTTTAGTGGCGATTAGCGCCGGTTCGTTTCGTTTTCGGTCGGTTTAGCCCGGTCTAGCCTGTTTGTCCCGCATCATCACTTCTAAGGAAATATGGTCTTCCTGGCTTGATAGAAGCACCATAGGATCTTTATAAATTCTGGTACTTCCAAGAGAAACATCTTCTTGGAAGAGTAACAGTTTGCTTGTCAGTGTTGCACATTTCTGACCCATTTTACTTGTTAAGTTTGGAACGCAGGTCTCCTTTTACCATCTAGGTGTACAGTTGTAATCATACTACACTTCTCATAGATGTGACGTTGCCTGTTTCCATCACCTGTGTGGGAAAATAAAACAAACAAAAAATTCCTTCAAACAAGACATCTAGTAGCCAAAAAAGACAGAGAACAGGGCATACAACTACAAGTCACTTCGTTTTAGACCGTAAGTCTCATTTGTCTAACAGGAAAAACAGATTCCCACTACTATAATGTATCCAAATAAAAAGGATCATATTACATAACAAGCAAAAATAAGATAAAAAAAACCTTCTTTATAATCTGTAAAAAGTCCCTGAAACATTGTTTTTCGTCAAATTTCATCATTGAGCACTTTGGAAATGGTAATGAACTCTCCAAGATACTATAATCCACTTTACCAGTGGAACACATAGGTAGTGACTTGACAAAGGAAAAGTAGCTGGGAACCATAACTGGTGGTAGTTTTCTGATCAACCAATTTCTAATGGACATCATCAAAAAATTTTCACCGCCCGCTTTGTTGAGTAAAGAAAATGGCTTTACTGAAGTTTCAGCTCGTTCATGTTCCGCTAAGACAACATATGCCTTAAGAAAAATATGACTAGCTGGTTCTCTAGAATTTTTTGTAACTACAGCAGCAACAGTGACTGCAGGATGCGCTCTTAAAGCATGTTCAATCTCTTCCAAAGCAATACGTTGCCCGTTAACTTTCACCATTCGATCTTTTCGCCCAACAAAGAGGAGGTTGCCACTTTGTAGACATTTTGCAAAATCACCAGTTTTAAAAGGTAGACTGTGAATATCCTCATAAGGAACATTGTGAGAAAGATCATCAAAGTACCCTACAAATAAACAGGAACCACTGACACATATTTCACCTTCATCAGACATGCCTGATTGCAGAAGCATAACATTACAATTTGGAACAGGTACCCCAATCGGCACACTGTTCAGTTTCTCTGACTCTAACATTTTTGGTAAAAAAGAACAATCAAAGTATGTGCAATCACCTGATACCTGAAAGAAGAGGAATAATTTTAGTGGAAAGCTGAATTTCCTGTGTTTAAAAAACAAAAAAGTAATCACCGTAATTGCATTTATATCATCAACAACAGACAACAAAAGAATTGAGTATGTAGATGTGAAACTTAAAAAGTAAATGCATGTGCAATCCCATTATCATGTAAATAGTGTAACTTTTTGAAAGTGAACAGGAATTGTATAACTGACTGTGTATTCATATTAAACCCTGTAGAGAATCCCTCAGTTTATATGAAAGGAGATAACACAAAAGGAAATGTTAAACTTATTAAATCATCTAACTTGAAATTTTAAGATCATCAGCTGGAAGGGCCTATACATTTCATCACAAATATTCTTGACAAACCCAAAATGGGATTTTCTCTAACATGCTCCATGTACAGGTTGATTCCCATGGATTCATTTACTGCAAAATCGGTCGAATCGGATTGGATCAACCAGTCCCAATCCGACTGTCACCTAGACTTAAAGAACTGACCGAGACATTACTCTAGGTTGGTCAGGAATCGGACGATTTCTGGAAGTCGAGTCAGAATCGGTCGAGCCCACCGATTCCATTGGGACAACTAAAGTCCCAGCCTCGGTTTGATATTGGGCCCGATATTGATCCAATATCACCCCAATAAGGGTGATATCAGCCCTGAAATCAGCCCAAGGGTGGGCTTATTCCACTCTTCTTCCTCCCAATACAACTAGGGCACCGGCGAATCCAACATTCTTTGAGCGATTCTACAGTGATCACTTCATTACGGAGGCAATTTCCACTGATCCACTGATCCAGCGTTGATCCTCCCCCTCCGGTAGGTGTTACATTGTTTCTTCCCCTCCCCCTACACTGCCCCCTTCATGCCTCTAGCCTCCATCCCTTACCCCCCTGAGTGACTATTTTAGGTCCAGAAGGACCGGATGTTCCAAGCCCCCCTCTCCCTTATCCCCTGAAAAGGTAGTCAACAGTTTTAGGTCCAAAAGAACCAGAAAGGGGTTTTTCCCTAACCCACCACTCCTCCCTTATCCCCTTCAAGTCTAGAAGGACCAGAACACCTTGATTTTTGGGAATCTATGATTTAGCAATTTTGATGTGTGGCATTTAAGGTTTTATGTTTTGAGTTTGAGATTTAAGTTTCAGATTTGGAGACCCTAACTCTGCAGGTTCTGGGATCCTATCACTCTAGATTTTTTTTTTTTGCCATCAAAACCATGCCGCGGAGTCTTCTGTTAATCCCGGGATTTCCGGGTCTGAAGATTTTAGAGTTTCTAAAAACTCCCAAATTTGTGGGCCATTGGAATTCTATGAAAAACAATGGAACCATCTGTGTTCTTATATTTAAATACAACACACAAAATTAGCTATTACTTCTATGAATATTATGTATTTTCATAGTCGTCAATGCTAGATAAAAAAAGTTTCCTTTTGAAAAGTAAGAAGAAAAAATGAGGTTTCAACAAGTAATAATCATAATCCAATTGGAATTATATTTAGTGTTGGCAGAAGAACACTTTATCTCTTTTACCCTTGAATTATTTTTTGTGAAACAATCAGGTGCCAACAGAAATCAAACAAACCCCTGCTTATTTCATGAAATTAATGGCATGTTCATAGCTCAATTACTAGAACTGGAAAAGGTGACAGGATAACTAGTGAATAAGGCATGAAGCTTAAAGAACCTAAAAAGACAAAAAAAGTAAGGATAAATCAGTCACCAAGATCAACTGAGGGCATTGTCTCGCCTCAGCTCAATGCATAGGCAGTCGCCTCAAGATCTTTAACTACATAGCACAATGTGCAACATGTTTATTTTTCTCCCTTCTGTTCAGTGAGTGCCACTATATTAAGCATGAAAAGTCATGTCAGGCAATTCCGACCATGCAGAAACTACAACTAAGTTTCAGGCTTTCCAGCTGGTGAAAAGGACTTTACAAATAATATCAAAAGAAAATCTTATTAAATTCACAAATCATTAGCCTACTCTTAACTCCAGCATTACAAGCAAATAAGATCATGAACTGATGAATCCAAGAGTAACTTCAGAATGTGCATGCATTCCCTTCATGCAATGTCATGCACCAAATGGTGACATGAATAATATGTTCTTTCACATCCGTCTTACTCTCCCAATTGATTCTAAGTTAATATGGAGGTAACAATTGAAAAGATAGCCTTACATATCTTAAAAAAAAAACTGTATCTGAAAAGAAAGAACCAATAGATTGAGGAAGGAAACAATGGAACTTTAATGTTGATATGCTTATTAGAACATTCATAACAAGATATCTGACCTCTGTACTGCCATACAAATTTAATATAACAGTCTCTGGCAAAAATTGATGTAGAACCTCCCAGAGTGATATCGACAAAATTTCTCCACTGAGCATTAACAACCTTAGTGTCTTTTGCACATGCATCCAATGCGACCTCCCAGAAGAAAAAAGAGTAGTTCTCGCTAAAGATGGAACAATGACTAAACGAGAAATATGATAAACCTGAAATGGCAACAGACAAGATTCCACAGAAGAAACTTGATACAAAGGCTCCAGCCAGTGCACAATTACTGAGGAAAAAAAAGCACATTAATCTGTACCAGAAATATCATGACACCTATAATACGTATGCATGTTTGTATGTATATGCATATCTGCATTCCAGCTTCAACAAAGCTTACTGCCCATGATAGCTCAAGCAGCTCACAAATTTACGTGGTGATATAAAGCATTAACATAGTTCTTCTTGTCAGAAATTTGATAGAAAATGAATAACCATACAGAAGGACAAATTGACAACTGATGGTTGGTTGCTATACTGTCTCTGGTTTCACTCCACCCCTGAATTATTCTTAAGACCCGTTTAAAACGGGTTAGCTGCAAAATCCTTCAGATTCAATTTCAACTATGCAGGAACCTTAGTTGGTGGAAAAATACGAAACTTATACCTCTAAATGGATCCAGGGGATCAAATAACCAGAACAAAATCAAAGATATTTCTCCTACTTGGAGCGCCTAATAGAAGCTTCTGCCAGATTAAGATTTAGATAAAATGTGAGAGCTGTGTCAGGTTCCTATTTTGAATTCCCTCATGGTGCAATAGCAACCACAAATGCCCTTGCTTGTCTGTCAGGCATCAACCTTCCTGAGTTCTTCCTCCCAAACAGCCAACTCCTAACCTTCCCTGCGTTCGCATCCATATCAAGAATTCACAGAATCGGTATGGCCAGTGTTCATCCCATCTCCTACCTACCTCTTGTTGTTTGTCTCACCTCCGGCCTTCCCTGGTTGCATGTGATTTGATCAACCATACACAGATCAGGCAAGTTGCCTACTCATGAAGATAAAGAATATTTCTTGATCTGCACATTCTTAATTGGATTCAACTAATCTGCTCTTTTTAGAGAAAGCAGAAAAGGTAGCGGGCATTCGAGCTACAAGGATTTGGTAGCTCTACAGTTGCTGATTGGAAAGAGTTCCCTGGTTACACAAGTATACAAAAGATGAGAGCTTTCTGCTTATCTCCTCGTAG